>OY747701.1:51782500-52527500 GCA_963556495.2 Valencia hispanica
CTATCTATCTATCTATCTATCTATCTATCTATCTATCTATCTATCTATCTATCTATCTATCTATCTATCTATCTATCTATCTATCTATCTATCTATCTATCTATCTATCTATCTATCTATCTATCTATCTATCTATCTATCTATCTATCTATCTATCTATCTATCTATCTATCTATCTATCTATCTATCTATCTATCTATCTATCTATCTATCTATCTATCTATCTATCTATCCATCCATCCATCCATCCATCCATCCATCCATCCATCCATCCATCCATCCATCCATCCATCCATCCATCCATCCATCCATCCATCCATCCATCCATCCATCCATCCATCCATCTAGTAAAGTTTGCAAAACGGCAAACATTTGCCTCTCACTGGTCTGTAGCTAATAACAAATAATAAGGTGGAAAATCCACCAACACCATTGAGAAAAAAAACAAACACGAAAGACAAAGAGGGAAACCAACTTTATTAACAGTCCAACACATTTTGCAACATGATGAACACTGGAACTGGCTGCGTTTCACTATCCACTGTGCAGTTCTTCTCCATCTTGGCCACAATGCTTAGAGTACTTGGATGTGTGGGAAATAAATCTGCCACAAGAAGCTGCTGGGTGCTGCTGACTTATCAGCTATACTCTGATTCTTTTAATATGATCTGGCATTTTTACAGTTATTTCAATAAGATAGTTTTAAAAAAACAAAATCTATTTTTCTCTTGGCTTTTTTGCTGTCCAAGGGTTTTTTGCTGAAGTCATTTTAAACTATGTCTGTGCCTATAACCAGGGTAAAGTTGCTCAGACTGCTTACCAGCTGTCACATGCAAAATTCTGTCATGTTTACAGTGTTTGTTCTAATCACATTTGTTGTTTTTCTCTAGCCATTTCATCCGGACATAATTTTTTTCAGCCCCTTAAATTCATTGTGAGGATTAGTTTTGTTGGCTGCTTTAAAAAACTAGAACAAAAACGCCATTTTGCTTGATTTGTGGCTTTGTTAAAGAGTGTCTGGTTGTTCTCTGACTTCTCTGTGAAAAAGCGCTGCTGTAATTCACTGGAGTCTAGATAAACACATAATGGTGCTGATATGATGCTGTGTGTATTTGGTGTATGTAATGAAATTCTAGCCCATTTGATGTAATACCATGAAAATAGGAGCGATTAACCTAAAATTAATTCTCTTCTGTGAAGGTGGCAGCAGCTTAAACACTTTTCTTTTTCAATATGATGAAAGTAAATCAGCACCCTTGGAACACTGCACAGTATCACTGTCTTAAGTCTGTTTTCATCATTCTGATTCCACAGATAATACTACCCTTGGCAGAATTTGTAAGGTCTTATATAAAGATGATTTACACTCACCGCGTCAGATCTAGAAAAATATACATGTATTTGGGCTTATGTTAAATATTTCTCACGGTTTTTGATGGAAATAAAGGTTTGCCTGAATGCCAAGGGCACTTTTGAAAAAACGAAAAAATCCGAACAAAAAAACAAAAGCTGAAGTAAAAAAAAATATTCTGTTTGTAACCATGAGGTGCATGAATAAGACCATAGGAGAATTCCTGATTTATTAAAGCTGAATGCTTTCGCATACTTACCCACGGTACGTTTATATTCTCAAAGCTGTCTTGAATTGTTTTAAGGAGTAAAAATACTGAAGAAAAAAATCTAAGATATTTCACAAAAAGGTTTTTTTGTGTTGACAGTAAATATGCAGGCTAGGAAATAAACAGGGCCAGTAAACTTGTGGAACAATACAGTAGCAGCAAATTCAGCTGATTCATTGCTTAGTACACATTTCACGTTGATTTCAATTAGTTTTAGCTATTATTACCATATTTACTTAAAATCTGCAAAGCCCCCAAAATGTGCAGTCAGTAAAAACACAGCATGTGTAGCAGTATATATTTTCATTTTGTTAATGAGGCCTTACTTAAATATATTGCTTCTAATTTATTTACATTCATTTTCTTTGCAGATGGCAAAACACATCAAGGATGTTTTGTTTCATCAGTTTAAAAAAATGAATGGGTAATAATCCAACAGAGGTGGTACACTTGACCCTCTGCCCTGATCTAAACCCTCAGTGCCTCCAGAGGAGGCAAAGGTTAAGCAATACCAGCAATTCCTGAAAGCACAGCTATTTTCTTCAAAATTGCTCTGTATTTAGAAGACCAAGCTCATTATCCTCAGATTTTAATGAAAGTCATTCAATTAAAAAATGGACAGATTTGAGAGCAATCAATTTGCCATCTGGAATTACAGCCAGATGGACAATAACTGGCAGTTCCAACAGTATAGACAGTTTTCAATTTAGCATCAGTTATTATGTCTAAAAATGGATCAAAGACTGTTTCACTTGTATCTAATGAGAACTGGATACAATTATCAGCCAGCCAGCAACTTTGTTCCATAGACAAATGCCAAGGAGAACTTCGTTATTACATTCCAGTTTTCCTTAATTTTGTGAAATAAAAATGGAATTCTAGTTTTTTTTCCAAATAAAGAAAATGAAAATAAGAAAATCAAAGGCTTTGAATATATGTATAATAAAAATATTTTTATTTTTGGATAAACTCATCAATTAAGATTATTTAAATGAAAATAGAATTTCCAAGTCTCCACGCTGTCTATTTTCCTTAAATTTTAAATATGGAAAGTACTAACATTGCTTTGTGAAAACATCCCTTAAATGTTCACATTTTGTCACATTTCAGTAAAAAAGAAAAAAAAATTCCAATCTAATTTATTGGAGTTAAATCTCAGGCTGGGATGCATGGTGGAGCGGTTGGTAGCACTGTTGCTTTGTAGCAGGAATGTTCTGGATTTGAATCCTAGCCTGGGGTCTTTCTGCATGGAGTTTGCAAGGTGAGAAAATGTGAAAAAGCTAAGTGGTATAAATATTTTTGCATGGAAAAATGACTCATTTAAAAACAAACTACACAGTTTTTGAATATGCTGAAATTCCACAGATCCTTTGATGAACGACAAAAAAGACGGCAATTCCTAAAAAATCTTTCTGGTAAATATCTAATGGAGGCAGCATTACACTAAATATCAGTTATTATTTCTACTGTTATTTTTGTGCCTTTATTAGTTGCAGTTGGGTAGTACAGAAAGGAGACAGAGCAAGAGGGTAAAGAGACACCTTTCAAGTGTTAATTCAATTCCTATTCACGTACCATCTTATAGTGCCTCCATTATGATAATTGCAAAGGCTAAATAATCTACAGGGACCTCCATGTTCAAATGCACTTTGCAAAGGCTCTGTCTAGTCTCTGCAAAGGGATTAAGACAGGATGCCCTGGGTGGCAGACTGGCTGAATGCGAGGGCGCTCTTAGTATTCGTGTCACTTGTCTGGCCCACCAATCTGCTCCCATGACTGAGCTTCAAAAAAGAGATTTGCAGGATTGGCAAACTGTAAGTGGAAGGGCATCGCAGTGGAGTCGAAGCTCATTAAACTAAATGAAAACATGGCACCATGCAGTATGTTGGTATGACTCAGCCAGTAGTGACAATCTTGTTGATTGGCTGCACACATACTGTATAAAGTAACACTCTTACTGTAAAACAATTAGTTTTTAGCAGTCAGAAAGCTGGGGAACACTGCTAACAAACAAAATGATAAAGTGTAACCAACACACAAAGCCTCTGCACTACATAGGCACGATGAAAAAGTATGTGAGGTTACGTAGGTGCAGAGGAGGTAGGTTAGGCACAGCACTGGGTGAATAAAAAGCTACACAGATCCCTCAAGCTGCCACTGGTTAGACACATCGTTATTTTAAGATAGGAATTAGGAATGTAACTTGTCACATTTCATTCAGTTTACTGATGGATATTTAAGTGTTTACTTAGATTTACATGTCAGCAACGTTATTTTCATTTTAACATCAACCCATAAAACTTTGCAGAAAAATATAAATACCATGATAAAAATGATTGCTTTTCACAAAGTTGTAGAAAATAGGGATGCTCTTTTAAACATTTAACACTGCCAATTTTTAAATGTTTTATGGCCAGGGATGATAACTAAATGAATTTGTAAATTTCCCAAATGTTTTAAATGTCTGCCTTTCTGTAGCATAATACAAAAAAACACACACACACACACAAACATGGTCATACCATTCAAAAGCCAAGATGCTGGTTTCCAGTGTTAGTACTGGATGACAAAACTGTGTTGCAATAAATATGGCAAAATAGCACAGTAGCTTCAATGGCCAAACTTGGCAGGATACTTCTCCCTCCAAAATGCGAAGTGCTCGAAGGGATTAGTTCACTGAAGTGTCCTCTGTTCAGTCACAGCTATTTGCCAATGCATTCCAGCCTTTCTAGTTTGCAAATTGACTGAAAGCAGAAGTTGCAGGCAACTGGTTTTTCTGGAGCTTTTGTGCTCACACTTGGGGTGACAGGATACTAACACCAAATGACATCATACGCAGTGCAGTCATTTGTTCTCTTGTTTAAGATTGCTGCCCACAGGAGAAGTACGCTGCCTCTCACAAAATCCTTTCCCTGGATTCTGCCCTGTTTATTGTTAGGTGATAAGTCATTCACACGTCACAGTATAGTTCTTTTTGATAGTGCGAGTTGAGCTAGGGTTGAGATTTCTGAAACACAGTCAACAGCACATGCATGGGGATGTGCAGTGAATCAGATTTGTATTTTAAATTTAAAGTTTGACCTCAAACAATAACTTTTTTGTTATTGACAAACAAAATGGGCTACACAGTGGTGCAGTTGGTATCACTGCTGCCTTGCAGCAAGAAAGTCCTGGGTTTTAATCCCAGGCTGGGGTCTTTCTGCATGGAGTTTGCATGTTCTCCCTGTGCATGTGTGGGTTCCCTCCGGGTATTCCGGCTTCCTCCCACAGTCCGAAAACATGACTGTTAGGTTAATTGTTCTTTCTAAATTGCCGTTAGATATGAGTGTTTGCGTGCATGGTTGTTTGTCCTGAGTGTCTTTGTGTTGTGTTGCCCTGCGATGGACTGGCGACCTGTCCAGGGTGTACCTCACCTCTCGCCCGATGATCCTGATTTTACTTTTGACTATTTACATATTTAAGCAGCCATATGGAAAAAGAAAATTCAGATTGCTTTTTTTTTTTTTTACAATATAAGCATTCTACATTAGTTTTTCAGCACTTTTCATGTTTTTGCCATGCAAAATTGATTATCTCAGTAAAGCATAAAGATATTCAAAAAGTATGCTAAAAAGAGAGAAAAACATGTATTTTTAATATTTACCAAGGTATATATTAACTTAAGTCAAAATCAAGAACAATAAGAAAATAACAATGATTAAACTTTTCTTTTACACTTCGCTGTAGTTGACAACAAAACAATTTTGCATTTATTTGCTAACCTGAATTGGTTTTCCTAAATGTTTAACTAAACCCTTGAGTTTAGAGAGAAAAACAAACTAACAAAAAAAAGAATCCCTCACTTTCCTTGGTTGTCAAATTTATTCTAACTGTGAAGCATGAATACATATCGTTTAATGCAACCTTTTAAAAAAGTTCCACAATAGCAGAACGGTGTTGGCCTGCAATCAAAAAGTAAAAAGGGTTCAACCCTTTTCTGCATGGAGTTTGCATGGATTCTCACGGGTACTACAGATTCCTCCCAAAGCCTAAAAACATAGCTGTTAGGTTAACTGGTTACTCTAAAATGCCATTAGATACTGTATGAGTGTGTGTTTGCATTGTTGTTTGTCCTGTGTGTATTTGTGTTGCCCTGTTGATGAAACAGTCTATGGTGTACCCCAGCTCTTTTGACCAGTGACCACCAAAGGTCCAACCCCCCAATGACACGTCAAGAATATGCAGGTTTAGAGAATGGGTGGATGGATAGCTTAAGAAAAAGTGGAATAAAACTATGATGCTGCTGCTCTGATTCAACATGGGTGAATAATTTTAGTACTGAGACTTCTAGTCAGACTCAAATCTGTATGCACTCTGAGGCCAGGCTGCAGCACTCATAATCATGTTTAGAGTTTTATAAAATGCCCAAGATGAAAGCTACAAGGCAGCACTGCTGCTGTACAGATAATGGCTTTCCCCAAATGAATTGGCCTCTGCGGCATCTAAAAAGCATGTTGCTTATAATCAGAGAGATCCAATAAAGGGTAGACTGTGTGCACCTGTGACAAGATATCTTTTTTTGCTAAATTAAATAACAATATGATGTATTAAGTAATGCATTTAAATACTAACTGCTGTAAATACTTGAATTGTGCATAGACATAGAGTATTTGGTGCTATTCTTTAGTCAAATGTAAGACCACGTAGAAGCAGATATACATTTGGAAGTCAATGCTCATAGTATTAGATTAGAACAAAATCGGCTGAGTAGTACAGAGTGGAATTTCAGCAATTTATTGTATACCAGCCACCAATAAAATTAATTCCAAACCAAATCAGTTCACATCAGGTTTTTCCCAACTTTTCTAATTGTTTTAGGTCAGAACTGTAAAGTCCGTCCGTCCGTCCATCCATCCATCCATCCATCCATCCATCCATCCATCCATCCATCCATCCATCCATCACTATCTTAACTGATTTAACAGCTCTAGGAAGTAAATCTAGACATCTCTGGGGATCCTGAAACCTCAGGCCTGAGGGAATGTATCTTTCCTTTAGTAAGTTCTGAGTCTTCCTTGGGTTCCTCTCCCTGCGGTACGTTCTCAGAATATCTCCAAATAAAGTTGTTCAAGAGGAGTCCAGATCAGTTGGTCGAATCCCCTTAGCTGTACAGAGAGCTTTGCTCAGATTACAGGCTTCCATATTTTAGTTGGTCAGAGTATGACCATCCTACAAAGGAAGCCAATTTTATTTTGCATTTGGCATGATTTTTTTGGTCTTGATTCAAATATAATGGTTTATGGATGAGTGCTGGAATTAACATGAACAAATAAACTGAGTTCCGTCAATCAGAAGAATCACAAGGACTATGCTCTTATTTCAAATAGTACCTGAGACAATTAGTCAAGATAAAACGTCTTTTTTCCCTATGTCCAATCGGCATTGGACCAACTCTCGCATTTTACTCTTGCAAATAGGCTGACAATGAACATGCAGATAGACCTGATGTTTTATTTGTAGAATTTTAGATCACAGACATCTGTCTTGAAAATCATTACCGAACTATGATGTTATATTAGTAATGGAAAACTATGTATGTCAGAAATCCGTATCTTGATCCTAACCATGTCAGCATAATATCTCCAAAAGCATAATTTAATTACCCTTTGTGCTAAATCCTTTCTCCAGCTTAGAATACACTTAAAACTGGGTTTTTACATTTTCAGGGGTGTTGTCACTTGTATACGTACAGAAAAAATTATAAAACTTCATGTTAAGAACTGTATTGGTTGACTTTGTTTTTTATACTACATTTGGTGAATCTGCCCATGTTCCTTCTTTTCAAAATGAGTTTAAATAGCTTAGAGAATGTTTTTGAGATGACTTTCATGACCAAACGCTTCGAGGTGGATCATGTGTGAGGTTACATGTTGATGAGGAAGATCTCCGGCCATGCAGAGGATTATGCAACCTCACAATAACACTGAAAATGCAAATCGTAAAACCTGAGAGCATGGAGAAAATATATTCTGACATTACTAAAATTACTTTGCTAAAAGGGATTTCTGGGGATATCACAACAGGAACAAAACTATAGAGTCAGAGAACACGATAACCGCAAACACACTATGCAGGCAGAAAAAGAAATGTGACTCTCTAGTCGGAATATGCTCAAATTTCTTTGAGTAATTCAACCAAGGTACAATCGCAGCCACAATAAAAAAAGTTTTAAATAGTTAAATACAGTTAAAACGCATACCTTTTTTTCTTACTGTCTGACATTAAACTAGGCTAAATCTTTCTGTTTTAGGTCAATTAGGATCAAAAAATTATTTCAACTTGCTAAATGCCAGAAAATTGAGACCACTGAGGTGTATAAACATTTTAGGAAATACCAAATGATTATCATAGCTTTGTAAGGTTCTAATTCACAACATTTGAGTTCAGTGTAGCACATGTATGGATATATTTTAAAGCCACATATCTTTCTTCCACAAACAGTGCTTCTTGGTTTGTCTTCCCTTCCATGTGTTACATTACGGAAGAATCAAAAGAAATCAAGTTAAGTGAACTGTGGAGCTCAACAAGTCTGAATCATGCTTGGTTCCACTTCTAGATGCCTGAAGATGCCATGTTCATCTGTTCAGACAATTACCTGCCAGTACTGTGTCCTGGAAATGATTTGTAATTTACTGTTAAAAAACAAATCCCAGAACAGAAGGTAAAGACCTTGTGAAGAAGCTGATGAGACAGTGTCATTATCCAGAGTGAAAGGAGTTCTGTACCGGCATGGGCTGACAGGCCACTCAGGGAGAAAAAACCCATTACTTTGAATTAAACATAAAAAGCCAAATTACAATTTTGCTAATTCACATAGGGACAAAGATGCTAAATTTGGAGAAATGTCATGTTCTGATTAAATGTTTAGTCATACTGACCGCTATTACATTTGGAGGAAAACAGTGGACGTTTGCAAGCCTGAGAACCACTGAAGTATGGGTGTGTTAGTATTGTCCTGTATTGGACAGAGCCAATGAACTGAACATATTCTTCAACAGGTTCAGTTCAGGAACTAGCTCAGCATCCCCCTCTCCTGTCCCCAGCCAAACAGACATCCCACTCTCATCTGATCAACAGCTTTCCTGTTACACCTCGGATGTTTTATCCTTCACCTCAGCCATGGACTCTTCTAATTCCACAAGTTTGACTTCAACCAAGTCAGGAAATGCTGCTACCCCCTTAGCCTCCCCCTCCCACTTGTCTGTCTCCAAAAGTCAGGTGAAGAGGCAGCTGGAGAAACTGAACCGGAACAAGGCTGCAGGTCCAGATGGTGTCAGCCCCAGAGTCCTGAAGGCCTGTGCAGAGCAGCTCTGTGGGATTCTGCAGCACCTCTTCAACCTTAGCCTAACTCAGGAGAAGGTTCCAGTGTTGTGGAAGACATTCTGCCTTGTTCCAGTACCCAAAAGAACTCACCCATCAGTCATCAATGACTATAGACCCGTTGCCCTGACATCCCACATCATGAAGGTCCTGGAGAGACTCCTGTTGGCACCCCTGAGTAAGCAAACAAGAACGTATCAGGACCCACTGCAGTTTGCTTATCGCTGTGGAGTTGGAGTTGAAGATGCCATCATCCACCTACTTCAACCAACCCACTGTCATCTGGACAAAGCAGGCAGCACTGTGAGGATCATGTTCTTTGATTTCTCTAGTGCATTTAACACCATTCAGCCTGATTTGCTTTGTCAGAAACTCCTGAAGACACAGGTGGAGCCCTCAACAATCGCCTGGATCAATGACTACCTGACCAACAGACCACAATTTGTGAGACTGAAGAATTGTGTGTCAAACCAGGTGGTCAGCAGCACAGGAGCACCACAAGGGACCGTACTCTCACCATTCCTTTTCACTCTGTACACCTCAGACTTCCAGTACAAATCAGAGACCTGTCATCTGCAGAAATACTCAGATGACTCTGCAATTGTCGGTTGTATTAGAGATGGACAAGAAGCTGAGTACAGAGAGCTGGTGGACCACTTTGTGACATGGTGTGGAAGCAATCGTCTCACCTTGAATGTGAACAAAACAAAGGAGATGATTGTAGATTTCAGAAGAAACAGGGATAAGTCAAACACTGTTTCCATCATGGGAGAAGAAGTGGAGGTGGTTGAGGAATATAAATACCTCGGAGTTCACCTTGACAACAGACTGGACTGGAGGCGCAACAGTGAAGCCGTCTACAAGAAGGGACAGAGCAGACTGTACTTCTTGAGGAAGCTTAGGTCCTTCAAGGTTTGCAGCAAGATGCTGCAGATCTTCTACAAGTCTGTTGTGGAGAGTGTAATCTCTTCAGCCGTCATCTGTTGGGGTAGCAGCATCAGAGCCAGGGATTTAAATAGGCTAAACAACCTGATAAAGAAGGCTGGTTCTGTTCTTGGGACAATTGTGGAACATCTGGAGATGATAATGCAAAGAAGGATTCTTCCTAAAATCAAAAAAAATATGGACAACCCTGACCATCCTCTTCATGAGACTGTCATACAACAACAGAGTGTCTTCAGTCGGGTGCTTCTTCAGTTTCGCTGCAATACAGACCGCTACAGGAAATCCTTCCTGCCCACAGCCATCATCATCTACAACAACTCCTTAAATAATTAATTATATGAGCTATACCAACACTTAATTTCCCTCTGGGATCAATAAAGTATTTTTGAATTGAATTGAATTTTGTATCAAGTTGTTCAGTTATTTTATTCCATTTTATTGAAGTAGCATTTAAAGACATCTTAAAACTTTACAAAGGATAATGATCCCAAGCATTCATCAAATGTGTTACAAAGTGACTTAAGGACAGCAAAGTCAGCATGTTGCAGTGACCATCACGAAGCCCCAATTTCAGTCCCATTGAAAATATGTCAGCAGAGCAGAAAAGGCTTACACACTTGACTTAATTGCATCAATACTATCAGGAGGAATGGGCAAAACTATCAGCACCCTATTGTGGGAAGCTTGTGGGGGGATACCCAAAATGTTTGAACCAAGTCTTACAGTTTGAAGGTAATACAACTAGATACTAAACGATCCAAGTATGTGGCAAACATTAATGATTTGCACCTGATTTCAAAAAGTATTTTTATTCAGTTTCTGTAAGTGTATGGTATTCTCTCTACTTTTAAACCATGTTTGAGACCAGTCACATAGCAGCAAAATTCCACCTTCTTATCTTCATCTCCTAACTTTGATTCTCTCTGGATTGACTGTATATGTTTTAATAATTTTCTTATACATAGAATGTGTAAGCAAAAGTGATATATTTAGATTCAGAATTATATTATAGAATAAATCTAATCCCTAGGTAATTTGTCCATCAGTCCTCCTCCTTGTGCTTATGACTGTTTCCTTAGGTTTGTATTCCTTTCTTGTTCATTTTGTGTATTTTCTTATGTTAGTGTTTTTTTTTTCAGTGTGACCCAGGGCAGCTGTGGCTACAATGTAGTAGCTTGCCACCATCAGCGTGTGAATGTGTGCGTGAATGACTGAATGTAGTCCAAAGCGCTTTGTGGTCCTCTGAAAAAGCGGTATACAAATGCTGGCCATTTACCATATTTATTTTTACCCGTGTCTCTACTCTGTATCTTTCTCCTTCTCTCAGCCTGCCTGCTTTCTCCCAGCTCTGCTTCACACCTGCAACCTGTTCCAATCAGCCATCTGTTTCTTAATTGCAGATTTTAAAGAATCTGTTCCATTCTTACTTTCCTCAGTGTCTCAGAGTAACACAGTGGATGGCAGCAATTCTATCTCTAACCCTTCAGAAATTGATGGTCTGGTTCACAGCGTTACGTCCTCATTGCGTTTGGCATTAGATAGTGTAGTCCCCTTAAAAACGAAAGTGGCTAACCATAGGAGGCTGACTCCTTGGTTTAACGCAGAGTTGCGTACTTTAAAGCAGAATACTAGGAAGTTGGAGAGAATATGGCGCTCTACACACCTAGAGGATTCCTATTTAACCTGGAATAATAGTCTACTGCTGTATAAAAAGACCCTTCGACAAGCTAGAACAGCATATTTTTCATCATTAATAGAGGCGAATAAAAACAATCCTAGGTTTCTTTTTAGTACAGTTGCCAAACTTACACGGAGTCATAGCTCTGTTGAGCCAACTATTCCCCCAGCTCTTAGCAGTGATGATTTTATATTAATTCTATTAAAAATAAAATCATTGGCATCCTCCCAAACATGATTACTTCTTCCTCAGTAAATGAGGCAGCATCGGAAAGAACTGTAGAACCTTATTTGTGCGTAGGCTGTTTTGATGCAGTCGAGCTTTCGGAATTATCAAAAATATTAGCCTCATCTAAACCTTCAACTTGTATGTTGGACCCAATCCCAGCCAAATTATTTAAAGAAGTGTTCCATTTGGTTCCTGGCCCCATTTTGGATATGATTAATCTATCCTTAGTAAACGGATACGTACCACAAGAATTTAAAATAGCTGTAATTAAACCTTTACTCAAGAAACCTTCCCTTGATCAAGATGACTTAGTGAATTACAGACCTATATCTAACCTTCCTATCTTATCCAAAATCCTTGAGAAAATTGTTGCTAATCAAGTCTGTGAGCATCTAAACAGTAACGAGCTGTTTGAAGAGTTTCAGTCAGGTTTTAGAGCTCATCATAGCACTGAAACAGCACTGGTGAAGGTTACTAATGATATTCTCATGGCCTCAGATAATGGACTTGTGTCTGTTCCGGGATTCCTTAAATAGGAAACTTTTTAACTGATTGGAATGTTTGTATAAATGTATTGAAATGACTTCTTGTTAAGTGCCTTGAGATGACATCTGTTGTGAATTGGCGCTATATAAATAAACTGAATTGAATTTCTCATCTAATCAGGTCTCCCAGTACCTGAGCTCCTCTCATTCAGTCATTCTCTGTCAGATCCTCCTGTTTGTTTCCCAGAGTTCTCCTTGTTTCAGAATTGTAAGTCAGCTTGTTTTAAGTTTTTTCATATTAAATAATCTTCAATTAGAAGTTATCTGCACTTGGGTCATTTAAAACCACATCGAGGCATTTTCTAAGTTAGTTTTTTTACATCATAAGTCAAAAATCGTACTGTTTTACTTCGCCAGTTTCTGAAACAGATAATAAAAATTTCAGCTTTCTATTTGTAAGTGATTTCATCATCCAGCAAAAACAAACAATCATCACTTCTTTGCGCTCTATGAAAGAGCAACATTTCCTCATCTCTATCTAACACTGAGGCAAAAACGAACAATGGGGCTTAATAACCTCCATGAAATGACAAACAGAACAGATGCCTGCTTGCATTGGTCAAGCATGCTGCTTTAATAGAGCATAAAAATAAAAGTCTCCAATCGATCCTGACACAGAAACTCTCTTTTCACTTTGCTCTTTTTGGGGAGATCAGAGTGTTAGGTCATCTTCACAGAGAGTGTCCCTGGAGCTGGTGAGTCTGCAGGGGATTGCTGACTTGCTCAAGGGCAGGACTAAAGCTGCTTGCTCATTACAAATGTTTATCTTTTGTGGTTTCAACTAAAAATTCTTTTAAAAATTTATACTCAGAATATTTTCAAAATCAATTTGCAACACAAAACCTGCTGCTAGACATTTATTTGAATTGAAATAAGGAGCACCTTATAAAGATGTCATATTACACAGCTTGTTCACCTGGGCCTCTATATGGAACAAGAGAATAATGGGTACTTCTCACTATTTCACTTTAAGTATATACCTGCCATGTGCTTCGTATTCTCTCATGGTTAACCGCCAAGCACAGGTACCTATTACCGTCTCAGAGTTGCAAAGGTTTATCCTGAACAATGTTTTTTCATGTGATATATGATGTCAACCATATGTGCAAAATTGTGGAACACAATACTGCAGTCATTAAACAACAATTCTATTCTACTGCAGAAATTTACAGCTTAAAATTAAATTCGCTTTGTCCAGATTGCTATAATTATCCACCTCACAATGAAGGGTGAGCAGAGGCTTAAGGTCTGTTTAAAAATAACCACCATCCAATAAATTTGGACTCAATAAATGAAAGCTGAAGAGCAGACGTTTTCTCTGTGGAGTGATTTTGATTTCTTTTTCTCTCTCCTTCTCCACTTTTACCCCCTCCCCTTTCTGCTCTCTCTAATAATCTGCTTCGATTAATCAGCAGTGAATGCATGATGCTTAGTGGGAAATTGTTATAAAATCAATCAAAAATCACAAGTAAATGTAAGTGGAAGCCTATAATTTCCTAAAAGCTGCTTTCACGCTGTGCACACATTTTGCCATACAAGTCCAATTCTACCAAGAGGATGACAAATCCTCAGCATTTGCTGTTCTATTGTTCTTCTAGTGCACATATTTGTTGTGTTTTTGCAGCATGAGCAAGACTTAGATGATCATTAAGACTTATTTTGGTGGTAGAAAAGGTAAGGCATTTCATCATATAGTGAGCCAGCTGGTGTACAGACTACTGTGTTTGTGCTACACAAAGGACTGGGTTAGTTTTATCTCTCCTAATAGCTGATTGATTATGTGTAGTCAGTGTTGACAGCACACAGTGGGAAGTCCATTTTTTTGTCATTATTTGTTCATGACAAAAATTCTCAGCTGGCTAACTAATAAGTTGTAGTGGTGTTTAGCTTTCCCATTAAAACATGTTTTATTTGTTGTTCGTGTTTGTTATCCAGTCCTGAGCACATTTATCAGCACCCCTGGTAAAAGATGTGAAAAAAGCCTTAAAATGAATTTATCTTTTATCGCAGCAGCATAGTCTCACACAGAAAATAATAGAAAAGTCCAGCCTTTCATTTCAGGACATTTGCAAAGAGGCGGACAAAATAAACAAGTTAAATTTGTTATTTACTAAATCAGTAGTGCCGTAGTTACTGGCATTTCTACTGGTAGAGCTTCTAAGAACCTCATTTTGCCAACAGGAAGCACTTTACTTAGCCTTGTACAATATTTTTGAATATTGGAGCATACTGCACAGAGAGAGAGAGATCTTTGACCATCTTCTTTGCACAGTATATCCCAGGGATGACCCATGCTCAGTTTACTGACACAGCCTACCAGATTTTTTGTTAAAAATCCTCAAGTAATTCAGAGTTCATGATGATACATTCCAACAAGTTTTAGGTGAGGCAAGGCAAGTTTATTTGAATAGCACATTTCAGCAACAAGGCCTTTCATAGTGCTTTACATTATGAAATCATGAAATATATATATAAAAAAACTTATTACTGTTGCACACTACAGGAATGTAATGAAAAGTTGGACTACAGATTAAAACTAATGATGTCCCAGATGAAATTATTCCAAATAACCCAAGAACAAATGGGTTGTTAGTCTTGATTGAAAGGAACTCAGTGTTTCAAATATTAAGGGGCTTTGGAAGATAATATGGGCTCACAGCATCAAAGATCCTTGACCAGCAAATCAAATCAAATCAGTTTATTTATAAGGCGCCTTCACATGACAAACAGCCAAAACAAGGCGCCGTACAATTGGTCAACACAAAATGAACCAAGGAAAAGATCACATAATACTAAAACTCCAAGAAGCAGGGAAACAGAGTCTCATGCTGAATCAAAAGCTTGACTGTAAAAAGAAGTTTTAAGAAGTTTTTTAAAAATGCAGAGTGAAGTCAACCAGCAAATAATCAATGGTAATGCATTCCATAGCTTTGGAGTACAAATAGAGAAGGCACGTTCCCCTCTTAGCTTCCTCCTCGACCTCGGAAAATACTTAAAGGGGCTACATTCCACTTCCTGCTCTCTGCTCATTCCATTTCCTGCTCTCCACGAGGATGGACGCTTTTCTCTTTCCCTCCCTACTGTTGTCTACTTCTGCATTCTTTTGTCTTGTCAACTATTTTTGGAGCCTCTCTTTGCATTCTCCTCCGGAAAGAACAACTATGGTTCTGGATCTGGTTCTGGTCAGCTGGTCTCTTGATACAATTAATAATTTTTTTTCCCGGAGAACGGCTAAAAGGGAGAGCCGAGTTGTTCCAGTGGAACATCGTGGAGGATCTTGTGTCTCTCACTTTTGACCATCAAGGACGTTGGAAACATTTATATAATTGGATTCATGATAACCGAATATCTGCTGATTATCGCAGGTAGTTTTTCTGAGGTATCGTAAACTTCAAGCTTAAAGGCAGCAATTGGCAGGCTGCCTGGGCTACAGGAAGGTTGCTGTGCTGTCAACACTCAGATTATTTGTGATGTGCGTGCAAAATTGGACTCGTTTCGCTGCTTGGGTAATAACTTGGAGAAGTTCTCAGCCGGCTGGAAGGTAATCTGACCCACGATTTGGCCATTTGGACTGAACTCGGACCACTGACAGACTCTAAGGCAAGAGAAAAAGTGATCTTCGCTTGTCTCTAAAACAACTTCTTATCTACTGGAATTCGACTCCCTGGTCTTGGTAGACCAAAAAAAAAACTCCCTTGGATGTGTGTGCAAAAGGACGCTCCATCCCACCCCACTCCCCCATCCCCCACATGAGCCTGTGAGCTCCCTGACTCAACCCCAAGGTTGTATATTACATCACAGGCGACAGACTCTGGGATTGAACTGAGAGGAGTTTCATTGTCTCACATTAATGCGCACATACATGCACGCACGCACGCACGCTCACACCACAGCTACACACATGCACGCAGTCCTGGATTTCAACATGCTCGCGGTACTCTAAGACTCCTGCCCACTCTTCAGACAGCGAAATGATGGGCGCGTGCTTTGGATGGCCGCGACTGGTTTCTCTGTACGGAGGGTTCCCGAACCTCCCCCTGTCCCATTTGTGTTCTCATATGTTATGACCGATACATGTGCTTATATGTTTTTGCAGTGGTTTTTTTCAGCACCTCGGCTCGGCTCCCTGTAGGGGGCTGGGCTGAGTTGCTTTTTTTCCCCCTGTTCACCCCCTACCTATTGTGAATCATTTCTATCTGCTGAAAGGGGCGCTGGTAAAGCCGGCTGCTACCGCAGTCTGACAAATCCTGTATTGTGTTAAGGTTTGTAATTGTTTGTATGATCTTGGATTGGTTGTACCGAAACCTAATTTACCCACGGGGATTATTAAAGTATCTCATCTCATCTTATCTTATCTTATGCAACTTTTTCCCCAAAATAAACGTAAGTTTATTTGACCATTTATGACTCAAACATCTCCTGATGAGGATACTGACACCTTGTCAGCTCACAGTGGGTGCACCTATAAGCCTGTATCCAATTTTTTCTATGTTCTGTCGGATCAGATTTTCACGCACTGTCTGCGGATGTGACGTCAAGCATGTTCATGTTAAATGTTTCAGATGACTCTGCCACCACCGCTAGTCAGCACTCGCAAGCAGTTAAATGGATTGTGCGAATACACAGAAGAGACCAAGGACTGCTTTGACACCAATAGTAACTCCACATAAGACTAAAAAAGTTAAATCCCTGACAAGTGCCCGAAAAAGATCGAAGATTGAGAGCAACCGGCGCAGGAGCGCGCACTGCGAGAGCGCGCACTGCGAGAGCGAGCAGAAAGGAATAGCAGTTTCGTTTTTGGCCACAGGTGTCAGTCGCAAGTTTAAATTTCAGAAATTTGCATATAGCCCCTTTAAGAGTAGGCTTGAGGTCCTGGTCCCATTTGCGCAAGTTTATGATTGTGACCATTTTGAACTGTATTTACTGTAATATAATAAAACTAAGATCAATTTGGAATGTATATAATTGAATGCAAACCTGTCCATATCATTATTAGTTCTAGAAATAGTTCTACATTATAGGTTCTAGAATTGCGCTGCTCTGGGTGGCTGCATGTTGGAGTGACTTCCAGTACAAATCAGAGACCTGTCATCTGCAGAAATACTCAGATGACTCTGCAATTGTCGGGTGTATCAGAGATGGACAACAAGCTGAATACAGAGAGTTGGTGGACCGCTTTGTGACATGGTGTGGAAACAATCGTCTCACCTTGAATGTGAACAAAACAAAGGAGATGATTGTAGATTTCAGAAGAAACAGGGACAAGTCAAACACTGTTTCCATCATGGGAGAAGAAGTGGAGGTGGTTGAGGAGTATAAATACCTCGGAGTTCACCTTGACAACAGACTGGACTGGAGGCGCAACAGTGAAGCCGTCTACAAGAAGGGACAGAGCAGACTGTACTTCTTGAGGAAGCTTAGGTCCTTCAAGGTTTGCAGCAAGATGCTGCAGATCTTCTACAAGTCTGTTGTGGAGAGTGTAATCTCTTCAGCCGTCATCTGTTGGGGTAGCAGCATCAGAGCCAGGGATTTAAAAAGGCTCAACAACCTGATAAAGAAGGCTGGTTCTGTTCTTGGGACAACTGTGGAAAATCTGGAGATGATAATGCAAAGAAGGATTCTTCATAAAATCAAAAAAATTATGGACAACCCTGAGCATCCTCTTCATGAGACAGTCACACAACAACAGAGCATCTTCAGTCGGAGGCTTCTTCAGTTTTGCTGCAATACAGACCGCTACAGGAAATCCTTCCTGCCCACAGCCATCATTATCTACAACAACTCCTTAAAGAATTGATTATATGAGCTATACCAACACTTAATTTCCCTCTGGGATCAATAAAGTATTTTTTGAATTGAATTGAATTGAATTATAGTATTTAAAGTATTTTTTTTTTTTTTTTACTCTCTTGTGAAGTTCCTTAATGACCTTTGCATTTGTGCTTTGTAAAAAATCTGAACTGAATTGAACTGATGGGAGGATAGGAAGGGCATTTTTCTAAGGTTACACTAAAGTCACCACAATGCTCAAAATTAAATAAATACGTTTATGAAATAAATATCAGTTTTTATTACAAAACGTAATTTTCCCAAAGTCAGCTTTTATTTCATAATTTAAAATACAATTTAAAACAAGCTACTGGGAAAAACCAAGGGCCAAACTTCATACAACAAATGTGAAGCCAACCCGGAGGTGACATAAATTGCAGTTCCCCCTCATCCACGCTAGGGGCTGGCTGCAGAAAGGAGCAAATTCCTATTGACTCCCATGTTAAAACTGTCAACTTCACAGCAGAAATAAATATGTTTACAGCCTGGTTCAAAAAAACTTTTTGGGTTTAATAGGTCAAGTTTTCCCTCGTGAAAACTCTAAGGGGGTGATTTTTTTTATAACTCATCCGTTTAATGTAATTTAAGCTTGAAATTATGAATAATAAGGGGTGTGTCCTTTTGATTGACAGTTCTGAGATTAGCCGTCAGCGAAAACGCTGGTGCCTAGAAGCTTGCTCCCCCCTGCTTGCTTCAGGGAAATCAGCAGCCTCGGGCTCACATTAACAGTGTCGGCCATTTTTTTTTCTCAGAACCTGCCCATCAGTTCCGTCTGCAATGTTTATTCGTGTTCAGATGTTAATTCTGCAGTTATTGCACAAAGATGGCTTGGTGTGGTATTGATTGCGCGAACAGACCGTCCAATACCTTTTCACCGGTACGTAAAATAATTTTTCTTCTGTGCATTTAAGATATTGGTGCTTGGTCAAAAATGGTTTGAAATGATCACCTTTCTTCTTTACATATTGATTATTAAAACTTGTTTTAATTCAAATTCACATAGTTTTAGTGAAAGTTATGAACCAACAAGGTTTCATGCTTTTATTTGACAACATTTTTGAATCTGCCTAGAAGTCAGAGAGGAAGCAGAGTTGCTCCATTAGCTTTGGTTAGCTCCGGGTTTGCTAAGTTATCTTTAGCTACATCGGCTCAGAGTGTCAACCATCCGGCCCCATCCTCAGCTCCACCTCTTTGCCCATTTTTTTTATTTTCCGGGCGTGACGAGACACTTGACATAGCCAAGATGGCGGTGGTGGGTACCGCCGAGTTGGCTTCAGTTCACCTCTTCAGAAAACTACGGGTGAGGTCACGGAGGCTCCATCCATCTTTATATACAAAACACCATTATGAAATAAAAGCTGACTTTTGGCGCTCCATAGGGATGGAAACCCCATAGCAGCCAAGTCTTGGTATCGTTTAACCAAGGCACGCGGTTTTCTTGCATTTCTTTTACAGGGAACATTTTTACCTTTTTTCACCATCCTCCTTACTGTGAGAGGCGGCAACTTCAACTTGGGTTCTTGTTAAACATAGTGGCCGGCGGCTAAAAGAAATTAACCTTTGTGTCATGTCATATCTATACCCAGGCGGATTGGAAAGATCATAGATTACTAATTATGTTCATAGACACGCTGGTGAACTTCAGAACTTTAAGGTTTTTTGTACTGTATCTTGATGTAAAATCATTTGCAGCTTTTATTTGGGTAATGGGGGATGATCCATGGCCACAACAGACATATCTCCCACTACCTAAAGCATTAACCTTGAGTTTTATTTCGGAATTTGAATTACTTTCACATGTAAGCAGTTATTTGTATTTTATGTCCAACCCCTGTGGTAATTATTTACCTGAAGCAAATTGTTCTATTCTCTGTGCATTAAATGTGCTTCCATTCAGACATCAAGGTCAAATATCACTTGGGCTTTCACTTTTATATCATTTTATTTGATTACATGCACACATTAAGTACATTTAAGATTAATTGCTGTCCTTACTTCTCTATTTTATGTCACTATTAATTTAACCCAATAATATACAGTAAGTATCTTTGATGAGCAGCTTTTTTAATCCAATTTAAATGAATTGACTCTTCCATCTTATTCAGCTCTCCCCTTTCATTTGATTTAACTGAACAGATGAATAGATGCTCCTCAACAAGTGGTTGGCAGGATTTTAGAAGTCAAGTACTTTGAGATAAGCAGTTGGTGTCTTTAATCGAAAACATTAGAAAAATGGAAAGCATGGAAAATTTGTTTGAAATATTGATGAAAAAATAATACACCTTTTAGTTCTTTACCATTTGAATTAAAAACAAGCCAAACAGCTTGCTCCCAACTTTAAGGATTATTAGAAAATAGTTATAACTGTGGCTGCCAACTACTTTTTTGCCCCACTATATATAAAATCTAAATAATTTACTTAATATTTGGTAATGTTCAGTGACAGTCATTCCATTGGTCACCCCAAATAATTCTATAGAATACGTTTTTCTCAATCCATAAGTCATACATTTAAGAAAAATAACACTGAAACAACCGAATTACAACATTCAAGCAGATTAATTTATTTGTTTATTTGCACATTGAGAATACAATGAGCATTATCATTTTAACCCTCACCCTTTGACCAATTATGACCAATTTTCACTTTAATTTTTTAATTTCACCTAAGTATGAAAACATACATGGCTCTTTATCTGCTAAATGCTAAATAGTATTTGCAAAACATTCACTCCCAACAGTTTGGAGCAGGGAATGTAGTTCACAGTGTTTTTCTCCTAAAACAGCTGCCAGCTGTGATACAGATCAATTTTCCTGTCCAGAAAACCAAAACAATGACCTGAGGGAGGCTGTAGTTCAATGAGAGTTCCCTATTGTCAGCAACTCTTGTCACATTATACAAACAAATTCTACAAACTATGTGCATATGGCAAGTAGCCATAAAAACGAAATGCTACCAACATGGGTGTATGAGAGCAATTACAGCTTTTATACATTTCATATGAGTAAAAAACAACTGGGGTTGGGTTTGTGGAAACATAGAATCAGCCAAAATGGAGGACCTTTCCTGACTTGATTTGATGAACAACAAGTAAATTCTAATGAGCAAACATGATCAAAACCAAATGATTATCAATCCATTTTTTATTATGAGGTTAGGTGTATTTAACTACAAACGGTATTTAGAAATTTGTAGTATCAGTTGGTCTTCTAGCTAATTTATATTAGCTTCTTGATTAGCTTTAAATGAATACAAACATTTGGGAAACTGTCAGTGAAATCAGTTATGCACATTTTTTTACATCGATGTTACGTTAAGCACCCTTTGGATTTAGAGACTATTCAGTGATCCATTGGGTGAAAACCACAACGGACATGTTTTCATTCCATCGCAGCGATGACACATATAGACAGGAAAACACATTTACACCTACGGGCACTTTAGACTCTCCAGGTCACTTAACTCGCTTGTAATCGGACTGAGTGGTGCTAGTGTATCTAAGTGCATGCCATTTCTCTCTCTCTGTTCAGAAGAAATCAAAATTAAATGTTGCCCTTTTCAATTTTTACAAATTACAATTTTCTTTATCGAATTTAGCCGGCAGTGACTTTAGAAACATGGACTTTCATGAAAAAAGTTAAATAACAAAATAAATAGATGTGTTTTTTAAAAGCATAAAAAACTGATTAGCAATGCATGCCTGTATGATTAGAGCTTGTCATCACAGTTGTACTGTAATTATTTGTAGACTTTTTTTGCCATTCACATTCAAACAACTCGGAAGACCTATCCATAAAATAATATAGAGATTATGAAGATATATAGATGATATTATGAAGTTCTTAATACTGTTTATGGCATGATTTTACATAAAAGGCTCCTTCTCTTCTAATAAAAAAGTTCCTAAGTAATAAATATAATTAACACACTATCCAGAGACCGCAGTAAATAAATAGAAAGAGATAGATGCTGCGACACCTTTCTAGTAGGCTATTAGTGATGACTGTTACACATTCCCCAGCATCACAGATTGTCAAATGCTGTTTTTAAAACCCCCACGGTAGCATACATATGTGCAAGGTGTCATTTTGAGTTTGTACTGGAACACACCAGCCTTGGCAACATCAGACGCCAACAGCAAGTGCTCTGTTCATTCCACAGTTTCCTTATGAATAAAGCATACAAAGCAAGTAAGGATGTGGATGTTTTAGTGGCAAGACTTGAATACATGAGTCACATGAGCTGACTTCCAAAGCAGACTCATGGGACAACGCTTTTCTCACTTTGTTTTCATTTAAATGTTTAAGTTAGGCCATTTGGTTTGTTTAAAGAACCAAAAAAGTTGTAATTTAGATAATGGAATATATAAAAGTTTAGTTTTACTTTGTTTCTGTCAAAATAAAGACAGACGGTGAAAGTTAGATTCTGCTTTTATTTAAAATTTCAAAACATTGTTCATATAAAATATGTCATTTTATCTGTACAATTTAACTGAAGAGCAAAAAAAATCTGTTGGTGGGGGAAGTGTAAAAAATAAATAAAAAGGTGTAATAACCTGATTACATAAATGTGCCAACCTAAGCTAACACTTTGCTGTAGCACATTCTGATTCATCTTCAGGATTCAGTCTTTTTGAGCTCACACCTACCACATTTATATTAAACCTAATTAGTCTGAAATAAAATTCAACATTCCTTGTTGAATTTTTTTTAACTTTTCCAAATTTGGATAATTTAACTGAAACTATAATTTACAGAGAAGCTGCAAGGGATCAGAAGGTCCTCATTTTGGAAAGGTGTTTGTCAGGAGAAAGAGACAAAAAGTCCCTTAGCATTATTAATATACCAGGGCTCAAAAGGACCATTTCAAAAATATTTTGACCTAACTATTAAAATAAATAAATGAAAATAAATGAATAAAAAAACAGCTGAAACTGGTTAGGAAGGTTGCCTTGAGGCTGATATAAATGCTGAGGGAGCAAGGATTAGCTGAGTCCTACACATGACAGTGATCTCGTGTATTCTTCATGTGTCTTTGCTAATTAGTAACATTTGGAAATACTTTCTTCCTAAATAACACATCCAAGTCAGACTAAAACCTCCCAAAACCTGGGGAAATGTGTCATAGTCTGATGAAACTGAAGCTTTTTGGGAAACAATTCTAAAAGCTACATTTGACACATATCACCAATATAAGTATCACCAAAAGAACACCAAGTCCATGGCGAAACATGGTAGTATTACGATTTGGGGTTTTGTTTTCTTCAGATGGAATTGGGGTTTTTATCAAGGTAAAATTATGAAGAGTTACAAATATTAGCTTAAACCCCAAACTTTTTCTTGTCTGCTATAAAGCTGAAGATAGAGTTTTTTTTTACAACACTGATGCTCTTTACAGGAAGGGCCAGAGCAGACTCTACCTGCTGCATCCTAGATGCATGAAGGAGCGTTTTCGCAGGTCCTTCTTACCTGCAGCTGTTAGATTTTACAACCAGAACTGCTCCCAACGAAATCAATAATGTTTACACCACTGCTGTAACTGTAACATTTCTGCTGCTATTTGCACATCTGTTTTTTTCAGTTTATATTCTGTTAACCAATTGTAAATAATATGTTTACTTTTGTAGTTTCAATTGCACATCTACACATGCATATTCTGCAAATATTCACTGTTTTTTAAATTATGCTACTCAGTTGCACATTGTAATCTGAGTATGCCACTTTATTTTAATAACTGCCAATACTTTCTTTTTTGTAATTGTGTCCTTAATGTACATATATAATTCTTAATTTTGTTTTCATATGTTTTCAACCTTTCTTGTGTGACAGTGAATGCTTCTATTATCTATCACTTTGCTGCTGTTACAGCCAAATTTCCCCTTTGTGGAACAATAGAAAAAAAGGATTAGGATTATTATTCTTTTTTTCAGCATCATTGTGAGTCCAAGCCCACTAATTTCCATAACAATGACTTCATGAGAAGACAATTAAAGTTTTTTGAATGTCTTAGCCAAGAACACATTTAACAGAAAACATGTGGGTTCACCTAAAGAAGGGCGTACCGAAGAGATGTCCACATAATCTAATATATTCAGGGGAACCTGGGCAATGCAGAGTGAGCAAGTATTATCAAGTCAAGATATGGCATGCTGATAGGTTACTTCCATAAAGGAATACATGTTGAATCTGAATATAAAGATGCTTCAATGAATATAACAAAATTAACTTACGTTATTGCACAGTTTTTATGTATTCTATTTCCTTCTAGCAGATATATTTGTTATTTGAATTGAATTATATAGAATAAATGTGAAATAATGGAAAACCTTTTTGAAATAATTTATCATGGTCTAATTTTTTGACACAAAAAACATGGCTTTAAACTGGGTGACACTAGCTTTGATTTCCCAAATAAAGGATTTGTGGCTTTTCCTGTGCCTGCTGTTGAAATGTGAAGCATACAAAAGCAAACAGAAGAACCTGACACAGGTAAGTGGGTGAAATAGGCAAAATAAAGCACACATTATGTGTGCTTCAGGATTTGACATGTTTGTGGGACCAGCAAGGTCTATTTAAACATGAAATTCTGTCCATGTACAATTGCATGTTACCTATATTTAACCCACATTTGCAGACATACAATTTTGATGTTAAGCATTCCAAACACATTTAACACATTGTCTCTCCTGGGCTCTCTCCGCATGTGTGCAGCTGCACTTCACCTTAATCCTGGAAGCTTTTTCCACTCTCTTTCCTCGAAGCACCTTTCTCCTTCTCCCTCACTCCTTCGAGAACCACTATCCATCTCCCTCTTTCCTGGAGCCTTTCTCTCCCGCCCATTCTCTACTCTTATCACTAAATAATTCCTTACAGAAGAAAATCTAATCAAATCTCAGTGAGAGTGAGAAACGCAGAGAGATGGGGAGAAATTGTGTGTGAATCAGACTTGGTAGAGGAGGGTAAAAGGGACAGAATCTGAAAGCAGCATTGGCAGTGTGTGAGAGGGTTGTAGAGTGACAGACTTGCTTGTGCATTAGCAGTCAGAGCACTTAGTATGAGGAATCCATTCATTATTCATTAGCTAATTCACCATGTGTAGTAATTAAAATGAGAGCTTGCTCTAAAATGGAATGAGCTATGATAGACTGGTTTTCTATGTACAATATTTAAAGGAGCAGTTTTTTTTTCAGTGCTCATGCTTCAGGGTTTTATAAATCATGTTTTCATGTTTAAATGCCTCAGCTTGCTTTTAGGACTGCTTTAGTGCCTTAAGTGCATGGGGTAACAGTTTTCTCTCATGAGAGCGAATCCAAAATAGAAATATGCAAATGTGAAACATGACCTATAAATAACATCTAACATATAAATAACAAACTGTTGCTCCTGTTTTTAACTGGATATCTAATGAAAATGTTAATTTAGAAGATAAATTTTTTAATTGTCAAATATACATTCAATGATTAGCCAGATGCATCCATTTACATACTGTTTTGATAATTTATTTTACAATATGTGCAAGCATGTCAATAAAACATGTGCCTACAATGTAATTTAACCCATGAATTTGCTAGTGATATTACAAAAAACACAAATTACAATTTATGGTTTACAAGTACTTTTAAATATTGCCATTTTAAAGCTTAGTTTAATCATTACGTCACTGTTCAGTCTGTGTGTGAAAATAGAAGCCGCACTCTGAGCTATATATGAACAACATGGTTCCCTGTTATGGCCTGGTTCTAATAGCTGCGCCGAAAGGTTGGAGCCAAAATAATCGCACCAGATGTCTGTTGGTAATGCTCGTTTTTACTGCAACCATTAGGCTAATAGTCTCTCTGACAGATGTAAGATCAATGGGGACAGTTTATATTTTTTTGTATACCTATTGGCAAATACAGATGCAGACATGTCACCTTCCAGCAACAATCCCTAGTTCTGGATCTATGAGATTTTCTCGTTTACATGTTTAGTATAGAAGACCTTGAGAAGGAAGATGCAGGGGTGGCATATAACCACTGCATCATGTGTCGGTTGTTTTCTGTAGTGTTATGAGACCTGACAAGGGAGAAGGCTGATCATTAAAATTTAAATGGAACACAGATTGGTCTAACCTGATCTTGCACACTCTATGAACGAAATACATTCTCATTAGCATTGCTTTGGGCTCTTGTTTTTACTTGTTGAAATTAGCGGCACCATAGCAACATGGAAAATTATAAGTCAATTAGCGGTCTGGTTGTGGTGGACACACAACTGCTGAGGACATATTTGGTCAGTCAACTTAGGAGACAGGATATAAACTTTTGAACAATCTCCTCAACAAAGAAGGATATATTAGTAATGACGTTCAAGCTCAAAATGAAAAGCTCTGTTATATCTGATTTTTCCCCATAGAAATGTAATTGCATCTCCTAAAAACAGAAATTGTAACAACTGTAATGGTCCTCTTAGTTTGCACTCTTACAACATACTGTTTTACTTAAATGCTATAGTACCCTTGAGGAATATAAATGTAAAATGTGGCTTGCTGTTCTTACAAAATCAGGCTTGCAAACAATGCTGACACAAAATTGTTCTTATTGCAGTCATTTTCCCTATTGAAATCCCTTCCCTTCACTATATGAACTATGTTAATGTGTGTCCAGTGATTACTCTGCTTTACTCTTTTCTATGTTACCATATTCTAGAACAGTGACTGTAGCTTCTTACATAGTAATTGAATACTGTTTGTCGACTGGGGTTTTTGTCTGTTCTTCTCTGCAAAATAGCCCAAGTTCAATTTGACTGGATGAAAGACATCCAGGAGCCTAAATTTTTCAGTCTTGCAATAGATTCTCATTGGGACTTCAATCAATACAATTCAGTTTAAATCCAATATATTTTATTAATGGAATTATTAAGTGAAATAAATCATGTTACTGGAAATTAAATGTTGTTGTAACTCAGATCTGGACATTTCAAAACATGAATAAGCTTTGATCTAAGCCATTCTATAGTAGCCATAATTGTAGGTTCAGGGACATTTGATTGCTGAAAGATAAATCACTGCCTGTGATTTAGGTCTTTCGCAGCCTTTAAAAATTTGTCTTCAGTGTTTTCCCTGTTTTTACCATTCACTTTCCAAATAACCCAGACCAGATACACTGTCTCTGTAGTAAAAGTAATGCCATAGCTTGAGGGTGCTACCCCTATGTTTCAACATGAACATGGTGTCTTCTGGGTGATAAACAGCTATAGTCTTCTACTGCACATAGTGTTTTTAAAAGTAGTCCAGAAATTTTAATTTAAACCTCCTCCAGCCAGAGGACCTTTGTTCACATGTTAGCATTGTGTCTTACACTTGGGAGATGTTTCTTATGGCTTTCTTTCAACAATCGAGGTTTGTGGACCACAATAGCTAATAACTATTAGCTGCCCTTTTGACATGTTTTCCAACCTGAGATGGATCTCTGGACTGCTGTAGAGTTACCTTTTTTGGTTTGGGTTGACAGCTATATCTGGGTATGTTTGCACGTGTCTCCTATTCTGATTATTCCCAGGTAAAGAACTGCATAGTGCTCAAAGATGTCCAAACATTGGAATATTGTATTATTTCTTATCCAACTTGTTTTAAACTTCTCCTCACCTTTATTTCTCAACTGCCTGATATGTTCCCTGGTTTTCACTAAACTTCCATGGAGTTCACAGATTGAATTATACACAGACAGTCTCTGTTTAGGAATTAGGGAGATTTCTAAAAACAACTGGGGGAACTGTAATTTTTTTATAGGGAAATCAGACTAAGGAAGGCTAACAGATGCATACCACTCTTCTTTTTCTTTTTTGTGGTGGTGGCGGTGGGGAGCTATAAAACAATGCATTGGTTTACTTTGACTTCACAATGACTTGTTACTTTCCTTTGGTCTATTTCTATACAATCCATACAATTGAATTTTGTGGTTGTAAGATGACATTTAGTGAAAAATTGCATGCAGTGTGAATACATTTGGTAGGCTCTGCAGAATATTTGGTCTGCTTTCGCCACCTTTGAAAAGAAAAGAAAACATAATTGTTGTTCTCCTACAATGTTTTCAGAGAAGCAGCATTGTCACCATTGCCACAGGCAAGACCCATCAGTCGATAATCAAACAGCAGGGTCTAATTGACGTAGGTGAAACAAACATGACTCTTTAAACCATTTTGTCAATGGGCCAAAGGTTTGTCTCTTTAAGCAACATTGGCAAATAATTTTAACTCTCTATGTCACTGTCACTTCAGAGGTTAAAGTGTTTGTCCTCTTTTTTTCTTGCCAGTTTGATATTGAGTCGATTGTTGGTTAACCTACTCGTCATCTCTGCTTCATCAGCACAACTGACGTAATAGCTCGTAAAGTCACCAAGAATATCATTTTGCCTACAGGTCTGAAATGTGCTCATCTCTTTAGCAGAAGCAGAGAACTAAAATAACCCTACAATGCACGGTTTGCTTTGTGAGATCAGTCTTAATACTGCTGCTACCAAAATAGAATACATTTTTTAGAATCTGGGTACATTTGAACCCTTGTTTTTTTTTTTCAGGAGTTTGTATTTCTGTAAAAGATATCAATATTAAAGCCAGTCACTTAAATTGGAAGACTGCTTTTCTTGAGTGATATGATTACATAATTTGCTTTTAAAAACACTTAATGTGTCTTAGGTCTTAAAGAAACTAAAAAGACTTGCAGAGGGTTTAACACAGACAAAAAGTAGTATGGCTTTTCTAAGACCTGTAATAGAATAGCTTGTTTGGAATAAACACTGGAACACCCTTTGAACTTTGTGGAAACGCCAGCAGGCACACGAGAACATTTTTAAAATAATGATACAAGAACTGCTAACATTCAAAACACTTTTCAAACCACTAAAATAAACCTATGTGTAAGCCACAGGCAAGGTAAGTGGTATTGTTATTCAAGTATAAAAAGCACTTACAAATGAAATAGCACAACTTTTTCCCCCCCAGACAGATCACCAAAAAATGTGCGGGCCGAAAGAATGTTATGTGATGCTGGTGGGGGGGGGGTTAATGATTATTGAAGAGCACTTCAATTTCAGTGTCAACATTTTGGGCCTTTTGTATCTGTAACATTCACCATACACCGTACTTTTCAAGCATTACCAGGATGAAATGTGTCACCGGTTTCTCAAAATTCTGAAAAGCTTTTAAAGAACACTTTTTAAAGCGTTTTGGTGGTGTGGGTGTATGTATGCTACCTTTCCTAAAACTGAATTTAGTAAAGAACAATTTAAAATAATTTAATAATGTAACAAAGATAACATTAGGCAATATTTGGACAACGTTTTATGGAATGATGGACTGGTCCATCAGTGGTACTTTTAGGATATCTGTAATATTGCCAAATTCACATCAGAGGTAGTATTTCTTTCATTTTAGAGGAAGCAACTTTTAAAGTATCGAAAAAGCCTTGTCTTTTCTTCTGTTTCTATTTTTGTAATTTAAAAACTAAATATAAATTATTTTATGGCACTAATTACACTTAATACCTAGCTTACACTTTAGTCAGGAAGAAATCAAATCCTTTGTGTCAGGAATTAGTTCAAAGCAACTGAAGTTCTGGTTGACAAATGCATTTAACCCTGTTAATTGGTGGGGTTTTTTTTCAATATAGAATGTCCTGGCTTGCGTCTTGGTTCCAAAGGACAAAAGGACAAACGCAAGACGTACATGAGGTAACTGAAGATTGAAAGACAGCAATATATGTTGGCTTAAACCACTGTTGCTGCTCTCCTCTCTCTCTCTGTCTCTCTCTCTCTCTCTGCCTTGGTGTAAAAGTGGGTGTTCATCCCGTGAATACAGATGGCATTACACAAGCAATCCTCTAAACGACTGAGACAAGCTAACATGCTGATGTCTGAAATGGCCTTCCCCTATCTGCAGTCCCTTTGCAATGTCAAATGCCTATTTTCATCTTATACAGCCAAGAGCCTCTTCTAAACGTAGATCTCAACAAAACATTTAATCCAGTCTTTTTTCACTCTTGGCTCCCCAGAAAATGTATTCCTTTGCTTTTTTTCCCTTTTAGCTGTGACATTAGCCGAAAAAAAGAGAAAAGGACGCTTTTATGCAGATAATTTGAGAAACTGCTTAAAGCAGTGTTATGGAATTCTGCAATGAAGAATCAATGTTTATTAAAAAGATTGGTTAAATGAATTTTAATCCCAATAAAAGTGAATGGTGTTGTGGTATCTCTCCAATCGTCTTTTCTCTCATGTCTAGGTAAGAGATAGAACAGAACTTAACACGATTAACCTTGAGCGCAGTGGGCCGCTGACAGACCAAATCTTTGCGGTGAAAAATCCATCTTATAATTAATTCACTATATCTACACTGACGCAGCATTATGAAAATGAAGCCACATTATAGTACAATATATTGGACAAAGTAAGACTATGTTTTCCATCATCCATGTTATCCAGTCAAGACAACTGCATGGGCAGTTTGCATGTTTGTATGATTGTGTGCCTATTTATCCAAAGAGCCAAGGCACAGACTGGTGTAAATGGGTTTAGGAGTTATTGTGTGATGTTGCAAAGACAAATGTAAACCGCAATAGAGACATGAAAGAAAATCAATTTAACCAGAGCTGTATTTGCATCATTTACAATGTAGTAATTGGAAAGAAAAATATAAACAGCTTTGTTATTGAGAGCAAGAGCACAAGTGTTTGGATTTGGCTCCACAAAGCCATGCATACTGGTGAAAGATCAGAGTGAACATACACAGCCTAACTAATTCAAGGTTTAAGACAAAAGACTGGATTGCATACACTTCTTTAGCACAAACAAAGCAAGGTTAAGATAATTTACCAAAAGGCTGTGCTACTGCCTAAGTACATTTTAGTACAACAAATGCAGTTTTATTTAATTAAATGTATTTGCAAAAGTGTTTTTATTTTTTTTTACGTCTCTCTCAGGTCAACATCTTCTACTCTTTCCTACCTACTGGCTCTGTGTGTTACTTGTTGTTCTGATAGCTTAAAGAGTAACTAAACCCCAAAACAACTTTTTTTGCCTATAAACTGTATAAATGGGTATTTACCAATGCAGTCTTTCAGTTTCTGGGATCTTTTTTACATTTTTGTGTAAACTTGTTTAATTCTACACTTTTTGGTCTAAAAATGTCTTAGTGCTGCCCTCTCAGGGTTGAACAGTGGCTACTGCATTTGAATTTTGTGATTGGTGGAGAGCAGTACATCTCTACGTCACAGGCATCAACTGTGTCACAGGTACGGTCTCACAGACACGCCCCGTGGGTTTGGGTATAAAACTATCAGACACACTCGCCCCGTGCCGAGTTTAGAGAAGTAGTTGGATTGCGTTTTAAGGTTACCATTATTATCACATTAGCACTTAGTTAGCATAGCTAACATACTGTTTTGAACACTAGCCTATGTTAGCATTTCCACTCAGAGACTGGACCCATCCTGTCTTCCTCCGCCTCAGCAGCACCGGCGGCCTCGGGCAGCGCTGACTCAGCGCCCTGAGCCAGCGGCTCAAATTGATACGGCTTGGGGCAGCTGGGCTCCATAAAGCCTCCCTCTATCTCCGGTGATGGCGGAGGAGATCCGCTGGCTCAGAGCGCTGAGTCAGCGCTGCCCGAGGCCCCCGGTGCTGCTGAGGCGGAGGGAGACAGGATGAGTCAAGTCTCTGAGTGGTAATGCTAACATAGGCTACCGTTCAAAACAGATGAACGTCGATCAGTTCCAAAACTGCCAACGTTGCTTCGGTCACTGTCCATGTTTCAGTGTCAGATTAAGCGATTAATACTGTCCCCCTGAACACACCCCCACGTTCCCCCCTCCGCTCATCCTCCACACTTGGCCATACCCCTCTGTGCCTCCTGGCACTGCCCACTTTGTAGAATTTTTCAAATGTTTTCTGGGGGCGGGGTTATGATTTTTCATGGGGTTCAGTTACACTTTAAGTTCTGCTTGATGAAGCAATACGATGTTAGTATTTTTTTTTTCAAAACTCCCACCCTCTCCCATAGGTACGAGGGCTTTTTAAGACGCAAAACATATTCTATGTCTTTAAAATTAACATTGTATGTTTACTGAATGCCAGCTTCTGAGGAAAAAGTTTATACACTGGTAAATTCTTTATATGTTATTCTTAATTTTGTGACTATTGTGTTCTTACATGTTGATGTGCAAACATTTAAGTGAGTTTCAAGCTAATGGGCAATACTGTCAATAATAAGGACTGAAAATCCATCTGAAATAGTATCTCTGCCAGCAGTTAAAAAATACATCAGAGAGTTTGTTTATCCTCAGAATTTGACTGCTACTGTCAAATATTTACACATGATGAGGTTAGAAATATTCACACGAAGCCGGTGCATTTCCCATCCGATAATGTTTTTTCCTCTTTCTAAAAAAAAAAACCGTAAACACGGCGCCGTCTCAAGAAATGTCTGCGTACACACTAAAACCACTGAAACCGGTGTAGTCTATATGCCAGACCAGTATGGGGTGCTGTAATTCTGCCACAGAGATGCACTATACACGGAGAAGACTTTGAGAATGCGCTTTGCAACTTTGCACGCTGTATACGAACCAAGAAGAATACATTTAAGACAAAGCAATAGATTTTGCTGTAGTACCTTCTGCAGCACGAACAAAATCATGTAGTCTGCCATTATTGTTGTTGTTGCAGTTACGTGTGACGCAGCCAACACGTGATGTGATTACATCATCGTTTCCCAAAATATATGAATTGACTGGACACACGAAACCGTAAGGGTGTTGTTTTCAGATTTATCCACTTTGGGACCCGGTTTCAAAAAATAGCGCTTTCAGTCTCCCAAAACGCCGGATCTGTGTGGACGAAATGCTATTACGATAAAAAATGTATAGCCTACGTATACAGCGAAACGCGTTACCGTGTGGACGGGCCCTTAACCATGAATACAAACAGCAGCCGTTGGTTAACATTGTTTCAAACCATCCAGAAAGATAAAAATTAGCTAAAATGGAAATGTTAGCTGAAATGCTGTTAGTAGCATGTTGACAAACACCAACAGGGCCCTAAACATTAACATAATCCATTTACTAATGTAACTTTAGCTGACAAGTCAAAATTGGCTTAAATAGCGATAACTAAAATACTAGCGTTAGCTTAAATGCTAGTGGTGGCATGTTGGCAAACAGTATCATATTAGTTAACATTAACTCAATCCATTCAGTATGATACAATGTTCCTAAAATGCAAATGTTGGCTACAATTAGCTTAAATGCTGACATTAGCCAAAATGCTCATGTTAGGTTAAATGCTAGTGGTAACATGTTGGCAAACACTAACATGTTGGTTAACGTTAACTAAATCCATACAGTGTGTTGAAATCTTCCTAAAATACAAATGTAAGCTAAAATTAGCTGAAATGCTCATGTTAGCTAAAATGCTAGTGGTAACATGTTGCTCCGTCCACTTTTCAAGCGTTACCAGCGTTTCAAGCGGCAACGTAGCAAACGCAAGCAACGCAGAGGTTAAGCTAGCTGAACTTTTGATGGACTTGACGCAGTGCACCAACCGTGTGAAGCAAGCGTTGCAAGCTTCAACGTACATGCGGCAAACTAGATGCGTTGAGAGCGTTGCCTGACGCAGACAAAGTATGCGGTGTGAACGCACCATAACATGTTGGTTAACAGTAACTCAGTCCATTCATTATGTTAATTTTAGATGTTCAGCCAAAATTAGCTAAAGTTCTAATGTTAGCTAGAATGAGCTAAATTGCTGTTGTTAGTTAAAACGCTATTGGTAATATGTTAGCAAACATTAACACATTGGTTTACAATCACTCAATCCATTCAGCATGTACATCTACCTATAGACCAAATGATAGAAAAATTAGCTTAAATGCTAATGTTAGCTTAAATGCTAAAGATGGCATGTTGGCTACACTAACATGTTGGTTCACTGTATCTCAATCCATTCAGTGTGTTCACCTTAACTATTAAGTCAAAATTAGCTAAAATGCTAATGTTAGCTTAAATGCTAGTTTTAGTATAATGGATAACAACAGCAAGTTAGCTAACAATATCTTACTCCATTTATAATGCCTGCGATTGCCTAAACATACAAGTCTGTGAAACTGCCCTTTAAAAGTAATCACTGTTGTCCAGGTGTTGGAACAGAAAAATGGCCGCTTTGGCTTGGCTAGTAACTATGAGACAGTATTAATCATCGTATTTTACAGAGTAATCAAAAGTGCTGGTGAAGTGATTTATATTAAATCTACAAGTTGTTTGAGATGTCTTACATTAACCCTGAAATGTCAGTTTTACAGTGGAGGTCATAATATATAGTAATTCTCTTTTCTACCACAAGAGGGAGCTCCAACTGAAGCCAGGAAAAGGCCTGCCATTTTTCGACCAATCACACGCAGGCTATCGCTGGGAGAGACAGCCTGCATGCAGCACCTCACTTCTGTCTCCTAATTTCCCAGCCGTTTTAACAGGTAACGCAGCTTCCGAACTACTCTTAATAACTTAAGAACCGTAAGGCCTATTGATGTCACCAATGTACTGTTTTTATCAGAATGGATAGGTGAATGCTCTCAAACCACTCAATTTGTTGAAAATGTAATTTTACAGCCGTAAAATAACGTTGAATATGCTGATAAAATAGAAACATAAATCTGTCTCTACTTGGTCCTGAACTACGTGATGTAACTCGTAAAATATAATGGCTACTGAAATTATTTTTTGACTTTAAGTGTCAGCAGGCTTTCATAAAGAATTGTGGGTCATTTTTGTGTGTGTACGACATTTGTCTAGGAGCGGTGATTTTGTAAAAATGAGGATGATTTTGCCATTTTTCAATCTGAGCCGTTTCAGCAAAGAGCGCTTTGTTACACTTAAACAAACAAAGCTTATAAAGAAACGGTAACAGGTATGAAAACAGTTGTTGAATCATGAGCATCAGGAAGGTCCGAAGTTATATTGGCACAAGGCTCATGTTTCTACGTCGCATCGTTTATGAGATATGACTTTACGAATATGGGTCAGAATCCAGCTGTCCTCCTCTGAATTTTTGCTTTGTCCCAATGCATTGCTCTATTCACTCCTGGGTGACGCCATGTTGCTTCGGATCAATTTGCCAAAAATCTGTAACTTTCACATCAATTTTGGTCACATTACCTGAATCCAGAATTAAAAATCTACATTTTGATATAAAATATGTGCAGAAAGAGTGAAATATGACAGAGTGAGCGCAAGTTCACTGTCATATTTCACTGGAACTTCAGAAAAGTGGAAAAATGTAATTCTGCTAGTGTGTCACTCTAGCTTAATTGTCTAGCGAACTAGCAACACATGTATTTTCAGAAATCTGATCATAATGTGACCAAAAACTTGAGGAAGGATTGCATGAAAACGGTACAAGTTATGAAGAAGCTGATGCATACAGTAATAGCTGAAGGATTTCACTACATTTTAAGATTTCAATGGTGTTTCTAAGTGGAAGTATGTGAAAATAGTTAGGTTTGCAAAACAGGTGAGAATTTTTTAGGTTTTCGATTCATTTCAATGGAAGCAAAAAAAGCATAAAAGTTGAATGATATAAAAAGTATTAACGTTATGATATCCATAAGATGGAGCCAGAAAGAGCAGAATAACCAGAATAGTTGAAAAGTTGTATGGTTAAAATAGCACAAAGTATGCAGAAGTAGCCTAGTTAAAGTTCAAAAAACATACGAAAGCAACCAGACGAAGGTAAGAGGATCTCAATAGTGTGAATGCCTACAGCATTCACACAATTACTTCTTACCAGTAAGTTGGTTGTAAATTAAAGACCAAAAACAGAGCAGTTGTTAACAACCACTGTCTTCTATTTTGCAAAGCCCCACAGCTTTCCTGGAATAGAGTGCAACAGCTGTTGTGTAAACATGACGGATACCATTAATGTCAAGTATTATTGACAGTATTGCCCATTTCATTTAATGACTGCATTCTCAAAGTAACTAGAAATCTCATTGGATAAAATCCATCGTTCAATCTTAGCAAGAGAGGAGAAGCAGTCCCATTAACCTGATAAACCCTCGGCCTAATTTGAAGCCTGTTTCTCGAAAGATGCTTACCCATTAAAAATTTGTATATTTCAGCAACCAAAAGGTGTATTTGAACCATTTTGGTGTCAATGTAAAGGTAACATTGAGTAGAATTGATAGATGTATCATTATGCATGTTATCTGTTACTGGTTAGGAGAAACTGAAGATGGAAGACAGCAGAAATGTGTTTTTTTTGCTCCGCCTAAAAAAACATGTTTTATAATGTATATATGTTTTATATTGAAAAACTCTATGGATATTGCTTGAATGGCAGTGGTTACTCAATAAAATGTAAAGACAACATGTGGACATTATCTCTGCAAAACTTGATACTGATTATGTGAAGCAGGACAAAACTAGAGAGGTTTTAGTACAGGCAAGTCAGGCGAGGTGTCCATTTCTATTTTTGTCATGTAAAAGTTATATTTTTTATTTTAATGTCACGTAGTGTTCAGTAGTCCTAAAATAAACACTTTTGGGTGTTTTTGAAAAAAAAAAATCTGATAATAATGCTATAATGGATATATGTAGATTTTTATCCTGTGCGTTGTGTGCCCTCTTGTGTAATGCGCCGGTCTTGCCGGCTGGTAGTTTTATTTTACGCAAAGACCTACCCTTGCAGCGGATTGGTCAATTTTGATGAGCGATAACTCGTTGGATTCTTAGAAGCCAATAGAATAACGCAAAAACTTGCCAAACAAGATTGACACAGTCAACACAGTCAGCCAACCAGGGAGCCGAGAACAGGGCCACCAGGAAGTGCCAGAATTCTCGGCGAACAGACTACAAACACTTTCTAGGAACCACAAATCGTAAGAGAAACGCCTGAAAAGTTCTGAATGGTGCATAAGAGATGGAAGTATCAGAAAATAACGTTTATTTACCGAAGAAATCCTCTTTACATGGCAAAACACCAAAGGTAAGGCAAATTTTACTACTGAGATTCTGAAAAGCGATTTCCTGTTGTGTTATACTTTGGCTTATATCTCCGCGGTGCTTTGGTGTAGCGTCTTGACAGATGTATCTTTGGAATTGGCTGGTTCTCTGCTTTCATTTGAGGGGCTGCTTGTGCAGTTAGGATAAAGGATTGCTGCGGTAGAGACAGAAATGTGGCGGCTGGGTTGACAAAACTATGATGTTACGAGTTTGTTTGCAAATATTTATTTACGTGGCATCTGAGTTGTGTTTGTGGTTGGTAAAAATAGTTTAGATAGCCTTGTAGCGCGTGGTCTTCTGTTAAATTTGATGTGCATTGACAATTTTTTCTGTTAGGTTGTGTTGTCTCAAGCCTGTTTTAAAAAAGTAATTCCCTAGGTCCCCCAATTGGGAGACCCTCGGGTTTAACAGTCTTTACACATATTTAGAGGCATGGTTACCTTTAGTGACAGGTGAGTGCCTGAGAGCAAATTGTTGAGAAGTGGGGGATGTAGACCTCAGTGTCAAAACAAAGAAAATAACTGCTTGTTTCAAGCCAATGCTTATTGATCATCATAAGGCAGGCAAAACTGTGAACCATGCTGGCATGTATCTACTCCAGCGCAAACACATCACTGGAATTCAACAGCATGAAAACTGGTCATAGTGGCTGATTTAAGGTCAGCACCCAACTGCTCCGGTTGTGGCACTGGTGGATGTCACAGCCTCTACGAGACATGTATTATGTTTGAAAAGAGAATTTTGAAGAAGTAAACTAACAGGGGAAAGTGCCACATTTATGCATATCTCTTAACAAAATGAAAAATAATTAAAAACCTAATTTATTTTAACAATTAAATTAAAAAAAATAAGTTTAAGTATTGGATAACACTAATTTTAAATTATTTTTATAACAGAGAATAATATTAATAATTGATTTAACATTGCCAAAACATTAACAAAAATGTGTCACATTATGTCCTACACAATTATAGGGTAGTTTGCAGACCTGAAAGCGGACTTTCAGAAAATCACTGACATCCCCCCCCTTGAAGCCTGTATTCAAGGGTACTAATTTAAAGGTTAGTGGAAGGAAAAACGGTGGTAGAAAAACTGCACAAATAACAGAGATAACCACAGCCTTGAGAAGATTGTGAAAAGTCTCAATTCAAAGGATTGGAGGAGATTCACAAGGTGTGGACTGAGGCTGGAGTACGTGCTTCAAGATTCGCCACGCAGGCGTTTTTAGACATCAGTTACAAATGTCACATTTATTGGGTTAAGCCACTTCTGACCCAAATACAATTCAAGAAATGTCTTACCTAAGGAGGAAATGGACTGGATTGTTGCTCAAGTGTCCAACGTTTTCATTTTAGATGAAAGTAGATTTTGTATTTTATAGGTTCAGAGTCTGGAAGAAAAGTAGTGATTAATGGAACTCAAGTTGCTTGAGGTCCAGTTTGAAGTTTTGGCAGTCCGTCTTGATTTTTGGAGAGTTGGTTATCTGTGTTTTAGGTTTGGGCAGCTGTCTAGAGGACATTTTGGATCACTTTTTTGTTTTCCTCTATGTATAAGCCTTTGCAGGTGCTAATTTTGGTTTTTTCCGAAGACTTGGTACCTGCCTACGCTGCCAAAAGTACCATTACCAAGTTCGAAGACCTTTGTATTGCTGTGCTTTTTTGCCACCGACCTCATCTGACCTAAAACCCTTAATGAACCTATGGGGTTTTGTCAAGAGGAAGATGAGAGACATCAAAGCAATCAATGCAGATAAGCTTAAGGCTGCTTATAAAGTATCAAATGCCAGCTGTTCAAAGTTAAATAAATAAAACATTATGAAATACATATCTACATGAATATATAATAGACAACTATATAATGTGACAATGAAATTGTGAAAAAACTGAATGCATATAAAATTCTAAGCTCCATAGTATGAAATATTTTTCATTTTCCTTAAAAATGTATTTCTTAATATAAAACATTAATTTACTGTCAATTCTTTCCTAATAATAGGATTTTTTTTATCATTTGTATTTAATTTCATGTGGGTTTTTTTCTAAAACATCTTTTTCACAAAGTCAGCTTTTATTTCATAATGGTGTTTAACCCAGTGGCTTTAATTCAGAATGTCACTTTTCAGCTGAATTGCTTCATCTGCCAATCAGGGTCAGTGGGTGCGACCTGAAAGCCCATTGGCTGTGGAATAACCATCTCACTCACAGTGAGCAGCTTGCACAGCTAGCAACAACAGGCTAAGTCAGCATTTTTCAAATAGTGGGGCAGTGAGGTGGCTGGGGCAGGAGGACTTTTGTTTTTATTGATGCTTGAACAATAAACAAACCTCCAGTCACTAGGTGGCAGCAGTGCTCAAACTAATCCACAGGGAGCCCGTTCAATCCAGCAGAAGCAGTGTTGCCAACTTAGCGACTTTGTCGCTATTTTTAACGACTTTTCAGACCTCCTTAACAACTTTTTTTTTAAAGTGCCTAAAAAGGCGACAAATCTAGCGACATTTCTGACAACCGTTAGCTACTTTCTGTGAAACGTTGTCGCCAATAAGGTCTAAAGGTTAGAGACCCGACTTGTTCTGCATCCAGACTGTTTCCAGACACAGAATGGGAATGATCTGCGCATGTGCATGCAGTATTATCACAGTACATCTGACCAATCATAAACATTTCTCGGTTAATTTCACCTACTTAAACAAAGTTGTTTGGAGTATAAAATTAATTCAAAAGTAATAGCGACATTGGGTGTCCTGAAAGGCGCTATTAAATAAAATGTTTTATTATTTTTATTATTAAATAATTTATTGTTTCACCCTGTATGACCAAATCCTAATAAAGATATAATTGTTACCTCCTTTCTGTTTCGTTCTGTTTTCCTCATATCAAAAAGTGGAATTCAGAAAAATAAAGATTGAAAAAGTAACATTTTCAAAAAAATAAAACTGAATTGGGAAAATAATGAAAGGGATTTATTAATAATGATTAATAATAATAATATTTTTTTTTGGAAAAGGAATAGGCTGATGAAGCTGACAAGCAACCAATTTTCATAGTTTTCAAAAGTTTTGAATGTTACTGTTGTTGTGCCGCAGATAGGTAGGATTTGGCTATGAATAAATATGAATAATTGCCTAGGGCAATTATTAATAAGATTAATAATTTTATGTAAAAATTACCAAGTTTAGGGGCACCATCCTGTTGGATTCCAGGAACATTTATATATATAGCCAAATTATTCAGTCTCAGTTTATGTTTATGATTACCAGCCTGATAAGGCTGAGATAATTAAACAAATGAAGGAAAAGTTCTTACGCTGTGGACATTAATTGTACGCATCACTCCAAGTAATCCAAGACAACTTCTCTTTAAGTTAAGGGGACTTTATTTAGAAAATAAAAAATCCCATCTATTCTAAAACATGCAAAAATTACTACAGATCTTAGACAACAATAATAGGTGAAATTTAAACACAATTAACATGAAATGAAATCAGTGAGACAGCTGAGGGGGATCAGAAAAGGAGGGGGTGGCCCTCACTCCAGGGAGCCCTAGTCACAGATAGCCTGTGGGACAAAAGTCATAAATCTCAGCTCTGTGCTAAGATGGAGAACAGCACATGGAGTCTAAGAAAGAGTCATAAAACTAGCTTTGGCTAAAGGAGCACATGGGGAAAGCGTCCATGTGGTAGGCCTCTGCTTTAGTGACAGATTAAAGACAATGGAGTTAAACTATTCAGCTAAGACCAGCTAATGCAGGCCGGACCGAGCCCGACTCTGCCGACGGAGTGATCAGGGAGCGAGAAAGAGAGAGATAGAGAGAGAGTAAAGGAGAGGAAGGAAAAAGAAAGAAAGGCGTGATCTGCTCAGTATAAAGCAAACAGTTTCAAAACACAGCAATTTCAGCTCCAATTTATGCGTGCGGCGACGCAAAAATGAGCAAACAGGTACAGCGCTTAAAAACACTTGAACCCAACAATGAACGAGATCTAACTCGTTAAAACTCTATTTTCTCTATTTATCTCCAACCACACACAATATTAGTATAAAAGAACCGGTTCAGTCCTACTTTGCTTTGGAGGAGGTCCAGTCCACTAGGAGGAGAGCAAATTGTGTCCGTAGTTGAGCAAGAAAAGGAAGAGTTATAAAAAAAAACCTGTACAGGATTTAAGGACTGTGTGGCCCAAATGCAGACTGGATGGCTTGCAGGTCGACGTCTAACGAACTGTCTTGGAACAGTTCTTATATCGCGCACCCTGGTTACGCAGACGGGGTGCGCACTTCGAAGCTTTGAAATGAGTTCTTCCCCGGTCCAGCGGGTCAGGACAAAAGAGAATTTTCACCGGTGAGGTGTCCTCTGTTCAGCAGTAGTTCATCCAAGAACTTCTGAGTGAGAACAATCTGTTCAGTTCATCTTATGATAAATGCAATCACAACACTGTTTCATCTAAAAAGGCACATCATTCGTACTTTTTCTCTTCTCATAATCAGACTAAACAGTCTTGATTAAATGTTACTATTTGAGTTGATAAACTGAACTTGGAAATAATGTTAAGACTTAAAATAAATAAATGAGCTGCCACAACTTAAAATTGAAATTGTTGCAGCTCATTTTATTAATCTGTTTCGATAAGCAAGAGATTGTATGCAGAATGCTGGTGCCAGTGGTTTGTACAGATAAATAAGTTAACAGTTTGTAGATGCCAGAGTTCGGAATGAGATTCATTTTCTAAAGACATTTTCGGGGAAAAGTGCAATTACATTGCATTACAGAAGTTTAAACATGCACAAACGAGTGGCTGGTCAGCGGGATGTCCGGGATTTTTAAAAAAAGAAAAAAATTACAGGTGAGCTATTAATCTCAATAACTTACCTAGTCGGCTTTTTGTCATCTAAAGACCACCCGACTCGCCACAGGTGTACGCACAGATCCCATTATGCTACCCTCCAAACTAGCTAAGATGAACGGGCGACCCCCCACATCTCTCTTGTTAATTATCTTGCTAAAATACATGACTTGTCATTCAGTCAAGACACGCACGCGGCTTGCTGAATCTGCATTAGATGTCGACTCTTTTTACACATCCAGCTATAATCGGCCTAGGAAAAATTATCATATTGTCAGAGCTCATCTGACAGTGCCGACATTTAGCCATAATAAGGACGAATGTGAACAAGAGCAAGAAAAACTGTAGAAAAAAAACATGATTACGAAAGTGTTTAGAAACTGCTATGAGCATGTGGATTGTAATGAATAAAATACAAATGACTCATTTTGTCTGGTCTTTCATGTTAAATTAACCCAATACTTTGTTTTGTATAGGCCTAGTTTGCATGAAAAAACTTCTTCTGCACTGCAATTATTACTGACTATCAGAAATACCGGCCCCGCCTATTCTCTGAGTGGTAATGCTAACATAGACTAACGTTCAAAACAGATAAACGTCGATCAGATCGATCTGTCGAAAAACTGCCAACGTCGCTTTGGTCACTGTCCATGTTTCAGTGTCATATTAAGCAATGTGTCACTGTCCACCTGAACACACCCCCACGTCCCCCCCTCCGCTCATCCTCCACACTTGGCCATACCCCTCCGTTCTTCTTGGCACCGCCCACTTTGTAGAATTTTTCTAATGTTGTCTGGGGGCGGAGTTATGATTCTTCATAGGGTTCAGTTACACTTTAAACAATTTCAAGTATTTAGTTGTTTATTTGTACATAATTGGGCTTCCAGCTCATAAAACCCACGAAAAAAAGATTTCAAAAAATGTGAATAGTTTGAAGAAATCCGCCCAAATTTTACAAGGCATGAATGTTTTAAACTGAGTGTCACACACTACTCATCTACTAAACTCAAAGCACCTGCACAGGTTTTCCCAGGTGTCATTAAATTGCTTCACTTTGGTTCAATTGTCTCAGTTAGGTTCAATATGGGGAAGACTGCTGACTTCCCAACTGGCCAGAAGACCATCATAAATACCCTCCATAGGATGGGTAAACCACAAAAGTTTATAGCTAAGGAGGCTGGCTGTTCACAGAGTGGTATGTTCAAGCATATCAATGGAAAGTCTAGTGGAAGGGGAAAATGTGGCAGGAGAAGACGCACCAGCAGAAGAGCTGACCATGGGCTTCAGCAGATTAATAAACAGAGAAGATTCATGAATCTCAAAGAGATCCAGAAAGAGTGGAATGAGGCGGGATCACAGCTTCAAAATCCACCAAGTTCAGACGCATCTCAACTGGGCCAAGGAGAAGAAGGACTGGACTGTTGGTCAGAGGTCCAAGGTCCTCTTTTCCGATGAAAGTAAAGTGTGCATTCATTCGGGAATCAAGGTCAAAGGGTTTGGAGGAAGACGGGTGAGGAATAGAACCCAAGATGCTTGAGGTCCAGTGTGAAATATCCACAGTCAGTCATGATTTGGGGTGCAATGTCCGGTGCAGGTGTTGGTAAACTCTGCTGCCCCCTGCCCATACCGCTAGAAGCACCAAAACCTGGTTTGATGCCCATGCCATCACAGCGCTCGACTAGCCAGCCAACTTGCCAGATCTAAACCCCATTGAGGAACTATGGGGTATTCTCAAGAGGAAAATGAGGGGCACCAAACCCGAAAACAAAGAAGAGCTGACAGCAAGCATCAAAGACATCTGGGACATAACTCTCAGGCAATGCCACAGCCGGATTGCCTCAATGCCACATCACATCGAGGCAGTGATTAAGCCAAAGGGATTCCCTAGCAAGAATTGAAGATTTACATATCGTTTTGAAAGTACCATATTTTTGATTGATTTGATGTGGTCCTATTTTTTTTCTTTTTTTTCTGCAAAACCTGAGAAGTAAATAGTGATTTCTTCAGAGTATTCTAATTTTTTGAATTCCTGTTTTCGTGGGTTTTATGAGCTGGAAGCCCAAATTATGTACAAATAAACAACTAAATACTTCAAATCATTTAAGTTGTGGGCCCTGAATCTATAATCTATAGAAGTTTAACATTTTGAATGGAATTATGGAAATCAATAAACTTTTACATGTAATTCAAATTTTTGGGAAAGGGTCAGTGTATGTGTATATATATATATATATATATATATATATATATATATATATATATATATATATATATATATATATATATATATATATATATATATATATATATATATATATAAAATATAATTTATTTCAGGATGTTTTATTTATGTATTTAATTTTGAGCAGTTTGGTGTTCCATAATAAAGAAACCAGGGCTTCCTTAATACCTCATCAGTTGCCTCCATGCCATATAACATTGATGCAGTAACTAATGCAAAAGGTGCCCAGACAAAATACTGCGTGCTTATACTGCACAGAGCATGGGCATACTTTTCAGTATAATATTATTTCTGCATTGGTGTTTACTTTGTATTAGTGTCATGCAATATTCTAATAGTCTTTTAAACATAATTTTAAGTGTTCTAAAAAGTTAAGCAATACTTATTAAAATTAAAATAAATAAACACCTCAAATTTATTAATGTAATTAATATATGAATTCTCTTTTTAAGTTTGAATTATTAAAATAAACAGCAGTCCACTGATCAAGATGGCTTCATTCCAAACAATAAATTGCCTAAAGAACAAACACCAGAAATACTTTTAGGTAGTCACCTATTTTCCAAATAGAACATTTTATTATTTATGTGTTCTTTTATCCATGCTCTAATGGGTCAAGTATAGTAGGGCGACCGTGGCTCAGGAGGTAGAAGCTCATCCTATAACCGCAGGGTTTCCGAATCAAAGCCCCACTTTGTTTTAGTGTCCTTGGGCAAGACACTTCACCTGCCTTGCCTACTGGTGGTGGTCAAAGGGCCCGGTGGCACCAGTGTTCAGCAGCCTTGCTTCTGTCAGTGTGCCGCAGGGCAGTTGTGGCTACAATGTAGTTTGCAATTACGCATGCATGAATGGGGGAATGACTGAAGGTAGTGAGAAGCGCTTTGTGATCCTCAGGACTAGATAAAGTGCGATACAAGTACAGGCCATTTACCATATAGACTCAAAAGATCATTAATTTTGGACAGTTTTTAAAAAGGCTTTTCAAAAGGCTTTTTATGCAGAAGCATATTTAGTTGTGACCTTCCCAATGTGGATTTATTCTTGAGTAAGCAGGAGTCACTGTGATGTAAAAAATGTTGATCACCTAATGGGTGAAATGTGCCATAAATCCTCACCATTACAATATTCGATCACAGTTATCACAGTGATTAATCGAGATTTGCGTATTTTTTATTCTAAAGTAGTTGAATTTAACTTTAATTACAGTGCCATGAAAAAGTAGTTTTTGCCTTAAAGATTTTTTTAATATTCTTCAATTGTCACAGTTACATTAGTAAGATCATCAATAAATTTTTGATATAAACAAGATAATCTGATTATACATATATTTTTTTTAATGACTAGTTCATTGTGTAAAAATAGCATTTTAATGTTAAAAAAATCTGAATTTATTTTTAAAATCAGGTTTTTTAATCTGATAAAAAGGTGATTTGATATATTTTAGTGTGACCAAAGTGCTAAAATAGAATTAATTTATAAGGAGGCAAGCAATTTTATCATGGCACTATCCATAACTTTTTCAGATCTATTTTATTTTTATTCCTTGCCCTTTAACAATATTCTTTTTTTACTAGATATTATTTAGATGGTATTTTTCTCTTTTTTTGTCTATACTTGGAAAGAAATTTTGCAGCACATACTCTCTGTCACACATGTAAAACAAGTCACACATGTACAGGTGTCTCATGGGGCCACCTTGCTGTGCTTCACTGTCCCCTGGATATTCTTAAAAATAATATATGTGCTCTCGGGCTTGGAACAGGGCCAGAGCCATCTCCTCAATTTTGGGTCATAAAAAAGGCCTCTGCCCAAAGACTGCAGGCATTTTAAAATAGGGCTCAGCTTGATTGGACACACTTCTGTTGCTCCCACCCGACGACTAGCAAGCCAGCTGATCAGAGAGGCAGAACAAAGCTGTCCTCTTACAAGCCAGTCTGCACTCAACCCATTGCACATAAAACAGGATGCAATTGTACAGAAAGAAATAAAAAACAAAGGCTGTCTTGTAGATGACAAAGAGAATGCGGTAACATTAACAGGGAAAAATTCCTGTACACAACATATCTGTAGGGTATATTCAGCATCAGTGGCTCATTTCAGCCGAGAGATCAGCACTGGGATTAAATATGGGGAGAAACTAAATCCAAAACCATCCGATGGGACCTGACAAGGTTAAGGAGTTTAAAGTGAAAGTGCAGTTTATGAGACCCTATTCATTCTGCATACAGTCTCACTCACACTGGTGTTTTGAACGTCTAATTTGTCCATGAATATTACAACGTGCACCATTTGGCTCATGAATATGAAATACATGGAACCACAGGCTCTCCTCATAATCAACAGTCAACACACACAGTCCGTCGTCAGCTCCATAGCTCTGCAGCACCTTTTTCTCTGGTGCATGGAGCCAATCACTGCCGATCATAGCCTTAGCTGTGTGCCAGTGTTGGGGCAAACTGCTTTGAACACCATGTCAATGCAGGCTTTTGTTGCCACAGATATTTTAAAGGCTTGCATGCATGCTCTGTCTCTCTGTGTTTCATTTTTCTGTCTGTTATCCATGCCTTTATTTACAGTGTCACAGCCTTGATCCCTTAAGAACACCTATTTACTATTGCAGAGCAAAAAAAAAAAAAGCGATTGTTATATTTTATTTACTGCTGACGGATAAACAGTAAAGCTTACTGTAGAACAACTCTGAAACATGATGCAGAGCTAAACAGCTAATGCACCACCAATCTCTACCCATCCGTTTACCCCGCCTTAAGCAGCATGGCTCTGATCCAACATGGCCATATGCCCCTTAGCCGAGCCACTCTGTGCTATAATAAATGACTCATGATACATGGTCGACATATCATCACTGTCCAAGAATGACAAACCACTACTGGATGATGGAGGCAAACTAATGGGTAGAGGTGATGCTTTTTTTATCTGGCTCACATTGACATGTTTCAGTTAAATGAACAGCACATTTATTTCTGTCTGTGATGAATATCTGTCATTTTTAATCTGTTGAGTGTGAGATAAAGTAATCAATAGTTTTCTTTGAACCAGAATATTTTTTAAACTGTCATACTTCATAGTTAGACCCCCCCCCCCCAGAGAGTTATTTTAAGATTCAATTTAAATCGATTATTTTTGGGTTATTGATTAACAATGTAATTGAAATAATTAGTCAGCTGTGGACAGTTAGGCAATCTTAATCAGTCATTTTTTAAACAAACAAAAATCATGAGGTTTCAGATTCCTGAATGAGAAGTTTATGTTTTTGGCTTGGTTTTTGAGAAATTAGAGAGTTTATCAGGTAAAATACTGATCAATAAGTCCGTGATTAGATTTAAATTCAAACATAATTCCCATAGCAGAGACAAATCATGCAAAATAGGACATTGTCAGGTCAACCATTATGATGATTCATCATACATTTTGGCTAAGTTGAAAGTAAGATTCATAACTTTGGTGCATTACAAGTTTACATATATATATATTTTTTTATAAATTCCTCATGATCTTAGTATAAAGAAATGATCAAGTTTCAATAAAAAAAAAACAATATAAAAAAAAGATCAAAACTTTAACAACATTGCCTACATGCCTACCACTTACTCATTTTCATATTTGGTCACTTTACAACCAAGAACTTCAATTACTTTAATTGAGATTTTATCTGATAGACCAGTACCAAGTCATACATAATTAAGAAATTGATTTTAATTAATGCATGTTCTACAAATAGCAGTCTAAAGTTTGGTGTGCATTTGTATTTAGCACAGCAACCTTTCTTTTGGGACATGTTTCTACCAGGTTTGAACATACAGAACATTTTTGCCTATACGCAAAATAGCTCAAGCTCAGTCAGATTGAATAGAGAGCATCTCCAAATAGCAATTTTTAAACTTTGCCTTAGGTTCTCAGTTGAATTAAATCTAACCATTGATGGTGTCATTCTAACAATATGAATGTGCTTTGAGCTAAGCTATTCCATTGTAGCTCTGGCGGCATGTAAACCTCTACCCCAGCCAAGTCTTTGGCATCCTGTAACAGGTTGCAGCTGCATTAAAAACAGCATCCCCTCAACATGATGCTGCCAGTACCGTATTCTACAGTAGGGTTGATGCACTCAGGGTGATGCGCAAAAATAGTTTATCACCACAGAGGAATTTGCATGTTGGCCAGAATGTTACATTTTGGTTTTATCTGACCAAAGGACCTTCTTCCACAGGTTTGCTGTGTCCCCTACACTGCTTTCCTTTAAAAATGAATTTATTCTCTCCACTCTTTCAAAAAAGTTAAAAAGTGATTTGTGTAAGTAACAACTAATTGTTCTCCTATCAACAGATTTTCCCACCTAGGCTGTGAATCTCTGCAGCTCTTCCAGAGTTTCCATGGGCTTCTTGGTTGCCTCTATGATTAATGTTCTACTTGCTAAGGCTATCAGTTTAGGTGGAATAGTATGTCTTGATAGGTTTGAGTTCTGCAATACTTCTTCCACTAACAAAGTTTATTAGCCTAACCTTTCCTGCGACTGTATCCTGGACCAGTTTTCTCGGTTCCTTTGTCTTCATTATAATTCTTGTTTACTAATGTCCTCTAACAAACCTATGAGGTGTTCACAGAATGGCTCTGTTTGTACTCAGATGAAATACACACATGTTGAAGACTTCTGAAAATGGTTAGTTCCACTAGATCTTAACTAAGGGTATTAGTGTAAAGACAATAAGCTGGTTTATAAATTATATAAAAATATTTTCCTTCTTCACAATTATATTGAACTTTGTTTTTTTTAGTTCTCTCTTTCAACAATGTAAAGATGGGCATTGAAGACAGTATTGACGACAGTGATCCATGCTCATCCAATCACACGACAGGATGAAACTGCGGCACAACAATCCGTGGGTAGAGTGGTCATGCAGCACTGCTTTCTCGATCATTATTAATGGGCTCAGAATGTGTGATAAAGGCGACTCCCTAGTTTGTGTCAGTATTTCCTGCCTGGATAATTAAAGTCCATGCTGCAGGTGCTAGTTAGATGAGCCAGCAAAATGTTGCTTTGGCTGCATACTACACAGAAGGGTTTTACACTCACTGAACGTCGGCGTGTTACCTAATGATTGTTTTCATTACTAATTAACATCTTGGATACTTTATTTATTAATTAGGTGTCCAGTAGGCAAATGGTCATAGGTGTTGAAAATATAATTTTTTGTAATAAGAATCTAAGCCTGGTAAGGTATGCTCTTCTAACCTAAAACCCAATCTCATTACTTATAACAAGATTCCTTAGCTTTTTTTTCTAATTCCCTGATTAAAAAACGAAACAAAAAACTAATTAAAGCCTTTAAATGCATCTTTCCTTTACAACCATCTGCCGATCCAAAGTGGCTTATGTGTGAATGTGAAAGGGCTAAACTACCATCTGGAGGGGCCAAAGATTGACTTGCCACCCTTGCAACTAGGGAGCAAAAGCTCTACGAACCCTCTTCTTGTCAGTGTATGTGACTTACGGTTTTCTTCACAGTGAGGACAAAGTGCAGTGAAATGACGAGCAAAAGGTGCTAACTTGACACCTGAAACTGTCCCTTTACAACTGGCATGCAGTGATTTAAGAGACTGTGAGCTGGATAGACATGAACTTGCCAAAATGCAACAATTTCACCTATTGCCATGTGTTGATGGAAATACTCTCTTAAAATGTTATATTTGTTTGAAAACATGCAATTGACCAAAAATCTGATGAACTTATAATGAAATGTCTTAAAATTGAGTATTACCATTCAACAAACAGAATATTGAAGCAGCATTTTGCTTTGCAACACAATGTACAAACACTTTTTTTCTAGGTTAAGTGGTAAAGCCTGTTTTATTTCTGGTCTACGAGCTGTCTTAACACCATAGTTATGTAAGGCAGTGGCCCATGAGTGATTTCTGAAGGTGTGAACATTAAATTTAAGGTTGTCAAGTGGTGAATCTTAAATTTATTCAGACAACATGGTAGGTTGAAATACTTAACTAAGAATATATAAAAAACAAAAGTGTCCTTCATCAAAGGGTATGTTCCCCTAAAAAGCCCTGATCTCAGCATTATGACAAGTGACTTAGAGCAGCCTATGTGGGCATGTCTGCAGAAGGACTGCAGTTGTTTCAGTTGCATAAAGTAAGATGCACCTGACTCTGATCACTTAATATACTAAATTTGAAATATTAATTCAGATTTGTGTGGTTTAACAACATCTTAAGTATGCTGTTTTTAATTAAAGAGTAAAACAAAACGGTGGCTAGAATGTATTAAAAGAAGCATTTCAAAAATAATTTTCTGCAAAAAAAAAACCCTTCTTATTTAAGGCATCCATATAAAATCATTTTAGAACAACCACAAAGGAGGAAAAATATTCAACAACTGTGGTCACTTACTTTATTCTAATAATCTATTAAGACCTTTTGGTATTTTGGTAATACTGAGGAATCAAGACCTAATAATATCATTATAAGGGAAATTCCCTTTCCCCCTTTTTTTCTTCTCAAATTAAAGAGCAAAAGGTTTTTATCTCAACCAATGAAGGTACACCAAAAATCTGTCCATGACAATAGAGGAACATGCTGTTCTTGCAGCATTTCTCGAGCCCCTCAAATACCACAAAACAGTATAGGTGAAAGAAGTGTTACTACAAAAGGGTAAAGATGTAGCAGAGGAACAACACACTAAAGAGACAAGCTTTTCATCCAATTTTACCATCTTGCCTTAGTCTTGTTTGTCTTGGCACCGGTTACCGGACCTTTATCTTTGCCAATTAAGCCAATCTAGTGGACTTAAGTAACTACAGTCTGTGGTGTTTGCCAGAACAGTAATGAACTAGATATTAATTTCATTCTTACACTGACTCAGTTAACTCCCACCACGAATCATGAATCCTTGTCTGTTCCTCATAAGTTGTAACATGAAAGTCCATGCGTGCATAACTTTAAGTGGTGTTAAGATATTCAGAGACATCTAAGCCAAATGAACTGGCAGGAGATAAAATGTACATCAAAATGTGGGGAATTAGATAGATTTGTGAGGAGTTAGAAAGAGAGAAAGGGAAAGAGGAGGGGGAAGGGAACATAAGAGAGATACAGACTCATCATGCCAGTCATCACTTCAGTTATTATCCCGTAATTCTCGAAGGGAATATCTCAGTAAGGCGGAGTAAATTTGATGCTGATAAGCAGACAATGAGATTTGCCTGTGCCATGAGGCAAAGCCCTTCCAAGGGCTTCCTTTCACCTACAGTGGGGTTCAACTTAATGCATCGAATAGCAGAAAACTCACATGGCTCTCATTAGTGTTGGCTGGATTTTGCTTTGTTGTTGCGTTTGGAAGCAGTATTTCCAGGTGCTGCACAAACTGTTGGTGGGATTTGACTCTCTCCTCTCTGCCCTCTGTGAGTCTCAGTCTAATTAGCACTATAAACCCAAACACAAAATGTTATAGGCAGAACTGTGACTTCTCACATTAGGACATCCCCCACGAAATTTCTGGTGTATAAAGCCCTGGGTTATGGGTAAAGCCAAAGCAGTAAAGAGTTCAGATTTTTACACAAAGAAGAAAATGATGCATGCTGTTGAAGCTTTACAGTTTTATACACACTGCTTTAGCAAAACTAATGTCTGTTGGCCAGTCAGTCTCTTGATTGAATACTCTGCCAAAAAAATGAAATATCACTTCAACTGCTTGCTGGATTGGCACTGAAATGTGTACAAACACAATCTGCTGAGGATCAATTTGACTAACCCTGGTGATCCAAAAACCTGCTCTCCTAGTTTAGCAAGGTTTGATATTTTAAATAGCCTGAAAATTACTAGATTTATTTATAATAGGCTGAGGATGAAACAAAGTCACGGTTGTTCCACAAGAGCTCAATATTCTTACTTTGATTTGTGGCAGCGTTTTCAATTTCACTTTGATTTTCAAAAAAGCATGAAGGGAGGAAAACAACTGGGGAGGTCAAAACGCCAGAGGCATTTGTAGTGTATAGCAGAGATGTCTTGTTATTTAACTAGCAAATTTCAGATTAAGATTCATAAGGTCCCCGAAGGACAGCAGATCAAAACATGCTTTACAATAAAAGCTATTTTATACTATACATTGCAAGACTTTTGTTCTTGTCAAACCTGTGACAGTTTCAGCATGACTCCAACAGCTTTCTCACTGCCTATAGAAAGTTTGTCTCATAATGTAATCTAGACTATTTGTTGAGCCTCCACAGACAGTCAGTACTTTCCTAGATTTGCAATATTTTGGGAAAAACTTGAATGCTGAGAACATAATGAACATGCAGATGGACTGAGGAAGAACTGCAAAGGGAAATAGATTTATAGACATTTTTAATTCCATCTGGAGGTGTGATATTTGAAATTCAAGCTGCTGTCCTCCTTTAAAAAGAAAACTTGCCAAAGCTAAAGAAAAATAAATAGAATAGAACATTAAATTGTTATAACGTTTTTTGTCCTGTGAATAATTTGATTATCACATGGAATAGTACAATGAAGGCAAATACTTTACAATATTATGGTAGTAAATCCATGTAATACAAAATATCCAAATTTAATAGCTCCTTTTGTTTGATTAATTTCTCATAGCCACTATTCGGAAACCTTTCTCTCTTGATACAGATGTGAGGCTGGCTAAATACCAATTTGATAAGAAATTGAAACCATGTCATTTGGTCAGGTAAAACTAAAACTGAGCTTTCCATCAACCAAGACTCCACGTGAATTTGGTGCAAAACCAAAGATGAACATGTAGAAGAGCACCACATGATCACTTTAAGGTATGATGGATGCTTGATGCTGTTGCTCTTCTAAAGATCTGAGGAACCTTGATATAATGCATGATTTAATTTTGATTAAGTAGCCGGAGGCTTATGGACTTTACTGGCTGTTTTTTCTAAAAACAGTTTGCCATTTTTTACTGCATAATGATCCAAAACAACAAAGCAATAAGAATTCATTACACACAAAATTGATCTTTCTCGTTGACTTTCTAATACTCCAGACCTACAGACAACCTTTGAGATGAGCTAAAAAGAAGGGTCCATAACAGAGGACCAAGGACTCTGGATGATACAGAGATTGCTCCCTCTGTTTACCTCTGCCTCTTGAAACATAATAAGAGAAAACCAATTGCTTTTATATTGTTCAACTAGAACATAGGAATTGTTCAAAGAATTGAAAACATGAATACAGCGCTATAAAAAAATAGTTGCCATCTCCCAGAATGCTTCTGTTTTTGTTTTGTTGTCACACTTTCAAGTTTCATATCATTAAAGAAATAATTTAAACCAGACAAAGATAACATACAGAAAGCAGTTGACAACTATTTCCTAAAAAAATCATTTAATTGTTTAAAGGAAAAGAGAGTAATTGACCACAAATGGAGAAAACAAAGAACAGTCAGGAACCTTCCCAGGTCTGGCAGGCTCACCAAAAAATGCTCCAAGATCATCCTGATGACCAGAACAACATTCGAAGCACTGTAAACCCCACTGGTCTCAGTTGGAGTTAGTATTCAGGATTCAACAATAAGAGAGAGATTGGAAAAAGAGTCCGCCATGAGATAGTTCCAAGGGCAAAACCACTGCTGTCCAAAAAGCTCACAAAAGTCAGTATCACATTTGCCAAAAAAAAAACATCTCAATGATTCTCAAGACTTTTGAGAAAATAGTTCATTGACTGATGAGACAAAAATAAAAATTTTCTGAAGGTGTGTGTCCTACATATTGTGAGTATAAGATCAAGAACAAATGGATTATGCAGCAAAACAATGAACCAAAACACACAGGCAAGTTCACTTCTACATGGGTAAGATACAGTATAGCAAAATTACGTTTTTGAACTCGCCTAAGAAAAGTCAGAACTTAAATCTCTCTGGGCTTTTGTGACATGACCTTAAATAGGTCATTCATGCCCGATAAGTCTCCAGTGGGGTTGAATTAAAACAATTCTCCAAGGAAAAGAGGGCCGACATTCCTCCCCGGTGGTGTAAAAGACTTATTGTAAGTTACAGCAAACGACAGATGGCCACCAAGGATGGCAGAACTACATGTCAGGTTTAGGGGAGAACTAAGTCTGAACTAGTCTAAGTTTGTTTTGGATATCTTTTCCCTTACAAATTGAAATCATCATTTGAAAAAAAAAAAATTGTTTACTCAGGTTATCTTTTAGTTTATTATTTTATCTGATAATAACATTTGTTGGATAAAGTGAAACCTTTAAGCATATCAAAAAAGACAAAAGAAATATGTAGGGGGCGAGTACTTTTTGATAGCACTGCACTAATAGCTACAACATTATAGCTACAAAATTATAATAGCATGGGATTATGTTACTACAATAAAACATAAAAAACACAAATTTTTTGTAAGGATTTGGAAAATGGGGCCAATTAATTTAATCTAACATGTTCTTTGGTTTGTTGCTCCTTTGGAAACCTCTAGGTGTGCAAAAACAAAGGAGTTTTTTCCCTGTAAAAATGATTGCAGTGGGGTGGCACAGTTTAGCAAAAAATAATGGTCCCACCCATGGCTCTGACAGGCTAATTGTTTGCGTTCATGTGGCACTCCTTAACCATTTTTTAGATAACATTTAATAAACAATAATAAATAAATTTATCTTTCATGTCACTTAGAAAAACGGTTAATTTACAATAAATATTGTAAACTGCATGTACCTCAAATATAATGAATTTCACAACTACGTGTAAATAAAAAATTTTGCATTGATCCATAATTATCACCTAAAGTCATCTAAGAACCAATTTTTACATGTAAATAGAATACAACATGCTGACTGCTGAATGATGAAGTGTGACATTTATTTGACTCTGAACTTAATTAATCAGCATCTCTTGCTATCAGCTTGGGATCAGAACTCTTAGATGTTTTCACATCTCCAAAAATAACTCATGAAAAACTGAGTTATGTGTTTTCTTTTTTGTTGCTGCTTTGATATGTCAGGGTTTTATTTAAATGGTTACAATTACAAAAATTTGATAAATAAATAAGATGGTTGTAGCAAAAAAAAAAGAAACATAATTGCCCTCGGGGTATTGTTTACTGTGATTATGCATTCTTCAGAGCAGGGGGCGGAACTCAGCTGTGACACACTACAACACTGCCATATCTTGTATATAATCACAGAAAATAATGTTGACTTGTGCATTATTGCAAACTTTATATGTGTGTAGGTTGTTGGGAATCTGTAGAGAAATCTATAAAAGGTCATTATGGCATTTGCAGAAAGTGGCTGGTTGCTGAAGAGGCAGAAACATAGTGCCTGTCGACTGAAAATACTCTTTCTATCAGAGTGTCTCGCTAGAGCTGATTGCTGGCTTCTGCTGCAGGCCACTGCAGACACATGGTACACAACACAGATGGTGAAGTAAGGCACCAACAGTCACAGTCAAAACAATTATTTTTAATTTGTGCCATGAGTTACATATTTTTTGCAGGCATCACTGCAGTGGCGCCACACAAGTCACATTTAATTGTAATGAAATGGCACATACAGTAAGTGAATATCATCTCTTCATACATTACCACACTCATATTTGTTGATTTGGAAAAGCAAAATTGTGAATGACACAGAGCGGGATTCACAGAATAATCCCCTTTCTGGTGCACAAAAGCATAACTTAAGCTGCTACAGTGAACACTAAGTCTCTCCCCAGCCTGGCATGCCTTGGACTCCTTCACACCCGAGTGGTCCAACTGAGATCACCCTGTCTCTTGACTGGAAACAAACACATGTTTTCTTGCGGTACTACTGGAAAGATAGCAGGAACAATCTATCAAAATGGAGCTGGCTGCAAATCAGTCTAATCTCAAGGTTGTTTCCTGCTCACTTTTTTGTGTCACAAGGACATATAAATCAAATACATACACAAATGGGGGTATTGTTTTCCATATTAGACAGGTTTAAAAAGGTGAACCTTTTAAGCTGAGCTGTTTTTAACTTTATTAAGACAGAACATGAGACTCTAATAATCACGGTGAGATATTTAGAATCATGGGCCAACAGTGTGAATTGATGGAACAACAAAACGGGTCGTACATATCATAAAGCATATTCCTCAAAAACTCGGACTGCCACCATCAGTCAGCAACCGTGAAAGTGTAATGCAGAGCACAGTGGAAATGAATCAGCATTTCTTTGGTGTTGACAGCCTGAAACCAAAAGCTTTCAAAATCAGGCATTAATCCACAGTCAGTTTACACAGCACTCCCTTCAGCAAAAAAGGAACCAGTTGGAATGTGTGCAAAAGTAGGTATCAAAGGTATTTGGCATTGATAGGTCAACTATTTTAAAATAAAAGTAATGTTATTGCCATAATTATTATACAAGGTAATAAGAATAGGCCAGTATGTTTGAATAAAAATACAGCAGTTTCACAGTATCATAGTATTTACACAAGAAAATTATAATCTGATCTGATTTCCTTTTAAAAACAGAATATTTTACGTATTACTGCTATGATACTGTTTACTATAATATTAAGTTACTGCTTTAAAACTTGACACAAAGACGTGAACAGAAATGTAACTATTAATATCATTCTGAGTGCTTATTCTGCAGAATATTATACTTTTTTATTATAGCCAGAGAAGTGTTCAGCAACACAGCAGTGTTGTGTTGCTGAGTGTCTATGCTTCTGTTATCAAGGAAAACTCAGCCACTCTCACTTTTTTCTGCATTTCACAAAAAAAAACTACACCCTGGTCGGCTCACCAGTCTATCACAGGGCAACACAGATACAACCACAAGCAATTTAGGGTAATTAATTAACCTAATGGCCACATTTTATTTTATTTTTTTGCTGAAAGGCAGCAGTGCTACCAACTGCAACACTGTGCAGGCACATGTTGTTATGATTTTCTTAACAAATAAAACTATCATAGATAGATTGATAGACAGATAGACCGATGGATTGATTTGTGGGTACAGGAAAAGTGTAGGACCTAACTTTCTGCCAGCTGACCAGCTGGGTGCAGCTCCAGGTGGGGGACTTTATACAGAAGTTTACTTGATAACTCACCAGCATTATTTTTTATTCCTTGTTCCTGTATAGACTAATTTTTACCCTTAGATTGTCCTTTAAAGATCTCGTTCACTTGTTGCTGTTTTTTTCAATAAATTTGCTGTGGTCTCCAGTATGAATGAATGCCTTGTGAGCCGTTTTAAAAGCTCTGGCACTCCTGTTTTAGGAGGTTGCAGTTTGTCGGAAGAGTGGGTGGGGGACACACATCAGGATTACTCACGATATGCAAACGTTTCACCTCTGATTGGCTGACAGCAATGTCACTCTTAAGGCTGTTCACACTGCCCAAAACGTCAACGCCCAGAACGGCAAGCTTACATGTTAAGTCTATGGTTGAGGCCATCAGAAGGGCGTCAGAGTCTCCACGGTGCTTTGTGTGCATTGGCCGCGGCAACTTTTAAAAGTTTTGCTGCGTTCCAAGCTTCAAAGCGGCAAAAACCAGCATTGCAGAAATTGAGCTACCTGAACGTTCGGCGCCATCCCCTAAGCGTCAACCAATCAAAGAGTCTCAGTGTAGTGACGTCACTACACATTTAAAGTAGCTGAAACCAAACCTCACCCATACGCAGCTCCTGGAGCAAATGGTTAAACTCTCCAAACTAAGAACACCTTTCAAGAATGGGGTGTATCCACAAATGGCGCTTATGTGGTCGACGTTGTCTAGCTTTATTTAGCAAATAAAGCCAAGCCCCTCTCTCGATATGATCTGCCATTGTTTAAAACATCTGGCAACAGAGGAAGCACCCCCACACACACGCTCTTTTTTTGCTCAGCAAGTGCAAGCTTTAGGCTTAAAAAATGTATAGGCTTCAAACTAATCACTTTGTGACCGACAAAGTGTGTGGTGTCAACGCAGCATTTTGCTGCCTTCAAACAAATAATTAACTGAACTTAGTTCGCTGGCAGTGTTCCAAGACAAATTCCAACAGTTTCTTTCTCAGCTACTCTTTTTGGATAAAAAATGCAGCGCTGATGTGATAAGTCCACAAATAATACGACCCTGTTCTGCCATGCAGCGGAGTTGTTAAATTTAGCTTTGTTGCTAACAGTTAACTTCAGCTTCTAGCTTCTACTAGCAGAGAAATGCTCTGCTCTCTCCAAGCTGCAAAATTTGCCTTCTTGTGGGCGTTCACAAGCCAAGGTAGGCAAGACCATGACTACTAATTTTCCCTGTAACGTAGATGGGACTAGCATTTTATGACCCTTTCATTTTCCTGACTGTTTTATTTCTGTAGCTAATGCAGGCAATGGGGGTTGGAAAAAATGTTCACGCGCAGCATGCATATGCAGCTCAGAGTGACCAATCGTATTTCACAAAGAACAAGCATTACAGGTTTCTCAGCGAAAAAGACCTTTAACACATATCAAAACCAACACAAGGCACTGAGCAAGTAAAATCAGCAGACTTTCTCCTTTTTTGAAAATGTCAAACTATAAATTTAAACTGAGACATGTGAGCATGTGTTAACTGTCTTTAACTTTACGTCACTGACACTATAACATGAGGATCTTGGGGGTGGGGAGGGGGGTATTAGCTAAGAATATTGATTTGTATGACTCTTTTCATTCAACATCAGAACAAGGAAAATTGCACATGTGAGCAACCAGCCCTAAATATTACTTGATGATTAACATCCCAGAAGGCTTGGCGTTGAGTGTGAAAACCCTGGGCAGACCCAGTTGCTCATTATTTAGACTCCTGTGGCTCTATTTAAAAAAAGAAGGAATTTCAAAAGACAGCTGATCATTAAAGTACACTTAGTTGAAGCCTCTATCTTATATATATATATATCTTTGCCTGGGTTGTTTTAGGTGATGACAGCATCAGAATATCACAGAGCAGGGGTTTTATTTTATTTTTTCAACAAACAAGAAAAAAATAAAAGTAGATAAGACAAAATGTTTCAGCTCACAGTAAGTGTCAGAGGAGTAAAGATAGAGTATATCACAAGAAATTTATGGAGGAATGTTATTGCAGAAATCATAAATTACCCTTTTTGCCCAGGTAGTAAAGCAAGAGCAAAAGCCATGTTTTAGCACAAGAACAAAAGCCTAGGGTAGATGAGTCACCGTTCACCCTGGTCTCTACCAGTGGTTGACTACATGTGTGTCACGCATGAAGAGAAATTCATTCACCCAAGTGCTCATTTCCCACAGTGAGGGCTTCTGTCGGGACTGCTGTAGTGAGCAGCCCTAGTGTGGTTTGTCTCCATTCAGTCCTTTGGCAGGCAGGTAAATGCCAAACCTCCATGGCGTTTGTCAGGGTGATCACATTCCTTGTGTTCTGCTGTTTCTCTCCTGATTACTGAACAATTTAACAAGGTGATAATCTCCCAAACCCAAAGGCCGTGACAAGAAATGCAGTTGCCGCTGAACTCATGTTTTTCGCACTTAATGGCTGCAAATTCTCAACCAAGCAGAACACAACACTTATTCCAGAAACTTGGCTGGCACACAACCCTTCAGTGAACTTCATTTTTTTCCAAGAACATTTAGGAGCTCATTGTGGCTCCTCAGGTGGCCAATTGTCCTACTGAGGGACTAGCAGGTGTGTGGTCCTACTGTTAGCACTTTGATTTTCACATAAATGCATTCAATCAGTTAATTTTAGAAAGAAAACATCACTGAAAAAATCATATGACCTATTTGTAAAGAACATGTTACAAAGGTACTACACTTAGTAACAAAATATGAAACCTTTTCAGCCCTTAGATTGCAAATACTCAGTATTTTTTGTCATTCTAAATTGTAAATTGGTCACATGTGTGATAATCTAAACCGCTGGTAGACTCATATGCCTAAATACACACAAAAAAACTCACCTCACAATTTAGTTCTCAAAGAAGCAATTAAACCAGCTTTAAATGGAGATACTGCAGATTGTGTCATCTGTGCTCATACATGCATGCAAACATCGTGGTAACCAGCCCTACTCACTCAGAGCCTGTCCTTCATTTTACAGGCTGGCCGTAAAATCGCCAGATGTGAATATGGTAGGGCACACTTGAGGATGAGTCGGTTATGGTTTAAGTGGAAAGCTTTTGGCTGCAGCACCAATTTCAGTTGCAATGTCAGTCCTCTAAATGCAGGACTCTCTTCAAGCCACTTCAAGCTGAGCATTTTCAGCACCACACACTGATGGACAGCTCCTACGTAGATTTCTTTTTTCTTTTTTTCTTTAAGGCAGTATTCCCAAGGAAACAATTTCAGGACTTGACATTTTACATTTCAAAAAGCAACCTGTTTTTTGTGGGAAACCTTCTCAAGCTGTGGTAGGGTGGGGGTGGGGGGGGGGGGGTAGCTTTTGCTTGAGGTGCATTACCCATGGGTGGCTTGACTAAGATTTTGTTTTAGCTACACTGGATCAATACACAAAAGGACATAATAAACTAAGATACAATAAGATAAAATAAAGGAGTAGTAGCAGATTTTTCTTTTCATGTGGTGTGGTTTAAAACATGACTCTCTCCTCTTCAAACTCAAAGCGCCCTTCACATGGACCAGCCAGTTCACCTGGCCAATCCGGCGCCCCTTTTGCTGCAAACGTGTATGCTGAGAATACCTGAACTGAATTTGAATTACCATATGACGTAGGCCTTTTTCTATCAGTAATGTCCTACTGGCAACAGGGACTAATACAGACTAACGGTCTCTATGAAGCGCTCAAAGAGAGAATTTGTTGCACCAGTTACCTCTCAGACCCCCTTTTCTTTATCTTTACGTTTATATATCAGGCACAGCCATTCAAACACAAACTAAATGGGTTGAGAGAGAATGCGACAGATTTTTTTTTACATTTCCACACAGACAGAATTAAAACGCAAAAAAGTATATTTCTTTGCATTTAGATGGATAGGATAAGCGCAAATTAGAAGCTTACGTGGCGATGGTAGTTAGTTCCAAACAGCCGGGGGGGGAAAGGCTGAACAGAACAGATTTGAATGAAATACTTACGTATTTTTTCGAATAAAAGAACTCGAGGTCGAGAGGAGAGCAGGAAAAATCATCAGGGCCCCCGTCCACGTTTTTTAAGATTTGCCGTACCACCAAGACACAAATCTCCATGTGAGAAGGGGGGCTGGAGGCTGCTGCAGTCCGCGTCTCTCTCGATCACAAGTCAAGATGCTCGCCTGCGAAAAACGCCAAACACTCAGAGAGAGTTGCGTTCATCTGCGGCGCGGTCACCATTCTACACCCTCAGAAGAGAAGCAGTAGCCTCCCGGACTTGAAGGTATTCCTCTGGAATGAGGAGGAGGAAAATCCTGCGGAGTTTTTTTTTTGTGTGTGTGTTTTTTTATTAAACAGGGAATGAAGTCCGTATACAGGCCGCTTCTCACCCTGGAACAGTCTCCCAGGCGAATCCACAAAAAGAAATTCAGCCAAAAGAAGAAGAAAAAAAAACAGGTACAAATTGGTAGAAAATGTAAAGTAAAAAAATAAGCGAACTGTCAGTCAATGTTTTTTTTCTTCAAATCTGATGTTCAGTACAGCATGACAGTCGAGGTTTACCTATTTAAAGCAGTGAGAATAAGGTCAGCGCAGCGAGTGATGGAAAAAAAAGCGTCCAGCACAGAAAAACCTTAGAATGCCTATTGGATCAAATTGAGGATATCCGTCCCACTGCAACCATCAGACGCTCCGCATCAGGACAAATGGCTTGCCACAGGCGGCTTTGAAATTCGCAGAGCATATGGCACACAGCGTTTTCTTTCAAGTAAAACCGGGAAGATTCTAGGGGGTGAGATTTGTCATCCTCCCCGTCAAAGCCATTCGGCTTATTGATCACATTGGTAATAATTCCGCTCGTCAGGCAGCGTGTGGTCCAGTCCGCGCGGTTCAGGCTGCAACGTCCGAGTGTTGCAAATAAAGCGGCTTCTTGCCAGCGGCTTCCTAATGATCCCCCAGCTCGCAGCCGTCCATGACTTGAATAGCGAGCGCGCTCAAATCGTCTCCGGGCACAGATCTGCCGTGCGCGCTTGTGACTCACAAGCGTGTATGTCTGTTGCGCATGTGTTGGCGTGCGCGCTGGTCCCCTTATTGCCCAGGGACCACTTTAACTTTGACCACTCTGCCTGCGCGTCTAGCTGCCCACTTAAATCACCTAGAAGTCATTCATTATCAGGGATCAATAGCGTTAATGTATAAAGCGCGGATCTGATGTGCTTGGATATGCGCTTGTGTGTACCTGGAGTGCGCGTGCGCGTGTGATTCAGTTGTTGATGAGGTATGGTTGCCACCTACAGGCGTTATTCTCTATTCAGTCATCTAAAACGGACTATCTCCACAGTCAGCGTCCTCAAATAAATTCCCACTCAACATGTAGGGGTATTATCACTCCTACGCGTTAGCACTGACAGATGCGTGTGTCCACCAAAATCAGGAAAATCTATCATGTTATATCTTTAGTGTCAGGCTGAGAAACCATTACATAACCTCCTCTTTTCATTAAATATGGTTGCTTTTAATTACAAACATCTCATGCAACACATTTGGGCTAAAATCTGCTTTGAGATAGAAGAGAAACAGCACAAAACAAAGGGGGAAAAAACGCACCCACTGCAAAGACCACCAAGGCACACAGGTTGGCGTTGCCCTGAAGGTGAGCTTAAGTGAATTGAAGAAAGAGAGAAATGAGTGAGGTTTCATTTGAACTGAGAACAGCCTGTCTCATTAGCAGACATAATAAGGCAAAAATCAGTCATGTGTTAGAACACCTTCTGGACTTTGAGGCCAATAAGGTCCTTTTTACAACTGAGAAAGAGCAAAGATAAATTCTTAACCGTCATAATGTTTTCTAACCACCTGAAATTTTAAAAGAGAGATGACTGGGAATTTGGCATGCTTTTATCATACAAAGGGGTTATCCTACCGATTAATATTAATATATATACATATATATATATATATATATATATATATATATATATATATATATATATATATATATATATATATATATATATATATATATATATATAGTGAGGGACATACATGTTTGAGATAACATTGTCTGATCTTTAAAGAATATATTTGTATTTTATTGCTGCACATAAGTATTTGAACACCTGGCAATCGCCGAGAATTCTGGCTCTCAAAGACCTGTTACTCTCCCTTTAAAAAGTTAATGTCTACTCCACTTATTAATCTAAATTAGTAGCACCGATCTGAGCTGGTTATAGACACATGTGTGTATATATATATATATATATATATATATATATATATATATATATATATATATATATATATATGTATATACACATATACATACATACATACATACATACATACATACATACATACATACATACATACATACATACATACATACATACATACATACATACATATATACATACATACATACATATTTATATCTTCTGGCCAGGTGTGCTGTATTGTTGAAATGCAAGACTGCTGCCCTGCCTATTCTCACCAGCTTTCAGACATCATGTCTGTCTTGAAACAATTAATTATTCTATTTACAATTAAAATTACAAGTCTGATTAGATCTGTGATCCTTGGACTCGGTGATGCACCTGCTGCATTGTTATTTGATCTGTTTGGTATGGGCTTGGTCGCTTAATATTCTTCAGAGAAACACCATGCCAACAACTGGCACTAGTAAGAAGCTTTCTCCTTGGATGTGATTGTAAAACTGTATCAAATAGCATATTCAACATCTATAGATTTACTATATAATCAATTATATTTTCTGCCTCTTTCTGTGTTGTATTTTCTTTCTTTTAGAACTCTCATCAGCAGTGGGTGGAGTGGGATCCCGTTTTAAAGTGTTTTCTTACAGAAAATTTGTTATCAAAATCAGTTTGAGCAAAAACAATAGGAAACAGTATAAAAACACAAGTCCAGAAGCCAAAATTAAAACCAAGGACTGTTAGACAAAAATATATTTACATAAACGATCCAAATAAATACAAAAAGCAGTTTACAAATTATGATTTTACTTATTAGGGTAAAAATCTACCCAAAGCAAACTGGACCTATGTGAGAAAGTCATTGCCACCTCTACCTGACAACAGACTTGCGACTCTTGACAGAGACAGCTGCTCTCAGTCATTTGCAATAACTGGCAATGTCTCTTTCACCTCGCTGTGAATGAATTTGGTCTTATTCTTCTCTGTAGGATTTTCTACATTCAGCCACATTGGAGGGTTTTTGAACATGAACAATCTGTTTAAGGTCATGTTACAGCATCTTAATTGTATTTAATTCTGGACTTTGTGTTGACCAGTCTAAACCCTTTATGCATTTTTATTTTGTTTAGCCTGTCATACGTGGAGTTGCTGGTGTGCTTTTGATCGTTGTCCTGCTGCACAACCCAAGTGCGCTTAAGTTCAAGGGTCAGAAACTGATGGCCGGACATTTTCCTGCAGCCTTTTCTGGTAAAGAGCAGAACTCATGGTTCCATCAGATATGGGAAATTGGCTAGGTCATAAAACAGCAAAGCAGCCCCTCATTATTAGACCATCACCACCATGTTTGATATGAGGTTTTGATTTCTTTCTATCTTTGTCTCGTCAGTCCAAAACATATTTTCCTAAACATCTTTTGTATCATTAAGATGTTTTTGGAGAAATGTGATGGTTTTGGTCAGCATTGGTTTTGGCCTTCTCCTTTGGTGTCATTTAAATGAGGCCTGCAGTGGTGATGTTCTGTTTTTTCTAACCACCTGGATGACTCGTTGATACACTCTTGGAGTAATTTTTGTAAACTCCTTGAAAGGTTAGTAGTAGAGTTAGGGTTAAGCCTAGTTTATATTTCTCCGTCTCAAAGTTTGCACAGGCAAGCACACGTATCCAAAAAGACGTTTTCCTTTCAGGCTTCTCCTGTCAGGATCGCCGGTGGACAGGGAGAGGCGATCGGGTGAAGCTTGGCGCTCCAGACGCGGATGGGAGTCCCCCTGGATTAAAGGCGCAGGGTGGAGCAGGCTGCTGAGCTGATGAAAAGAGACTGGTTAGGTTGGATGGCAACGACTGGTAGGAGGAAGACTTCTGGTTTGACGAGTAGGAGCTCTGGGCATTGGATTACCGATGACTGAGCGATGTGAAGGTGAGTGGAAGGGTCTTTTAAACTGAGGGGTGAGTGGAGTAATTGTCAGGAAGCTCATCAGACACGGCTGGTCTGAGTTGGAGCTGATGACTTCCTGACAGAGCCCCCCCTTCTAGGTCCGGCTCCTGAAGGGCCTGGACGGTCTGGATGACAGCTGTGAAAGTCAGAGACGAGGGAGGGGTCCAGGACGTGCCGGGACGGCACCCAGGAGCGTTCCTCAGGACCATAGCCCTGCCAATCCACCAGATACTGGTACCCCCTGCCACGGGGTCGAGAGTCCAGAATCCGCCTCACTGTGTAGGCCGGACTACCGTCGATGAAACGAGGGGGGGGTGGGGAGATTGCCGGCGGAGACAGAGGCGAGGTGACGTGGCGTTTGAGGAGGGAGCAGTGGAACACCGGGTGGACCTTGAGGGAGGCTGGAAGGCGGAGACGGTATGTGACCGGGTTGATGCTTCGAAGGACTGGATACGGGCCGATGAAGCGGGGGGTCAACTTCCGACAGTCAGTCGGCAGCTTGAGATGCCGAGTGGAGAGCCAGACCAGGTCCCCTGGGTGAAAGGTGGGACCGGAACGGTGGCGACGGCGGTGCTGTTCCACATAACCGGAGGTTGCCCGTCTGATGGCGGCCCGAGCACGGATCCACATGGCCTTGGCGCGGCGTATCAGTTGTTGGGCCGCTGGCACCTCTACCTCTGGTTCCTGGTGAGAGAAGATGGATGGTTGGTAGCCGTTGCAGACCTCGAAAGGCGACATGCCTGTGGCGGAGGAGACCTGGAGGTTGAGGGATACCTCAGCCCACAGCAACGCACGCGGCCAGGTGGAGGGCTGCGTTGAGGCGAAGCATCTGAGGTATTTTCCCACCTGCTGGTTGGCCCTCTCTGTTTGGCCGTTGGTCTCCGGATGAAAGCCGGACGAGAGGCTGGCAGTTGCTCCGATAAGACGGCAGAAGGCTTTCCAGAACTTAGCGGAGAACTGGGGCCCGCGGTCGGAGACAATGTCCTGGGGGAAGCCGTGCAACCGCACCACGTGTTCCAGGACCAGCTCGGCTGTTCCTTTGGCCGTGGGCAGGCCAGGCAGTGCAACGAGGTGGACCGCTTTGGAAAAACGGTCTACGAAGGTGGCGATGGTGTTCAAGCCATCTGCGGTGGGGAGTCCCGTCACAAAGTCCACCCCGATATGGGACCAAGGGCGAGCTGGAACAGGTAGAGGTCGAAGGGGTCCCAATCGTGGTTGGGTGGTGGACTTGGCTCTGGCACAGGCGGTGCAAGCGCCGACGAAGCTGCTGACGTCCTGTGACATAGTGGGCCACCATAGGGCGCGGCGGATGAATTTGAGGGTCCTAGCAATGCCTGGATGACCGGCTATGGCTGAAGAATGACCCCAAAGCAGAGCCTCCTGGCGGCAACTGGTTGGGACGTAGAGACGGTTTGGTGGTGTCTCCGGCGGTGCTGGTTCCTGAACCAGTGCCGATCGGATAGAGTCCTCCAGCGGCCACTGGAGAGACGCCAAGATGCGGTGGGGAGGTATGATGGCATCTGGCTGAATCGGGACGGTGGCTTGGGAGTGCTGACGGGAGAGGGAAGTGGGCTCCTCCAGAGCCCACTTCACCGCCAGAAGCCAGAAGCTCACGGTCACCAACCCCATAGCGCTGCTGTGTGGGAGTGAACTTCCGAGAAAAGAAGCAGCAAGGGTGTAGCTTCTGGTCCGGGCCGCGTTGGGACAGGATTGCCCCGACCCCAACCTCTGAGGCATCCACTTCGACGGTGAAGGTCTTGGCTGGGTCTGGATGGATGAGGATGGGAGCTGAGGTGAACAGCGTGATGACTTGGTTGAACGCTTGTCGGGCCTCGGGGGGTAGACTGAACAAGCGTGGCCGGTCGGTCGACTTTGTAAGGTTGGTGAGTGGAGCAACAATCGTGCTGTAGTTCCGGATGAATCGTCTGTAGAAATTTGCAAACCCAAGGAAGGACTGGAGCTGTCTGAGGGTCCGGGGCAGTGGCCATTCCTTCACTGCTGCCACCTTCTGGGGATCCATGGCTACCCCTTCAGCCGAGATGACGTAGCCTAGGAAGGTGGTGGAGCACTGGTGGAAAGCGCACTTCTCCAATTTGCAGAATAGATTATTCTGGAGGAGGCGCTCAAGGACGGCTCGGACATGTCGGACGTGATCCATCTCAGAGGTGGAGTAGACCAGGATGTCATCCAGATATACGAATACCCACCGTCCGAGCATGTCCCTCAGCACATCATTGAGCAGCCGCTGGAACACTGCTGGGCTGTTGCAGAGACCGAATGGCATCACCAAGTACTCCCAGTGGCCAGAGGGGGTGCTGAACGCCGTCTTCCATTCATCCCCTTCTCGAATGCGAACCAGATTGTAGGCATTCCGGAGGTCGAGCCGAGTAAAAATGGTTGCATGGGAAAGGGAGTCCAGAATAGTGTTCAGCAGGGGGAGTGGATGGCGATCCTTTATGGTGACCTGAATTAGTCCTCTGTAATCGATGCAGGGACGCAGCGTCCCCTCCTTCTTTTTAACAAAGAATAAGCCGGCCGATGCTGGAGAAGTGGATGGGCGGATGAATCCTTGGTCTAGAGATTCGGCAATGTAAGTCTCCATCTGGGCTGATTCCGCTTGTGAGAGAGGAAACTGACGGGTGCGTGGAGGCTCCGCCCCTGACATCAGGTTGATAGCCATATCATAGGATCGATGCGGTGGTAGCTTGGCAGCTCGGCTTTTACTGAAGACCTCCGCCAGGTCTTTGTAGGGCGGAGGGATATCTTCCAGGGCGGGCGCCGATATGGTCTCGAGCGGGGCTGACGATGGGGGACGGAGACACCTCTTTGAACAGTCGGGACCCCAGCTGAGTATCCGCTGCGCCGACCAGGAGATGTGCGGATCGTGTGTATGGAACCAAGGATAGCCCAGGATGAGTGGCGCGGAGCAGGAAGCGATGACGAGGAACTGGATGAGCTCTGTGTGATCCCCCACCCACAGGCGGATCTTGATGGTGCGATGTCGGACAGGGTAGGGCTGCAGGGGGTGTCCGTCGACGGAAGTCACCGGGACTGGACTGCAAAGGGTCTCCAGCGGTATCTGGAGCTTCGTGGCTAGTTGGGTGGAGATGAAATTCTCCGCCGCTCCAGTGTCGAGCAGAGCGCCGAATGTATGCTGTGGATTGCGATGAATGAGCTGGACAGGAAGAAGGAAGCGAGCTGGTCCTGTCGGGCCAGGTAAGACCCCCCCGAGTCTCACCTGGCCTGGTCGTTTCCCGGTCGGTGAGGGCACTGCAGGCGGCGATGTTTGGGCGACCCACAGTAGGCGCAGAGCCCTTCCCGGAAACATCGATCCCGCTCCTTCGGTGACTGATGCCCTAGCTGCATCGGCTCCTCTCCGTCGCTGGAGTAGGAGCAGTCGGGAGCAGTGCTGGGCTCAACTGAGCGGAGTGAAGCGGGACGCAGTGGTGGAAGACGGGATGGTGTTCTAGGGCGGCTCATGACTCGACGGTCGATCTCGAGAGCCAGATTGACAGCCTCGTCAAGGGATTTGGGAGCTTCTCTGCCAACCATCTCGTCCCGGATATAGTTGGCGAGACCCTCCAAAAAGAGCGATCACAGGACCGCATCTCCCCAGGCTAGCTTAGCCGTGAGCGTCCTGAACTCTGCAGCGAAGAGGTGAACAGGCTGGTCTTGTTGACGGAGATGAAGGAGTTGAGTCTCCGCGTCCACTTCACTGCAGGGTGGCACAACAGTTTTGCGCAGCTCTGCAACGAACTGGACGTAATCGTTGCAGAGCACGGACCTCCGATTGTAGAGGGCAGCCGCCCATTCTTGTGCCTGCCCGGAAAGGAGGGAGGTGAGCAGAGCTACCCTGGGAGCGGAGGAGGCGTACATTGAGGGCTGACACTCAAAAATCATGTCCAGGGTGGCTAACAAACCGTCTGGCTTGCCGTCAGACCCATTCCACTTATCCGGGAGGCAGATCCTAGGTTCGGTGGTGGAAGACGGTCGTTGCTGGAGGGTGTTGACGAGCCCGGCTAGCCTGATATGGGCCTCAGACAGAGTGTCGATTTTGGCACTGAGACGATCCACCAGAGCCCGGAGGTGTATCACCTCAGACCGAAGGGCCTCTACCTCCGCTGGAGCGCTCGTTGAGGGCTCAGTCATCCTGTCAGGATCGCCGGTGGACAGGGAGAGGCGATCGGGTGAAGCTTGGCGCTCCAGACGCGGATGGGAGTCCCCCTGGATTAAAGGCGCAGGGTGGAGCAGGCTGCTGAGCTGATGAAAAGAGACTGGTTAGGTTGGATGGCAACGACTGGTAGGAGGAAGACTTCTGGTTTGACGAGTAGGAGCTCTGGGCATTGGATTACCGATGACTGAGCGATGTGAAGGTGAGTGGAAGGGTCTTTTAAACTGAGGGGAGAGTGGAGTAATTGTCAGGAAGCTCATCAGACACGGCTGGTCTGAGTTGGAGCTGATGACTTCCTGACATCTCCGCTGCCTGGGGAGTCTAGCGAAGCAATTCCCTGCCAGGAAAACAGGGGGCGTAGCACTTTTTTGGGATGGTCCTGACACTATTGCAGTCACATCTCTGGTCAACAACAATGTATTTACTTTTTTTATTTTTAAACCCAAACTCTTCACTTGAACAACTTCCTCTTCTTTCAGTACTTATAAAACCTTTTTGTGCACACATAGGCAAGGCAAGGCAAGGCGATTTTATTTGTATAGCACACTTTCAACAGCAGGGTAATTCAAGGTGCTTTACATTTGATAAAAAGCTTCCCAATAGCTATAGTAACGGACACGGGACACTCATAAATTGTCTTATGCAAGATATTCTTCAACCTGCTATGTCTGCTGCTAGATATCTTCAACACGGTTTCTATCTTTTTTTTTTTTGGGGAGATGGCGACGCTGTTGACAAATTTAAAGAAAGTGGCATGCTGACCAATCACTGGCTTGCCATCTCTGTAGCTTTTGAAAGACATTAAAAAAGTTGTGCATTTCTCCATCACCTTCTGCGAGCCTGCCACAGAGCACTTGCATCGACTGATGATGGTGCTGCTTGTCTCCACACCCCCGCTGAAGGAGAAGTATAAACTAGGCTTTAGGGGTTATCTTGCAACCACTGTTGCATGGTTTGTCAGTTTGTCAGTAATGGTTCTAACTTCTTATTCACTGAACTCCTAAAGCCCTAGAAATAGCCATTTAAGCCTGTAAACTCTGATACATGTTAATCACTTTTTCATCGCTTGTTGAAAATCAGGGCATACTGTCACATCTTGAAATTTTTTACCCTGTTTAATGTTTTCAGACAGGTTCTAGTTGAGTGAATTTTTTTTATTCTGCTGATCTGCCAGTGATCAAATCAGGGTGTGTTTTTTTTTTTTTTTTTACTTTTTCATATAGGGCCAGATTTGTTTTCATGGCTTTTCTTCATTTGGAAATGGCTTTTTTGTATTTAGTCAGATCATATTGATCTGATATTAAAGCCTATTTTTGGTTTGAAACATGGAACTGTAACCAAAGGCAAAAACAGATTAACTCTGAAACAAGGATTTTTTTTTTTACAGGAGTTAAGAAACAGCAAACAGCTGCAATCTGATCCAATTTGCAGTTTAATCTTAACTGTAATACAGTGCAATTAGAATCAATTGATCATGCAGTCATCACTGGTAAAACGCCTGTCTGGTCTGACTGCACTGAATCCTTTACTTTCTAGCCATCCCTCCTCATGAGCAAACATTTGTCAGTTTCCTTCAAACTGTCATTTAGATGAGGTGGATCACAACCTAACATACTAAACAATATCATCCTAACGGTTTCTGCAACAGTGATGCTGTTATTTATATGATTAATTGCTATTCAGTTGCAAATGAATTGTGTGTGGTTGTTTTTTTTTACTCCTCTGCTATTCTGTTAATTGATTTTAGCCATAGAGGAAATATCTTTCATTTGAATGTGATACTAAAGACTTGTTCAGTCTGTACAGCTGATGACTCAAGCAGACTATATCATCCAAGCATTTTTTGACACCCTTTTATAATTCTATGGTTAGATATTCTTGTATTTTATTTTCCTCTATGAGTTTATTGTCAGCAGTTGTGGTTTTAGCTGCAGCAGAAAGCAGTCTAAATAAAACCAGTTTGGAGAAAGAGAGAAAAGTTATAGCCTGAGTATTGAACTACTCATACTAGTATGTATTAACTCCATGTTAAATTCAGAATAGCATTTAAATTTCTCCCTCTCACAATAATCAAGCTCCATCGTTCGTCAGAGATCTGACGGTTTTCTATGTTCTAAACAGAGCACTTTAGTCTCAGACTCAATTTTTACAGGTGGTCTCTAAAGGTTTTAAAAATAGGATGGGAGGCAGATCTTCCAGTTACCAGACTTCTCTCTTGTGGCAACAGCTCCCAATTATAGTATGTGAGGCCGACACCATATCTACTTTTAACACTAGGCTTAAAAATGTCCTTTTTGATAACGTTTGCAGTTAAGACTGGTTTAAGTCATCCTGAGCCATCTCTTATGCTGCTATTGGCTTAGGTTGCTAGAGGACATAATAACCACATCTCCTCACTCTGTGACATTCTCCTACTACTCTCCAATTTTGCACTATTTGCTGTTATTACAACTTTTAACTTTATATTTTTTCTCTGGTTTTGTTTCTTCATAGAAGCTACATCTGGCTTGGCGATCTGTTTAGCTGTGACACCTTCCTGGAGGAAGGGCATCAGCTGAGCTACTGCTGCCAACAACTTAACATTCTCCTTCTATGGATGATACACTTGACCCTGTCTTTTAGTGTTTAAACCTGTCTCTCTCCTTGACATTGCGATAGTATTGTCTGAGCTTTTACTGCAACTAACTGTATGTGCACTCTTCTATCTTATAGACATAAAAACTGGCTCAGAGCTGATCCATTTAGCTGTGTTTCTATCCGAGATGAATGAACTAAAGGAGCTACTGCTGCCAATAACCCTTGTACTTTTCTTTAACATAGAAAATACTCATTGATCAGTGCTTCTGTAGTGTTTTTTGTGTGTATGCTCTGTATTCTTGAAGCCCAAGTTAGTTGTGGCAGATGGTTGCTCACACTAAGCCCGGTTCTGCTGAAGGCTTCTTATTCTTTAAAGGAAGCTTTCCTTGCTGCTGTCCCTACATGGATGTTCAGGATGAGGGATTGCTGCAAAGTCAATGGCAAAATGCAAGCAACGTTCCACTGTCATTTCATGACTCGATCTGGTTTCCTTAGATAGATAATATTTTAACTACTTGAAATAAAAAAATAAAACTTGATTGCATTGTTTGATAACTAGGATTAAAGGAGTCATAACCTAGTATTATCTTGGATACCCACACTCTAATATAGTCTTTCAGGCCCTTCTAAAAAAAAAAAAAGTTGAAAAAAAGTGAAAAAAATAAACACAGAGCTCCTCTGACCCTTATTTCTGAAGGCATTATTGTCTCGTGAGATCTGATGCGATACTTTGGCTGTCGTGGACGGGCATTGTAATCATACAAATGAGCTGCGCGTTGATTGGTGGCAGGAAGGAGGCAGGTTGACACCGCAGGTAACGCTTCAGCATATCTAACCCATATCTACTACTCCCGCTAGCATACAATAGCCACATTAGCAGTTAGCTGCTGTTTGTTACACACAGCAGAGCACTAAAAACACAGCTTTACCGTTTCAATTGCAGGCAAGTCTCTGATTGATGGAATGGCCCCATTTTCCAAACGGAGCTTCGATGCCAACTTCGCCTGATATTGTCCCAAATTCGTAAAGGATTCCGGCGTAAAAAAATAGAAAAAATATTTCCATGTTGATTCTGGCAGTCAACAACAGAGCAACTCACGTGTGCACTACGTTTCTGGTAGAAATGGTTTTAGCTGATTTAGCTGATTAAAATAAAAGGCTGACACGAATATGTCTTCTTCATGCATCATTGTGTGAAGAAACTTTCTGCATCTTTCACGGTGGAGTTCGTACTTCGAATCGGTGATGTGTCGGTCGCGAACGGACCGGCTCTAAGAGCTAACTCTTTGAAGTTAACGATTGGAGTCAGCTCGTCTTTGGGAGCCGTTTTTTAATTTTTTTTCATTCCCCCCTGCTTGTTTTGGTACATTTGGTACACATCGTTTTGCATTAATTTTGGTAATAAATACACTTTAAGCAAAAGAAAATCTGAGGAGCCGAAAGAGCCGGCTCTTTATGGTGAGCCAAGCCAAAAGAACTGGCTCTCCAAAAAGAGCTGGAATTTCCATCACTAGAATTCAGTAATGGCGGCGCTCAACTGAATATGAGGGGGAGAGGAGCGAGGGGGAGAGGGGAGAGGAGCGGGGCGGACTTCCTGAAGCATAGGTAGGTCTGCGATGTCTATATATGGTATATCCTGCGCCGACTTGACGTGAAGTCGGCCAGAAATTAAAACCATATGTTTGAGTGCACGTGCATGTGGGCTGGTTGACGAACCCAGGGGTTAACAAACGCTTCACTTTTAAATATCGGCTTTCCGGGCAGTGTATAATCGTTAGGCAATTATAACATAAATTTTTTCTCATGGAAAAGTGTAAATTATAGGTCATGACTTCCTTAATTTTAAATGTGTCATGGAATCTGTGTGCATGATTCGATGAAATGTACTTTTTTTTCAAGCACCTTGGGATGATATGTGGTGTGAATTATTGCCATAAATAAACTGAATTGAAGTTGACAGAAATCTGCTTAAGAAATTGCCCTACTCCGACTGTCAGGAAGATGTGGTGTGAAGCATGGACCCAAACGCAGATGCCGAGGAAATGGAGCAGGATGTTTATTGAAGTGCTGGTTGAGGAGGTGATGATGCTGGTGATGACGGCAGGAATGGGATACAACAGGACATCGGATGATCAGGAAGGAGGACAGCATGGTAGGCACACGAAACATCTATAACACACAATGATCCGGCGCTGAGTGAAGGGAAGTGAGGGCTATAAAGGCAGAAGGTAAGCAGGACCAGGTGTGGTTGATGGGAGACACAGGTGAGGACGATGATTAGGAGAGGGAGATTAGGGCAGCATGACACCGACTAATTGTTAGCTCCATTTTCCATTGAGAGCTAATCTCTGTTTTCTGAAACAGAGATCTTTCAGACAGCTATTTACTGCATGTAAAAAATGACTGATGATCAGCTTCTCCAGAGCACCACTCCAAAATAAATCTCTGTCACTTTTTAAAGTTAGTTAAACATAAAAACCGCTTCCTTACTCTCATGTTAGTTATCTTTTGTAAAGGTCTCTTCCTTTTAAATATTTCTTCCCCACATATAACTAAAAAAGTAGCTTGTCAAAGAAGTAAAAAATTTTTTGAAGAGTATATATAGAAGAGCTATGAAACCAAATGAACTGAACTCTCTCATGTGATAATTTCCTTTGCTTCAGATGTAGGTGCCCAAAGCAGATCCTTGTAGATTTTTGTATTATGTTCATGCATAACTGACCTTAAATCCGAACCATAGTTCCTGCAGAGCAGTAAAATTTTGTGGTAATGTTACATAAGCATAAGAAACATTGCTTCTCCTGTACAGACACCAAATATACATATGATATGCTCCATTTTCAATTCTCAGCATTTTATTTATGCTTTGATGAAATATGAATTTTAAATCACGGATCTCCCAAGGAGGAAATTTAAAAATAAAAGTGGGAGGGAACAAGGGGGAGGGCTGCATACACTGTGTTTTTTACAAACAAAAACCTCAGCAGATCTGTTCAATCAAATCAATGCCAAACCACTTACTTCATTAAATATGTACTGCCTCATTAGAATGTTTTTCATTCAAGGGCAATATAAACACACCCTTTGTCTTATTATGACTTATTTGAAAGTATTAAGCAGCAACATTCAGTGTCAGTGAAATTAGGCACATACATTTCTTTCAAAGGGAGATATCACCATATTCTGACCTAAAGGGTACTTGAAAGCTTCTTTCAAGTACCCTTTAAGTACTTTCTTTCTAAAAAGCAATGCTGGGATTTGTTTGGATGAGTTGTGCATTCCTTCACATTCTTTAGAAGAATTCTTTCAAATGTGCCTGCATAGAATATGTGTATGATCTTCAATGGATGATGAACGAAACCGTCTACTTTCAAAGGCGCTAAGCAAACAATGGATACTTCCGATGCAAATAGACTGGAATATATTAAGCTTCTTCTTCTAAGTTCTTTGGCATCCTAAATAAATTGTGTTCTTAGGACTTATTTACTTTTCTGTAAAGAAAGAAAGAAAACAAGAAGGATACAAACAAACAAAGAGGGATAATGGGGCCTGCATTGTGGCACAATTATTATCACTTTTGCCTGTCTCTGTCCTGTATGTCTCTGTGTTGCCCAAGAATGGACTTGCAACCTGTCCAGGGTCTATCCCGCCTCCCGTCCAGTGACCAGTGAAGATAGCCATCCTGTTACCCTGCAAGGTTAGGTGGGTAGACAATGAAGGGATAATTAATTTGTTTATAGGGACAGATATTCTTCAGTAACTGAGTGTCAACTGCACCAATATGAGAAAGCTGACAGTATCAGTTAGCTGTTCTATGCAGGTTATTTGACTTACAGTGCTTTGGAAAAGTATTCACACCCCTTTTACTTTTCCACATTTTGTCATCTTACAATCACAAACTTCAGTGTAATCTTTCTGGATTTTATGCAATATATAAACATAATTCAGGACATGGTTTTCTGTTTTCTTTACAATTAAAAAATTGACAAGTCTGACAAACATTTGTATTAAGCACTCTTTACTCCGATGATAATAAATAAATAAAAATTAATTGCAATGAATTCCTTTTACAAACCAAACAATTAATAAATAAAGCCTACTTGTGATTAAATTAGTCTGGTCCTTCTTAAAAGAAATTAAATACCAAACCCAATGCCAGATCTATAATAAAATGGTTTCCAATGAAGTATACGCAAGTGTTAACATTACAAGTCTAGGCCAAAATATAACAGAGAATCTGTGGCAAGACTTCAGAAATAAAGGTTTGCAGATGTTCTCCGTCCAATCTGACTATGTTTCAGCCATTGGTGTACACCCCAAAAGACTTGCAACTGTAACTAAATACAAATCCATACCACACATTAGATATTTATTTGAAAAACATTTTGAAAACCTCTTATCATTTTCCCATCAGTTCCTAATTGTGCACTACTTTGTTTTGATGTGTCAAAAACATTGCAATTGAGGTTGATGTGACAAAAAATTGAAAAGGTAATTGCCTTGTATCTCAGATTGTAATGTTGCTTGACCCTATTGAGGCTTATTCATATTTAAAGTATTAAATATGTCAGATGTATGAATCTGAATGGCATTTAAAAAAGGTAACCATAATAATACAGAGGTATTGGTTCATATGTAAACAGTGCACACTCACTGCTTACATACTAATTTACTTTTTGCAATGAAACAGTATGTAGACGGTGATGATAAGAAACAAAGTCCTAATTAGCTATAATATATTTTAGTTTGAGGGCACTATGTATGGTGTTTCATTCATTTCACTCCTTTAGTATTAATAAACTACATATATATTGATATATAAACATCTAACATATTTTGTAATAACTCAGTTTCTGCAATCTCAAAATAGTACAATGTATACTCTTGTGCTATACAAACAAACAAAAACCTGGATTAACTCTGAATGCATGCTGTTAATTGCAGTTGTGTTTTATTGTACCGTTGGAACTATCTTTATGATGTGTTTGTAATTTAAGCATTTAGGCTAATGAGGCCACTACATATGGATTTCAAGAAAGGTATGTGTAAACATGGTCTGCAATTCCTGTTTACGCAAGTGAAAACATCCCATGGTAGATTCATTCTAACAACCTATACTTTGAAGGGGCATATAAGCAAACTGTACAGGATTGCGGGATATTATGCAATAAGCATGTTTCAAAAATCACAGTGCTTTGTTTACAACATGTCAGCGATGAGGGATGAGACCAAAGCTGCCCTTTAAAACAACTGTTTCTCTGCTTATCTCTAAACTACGTGTAACCCACAATGTCGATGTTAGAGCAGAAACCAACAGACAGGCAAGAAAATAAGAGTTTGATGCAACAATCCTCATGAGCACACAAAATCACTCACCATGAATTCTCCTGGGAATTCACTCTTCTTTTCACAGATGAGCTCATTCTGACACTTTCTAGAGTTAATGCTACATGGCTGACCCAGCTTTGTGTTTTCTAACAGTTTGTCATGGACGACAGATAAAGAAAAGGAACATTTGTTTTGCTTACGACAGTGAGAAATGTTATATTTGGAATTAAAAAAATGGTTTGACTTTGTAATTTCATGATACTGAATAATGGAGCAGTGTAATGTTGTGAAAAGAGAACAGAAACGCGTAGACTCGGACACATCACACTTTCACAAAAAAAAAGAAACTGACCTTATGTATTCATGCAGGGAAAAAGTGTGAACTTGAATTGAAAGCACTGTCTGTGCCTCTTCAAGAAAACAATGTGCAGAGCAAGGTCAGATAGTTTTTAACAACCTTGCTTTTTAGAAAAAACTGCATTCCAATTATGTTTTCCTTCAGATATACCTGGAAGTATTTATTTTAATTGTGAAGTGCCAAAAAAGTGAAAGATGCCCTGAAACTGACAGTAGTCCAACTAGTGTACTTGATGTACTAATATAATTGGGAATTCAAGGCTGGTACCAGACATGTGATAAAACAGAGCTCAAGCATTGGAAATTTTAAAATGAGTGTATGCCTTTTGCAGTCTTTTGGGAGGAAGAACTTTTTCTCTGTGATTTATTTAGACTTTATGGGTATAAAGTCTGTCATACAAATTGAAGGGCACAGTTGGGAAAAGCTAAGTGAAAGTGTTTAACAAATTATGGGCAGAGATGGCTTTAGTTGAGTCTTTTTATCCCTCATTTTGGTCCATAGCCACTTTTCTGTCAAAATATATTTGCCCTGTATATTCCTGTCTCTGTAAAAGACATCTGTCCTTATTTCTTCTTTTCTATCTTTACCCATCAACCCATTGGGATCCTTGGATCAGCTGCTGTTGAAGCACATGTCTCAGACTGCTTTCTGGGACAAACTTCAAGAAGCTGGGAAAAAAGATAGAAGGGGAAAAATATGGTTAGAAAGAGAGAAAGAGAGTGGCTCCTCTGGCACTACAGAGCCTCTTCAATTATTCAAATGGCCGCTGTCCCTCTGCACTTGTTCACTCTGCTTGGTTTGAATATTAAAATGGCCGCCCCCAAAAAAGACAGATTTGCAGAAGATGAAACTCATGCGGAGAGCAAAGGCTGGGTGTGCTTGACTTTTCACATCTTTGCTTGAGCAGCTATTGTGCAGGAGATGGTCTATGCAACTGACAGCGTGACTTTGAGGAGGAAGATATTCCTGTCACGTATGGCCTAAATTCCATTAAAGACAGGCTGATGGACTGCATTATTAGCATGAGGAAGAGCATGCTACCTGTGCCACAAAAGACAGGAAAACCCCACTGAGGAGAAAACCTTGAACTAGTAATGCCTCCCTTCCCTGTCCTTTATTTATGCAACTTGAGTTGGTCTTAGTGGTTTCAGAATATTTATTAACACTAATTTGAACTTCTAGAAATCAAAGATCATGAATACCAAATATGTCAAGGTTTAGACCAAGACAGTTTTTAAAAATTGGTTAGATTTACTGAACTTTTCTATTCAGCTTTTCTGTGTATCTTAGGCAAGAAAAAATTAAACAAAACAAAACAAGATGTTCAGGGTGAAAAAGACAGTTTTTGATTTTCTGTGTTTTATATGGTTTATATTGCTTTTGAGTAACCTCTTTTCATTTCCTATCCTTGAAATGGTGGTAACAGAATCTTGCAAAACCAGCCATCCTTGTTTGTGCACAAAGTGCACATACATAACCCTTTTAATATTAGACAAAGATAACCTTAAAAAATAAAACAACAAAAAACAGTTGTCAAATGATAATTTCATTCATTAAGGCAAAAACAGCTATCCAAGTAAATGAAATTAATTCAATTCAATTTCAATTCAGTTTATTTATATAGCGCCAATTCACAACAGATGTCATCTCAAGGCACTTAACAAGAAGTCATTTCAATACATTTATACAAACATTCCAATCAGTTAAAAAGTTTCCTATTTAAGGAATCCCAGCAGATTGCGTCAGTCATTGGCGTGAGGTTGGGCCCCGTTGATGCAGACTTTCCAACCACAGCAATCCTTCAGCAATCCCTCATACTGAGCAAGCATGTAGCGACGGTGGAGAGGAAAAACTCCCCTTTAACAGGAAGAAACCTCCAACAGAACCAGGCTCAGTAGGAGCGGCCATCTGCCACGACCGTCTGGGGGTTTGAGAAGACAGAGCAGAAACACAGAAGGAACAGAAGATCTGATATAAGAGAACTTTCTATGTTACAGAAAGTAAAAAGTTGATAACAGGACACAGTGGATGTTCAGTTACTGTGAGGATCATCCCAGTCGATGCCCCCCGTCCAACAGGGCATTGCAGCCAAGCAGGATACCAGACCAGGTATATCTTCTATGGAGAGAAAAACACTGAGAGAACACAAAGTTAACAGTCGAAATAACAGAATGTACTGTAATACAACTGGAGAGTCGTAGGAGAAAAGGAAGTAGCAGAGTGAAGAAAATTGGTAAGTCTGTCCTCCAGCAGTCTAAGCCTATAGCAGCATAACTACAGAGATAGCTCAGGATGACCTAAGCCACTCCAACTATAAGCTTTATCAAAAAGGAAAGTTTTAAGCCTGGCCTTAAAAGTAAACAGACTGTCTGCCTCACGGACTAAAGCTGGGAGCTGGTTCCACAGGAGAGGAGCGTGATAACTAAAAGATCTGCCTCCCATTCTACTTTTAGAAATCCTAGGAACTACAAGTAAACCTGCAGTCTGAGAGCGAAGGGCTCTGTTAGGAACATATGGAACAATTAGATCTCTGATGTATGATGGAGCTTGATTATTAAGGGCTTTGTATGTAAGAAGAAGGATCTTAAATTCTATTCTGGATTTAACAGGGAGCCAATGAAGGGAAGCTAAAACAGGAGAAATGTGATCTCTCTTTTTATATTCATCAGAACTCTTGCTGCCGCATTTTGGATCAACTGAAGGCTTTTAATGGCATTTTGTTGACTTCCTGATAGTAAAGAATTATAGTAGTCCAGCCTTGAGATAACAAATGCATGGACTAGTTTCTCAGCATCACTCCTGGACAGGATGTTTCTAATTTTAGCAATATTCCGGAGGTGAAAGAAAGAAATCCTAGAAACCTGTTTAATATGGGATTTAAATGTCAAGTCTCGGTCAAAAATAACGCCGAGGTTCTTTACATTATTACTGGGTGCCAATTTAATGCCATCCAGATGAAGTGATTGACTAATCAGTTTCTGTTTAAGAACTTCTGGTCCAAAGATAGCAACTTCTGTTTTGTCAGAATTTAAAAGCAGCACTGAGATCTAACAAAACCAGAACAGACACAAGTCCATTATCTGAGGCCATGAGAATATCATTAGTAACCTTCACCAGTGGTGTTTCAGTGCTATGATGAGCTCTAAAACCTGACTGAAACTCTTCAAACAGCTCGTTACTTTTTAGATCCTCACAGACTTGATTAGCAACAATTTTCTCAAGGACTTTGGATAAGAAAGGAAGGTTAGAAATAGGTCTGTAATTCACTAAGTCAGTATTTATTCTCTAAGAGGAAACATGTTTTACAGAGTCTTCATTCTAAGTTCTATCTCTTTGAAACTTTTCTTTTAAGGTTAACATAGTTGGAGAGCTCCTTGATTTATTTGTTCTGCTTGCTTAGTGATAGTATTGCTCGATAAAATCAAAACATGTCCATATATAGAGATCAAATCTCTCTTTGGCAAATTATTTAAAATAAGACATTCAAACATGATAATTGCTCTTTAAAGAAGATTATAATTTTTTTCATAAATTTTTTGGAATATGAATTAATATAAAAAATACGTTTTAATCTCATGTTGAAATCCAACCTACTATTGAATTTAAGAAACTGCAACGTAAAATGTCATTTGATGATGCCTCAGTCAATCAAAATCAAGTTTAATGTTAGCTACTTAACAGGTCAAATGCTGATATATATATATAATTTATAGAAAGAAATCTAAAAACATAACACATCTACTTTCAATAAACAATAGTTTCATTGATGTATTGTGTTCAGACAAAGGTTAAGGGCATGTGCGTTAAAGCTGATATACTGAAACTGCAAAACAAGCTAGCTTAAAACCTTTTTGGTCATGCCTCCCAACATGTTCTAACATGGTATAGCTTTGAATATTTTGAGGAGATAAAAAAATAAAAAATACAGTGGCTTGCAAAAGTATTCGGCCCCCTTGAACTTTTCCACATTTTGTCACATTACAGCCACAAGCATGAATCAATTTTATTGGAATTCCAGGTGAAAGACCAATACAAAGTGGTGTACCCGTGAGAAGTGGAACGAAAATCATACATGATTCCAAACATTTTTCTACAAATAAATAACTGAAAAGTGGGGTGTGCGTAATTATTCAGCCCCCTAAATCAAAACTTTGTAGAACCACCTTTTGCTGCAATTACAGCTCCCAGTCTTTTAGGGTATGTCTCTACCAGCTTTGCACATCTAGAGACTGAAATTCTTGCCCATTCTTCTTTGCAAAACAGCTCCAGCTCAGTCAGATTAGATGGACAGCGTTTGTGAACAGCAGTTTTCAGATCTTGCCACATATTCTCGATTGGATTTAGATCTGGACTTTGACTGGGCCATTCTAACACATGGATATGTTTTGTTTTAAACCATTCCATTGTTACCCTGGTTTTATGTTTAAGGTCGTTGTCCTGCTGGAAGGTGAACCTCCACCCCAGTCTCAAGTCTTTTGCAGACTCCAAGAGGTTTTTTTTCCAAGATTGCCTTGTATTTGGCTCCATCTATCTTCCCATCAACTCTGACCAGCTTCCCTGTCCCTGCTGAAGAGAAGCACCCCCAGAGCATGATGCTGCCTCCACCATATTTGACAGTGGGGATGGTGTGTTCAGAGTGATGTGCAGTGTTAGTTTTCTGCCACACATAGCGTTTTGCATTTTGGCCAAAAAGTTCCATTTTGGTCTCATCTGACCAGAGCACCTTCTTCCACATGTTTGCTGTGTCCCCCACATGGCTTGTGGCAAACTGCAAACGGGACTTCTTATGGTTTTCTTTTAACAATGGCTTTCTTCTTGCCACTCTTCCATAAAGGCCAACTTTGTGCAGTGCACCACTAATAGTTGTCCTATGGACAGATTCCCCCACCTGAGCTGTAGATCTCTGCAGCTCGTCCAGAGTCACCATGGGCCTCTTGGCTGCATTTCTGATCTGTGCTCTCCTTGTTCGGCCTGTGAGTTTAGGTGGACGGCCTTGTCTTGGTAGGTTTACAGTTGTGCCATACTCCTTCCATTTCTGAATGATCACTTGAACAGCGCTCCGTGGGATGTTCAAGGCTTGGGAAATCTTTTTGTAGCCTAGCCTGCTTTATATTTCTCAATAAGTTTATCCCTGACCTGTCTGGTGTGTTCTTTGGACTTCATGGTGTTTTTGCTCCCAACATTCTCTTAGACAACCTCTGAGGCCGTCACAGGGCAGCTGTATTTGTACTGACATTAGATTACACACAGGTGTGCTCTATTTAGTCATTAGCACTCATCAGGCAATGTCTATGGGCAACTGACGGCACTCAGACCAATAGGGGGCTGAATAATTACGCACACACCACTTTTCAGTTATTTATTTGTAAAAAAATTTTGGAATCATGTTTGATTCATGTTTGTGGCTGTAATGTGACAAAATGTGGAAAAGTTCAAGGGGGCCGAATACTTTTGCAAGCCACTGTAAATAATCAAGTGGTTCTGTAGCATTTGTCTAAAAACCTCAGCCAATAACATTGCTCGGTCCAAAACCAATTGGACAATCTGGTTGTCTGTCTCACCGGACAAGCACACTTCCGCATTTAACTGGGTGCTCCACTAATTACGTTCTCCCACATTTTGCAAGAGAACACCACTGGTGTGAGGGGTTCTCCCCTCAATGATGTGAGAGAAGGAGAAACAGCCGGCTGTTACCACTTCAACTTCAAGAGAAACTACCAGAGTCCCAAAGTGAGAAAAAACGTTTGAAGTCGTGGAAAACAAAAGACTGATGACCAAACTCCAACTGGCATTGTGCGCTCTCTCGTTTACTGTGGCAATCCCATATATGGGGGGCATGGCCTAGGGATTATAGCCAACAGGAGGGGTGAGAGTTCTGTGACTGTTTATGTTGAAAAGCTAGCTTGTTCTGCAGATTCGGTATAGGAGCTGTACTGCATGAAAGGGGATAATCATGTAATCCCTTCTGCTTTCTAAACTCCTACCTCTATCAACCTGTAGCACTTTAATCCTTTCTACTGTTTTTGTTTGTTACATTTGATTATTAAAATAAAACAAAGTATAAACAGAACAGCAATTGTGTGTTACTATGATAATTGGCAGCTCAGACCTCATAGAAAACCAGAAATCATTCCTATCCAGTAAAAGTCCTATCGGTACATCTCTGCGGTTATTTCTTATGTATGATGTTCTTAAACTGTAAGCTGGTGGTCTCCTGTGGTTGTCGCCACCTTGATGTATTCACACAGCCAGATGGTGTATTTTTCTTCATAACACAAACTGTGCTGTGATTCTGGAGCAGAATGCATTTCCACTGCTGCACAGCTGAATGTGTCATGGGAACAAACATTGAATGCAATCGACCAAAGCAGCCAAAAAGCAATAGGAGGAGGCCAAAGTTACTGGAGCTGACTTAAAGCTTTGTAAACTGTTTTCTCTGCAGTGTTAATTTTCCATAACAGAACTCTTTGTGTGTTCAGCAACCACCTAAGTTTTCCTCTCCTTGTAAATGCTTTGCTGGTGTTGTAAGAGAGGAGGATAAGCATATTTTTTAAAGGCAAAGTTATAAAAAGATTGTTTTAAGGATTAAAAATAGGTAAATTAATGAGGTCAGCGATAAAAGCTTATGAAATATGAATAACTGAAGGGAGTTTTTAAGGAGCAAAGCAAAAACAAAGTGGCAAAAGAGAGTTGAAAAAAGTTGAGTCAATGTGCATTTTCTAACTTTTGAATTTTGTGTAATATTTGTGATGAAATTTTGTTATGACGACGGTAGTTTTTAAAGCTGTAGTAGCTGACATAGAAGTTCACTGTTTTTGATTTTTATTAACTTTATGTACCCATGTAAATGTAAAATGTGTGAAAAATGTATTTGTCTACATTTGAAAGTTATATTTATTTAAAGAAAATAGATTAATGCGAAACTGACTTAGGAATTCTTTCATTCTCAGATTTCTTTTAGAACAATGCAATATTTAATGTAAGTACATTTATTGAGTGGGGAAAATGTTTCATGTTAGATAAAAAACTAATCTTTTATCACATAATAAATAGATTATACAAAACCAACAGCACAGCACTTACATAGGGAGAGAGTTATCTTTGGCTCTTGTTCTTTGCAAAATCTCTGTAGATTGCCCATAGTCCTGGCTTCTCTTTATGCTCTCTTCTCATTAGCCAATCCCAAAGGTTTTCTATAGGATTATGGTCTTTTAAAAAGTCTATGATGTCTTGCACTTTAACAAGGTTCCCAGAGCCTTTGGAGGAGAAACATGCCTATAGAATTGCAGATCCTGTGTTAACAAGGTGCTGTCTTACATACTCATCCTTTGTTTCATGTCAGATCTACCTAGACTGTTTTTTGATCAACCTTACTCTCACCAGAGCAAAGCAAATTGTACCACTTAAAGTCCTTGTGGTTGATAGATTTTGTGACCACAATATATCATTCATTGCTATTGACCTAAAAATATAATTTGATGAAATTTAGTATCATGCCCACTGTGTGTAGTGGAAAGATAACGTTGGGTCTTTGTGCAGTCTCGTTTGTCACAGTTCCACTTCTTTAAAGCAAAAGTTATTTATCTGACTATAGATATGGACAAGTTAAAAAAACAAAAACACAAATCTTTTTTAAATGACATGTTCTCTTGTCTTTCCTATTCATGGAGTTGTTAAGAAAAATGGCCCTTGGTGTCCTGCTGTATTGATACTGAAAGAAAATGAAAAGTTGTGATCTCAAAACAACTTACGGTAGTTACATATTCACTCACTTTATTAGATACTCCTATTTAATAATTTATGACTCAAAAAACAATTAGCAACTTTTAATGCATTTAGATCTAAACCATTCTGGCACCACTTCACCAACTTCAAATTTGCTTGGAGAGGGTCAAAACCTGGAAGAAATAAAGACTCCAGTAAGAATTAGGGCCTGATTTGTCAATATTCCAAATAAAGACTGCAAAATTGCATGCGCGGCAAAATGTTGTTCTCCTTCCATTATTTGTGCCTTCTGACAGAAACACCCATAACAAATATTCATCAAGGACAAAAGTGCTAAAGGGGTCGCACGCATCTTGCTGCACGTTTAACAGGCGCAGTCCTCCCTGCACCTGCTTAGTAAATAACCTGCTGCAGTTTTAACAAGTGCAAACCTTTGATAAACCTGGGCCTTAACATTTTGGCCTGTGGCCTTCATCAGTGTCATGACCTTGAATGACCCGACAAAATAAATTGGTCTACCAATAAAATTGTTTCTTAGTATTTTTAAGTTATGCCGGAGTCTTGATCTCAACCTACTGCATTCAGACATTTAAAAGTGTGGAAAACCACTTTCTAAAGTTAAAACTGAGTATAAGAATAGAAAAAGATTTTTGGGGGTGTCAGACCAGCTGGTCTAGGTTTGTCACAAACTGCTAATCAACTGAGACTTTCATGCACAACCATCTATTGGGTTTACAAAGAAAGGTATGAAAGAGAAAAAATATCCAGTGATTGGCAATTGTGTGGGCAATAATGCTTTGCTGATGTCAGAGGTCAGATTGTTCGAAATGACAGAAAGGCTTAGGAACCCTAAAAAAACACTAATTACAAACAATGTATACTGAATTCCATATCTGGATGAACACATTAAACCTCGAAGCAGATGGGCTGCAGCTACAAAGACCCCTCCAAGTGTCAATTTCTTTAGTTAAGAATAAGAAGGTGAGGCGACATTTCACGGGCTCACTAAGTTGAACAATTACAGATTGGAAAACAAAGCCTGGCCTAATGAGTCACAATTTCCTGTGACAATCAGATGGTAGGTTTTAGGATTTGTCATGAACAGCATGAAAGCCATCTGGTTTACTAATGGAGTTTATGTGACTGTCAAAGTGTGGGTCAGCGTCTACGTCAAGATTTCTGCAATGATGATCAAATTGTTCAGATTTTGGATAAAAAACAATGGCTTCTCTTCTCTGTTTCAAGATGTCACAAGGCCAATGACTATGTATGCATTTATGTGGTAAAACAGGACTATACAATATGGTTTTGTTATTAGCTTACTTATAGTAAGAATTGTTATAATAGTATATTTTGAGCTAGGCCCAACGATGGAGCCTTGATAAACCCCACATGGGATTTTTGTTTGTTCAGATTTGTAATTACTAAATGACACAAATGAGTCCTAATCTGTCATGAACAAACTGTACCAATTTAGAACAACAAGAAATCCCATCTACTTTTCATCAGTCATAGTAAGTTGATGATCAGTGTCAGACACGGTACTGATGTCTAGTACTGATGTACCCTCTAAACCAAACCCTAACCCAAAGGTTTTGACATATCAATGTCAAGACCCATCCCTCCATCCATTTTCTGTACCTGTCCATCCTATGTAGGGTTGCAGGGGGGTGCCTATCTCCAGCAGTCACGGGGCGAGAGGCAGATTACACCCTGGACAGGTCGCCAGTCCATCACAGGGCAACACAGAGACATACAGGACAAACAACCATGCACGCACACACTCATACCTAAAGGCAATTTAGAGAAACCAATTCACCTAACAATCATGTTTTTGGATTGTGGGAGGAAGCCATAGTACCAGGAGAGAACCCACACATGCACAGGGAGAACATGCAGACTCCATGCAGAAAGACCCCAGGCCAGGATTCAAACCCAGGACCTTCTTACTGCAAGGCAATAGTGCTACCAACTGCGCCACTCTGCAGTCTCAAAAATCTATAAATGTGAAGTCTCCATACCATAGAGTTGTTGAAATCTTAACTGAGAAGCACTAAAAATATAGCATTGTAGAAAATGGAAGTATGTTTTGGTAAACTGCCTTTTCAATTGCATTTTCCTAAGATTTTAGGCTGGATAGGGGCCTGTAGTGATTTATTATTTAGGTGTCGAGATAAGGCTTCTATAAAAGAGGTTTGATCTAGTTTCAAGGACAAAGGAAAATAATATGAGTGAAGAGAAGTATTTACTATTTGTTCAGTGATTAAACCCAGAAGCATTGCACAAAATGCACTTGTGGGCGACGTATCAATGCAGCATGTTGTAGACTGAAGGTTATGTCAGAGATACACAGTTCAAGGGTTGTCCGAATGCCAAAAGAGATTCTGGAGGCACAGTAAACCTAACAAAGTTGGTTTGAGTTACAAAAAGCTCTTATTGTCCTCTAAATTTTGTCAGTGATAAAAATCTACAATGTGATAAAAAAGGATTTGCTGGACAGAAGCTTGAGAGGGCCAAATTGTGAGGGGTTCATTAGCCTGTCAACGATCGTTAATAAGGGGTTTCTGGTGAGTATATCAAAGAACAATGACTACATTACTTCTTTTTAACCTATTGAATGTGTGAAAACTCTGTTTATTAACAACCAATCTGCATAATCCTCTTACAAACAACCTTGTCACACTTCAGGGTCTCTTAAAAGGAGTTTTCCCAATAATAATTTGCTAATGGTCACTTGAAGCTACTCAGATGTACTCGCATTTGCTGTTTATTGTCATTTATTAACAGAACCTGCTGTCATTCAACATCATGATTTGTGCAATTGTAGTTGTTTTACTTTTTAGTAGTAGATTACTGTCTGTTTAAAAACTGCAGTTTTTAATATAAGCTTTAGGGCTGCATGGTGTGCGCTTATTTAGGGTATGTTGCTCTTCCTTTCAATAACAAATATGCAATTTCAATAAAAACATAGCTGACAAGTAAAGTATAAAACTCCATTTCAAAATAGCATAAAAATACAGTTTTAATAGACATGCAGATGAAGTACAGCTATTTCCAGAATATGTACATCAAAGTCACTAACATTACAGTTGGCTTTAAAGACTGGCACGAGTTGGCAAGCATAATAGTAAAAAGCAAGGATCAACAGTAAAAACTGGGGATCATGGGGATCAACGGGATCAGCAGGCTAAAGAAAATGCTTTGGTAAGTGAGCAACTTTTTTTTTTTTTTGATTTTTTATCTAACTGTTTTTCCCCATTATTTATCTCCCAGTGCTCCTACCTAGTTCCAGTCCTGGGGTTCCGCTCTCCCTCTGCCAGCCCCGGGAGGGCCCCACACTGAAACCCAAGCCTCCTTCATGCTTGGGCAGTGAGCAGGCCCTTCTTTACACCTGATGGGTTGGGGTTTTCATGGCTGGACATAGCGCGTGGAAGGATCAGGTTATTCCAGCCAGATCCTCCCCAACCCTTCAGGCTCCCCGACCGGCCAGGAGGAGGCACTGTATAGCCCCACGACTTGTGCATGTTTTTGTGGGAGTAGCTCACATCAGCTGCTCAAGGGAACACGGGGAGAACATGCAAACTCCACACAGAAAGGCCCTTTCGCCAACCCCACCCAGGGTGTGGGTGCCGATGATGCGGGGAACCAACACACCCACAGCGTCCCCGGCGGTAATTGAACAACTTTTTACAGATTCTGACATGGATTCGAAAGCCTTTTCATCTTTTTTCCTGAAGAATAGAACTCAGAATAAACAGAAAATAATTCAATTAGAGAGCTTAACACATGATCCAGAGCTAGAGATTGACTTCGATGGTTCTCCAAGCCATGATTGATGTTGCCATAGATCCAGAAAGTGAACCAAATGGTGACAAGAACAATGATAATTTTCAAAACAAAAACTGATTTTTTCAAACATTTTCCACTAGTAATTTCCATATTATGCTTATTTAATTACTGCAACAATTGACTTGCAATGCAGTACAATGGAAGGGCAAGCAGTTTTGGAATGGATGGAAACACCTGAAATAATTGTCTCAATAAATGAAGAGCATTGTGATTTCTTTCTTATTGTTTGCCTCTGATATTGACTGGAATGGTGATAGTATAGGATTGATTGAAGTGGCGGGCTGCACAGTGGCGCAGTTGGTAGCACTGTTGCCTTGCAGGTTCTAATCCCGGCCTGGGGTCTTTCTGCATGGAGTTTGCATGTTCTCCCTGTGTATGTGTGGGTTCTCTCCGGCTTCCTCCCACAATCCAAAAACATAACTGTTAGGTGAATAGGTTTCTCTAAATTGCGCTTAGGTATGAGTGTATGCGTGGATGGTTGTTTGTCCTGTATGTCTCTGTGTTGCCCTGCGATGGACTGGCGACCTGTCCAGGGTGTACCCTGCCTCTCACCCTGTGACTGCTGGAGATAGGCACCAGCCCCACCCCCCCACCCCTTCCACAACCCTGCATAGGATGGATGGGTACAGATAATGGATGGATGGATGGATGGATGGATGGATGGATGGATGGATGGATTGAAGTGGCTGGCATTGTGAGGTCTGGGTTTAATATACATTCATTTATTAATCTCAGTGGTAAGGCAAGGCAAGGCATTTTTACTTGTATAGCACACTTTCAACAACAAAGGGATTCAAGGTGCTTTACATGACTAAGAGGTAAAATAAAAATAGTATTAAAATACAGATAAAGCATATAAAGTAAAGACAGCAATAAAGCAAGAAGCATATAATATAAAATCAGCAAGAAGAATACACAAAACATGATACATCAAAGCATTACTCAAAAGCAGCTCTAAACAGATACATTTTTAGTTGTGATTTAAAAGAACTCAGTGTTTCAGCAGTTTAGCAGTTTTCTGGAAGTTTGTTCCAGATTAGAAGAGCATAGAAACTGAAAGCTGCTTCTCCATGTTTGGTTTTAATTCTAGGGATGTTGAGTAGACTGGAATTAGAGGACCAGAGTGGTCTAGGGGTTGGTATAGTAACAGTAAATATTCAATATACGTTGGTGCCATTCAGTGGTTTATAAACTAGAAAAAGTATTTTGAAGTCTATTTTCTGAGCTACAGGGAGCCAGTGTAAAGACTTTAGAACTGGTGTGATGTGCTCTACTTTCCTGGTTTTATTGAGGACACAAGGAGCAGCGTTCTGGATCAGCTGCAGCTGTCTGATTGACTTTTTAGGCAGACCTGTGAGAATGTTGTTGCAGTAATCAATCCGACTAAAGATAAACACAGGGATGAATTTTTATAGGTCCTGTTGTGACATCAGTCCTTTAATCCTAGAAATGTTCTTCAGTTGATAGAAGGCTGACCTTGTTATGGCCTTTATGTGACCCTGGAGGTTCAGGTCTGAGTCCACAACCACACCTGAATTTCGGGCCTGATCAGTAGTTTCTAGCTTTATTAACTGAAGCTGTGTGCTGACTGTTGATAGTTCCTCTTTAGGTCCAAAAGCAATTACTTCTGTCTTGTTTCTGTTCAGCTAGGGGAAAGTTATGGTACATCCATCCATTGATTAGCTCGATGCATTTACTTAGGGTTTGGATGTGTTCAAAGTCGCTTGGTGACATCATAATGTAGAGCTGAGTATCATCTACATAGTTGTGGTAGCTAATCTTATTGGTTGTTATAATCTGGGCTAGTGGGAGCATGTAGATATTAAATAAGAGGGGTCCTAGGATGGAACCCTGGGGCACCCCACATATGAGTTCTGTTCGTTCTGATGAAAAGGTTCCTATCGAAACAAAGAAGTCCCTTTTTTTTAGGTAAGACTCAAACTTTCCAAGTACTTTACCAGAGAATCTGTCTCAGCTCTCCAGTCGTTCCAATAATATCATGATCAATAGTGTCAGATGCTGCACTGAGGTCCAACAGAACCAGCACTGTGGTTCTACTACAGTCTGTATTTATCTGGATGTCATTGAAAACTTTGACGAGGGCAGTCTCAGTGAGTGGTGAGCACGAAAACTAGACTGAAAAACATCAAAGTGGTTTTTCACTGTTATGCTATTTAACTGCTGAAGCACAGCTTTTTCAATAATTTTACTGATGAATGGAAGATTAGAGATTGGCCTGTAATTCTGCATTAACGTGTTGTCCAGATTATTCTTTTTTAGCAGTGGTTTAATAACTGCTGCCCGGGGGAAGAGGCCTGACAGGAGGGAGGAGTACACTATTTTAATCAGATCAGACCCAAATTACAGGGAAAGCTTTCTTAAGGATAGGTAGGATATCAAGACAGCAAGAGGAGGAGCTTAACTGGTTAATGATTTCTTCTAAGTTTTTGTGATTTATTTCATGGGATTCTGTAATTTTTCTACCTTAGTGTTAACTGGGTATAACATTGGTAGTCGGCTCGGTGCTGCGATACGGACCAACCGTCTAATTGTTAGAATCTTTTCAGTGAAAAAGTTAGAATTTAGTTCAGGGGCTACTGTCACTGGAGGATTAGTTATTCTTTCCACTGTTGCAAACAGAATCTGTGCATTATTATTGTTTCTGTTAATGATTTCAGAAAAGAAAGATTCCCTAGCTTCTTTTAAAGATAAATGATATCTGTTCAGTCTCTCATTGTAGATCTCACAGTGAACCTGGAGTCTAGTTTTCCGCCATTTTCTCTTGGCTCATCGACACTCCCTTTTTTCACTACGTACCAGGGGATCGCTTGTCCACGGAGACTTCTTTCCACCTGAGACTACTTCCACTTTAGTCGGACCCCCCAGATCACTCAGGTTTCTTTCAGTTTCTATGCTCCTCTAATCAGGAACAAACTTCCAGAAAACTGCAAAGCTGCTAAAACACTGAGTTCTTTTAAATCACAACTAAAAACTCATCTGTTTAGAGCTGCCTATGAGTAACGCTTTGATGTATCATGTTTTGTGTATGCTTCTTGCTTTACTGCTGTTTTTAAATTATATGCTTTGTAATGCTTTGATGTATCTGCGTATGCTTATTGCTTTATTGCTGTTTTTACTTTATATGCTTTGTCTGTGTTTTACTGCTATTTTATGTTACCCCGTAATCATGTAAAGCACTTTGACTTACCTTGTTGTTGAAAGTGTGCTATACAAATAAAATTGCCTCGCCTTGCCAATGGAATCATTGAGGTCTGAGATTTTCACAAGGAAATTATCTACCAGCTTTTTTACTGAGTTGGAGTTGGGAGATGAGGATGTGTTGGAAGGGTAAATACTTTTAAAGGTTTCAACTGAACTGTCCCCGAGAAAACGCTTTTTTACAGTTATCTCACTGTGGCTAGATATTTTAGCAGAGATGGTACTTTCAAAGAAAACACAGAAATGGTCAGATAGTGCACTATCAATTACCGAGATGTCAGATATATTTCAACCTTTGCAGTTAACTAAGTCCAGAGTGTGTCCTCTGTTGTGTGTTGGTTGTTTGACATGCTGGGTCAGGCTGAAGTTGTGAAGAGTGATGTTTTAGCTAGTCTATCCTGGGGGGTGTCAATATGGATGTTGAAGTCCCCACACTGATTAATTGGTCATAATCGACACATATTATGGAAAGAAGGTCGCTGAAATCATTGAAGAAGTTAGAGTTAAGTTTTGGGGGTTTATATAAACTTAGAAATAGAGCTTTTTAAGGCTCATTTATTTGGGTGACTAGGAATTCAAAAAGAGTCAAATATGCCAGAGTAGTGAGGCTGAAGTTGAAATCTGATTCATAGAACCTAAATCGCCTGGAGATGCAAAGAAAAATAAAAACAGCTGTACTCAGCAGTACTCTGACTAGCTGACTTACTGTGACTCAGTAGAAGATCCACCCAAAAAATCAAGGACCATTTGTTTTGCTTTCTTTACTTTCAAAAATGTAATAACAGTAATTTATTCATAGTTTCTTTTTTCATATTTGGTGCATATAGTTAGCAAAAAAGGAGGATGTTGTTTTAATGGGCTGTTTTTCTATTCATTATAATAGTTCCAGATAATTAATGTACCATTTCAGCAAATGCCTATTACTCTAAAGCCTCTTTATGGATTAAAGGGGAAAAATCCTCCTCTGGCAAAATGACTTTGGAAACTGTAAATGAGTAAAACCTATAAATAAATGAAAGCTGAGATGCAGGTGCTCCTGAGGGCAGCATAACCACTTGCAGTTTTAACATGCAAAAAATCCAGAGGACCTTTCAGAAAAATTCTATTACTTTAATTGTGCTTCTATAAATAAGTCTGAATATGCACAGACTATAATTGAAGCTACATGATAGTAAAATGTCATTTTTTATTTTTTTAATACAAAAAACAGCTTATTTTTACAGCTTCTAAAGGCCTCTGTATATTGCTTGTCATTTTCTCTGACACTGTCAAATGCACCCTTTTCATATTTACATTTTGACACTGATATGCTTTGCAAGAGAGGTCTTTATTTTTATTGGACTTGTAGATTACAACCTTTGATGAACAGAACTGTTTTAAAATAAAAAAGTCAAAACACTTTCTTATTAAGAGTGGAACGATTCACACAAATTCCTTTGCTTAGTTCAGTTCATGAATAAATAGCCTTCTATATGTTATTTTTTTTAAGAATACCAGTTACAATCAAGAACCCATGATGTATGCAGTCACACAAAGCTAATGTTCTCAGCCAGACATCCATAAATATAACGGAGATTCACAACCCACATTCATCATAGTCCTCCTGTGCATCCTGCCTAGTTATATGCCATGCCCCATTGAATGTGAAACCTTGCAGTATGTTTTGAAAGCACTAATGTCCATGTGATCTTGCTGAATGTAATTGATGTGATATACATGACATAGTGAGCTCTGGAAAGTTTGTGTTTGTGTTTATCACAGACTTATAACCTGGGAATGTTGTACTGACTTAGATTAGAGCTGGTTGTGATTTTGTACAGTAAATGGAAGACATTTCAAAATGGTTCAAATTGTTTAAACTGCCCTAAATCCTTGCTCACAAGCTAAACTTTTATTTTAACTCTAGGGAAGATAATAGCCAAATTAACTAAGCTATTAGAGCTAGATGTAAGCAAATCTGAGTTTGTACATCTGTTTAGATCTAAAACTGGATGCAAAGTCAGATTTGTTCCTAAAACGATGCTACCGAGAAGATGCTGTGCAGCTGCATTTAGGCCACATTTAAACAAGGTAAATGCATAAATCTAGAGGAAATATTTATGTAAATCATAGCCAGATCAACAACACATTCTCAAACAGCAGAGCTGTTTTGGGTTACACAATTTGCATGGTATTCTGCTGAAAGCCTATGCCAATTTTGGAGCAGGACAATTAAATAGATGGTGGGATTGTGGTGTTGTGAACTACTGCACTGCTGATTTTATAAAGATGGTCTAGGGATGTCACAAACAGTAGAATCAACAATCCTTCCCAATAGGTTATGACTTCACATATTTGGGTAAAAAAACAAAAGCACTCAAAGAGCGCAGACCTCCAACATGGCAGCTCAGTCCCTTGGTGGAGATCTGCTCAGGTAATCAGTAATCTTATCAAGTGTCTAATTCAGGGGTGTCCAAGATGTAGCCTAGAGGTGACTTGTGCAGTCCACAAAGCATGATCTCAAATGGCACAAACTTGGTTCACCAGTCCAGGTGGTTACTGCAGATACACATTTTCACTGAGGTCAGGCCCAAAAGACGCAGACGGATTAAAATCTTTCTAAAATGGAAAGCTCAAACGATTCATGTTTTTAACTGTATTTCTTCTTTCATTATAGTTTGATACTATATAAAGGCAAAAACTTCCAGTGACTTTTATTTAAAACTGACTTGACTGCATGCAGTTATTAAACTGGGTCAAATAAGGGAAGAGTTTTTGAACAACCTGCCCATATCCGTTCTTGTTACTGAGAATCCACACACATAATGTAGACAAACAAAAACAAATAGGACATTCTATTTCTCTTGGAGGGTTTTTTTGTGAAATGCAAGACTTTTTTAGTGTTTAGATCTGCAATGATTTGCAGATCCTTTTTTTCTACAGAAAGAATACTTTGTTTTATTAAAATATTGTGTATTTAATTTATTGTTAAGCAGGTAAAAATGAAAAACAAAAATATTAAACTTGATAGTATAATATGTTTTAAACATTTCAACGCAGTGCTGTCCATGCAGAGGTTAATAAATAAAAATAAATGAACTGTCAAGAAAATCTGTCCCTATCTTTGTGGAACTGTGGTGTTATTGTCATGCTTGGCTGACGCACAGATTGTAAGCTGGCAGAACAATCAAATATATATTTTAACCTCAATAAAACGTTTTATTCCTGATGGAATCAGTTAAAAGAGAGGCATCATTCCACTGGTTTTAATAGTCTACAGAATTAGGTATTGATTTAGATGATGGCAAGATGTTTCTAGTGAGAAATTGTTACGTTTTGTTTACAGCATGCCTTCTATAGTCAGGAAGTGGAGTTCTATACATTCATATTCAATAAAGTAGAAACATAATATCCATTAAGTCCACATTTCTGTATTAAAATGTTTCTTTCTGGTCTGATGTAATATTATAATCTTAAATTAAATCTTAAGCATCTGTAAGTGGAAAATCCTCATAATGAACATAAATAAGGGTTTTGAAACATCTGTTTGTGTAATTAATCTATATGTTTGTGTTTCACCTAATAAATTGACAATAATAAATAATGTTCCAGTTTACTGAATATGTCCATTAAGTTTAAAAAATTCAACAAATTTAAAGCGTTCTCTTTGATGGATCCTTTTCAAAGCATTTCACCTAAATTAGTTCTGCATCCTTTGTTATTGTGACAGAAGAACAACTGTAACCTGATGTAAAATAAGTGCAAATTTCCCATCTGCTGGACTTGATAGGGATATTTGCATCAGCATCTTAGGACCCCAATCTGCTTCATTATTCAGATGCAAAAATAAAGCACATTGAATATGCAAAACGGTTGCAAAAGAAATGGAGATCACACTACTTTGTAAATTCCCAAGATATGGCTTTCCCCCTATCTCATGTTACAATGAAATTCTGTTCAAAAGTTACGGGTAGGAGAAGTTATTCTTCCTTGCCTGGCTCTCATCCTTGAAATGAGCCAACTTACTTGGTGTATTGCTGCTAGCATGAGTTAGACATGTTACGTAGTGCTTGCAGGCAATTGCACAGCAAATGTTTGCTAAAAATGCTAGTCTTAAATAATGAATAGATAAACTTTTACGTGTCTATTAACTTCTTCTGTGGCATTCAGAGAGAACAGCTTTAAACCATTTTCTTTATACCAAGTTGCCATGACAACCAGGTATTTACATGAGGCTACAGTAGGTTGGTGTGGACAGCAGAACTATAATTTATCTTATTTATCTATCTAGTCTAGCTAATCTATTTCCACCACCTTCATTATTACAGTCACCAAAGTAAAAAAATAAAATAAACATGACCTCCAAACCAGTGCTGCTAATGGCATATTATTTATCTATGGGACTCCTCTGTTTTTACCAAAAAGAAGCACATTTTTGTCAATTCCATATTTATTCTGTTTTCATTTATGTTTTTATTTATTTATGTTTATATTTTCATGTTCCGTATACCATCGAGCAAGCATTTGCAGTGAATAAGCCTGTGACTGTGTGCAAGCACTGTGCAACAGTTGTTCATGCCCGGAGCAGCACGTAATGTTGGCTCATCTAAGGGAGACACCAGGGGTTATTGATTGACAGTTCAAGGAAGGGAGAGTTGGTTAGCAAAGAACATCTTCTGCTCCTTACAAAGCTGTGTGAAAATTTTAATATGGCAAAAGTCAAAACTAAATCATTGAGAGGTTTTATGGCTAATGGAATTGTTGCAGATGATGCAGGGTTTATTTGATCAAAATGCAACGGTTGTGATATACAGTGGGGCAAAAAAGCATTTGGCAGCCATTAATTATTCAAGTCTTCTCACTTAAAATGATGAGACAGGTTTGTAATTTTCATCAAAGGTACACTTTAGCTGTGACAGACAGAATATAAAACAAAGATCCAGAAAATCACATTGTATGATTTTTTAAAGAATTTATTTGTATAATGGTGTGGAAAATAAATATTTAGCACCTACAAACAAGCAAGAATTCTGGCCCTCCCATACCTTATACTTCTCCTTTGAGAAGCTACTCTATCCTCAACTAGTTACCTGTATTAATGGTACCTGTTTGAACTCGTTATCTGTATAAAAGACACCTGTCCACACCTTCAAACAGTCAAACAGACTTGAACCTCCACCATGGCCAAGACAAGAAAGCTGTCCAAGGACACCAGGGACAAGATTGTACACATGCACAAGACTAGGATGAGTCTATCTACAATAGGCAAGCAGCTTGGTGAGAAAAGATCAACTGTTGGGGCAATTATTAGAAAATGGATCATTGACAATCTCAACCTGGGGCTCCATGCAATATGTCACCTTGTGGGGTACACATCATCTTGAGAACGGTAAGGGCAAAAGCCAAGAACTACCACAGGGGGGAACTGACCAATGACCTGAGGAGAGCTGGGACCACAGTAACAAAGGTTACTATTAGTAACACATCTGGAAGATCCAGACGAGAAATGGGAGAATGTCATGTGGTCAGATCAGACCAAAATAGAAATATTTCATATAAACACCGCTCGCCGTGTTGGGAAAGGGAAGAATGCTAAGTTGCATCCCAAGAACACCATACCCACTGTGAAGCATGGGGGTGGAAACAATATGCTTTGGGGCTGCCTTTCTGCAAAGGGGACAGAATGACTGATCCGTATTAAGGAAATTATGAATGGGCCCATGTATCGTGAGATTTTGGACACAAACCTCCTTCCACCAGTGAGAGCACTGAAGATGAAATGTTGCCTGATCTTCCAACCTGACAATGATCCAAACACATCACCTGATGTGATGAATAAGTGGCTACATAAAAAGAATTCCAAGGTTCTGGAGTGAGACATGCAAGAAACAATGGGTCAAAATACCAGCTGTGTGCAAACCTTGTGAAGATCTAAGGGAAACCTTTGTTCTCTATCATTGCCAAAAAGGTTATTTTACAAAGGATTGAAATGAGCACCATTATACAAATTAATTCTTTAAAAATCATACAATGTGATTTACTAGATGTTTTTTTACATCCTGTCTCTCACAGTTGAAGTGTACCTATGATGAAAATTACAGACCTGTCTCATTTTTTTTAAGTTGGACAACTTGCACAATCCGTGGCTGCTAAATACTTTTTGCCCCACTGTAAATTAAAAAAATGATTCCTGCTGATGCTTCAGCAACAGCATAATGCCCAAGCCCCTTAAACACATGAGATAAGGAATTTTCTGATGCACCAATAAAAGCTACTGTATATATTTTAGCTATTTTAATCTTTCTTTCAGCTTTCAATATTATTCACCTTTGCAGCATCTTAAAATATAACACACACAGAAATTATTCATACCTCTGGCAGATTCCGACGTGATATTATTTTTTATCAAATCAAGTAGTTTGTCTCTGATAGGAAAGGAGAAAAGCATTTCTCAAAATAACAATGTCAAAGGAGTACCAAACACTATTGCGACTCAATCAGACATTTTTTTAAATCTTTTTTCATTCACATTTATCTAAATGTAAATGGCATGTCTGAAATTACCTGTACCCGTATTGCAAAACAGTGGAAAAAGCTTTATTGGCATCTTCTTAAAACTGCTAATTTTTCCACATTTCCACTGATATTATTACAGTTTTTCTTTGGTATTAAACTGTAAGTTTTTAAGGTTGAAAGACCTCCTTGCCATCAATCTAATCTTTACCCTACAGATTCTGTATCACATTCAGGTTGGAAATCTGGCTGGGACACCAGTAATATGACTCAGTCAGAATAAACGTGTTGGTTTGGTAGAATTAAAAAATTACTTTAAACTTAAATCTTTTAGAGTATGAAAATGTTGATAGCCTAAATGTATATGTATAAAAAGATTTACTCAAATACAGCAATTTAGGTATGTACAACAACAATAGACAGACGTCGCATGGGCAGATTGTTATCAAAAATTAAAAATAACCAATGCCTATATAGAAATCCATAATCTGGAGGAAAAAAAACATTCTCTGCATTTATGCATTCATGAAACAGACAGCTTTAGTAATAAAGTAGTCTTTTAAAACTATTGCTTCTACAATTCGGTTACCCCTGCTTGGAGTCAGAGTGCAAGAGCTGGAACAGAGAATACAGATGATGGGCGAAGAGAAGTTGCATTTGTTGCAACCTGCCTCTTAACAGGTCAGAGAATGAGCTCTGCTGTACACCCATGAGAGTTTTGTAAACAGCAGTTTCCAAACACAGAATATGCTGCAAAACCATCCTGCACAACTTTTTAACATTTAAAGTAAAAGGTAAGAGTTGATACTAAGTTACTTTACTATGTTCTATTTATGCTTAGATAAAAATTCTAAAAGTATATGCAACTGCAGACCACACTTTTCTCATTTTAATTGGTAAAAAACAATTAAAAATTACCTACCTACCGACCGACCGACCGTATTGTGCCTTGTAACGATACATATACCAAATAATACACAGTTTGATCTAATGGCTTTATGCAATGTTATCATTAAAAAACTTGACCTGAGTGGGATATCTTTATGATGTGTTACCCTGTTTAATTATTTTAAAATAATGTATTTTGTAGCACGTGACAAAACTCTGAAATGTAAAGAATTACGATTTAGAAAATCTCATTCTCTTACACACTTATTTTTTAGGAATTTAGAAACAATAGAACATTATGCTACCATGCCTTCTCTGCCAGTCTAATATGGATATGCTGGCACATGGTCAAATACACTCCATGTCCACATTATTATCCAATACTGCTGTCCAACAGGCCTTGCTTCTCTAGAATACATTATTTTGATTAATTACACCAAGTCCCCATTGAATTTGAATGACCTCCAAATGAGTATACAAAGTCTTGGTCATGTGACTTCCTGTATGGTACCCAGATTTCTATAAAGCATGATAATGGACCTATTAGCATAAACATGTAGACAGAGGAAAGCTTCTAAAATGGACCTGAGTGCTTTATCTTATTTTGCAAAGCTTTTGACAGTTTTACCACCTCACATGAACCTAATGCTCAGAAAAAGAAAATGCATACACGATGATGTTTAATGCAAGTGCTTCAGATTTTGAACAAGAGCAGCAGCCATAAGTATTTTCTTTTGAAGTGTCTCAAATGGAGAAAGCTTCAGACTCACAGTGGATTCTTATTACTTTATTCTATACATGATGTCAAACCTGATCTGTTGGGTTTAGTCCTGTGAGCCATGCTTTAACCATTTAGCAGTCTTAAACATTTTAGGGAAAATAATAAAACATAAATCATGTATCTTATAGTCTAAAAACCTTCAGATAAAATATACATTATAGATTAGATGTTATCCAGATATAATTGTAGTAACAAAGTGCAAATACTATTTGTGTTAAGGAGACCATGTGATGCCAAAATCTGTGTTTTGTTTTTTTAACACTGTCGTACTCTTGCAAAGGTGGCTAAGTGGCTGTAGAACAAACATTATGCATAAGCTAATTTTGCTTAACATACAACATACATTTGGTATCAAAGTTTATCAATAGTGCAAAACATATAGACTTGGTGAGTCTTCTTTTTTTCAAAGAAAATTAGCTAAAGAAAAATAAGTTCTGTCCTCCCGTATACACTGGAGTGGCATTAGGATGGTTGCATTAATCAGACAGGGACCAAGGGTCATTTTGAAATCAAATAAAACAACTGACCCATTCACCATGCAGCTACTTTAAGTAATAGAGTCCACTATAGATTATCATTGCAGATGTAATATTACTGTCAGTGCTTCCATGCCCGACTATTCACAGATACTTCATTCACTCTAAATCAGTATTTTTTACTGTCGACAGATAGGTGAGGTTTGTGGAATGACTAAAGATCACCTGGAGGCCTCTTCTCAGATCAATACAACCTCATGGTCGACGTTATCTCCTAAGGAGGGGAGTTAAGATTGATTGTCGTTAAGCACTTTACAGGAAGGAAAGAGGATGAGGACGGATCATAAAACGCCCACACACCACCTACCCATCCCTCTCAGCTGCAACAGAGGGCAGCCAATCGATGAGAGCGGGATCAGCAAAAAATAAATAAATAAATTACAGAGAGGAAATAAATATCTAAATATACAAGGGAAGCAACATTAAAATCCATGACAATATCACAGCAAATACCAATTTTTCAAAAATTTCATGTAATGAACTCCTTCACTTTTTTTTGACTTTATCCAACTACGTACATTTTGGCATTTTTAATTATCCTATATAATCAAAGAAGCGGCATTGGTTAAACCAGAATCAGTGTTAATATATGTGCTTTTAACAACAGGATAAAAAAATTGATCTTCAGATTTATTACCGATACTCCTCCAGATTCAAATTAATAAAGGAGTTCTCCTAAACCACCCACAGTCAGTAACAGATATTTACTCAACTGATTTCTGAAAGTGAGACATTTAAACAGCTCTAGAATAGAAAATGTAAAGATGTAATGAAATCTTCCCAGTGGAATGAATTATTGAATTTATTACAGAGTTTGCAAACATTCACAGAACATTGAATGATTGTAGATGAAGGTGAAAACATTACATTCTATTAGTTTTTGTGGCATGATGAAGCCTCAAAATTATTCCTCTGAAATGGTCCACATATGGTTAATATGCATAAAAGCACAGACAGACTGCTTTGCTTAAATACCCCAGGAATTAGCTGACAGTCAGCATTACGTAACTGCACCACCTGACATATTTTGTTCAGGTCACAATGAGTCACACCTTCTGTTTGTATGTGCATCATATATTTGACTCTATACATGTAGACAAGAACACAGCTAAACACCATGTATTTTATTTTCACATGATGTCACTCTAAATTTGTTATCTGACATTTTGGTTTACCGTTTTACTGTAATGTATGCACATTAGCCATGCTAAAAGGATGTTTTTTTGTCGCATTAAAATTAGTTAATTTAAAAAGATTGCTAAATACGACACAGATGACAAAAGAAAATCACTTAGTTAATGTATTTTCTTTTATTAATTCAGAAAAGGAGTCATTTGCTGCACTAGTAACAAATTCTGAGAATGGAAAAAGATTTGACTCACAGTTGGACACAGATTTATGTGCAACTGTTTGATGAGATTTATGTGTATTCTTGATTTCCTTCACTGCTTGCTGTTGATGACACAGCGCAATAGTGTTTTATTTGCTTCTGAATAAATAAACCAGAAGATGTGACAGTATTTTTTTATCAGCTCAAGACCTGCTGAGCCTTTCAACTACCAGAGAAGAAAATACAGACACAGCATACTCGTGCTGCAGTTTTGATGATTCAGATTTTCTTCACCTTATTTCTGATAAAATGCACTGAATAAAAAGACGTTTTAAAAATAACATTTTATATTAATGCCATATATTTATTAAATATTTTACTGCAAACAGAAAAAGCCTATTTACCACTTACTTTCTCCCTGACAGAATGAACAAAAAGGATCTACCCCTAACCAAGCATGTGTTGCCTCAGTCTCTGCTGTGTTCCCCAAACCATTAGTTAGGAATATATATGGAGAAAAAATTTTGTATGGCAAGGCAATCCTGCTGGAATGTTACAGTGGACAAGATTCATTACTGTCTGAAATCCAGCATAGTCAAATCATAAACTTGTGAATTTATGAGATTTAAGAAATAACAGAACGACGCCGAATTCCAATTGATTTACCATTAGCTACTGATAATTGTGAAGAGCTAGGAAAAACAAAGAGGGAATTCATGTCTTCCAGTCAAAACCAGGAGAAGACATGTTAGCAGGGAAAACCTATGCTTTGTGTAGTCCAAAACATTATCCCCATTATGAAACATGGTGGTAGCAGCATGATGATGTGGAGATGTTTCTTTTTGACAGGAACAGGAAGATGGATGGAACAAAATAGATGGCAGCACTGAAAGAAAACTGTCAGAGGCTGCAAAAAAACTGAAACTGTGGCAGAGGTCCACTGTCTAGCAGGAAAACAAGCACAAAGATCCAGTCACTGCTACTATATTACTGTTATTATTATTATTATTATTATTATTATTATTATTATTATTATTATTATTATTATTATTATTATTATTATTATTATTATTATTTCTAGCTATATACTATATATCAGGGGTCATGTTAACCAAGTGTTTTCCGTATTTGACTATATTTTTTTAAATGGTGACGAAAAATCTGAAGGCCGTCCATCATTTAGACAGATTCGTATTTACACCTCTGACCACAAATCCCCAAGCATTTTTAACTTTATGCACGGGGGAACAGGTAACTCAATCAACAATAATAATAAAAAAGGATTCCATTAGAACATCTGAGCATCATCTCAGACCTGGAAATCATACTCAATGCATCTTGCTAACAGAGTTACTGAGGCTTTGGAGTGCATCGCTCACAGGAGCCTGGTGTCGTGCCAGTCACCGGTGCATGCTGCCAGATTTCCTCCTAAAGCGATAGCTTGTGGGTCAGAAAACAGCTCGTTATTCTGATAATTTCAAATGGAACAATTATCCCTGATTTCAAAACTCTGGCTAAAGAGTCGCTTAACTCCAGTCTCCAGTGTGGCAGCGGAGCATAGATTCAGCCTCCAGAACAACATCTGAAGCCCCATGAGAAGTCACCAGCCCAAAGCAAAAATCCAAAACCTACCGACAATAACCTCTGCAGTAATCCCACTATTTGATTACACACAAATGGGTGAGCATTTCAGTTCCATGTGGAGCTGGAGGAATTTGTGAGACTGCGTTCAGCCCACAGCAGGTGAACTATTTGTATTTTCAGTGCAATTCTGTATCTTCATTTTTTATATGGAGTTTACTGTTCCGCTTTTTTGGATTGAATATTGTTTAAAATGAATAAAGAAAAATACCATTGAATATGTTATAATTTAAAAACAATTATGGGTAAAAATAGATTATGACAGAATTTTCTGACCCTGTCGATCAAAATGATGGACAACAAACACATATATTGCAACCTCTGCTGTGTCTATAGTCTTTGACCAGTGAGAGACTCACAATAGACATCCAAAAGCACAAAGCAAATTGAATCCAAATACAGTATCTTCAAATAAAGAGGCATGGGCTGTAATAAAAATAGCTTCTTAATAGAGTTAAATAAGAACAGCTGTCTGATGAAAACAAATGAAGAAAAAAAAGAAAAGAAACAGTTTGATAAAATGAAGGCCTCAATACTTAATCAGCAAAATCGGAACAAATGCACAAAGTGTCCTGATCAATTGCTCCAGATGGAAGTTGATATTTGTTCATATCATATGGGAAAAAAAGGGCATAAAATAACTGTTGAAATATATGAAACTCCCTCATATCTATGCAAAGACAGAACTCAACATAGAAAGCAATTCCTAAAGTTTAGTTCACATATAGCCAAAACTGCTGTCATAAAATTTTTTCCTGAAATTCACTCCTGAAAATAACTATTTAGCTTTCATTTTTTCACCCCAGAAGGATTATTTTAACATGCTAATAGATGTTTTTTTTTTTTCCGACTGCTTCTAATGGCACTTAACGCTTTGATATCAGCTTGCATTTTAACATTAATGTGGAGAAACAGAGTGAAAATGGAGCAGAGTATGACCTACATCTGTCTGTATTTGTTCGCAAAGCTGGTCAGGTTAAGGACAACACTGGGAACCACCAGCCTGACTTTCACTGGTAATGCTGTGGGTGTAAATGGAGTCATGCTCTGCTGAAATAGTAAGGCTTGTGTGTGCTCTCCTCTCATCCATCATATTTGAGGGTGCACGTGTCTCGGCTATGTGGCCAAGGAGAGATGGAGGATGCTCTCCAGTCGAGCCCAGGAGATGGGGCTGAAGTGAAGATGACAGATGACAGATGAGTTGCCGTCATGGTTTCCTACAAGCTCAGTAAGACCTGTCTTCCAGCGCACATCTAAATTATTACTTCAGCATCAGCGCCATTTGTAGTGTTCAGTCCCGTTGTGTATTATCCAGTTGAAGCAGCAGACCTTTAGTTTTTTTTTGGCTCAAACATTTGCTTTAATCAGTTGGGAAATAAGATATTTATTGGCATACCTCTTGCTGTTGAACTAACCAGCACCTGCTTTTTCTAAGAAACTGTGGTGATGGTACTGAACATGTTCATATCCAACAATAACTTGCCAGTTTGCAGTGCAGTATGGATTTAACATATATAAAGTTTTAAATAAAACTCATTTTCTCGCTCCTGGAACAGCTGGTCTCAAGCGATTACTTCCATTATAAAATACTTGACACAAACAAGCCCTAATGATAAATCCTACTGCAAACTCATTAATTCAAGACTTAAAAAAAAACATGCATGAGTCTGATCCGCTCCCTGCAGGCAGACTCTCTTGCTGTGAGCTTGGATGGCGAGGGCCTCATTTTACTAGGTTCGACTGTGGCCCCAGAAAAAAAAGAAATTCTGGCAAAGGACGCTGACAGAAATGTGAAACTACACACACGTATCTGCCAGACAGTATGGGCTTGTGCTGAGTGGGAGCTGCAGCATGCCAAGTTGATGTGGAGGAAAGTAGGGCAAACAATGAATTCCAAAAGACAACAAAGTGGATGCATTCTTATGCAGAGCAATTACACAAATGTAAAGTATTAATACGATTTGCACATATTTGTTGAAATCAAATGACAGTAAGAAGTCCTTTTTACCGTAAGTGGACCTTCTCTGCAGCCCCAAGCCACAACTCAGACTTTATCCAGGGCAGTGAACTGTATAATGTCCAGTTGTATGCGTGAAGAGCAAATGTATAGGTACAAATTACATAAAAGATTATGTGCAAATTCTGTGAATTTTCTTTCAATGAAGGTATAATACAAAGACTTTTTCACCCCCACACTCCTTTGTACAGGTTCCTGCTCTGACTCACCGACTTAGTCATGTCTGTTGTGAAAATGTTGCTTTAATATTTTCATTATTTTTTTCATTAATTAAACTCTCTTGCAGAGGGTAATAAGGACACAGCACTTAAATTTATTTCATTTCATAGAGGACTTTTTTGTTTTTTGTTTTTTTTGCAAAACAATTTTTAGAATGGCAACTGCATTTTTTTCCTCAATTTATTATTAAAACTATGTGCCTCATTGTGGACTGAAATTATGCTGTTTGATTGAAATCATCCTGTTTTGGTTTGACAGCTCAAAAGCCTGCACTCTGCTCCCCCCTTCTAATAAATCTTCTTTCCAATGTGAAACTAAGGTTTATGAAATGTCCTCATTGTCCTTCTTCCAGAGAGGCCCATATCATCCTTCAAAGAAAAAAGTTATTTTCTAAACATTACCTTCACATTTTAAAAGAATAAAACAGAAAATTATAGAGAACAAAACCTTAAAATTTGGGATGTTAATCATCATTTATAAAATTAGCAATTTTAGAGCTTTGCAGAATTTATCACAAAAAGTTATATAATTTAGCTTTTGAGTTGAAAATTATATAAATATCAAAATATATAAAAATATATATATAATTGTACAGCTCTTTCTAGTAAATACATTCTACAATGGCATGAGCATTTTTTGTAAAAACTAAATACGAAATTCTCCCTTTTTTATGGCTATGAAAAGTGAAAAGATGTCTCAGTAAACACATCTAATGATATTTCAATATTGTTGAATGGTGGTTTGAGGTTGATCAAATAGATTAACCAAACTTGCATTACCAAGTGTTTGTTTAGGCAAAATTTGAGCAAACAAAGGAATAAATAAGCTCCACACAATATCATGCAAAAACAATGCCCCCACATTGCTTTACAATATATGTAAAACTGTGACATGCTCATTTGGATCAACATGGATTATTTTATTATTTTTTGGCTGCGTAACACAGACCACTGTGCCACTTTTACACAACTGATGCAACTGCAACTCAAATATCTCCCCAATGACAGAATAATCTAATTCTACATTACACTGTCTACCCCAATATTCACTCAGCAAGCAAGATACCTAAACTGAAAGTGAAACTGGTGCTACAATATACTTTTTGATTGATTTAGTCAATATTTATTACCATTTTAGAGGGCTTGGAGAATATAACTTTTTACCCCATTCTTTTATTGTCAGTAAAATTTTAAATATGAAAAAACACAAAATAAACAAGCAGGAAAAAGGCGATAGCACAATAAATAAAATACATCCCATTCCAACACAGCAGAACACTGAATTCGACATGCTTGGTCCCAAAACCCACCCGCCATTCAAATCAGGAGCGCATCAAAAGTGACACACATACACTAAAGATGAGAAAGGACTTTGTGTTCCATAAAATGTGCTACATTTCCTCACTTTTAGACCTGACAAACACACAATTTTCAAAATACTGGCAAGTATTGCAAAGCAGGGGCAGCAACTTTATAGTAAAACCCCAGATTTTGAGAATTAACCCTTTAAATAAAATGAAAGCTTGGTACCGCATATTTAGTTCTAGCTAACTTTTTTTCTTTTTTACCAGCCTGTTATCACCTGAAGAATGTTGCCAGAGTTAAATTGAAACAAAGACTTTAATGGCTACCATTACATTTTAGAATATATTTTAGGTGCTTTGGTTTTTGGAATCATTGGTTTTAGTCCTAGAAGTTAATCAGATTAACCTTTGTTTTGCAAACCTCCCAGACCCCTTAAGTCTTCTGGAAAAAAAAACAGCCTTCTGATTATACAGAAAAAAACCACCGTGAGGCATGATTTCATTATCAAGGCCTTTGTTGAACTGCCTTTCTGAAGAACTAAGAAAATAATATATTATGTTTTTTTAAAACCAATCTTGGCATTTAGCTGTTTTGTAATTCTGATTACATATTGCTAGTTTTAATCTTAACTTAGTTACAGTATATATATATATATATATATATATATATATATATATATATATATATATATATATATATATATATATATATATTTCTTTAATTATTAGCTATCTTAGTTTTAACCCTTTTTCAGTATATATAAGTGATGCTCCTTAGAATTTAAGCAGTTTTTTGCAGTCCTTCAGACAAACATCACCAAATATTTACACATGTATGTCCATTTCAGTTTTGTTCCCATGTTATGTCTTGTTTACCCCATTTTCTTTCCATGTATACTTTTTTATTGCCTCCTGTTTAAAAGTAGTTTGTGTTGCCCTCATTCTGAATAAAAAAGTATTCTTTTAAGACAGACAGACAGACAGACAGACAGACTTGATAGATAGATAGATAGATAGATAGATAGATAGATAGATAGATAGATAGATAGATAGATAGATAGATAGATAGATAGATAGATAGACAGACAGACAGACAGACAGACAGACAGACAGACAGACAGACAGACAGACAGACAGACAGACAGACAGATAGATAGATAGATAGATAGATAGATAGATAGATAGATAGATAGATAGATAGATAGATAGATAGATAGATAGATAGATAGATGAGTGAAATGAGCATGATAGTTTTAATGATATATTATTTGGAACAGAATGTGCTGGAATTGCAACAATTGCAAGAGCAAGTTGTGCCCCTATGCTCAAAGCAAAGCAATTTGTACATGTCCTGTGTTCCTGACAGCCAAGTAGTGTTAGCTGATACACATGAGAGACACTCCAGTTCCTTTCACATTTCAGTCAACAGAAGCTAAGCTTGTTGACCAAACATGGCAGCAAAATGTCTTTTTAACACATAAGCAATGTTTCCATGGCAATTCATTTGCAATTATGATGAATACAATACGAATTAAGAGTAAGCAGTATAAAAATTAAATAAAACAAAACAAATACTGGAAAAAAATTATCCCTGGCTTAATGTCAAGGTTCTCTGTGAGAACACATGAAATTCCTTGGGTGGATGCCAGTATTGGCTGAAATGCATTTTACCTGGCAAAGATTAAAATGGTGTGAGTCACAAGCTGTTTCTTGTCTGAGCTGGCACTGACCAGCAGTTTCCTGGATATATAATAACCCTGCTAGCCCCTGAGATTAAAGTAATTGCTGAAGAACAGCACGCTGTCCATTCTTTTCTCTTTTTTTTTTCCAGATCTTTGTTTTCGAATCAGACAGCTTCTTCTTCTCCTCCTGAAAAAAAATCACAGGAAAAATAGTCTAAGCAGCCACACTCTACTACAATGAACAGTTTATCTTGACAGTTTATTCTCTTTAAACCAGTTAATAGAAACGTTCTGATTCAAATTACCTTTCAGAGGTATTTCAAAGGATTGTTTCAGATCTGCTTCAATGTTCCCTGAGGATGTGTACATTATTTCCCATGTTTCTGTCAGAAAGATATTTGGTTAAATGTAAGCACTACAAGCTATATTACTGCTTAATTTTGATAACAGTTAAAACCAAATCTGCATAAACATGTATAAATCGCAGCAGACTGTCTGACATTACATTAGAATAAAAGTTTCCTACTTTCGGAAATTCAAAATGACAAAAAAAGTATTTGTATTTCCTAAATGCCAAAATAGTGAAAGATTTACTTTCTTCTCATTCAATATCTTAGACATAATTTGTTAGCATTTGGTCGAAGTGTCTTCAAGGCCATGTACACACGTAGCCGTTTAAAAAAACAAACAAATATTCTCACCACCTCGTAAAAAAAAAAAAAATCTCCGTGTGGGTTGTTAAAGACCCACTCCAATGAAAATCATTTTTTTTGTGTGGTTAACATGCTCTTGTGGGATTTTTCTGATCCCAGAGGACATATCTTAAGAAAACTAAGCTCAAAATCGCATTTCTGAGTATTTCTGCTTTCTAATCGCTGTGAATCAGTAGCAGACGCTAAAATGCTGTCCAAAACAGACTGGGTTTGTGACGTAGCAACCCCAATGGGTGGGCTACAAGCTCCTGCTCCACCACCGCTCTCTACCCGCCCACTCAGGTTCTGAGGAGTAGAGAAGACGATAGTGGATCAACACCTGTGTGCTGTAGTAGCGGATTGCACTGCTAAGAAGATTGATATTATCAGCTTACCAAAGTCATCTGCAGGGAGAGAGAAATGGGTTAAATTTCCTTGGTCACAGTAAGATTAAAAACCGCACATCGGTTTGCAGTCAACATTTGAGAGAAGACTGTTTAACAAACTGGCAGGGTAAAAAATGGGTTTCGCTAGTAAACTACTTTTGAAGTCGGGTGCAGTGGCTTCTATCAAGTGGACACCCTGGATCTTTACCGGTAAGTTTATTATTTTTTGTGGGGAGCTTATTGAACCATCTGCTTGTTTGTGTGGGGCTGTAAACTAACAGGAGAGCTAGCATAAACGGAGAGCTTGAAAAAGTGCTTGGACAATCCAATCCAACACATCTCGGAGAGCCTAAATGCAGTTTCTGAGTGTAAACACAGGTCCCAAAAATTATGATTTTTGTCGCGGAACGTGACGTTGCAGAGCTGAAAACTGGTTATTTCTGACCACACGCAAACTCTTAAAACGCAGATCTTCACTTTGGCCGGAGTTTTTAAAAAGATTTGTTTTCGGTACCGGAAATCTGCGCTTTCGTGTGGATGACAGGCCAAACCATAGAAAAATATCTTCGTTTTGTGAGATACCCAGGTATGTGTGGACTAGGCATGACTAGACTATATGGCCTCATAACTTGGTTCAAATATTTTTTTACAAGTTAGTTACAATAGTATGCTGGATGCTGGAACTGGTGTAACTGAGACAGCTCTGCCCATGCATTTTCTATGAGACTAAGATCAGGGCTCTTTAACTCCCAATCCAAAACATTGACTTTATTGTGCTTTAAGCCTGGTTAAGACATTGCGTTTTTCGGCCTTCGCAAAGTACTGCTTCATGTCACACTGTGTGAGCTCGAGAGAGGTGGCACAATGTATAGCCCAAGATTTCAGTGAGTTCATACCACACAACGTCTCGATCTTGCAGAACACACTAACGTCCTGAGGATACGTTGCAGAGAAGAATACATCACTATAAGCAGACACATGTTCTTCGTGTAGCCTCCATTGTTGCAAATGCTGATACTCCTCCTGTCACATTGTACTCTCATCAATATTTTCTCTTGTCGCTCCCTGGGTGTTTTTCCTTGGTCGATTGCGACCGGAGATGTAGATTTTCTGACACTGCCAGAAAACTGTTAGATGTTGGATTTGGTAGTAGTGAGTGTTCAATAAGCTGAATCATGCTCAAGCACACCGGTTTTCGTCACGACAAAAGAGTTGTCTACGGTAGTCAAAAACCGTACAGTGTGAACTGGGCTTAAGCCAGCTGACTAATTTAGTATGCTTAGGGCCATTGTCCATTAGAAATATTTATTTATTCAAACACTTCAGTTTTTGTTTCAATAGAACAAAGGGTATGTCTACTAAAATGTAAGTCTTTGAACCTGAGTACATTTCTGTTGCTTTTAAAACAATAACTTCTTCCGTAATGAGTTACTTTTCAGTCCATATTGATACAAGTTTTTTCACTGTTGAAAATAATGTGCCTTTAAGAACTTCAGCAAAGATTTTGACAAGCTATGTTGCTTTAATTCTGGGTTTGATAAGCACTTTTGACATCAAAACATGTTAATCTCTGGGGCACAGAGCCCTGTCTCTTCCTGAGTGACACAGTCACTGGAAATCTGCATGAGTTCATGTTTGCAAAACATCTTCTAAACAGGTCAATTAGGCACTTTCTGCAAACTGTACCAAGGATGAACCAGACTTGAGGAGGTCCTAAATTCTCTTCCTAAAGATTTGCTGTAAAAAAAAATTATTCTTCCTTCACGATGTCAGATCAGTAAGCAGTGTGTTTGAGGTGTTGCCTTAAAATACACCCAAAGGTACTCCTCTTTTCAAATCAATGCATTGACCAAATAAATGGATGGATGTGCCATAACTTTCTCCAGCTGAATAGAAACAAAACTGAAGTGATTATTTTTGGATCCAAGGAGGAACGATCAAGAGTCAGCACACAGCTTCAATTAATACAGCTAGAAACTACTGATCAGGCTCGAAAACTAGGTGTAGTAATGGACTCAGACCTGAACCTCCAGGGTCACATAAAGGCAATAACAAGGTCAGCTTTCTATCACCTGAAGAACATCTCTAGGATTAAAGGACTGATTTTGCAACACGACCTAGAAAAACTCATCCATGCGTTTATCTTAAGTCGGATTGATTACTGCAACAGCATCTTCACAGGTCTGCCTTAAAAGTCAATCAGACAGCTGCAGCTGATCCAGAACGCTGCTGCTCGCGTCCTCACTAGAACCAGGAAAGTAGAGCACATCACCCCAGTTCTAAAGTCTTTACACTGGCTCCCTGTAGCTCAGAGAATAGACTTTAAAATACTTTTACTGGTTTGTAAATCATTACATGGCTTAGCACCAAAATATGTTGAAGACCTGTTGTCACGTTACCAACCACCAAGACCACTCAGGTCCTCTAACTCTAGCCTACTAAACATCCCTAGACTCAGAACTAAACATGGAGAAGCAGCTTTCAGTTTTTATGCTCCCCTTATCTGGAACAGACTTCCTGACGAGTGTAGAGCTGCTGAAACTCTGAACTGCTTTAAATCGAGACTAAAAACCCATTTGTTTAGAATTGCCTTCGAGTAAATGATTGATGATGTATGAAATGTGTTCATGCTCTTTTGATTTTTTTAAATCTTTCTCTTGCTTTATTGTGTATCATGTGTAATGTGTGTTTCTTTTATGTGTTTTTTTTTATTATCACCAAATCATGTAAAGCACCTTGAATTACCCTGCTGTTGAAAGTGTGCTATACAAATAAAATTGCCTTGCCTTGCCTTGCCTAATGACTAAATAGAGTGCACCTGTGTGTAATCTGATGTCAGTACAAATACAGCTGCCCTGTGACAGCCTCAGAGGTTGTCTAAGAGAATGTTTGGAGCAACAACACCATGAAGTCCAAAGAACACACCAGACAGGTCAGGGATAAAGTTATTGAGAAATTTAAAGCAGGCTAGGCTACAAAAAGATTTCCCAAGCCTTGAACATGCCACGGAGCGCTGTTCAAGCGATCATTCAGAAATGGAAGGAGTATGGCACAACTGTAAACCTACCAAGACAAGGCCGTCCACCTAAACTCACAGGCCGAACAAAGAGAGCGCTGATCAGAAATGCAGCCAAGAGGCCCATGGTGACTCTGGACGAGCTGCAGAGATCTACAGCTCAGGTGGGGGAAATCTGTTCATAGGACAACTATTAGTCGTGCACTGCACAAAGTTGGCCTTTATGGAAGAGTGGCAAGAAGAAATCCATTGTTAAAAGAAAACCATAAGAAGTCCTCTGGTCAGATAAGACCAAAATGGAACTTTTTGGCAAAATGCAAAACGCTATGTGTGGCAGAAAACTAACACTGCACATAACTCTGAACACACCATCCCCACTTTCAAATATGGTGGTGGCAGCATCATGCTCTGGGGGTGCTTCTCTTCAGCAGGGACAGGGAAGCTGGTCAGAGTTGATGGGAAGATGGATGGAGCCAAATACAGGGCAATCTTGGAAGAAAACCTCTTGGAGTCTGCAAAAGACTTGAGACTGGGGCGGAGGTTCACCTTCCAGCAGGACAACGACCCTAAACATAAAGCCAGGGCAACATTGGAATGGTTTAAAACCAAACATATCCATGTGTTAGAATGGCCCAGTCAAAGTCCAGATCTAACTCCAATCGAGAATCTGTGGCAAGTTCTGAAAGCTGCTGTTCACAAACGCTGTCCATCTAATCTGACTGAGCTGGAGCTGTTTTGCAAAGAAGAATGGGCAAGAATTTCAGGAAATGTGGAAAAATTCAAGGGGGCCGAATACTTTTGCAAGCCACTGTATATTTTTGTGCCAATTACATTTGAGGAGAGAATGTTCTTGAATGTTCTTCCATTGCTCATTTGCTTCTTTCAGAAAGCCATAAAAACTGAGCAGGCTAATTATTGTACAGGGCAACGTTTGAAGGATAAATGCTGCACCTAAACCTTAACATGAACGTTATTTACAAACTATGATGGAGTCACCATTTTTCTAAGACAGAGGGAAAAACAGTTTGTCTTTCTGTAAATCACTTGGAGAATGATTTAAACTGACAAGCTGTGGGCAGTGAAGTATGATAATGCAAGGATTCAAAGGAGTGGAGACTCAAATTTGATTGTCTAAATCTCCCTCACTGCAGAGAACGAGGCTCTATGGCAACAGCAGAGATGAATTAAATTTTAACTTAGCAAAGAGTGCTTAACAAAACTGATATTTATTTTTCTGATTCTGGTGTTTGAAACAAAACATCTTCTGTTTAGATTTAATCTCCTAAACTTTTCACTCACTAGGAAAGTTTCTTTTGTTTTTAAATGTATATGACCACTAAAATACCTTTATAAAGAATATAGACTAACATGCTTTAGAAACCTATGCTGTTATTAGACTAAAATATGTTACAAGCATACATCTGAACTAAGAAAACTATTTAAAAAGTTATCATTACTATTCAATGAGCAATTAGCAACAGCAGGACACCAGCAGAGGGCAACAAAAAATCATCTCCTCTGCTAGGTCTATGTAGGACACCTCCAACAGCTTATTTTAACAAGAAAAAAAGTCAAACACTGAAACATTGTGGGTAGCCAACTTCTACTGGGATCTACCTTTGATAACTTCACTGATCTTACTTATTGCTGTCATTTTATGTTGTGGAGCAGCAGGGAAGCTGCCAGCATGTGCAAACCTAAAAGTAGAGGTAACTGGACAGTACTGGCTTTTACAAAAGCACAGGCATCAGAGGAAGTCAGATTCAGATTTTTTAAATAATGTCTTTCAAAATGCAGCCATTTATTTAAAATGTCTTTTGTTTAAGAGTAAAAGCAAAGACCGATCATTTTACGAGTGGGAGCAACCTTAATTCCTTAGAATTTAAATCTAGAACATTCGGCTCTAGCAATCAACTTGGCTTGCAGCTACTGAAATCCAGATGTGAAAAAAACAAAATTAAGGACAAGCATGATATATCTTCCATACATATATCCAATCACTTTATGCATGAATCATAGAAAAATTGAGTATTTCTCAGCAGATAACCGGAGATGTGTGGTGGCAGCTGCATAGGCGATCGTGGGCCTGCCTCTTGGCACACATCTACGCCTCTTGAAGCCGGCATGTGTGCCAAGAAGGAACTAAGTTCCTTGCAAATCCATTCACTGGAAATGGTTGTCATTCCTCCAATCCATTCAAATTTGATTTGGCAAAAAGTAGTTTCCATGAAAGAACCTTGAGCTTCAATTCGGGGAGGTGATGAGGGGGAGGTGAGTGACGCACAAAACCTGGGGAGCTAAATGAGTCAGGCGGAGGATACCGGTTCACATACAATACACTTGGTTGATAAATTTAATACCCCATTTTTAAATGGCAGGGTTTTTTTTTGTGAGGACACAGTCTGATAGATTTACTTCAGCGTATACAGTAGATAGATGAGCATTCCTCTGCAAAGAAGGCCCGAGGCTCGAATCCTCTGGCTGCATGGTGTCTCTCTTTGTATATTTTGTATGTCCTTCCTGTCTGTGTGTGAATGATTATATGTGTCAACCCTTCCAAGATGAATAGATGGTGGAAAGGCTGAATAGAGAAGGGTGAGAGGTGACATGCAACAAACAATTAGTCATCACTGCCCAGTCTGTTATTTTTGGTACAGATACGATTTGGTGGAGAAGGGATTGTCTCTCTATGAGAAGGTTGGAGTTTGATCTCCAGTCCTTCTATAATAGAAGTTGTTTGGTTTATGAAATGTAAGAAGTTTGAAGAACAAACGGAAGTCTCATCCACAATTACTGGTTCCCTGGATAAACCTGTGCACAAAAGACTTAAAAATATGGATAATTATGGAGACTTGGTGCCCTTTTTGCTGCAGTTCTATGACCCTGAGTTTTGGCTGTTATATTTACCTATACTCTATCATCCTCCTCAACATCCAAATCAAACCTGCCTCCTTGCCCTGCCTTTTTTCTCATGTCACAGTTGTTTTGAGCAGATTTAAGTGAATATCCTTTTTCTAGTTGCCATCCCTTAACTCAATAAAGTCAGCACACACCTGCTTTATCTAAATGGTGCATTCTCTTGTATTTTCCATTATGATGAGTGGCTACTAGAAAAGGGACACCATATCAGATCATATTGATACCTCAGGGAAACAGGAAGCTGTGGATTGCAAATTAGAATTTATCCTCTTAAAGAGTAAAGTATGATTTGACAAGAATAGTTCTGGGAATCACTAACTGTGGCATCAATGATTTTGTTAAAAATAAACATTTACATGGGATGGAATTTTTCAATGTGATATTATGCAATTGCAATAAAAATAGCATTAGGTTTTTAAACAGCTTTACTAGGTTCACCAATAATTGTTGAGGGTGCTTAGTTTCAAAATTCAAAACAGAGAAAATTCACAAATTTACTGTTTCTGCCCAATGAGTCTAATTGTACACGCACTGAAAAAACACTTCTGAAAAAACACAAACCATCTGCCCATTATCTACAGGACAACAAATAGTAAAGAAGTAAAACATGTTATTGTAAATTCATTTCAATGAGGCGCTTTTCTGCTACAACTAGGGACCCTCTTAGAAGTAACTTACACGTGCTTGTTATGTAAATAAATTATTTTGTGATTAATACTGTGACTCTTTCTGGCTACATCAAAACTGATTTGTGGTCGTTGTCCCCATCTGCCCTAATGTATCCATTCATTCATCCATCCATTGACTATACCTGCTTATCCTTGCACGGGGGCTGGAGCCTATCTCCAGCGGTCATTTGGCAAGAGGCAGGTTACACTCTAGACAGGTTGCCAGCCCACCACAGAGTGACGTAGAGCATGGGCGGATCTACTGGGGTGGCATAGGGTGGCAGTTGTCACCCTAAAAGAAAGCCTTGCCACCCCTGCTGCCACCCTAGCAGCTTTGAATTCAAACCCGTTAACGTTCCGAGGGCCCGCGGGCGGGCCCAGCCCATTTTCTAGTTTAAATCCGTCGATTTTCGGACTTCTAACTTCTATGAACCTATACATATTTTATATCATTGGAAAGCTAAGAGTCTTGTGATTCCAATTATGGCTGGCAGTCAAGGATACAATCATAACTGTAGACACAGTGAGCGCTTTTGCCAACAAAAATGCTCTCCTGACGGAGGTATAAAAATATGGAACTCACCATTTTGTAGTCCAATAAAGGGTCCGAGTAAAGTCATCCAATAAAGTTATTAGTCCAGGACAACAGTAAAACCGATAAAAAGGTTTTTTAAATAAACAGTGAAAATGCACTTCAGAAATGTCTATGGCCATTGTTGTAGTCTTTACGGCTTTGTTTCCGATTCCTTCGCTTCCACTTCCGCCTACAAAGGTCACTGAGCATGCCCAGAAGTAAAGAAAATGTCATCCGGTTTATTCCTTACGATCTCCAACCAATGGCGCATGGATGAAAAGTCACGTTATGGTAAGTAACTCGAACCAATCGCGGTCCAGAACTCTGATGATTGACGCATCGAATAGCCAATGTAATGCTGTAAACGCAGATATATAACTTGACCGGGCGGACTTAGTCGCTGCCATTGTATTTGACGTGTGTAAAATGTCTTATTCATGAAGATTACGCACAGTGCGTACCGGTAACATACTGTTTCAGCACTGTGTCCAAACACCCTTTATAAATCAAAATACAACATTGAAGGAAGCCGTGGAGCTTTATACGAGAAGATGCAGTTATGATTCTGATAATATTTATAATTCAGTGAGGACTATGGCATTTACCCAGAAGATGGCGCATATGGCACACTTTTGACCACCTTTGACCTGTAGTTAGAAAAATGTGTGCATAATACTCATTTTTTGGTTTATTGCTGTCAAATTTGGTCTGGATGAAGGTAATACTTTAGGCTTTAGACCCATAGTGTGTTTTAGGTCCCAACCTATTTTTAAAGCCATTTTTACAGCATGTATATATATAAAATAAATAATCAGACATTAAAAAAATATATATTTTTCAGCGTATTAAAATTCATATTGCTTGGTAACAATAGCACTCAGAGATATTAACACAGTTCTAGGATATATTTTAGAGTGTTTGCTTTCCAAAGAGACCCCAGCCATGTCTCTACTCAAAATAGTTCAAGAACAGCTTTAAGTTAATTTTGGGTATGCCTTTTAAAAAAAAATGTAGGGTGGAAATTGCAGGAATGTTAAGGGGGTAAAATTGGACATTAGGAGCTTGAAGCTCATGAAAATTGTTGCATTATCTTCTCTTTGGTGAACCTTTAAAGCTGCTAGTTTACTGAAGTGCTGCAGAGAGTGCACCATGTGGCTGTTAGACAAACTGCAATCAGCAAAATGTGCACTCCCATGACTTTCAGGCGTGTGCTCATTATTCTGAGCTCTGCGACGGTCAGAAGCCATTTTTGCTCTTTTTGTAATGCTGGATAAAATTATTTTCTTCTTTGACTTACTAGCTACACTTATCTAAGCTAGCTTAGACCGTGTACATGGGTACGTACGTGCATCATTACGTCACACTACGCGCTCTCTCAAGCCCACAGTGCACCCTGAACCACCTCAAAATAAATGGAATTGCTGCCTCTACATGCAACCGCGGTAGAATCAAACTACAGCAAACTACAGCACTTGATTCAATTGTATCGTCAGGAGATGAAAAAACTGAATATAGATTAAAAATATATATATATATATTTTAACAAAAATATTGCACAATGCAGCTTTGAAGTGCTTAAATAATCTGAAGCAAAAGAAATACATGTATGTATCTATCATATATGTAAATACTGGGGAGTGAAGAGGTGAAGCATGTGTTTGACTGATCAATAAAACCAATATATATATATATATATATATATATATATATATATATATATATATATATGTATATATAATTGGCATATGGTGCCACCCCTGAAAAATTCTTGCCCCTTTCTTGCCACCCCATAAATATTTTTCTAGATCCGCCACTGATGTTGAGACACACAAGAACAACAAGCATGCATATACACTTAAGGAAAATTTAGGGAGACCAATTTCCCTAAAAGTGTTTTGGCCTGTGGCAGGGAGTCGGAGTACCCAGAGCTAATAATACATGCACAGGGAAAACATGGAAACTCCATGCAGAAAGACACCAGGCTGGGATTCAAACACAGGACCTTCTTGCTGCAAGGGAACAGTGCTATCAACTGTGTCGCTGTGCAACCCCTGCCTAACTGTACTTTATTGTCAAAAACACAAAAAAAATTACTTATCTATATTTTTCTGGATGTACATTTAAAATAGGAAAAATAGAAGTAAGAGAAACACGGTTTATAAAGTGAATTGGGTACCTATTGTTAGGGTATATTTAAGTTTAAAAGTCTGTTACAGACCATATTTTCTTATTGCTGGAAATCTAAAAGGGTTGAAGAGCCGCAGTTGCGAGCACTGGTGCCTCACAGCAAGAAAATCCTCAGTTCTAAATCCTAGCTGGGGCCTTTCTGGTTGTAGTTTGCATGTTATCCCGGTGCATGCATGGATTTTATCTGGATACTATAACTCCTAATGCCTTAAAACATGTATGCCAGGTTATTTAACCTATTCAACTGGGCATATGGAGTCTAAGTATGCACATGCATTGTTGTCAGTGTTGTTTGTCTCTGTGTTGCATTGTGATTGACTGGCACCCTTTGTCCATTGACAGCTAAGGGCAGATAGACCCAGTAGTCCTTGTTAGGATTAATCGGATAAAGAAAATGTAAAGCTCTCTCTACTGCTGTTTTTGTATTTTTTTTCTGAACTCAGCTGTCCTCCTGTTATAAACAGAAATGCATCTCAGTAAAATGTCTGGAAATGAAGGATATGTTATACAATTTGTTGTCATGTTGACCTTCTGTGAAATGGCAAAGTGACATGCCACACAACTGAACTTTGTATTTTACTAGAAGTAAATATATGAATTAACAAACAATAATAAATGAGAAATGAAGAATAAAATGATCATAGATCAAATGAAATGCAACATTACCAAAATACACAGAGTACAATATTTTAACCAATGGCTCAAGCTGCAGATGTTTGTTTCCTCACCTTGTCTGCTCAGATGTTGCAAAGATGTGATTAAACCTGAGACATGGAGAACAATAACGAAGAAATATTCTAATCAATGAACAAGAAACAAAATGTGTTTTGGATTTTAGTACAGTGCTGGAAACATGACAAAATACTCAATTTTTCATCAAATAGGCTTTGTTAACAATGATAGTAAATAAAGCACAGCCTTAACATTCTAGTTGAATAGACATATGCAGTCAGATCTCCTAGATTCCCCAACCTTTGTTTTGTGCTTCTTTCCACTTTTTTTCTTCCTTCCAAATTGTTCAAAGCTAAGAGCGGAGTACGCTAACCCAGCTTCACATCTTGAAAATAACTTTTATCTTACTTATCTTTAAAGCGATGCCTTTTTGTAAATAGCTCATCGTTTGCTCACTCAATTATTTAAAGCAACTAATGTTTTTCCAAAAGTTTAACTATCATTGTAAACAACCCCATTATCTGTTTTCCTTTAATAAGCAGCTAAAATTTCCAAACAAGAGCAGAGAACAGTTTTGGCAACTAATACAAAAAAGGCTTTTCTTTTGCTTGTTCTTTGTGTTGTTTTTGTTTTTTTCCCTTACTGAGGATGAGTTGAGTTTAGAATTTCAGTCTCAAAAAAGTTTTGCAAAGTTTACTATATTACATGCATAATTTTAAAAAAATGATGCCAGCATTTTTCTTTGGCCCACCATCACCTTGGTTACTGCTGTCTTGACTGCTCTCGCATGAAAGGTATGAAAGGATCCATGACAGGAGTTTATTATTATAATCCATTTAATATTTGTCAAGTTAGGCACATTATTCACTGTGCCTTGGCAGTGTGAAGGACAATATAACATCATAACTCTGTATTTAACGGCTTTCGATCAAGTTACTTTTATAGACGTACTGGTGTGTCAGCTTTTACTTTCTAGTTTATGCTATCTAATGGCAAACTTACTTAAATAAACTTTATCTGCCTGGTTAAATTACACTTCTTAATGTTTTATAGCATTTCTATTGTTTTGTGTTTTTTTAGACATATGTTAGGAGTTACATCCATTTCTCTTCCACAACAAGACCAAACTAATTATCTGTCTTTCAACTGTGTTGAGTTCTGCTGTTGCTTATCAATCAGTGTTCCGTCTGGCTTCGCTATAATCTGATGGGCTGAACTTCTTTTTGATTTGTTATGAAATTGCATCACATCATATGTATCAGTCATATATGGTTAACATAAAGCAAAGGTTTAAAGCAGCAGTGGGTTCGCATACGCACATGAAAAAGTTAAAATATTTTTTTTTATGAAGTTCTACTTACAACCTAGCTATCATCCAACAGCATGAAAAAATTTCAGCAGTCTGTATGCACTTGTTTGCCTGAGGCAAAGACAGACCCCCAATCAACACCTTTAATTTGCTAAAACCTGCACTACTGCAAAAACTACACATAAAGTAATTATTTTTTTATCTAGACAATGTTAATAGAAGTGGTCTGACTTAGAAAATTAAAAACTCCCATTTTTCCTTTCTCCAAATAATGTAGCTCAAATGGTTTTGTCCTACCAGCAGCAAGTCCAAAATGTGCCTTTGAACAGGCAGAATATCAATAAAAAGAAAATATATGTAAAAAACCTAAATGCAGTGATGATTCTATAGTTGAATCCCAGCTCCTTCACCAGCCCACCTTTGTCGGCATTGAGATTAATAAAGTTTACAGGTCTACCCAAAACTGTGTTGCACACTGTGTGTTAATCAGCCTCAAGGGGAAATAAATTGACCAAGAAAATATAAACATAAAGATTGTATACAATCCTGTTTTTAAATGTGATGATTTTGTTTTAACTGTAATTTTTACATATTTACTAATTGCTGAACTGTTTTGCTACGTATGTCATCCTTTAATTCATTTGTTGTTGGTTTTGTTACTGTGGTTTCCACCCTAAGCCAAACTACAATGACAGGTATGGCATGTAATTCTTTCCGTGACAGTTTTAAAACGCATGTCTAAATTAAATATGCATAAATTTGGCTACAGGCTGTTTCGCTGAACCCCGGCAGCAGTTGGTGAGAGCCGGATAGACTGGCTCCTGCAGTTGTCTGACTGCAGCGAGATGAGTGAATGTAATCATCCACAGGCAGGTTTCTGCATTATTGTATATAAAACAGAGCCATGTAATATAAAATCTGAGCTTCTGTAGAAGATCCTGAAAGGGTACTTCAAAAAGAATGAGAAAGAAAGTTTCTATTGTGACATCACAATACATTTAAAAAAGACTCTTAAGAGACTTCATTGAAGTTTATACTGACAACTCTTGTACACCACAGCTCTCTAAAGTACTGTATTTCTATAAGTAAGTAGGTATAGATATAATCATTAAAATGTAATGTTTATGCAATATATGACAAGGATATCTACTGCTTTATTAGTAGATTTACATGCTGTTTTGGAATATCCATTGCTAATGCAACATTTACTATTTTAGTTTGAGAAACAGTAACTTGAAAAGGTATTCATATCCCTTGAATTTTTCCAGATCTTGTCATGTCAAAGCCATAAACCTCAGTGTATTTTACCTTCATTTTAAGTAATAGATCAAAACAAAGTCTGCTTAATTGTGAAATGGATATGTGGTTTTCAAAATGTTACACAAATAAAACTCAAGGTTGGTTTGCATTTGTTTTTAGCAAAGTCAGAGTCAACCTTTTGCAGAACCAGTTTTGCCTTTCACCCTTGCCTCGTCGCCGACATTGAGCAAGTTAAACAGCTTTTTTTTTCAAAGCAAAAATGCTTTCTTTGTGCCACTTTTCTATCTAGGCCAGATTTGAGGAGTTATGCAATTAGTTGATTTTATTTAGAGGTATCCAGAGTTAAGGAGGAAAAAGACTTGCACGTCACAATTTTTCCGATGTTCTCCAACACATAAAAAATAAAATAAAATCCAAGTGATTTTGTTCTAACGAGATGAAATGTGAAAATGGATATTGAAACTTTTTAATCAGACTGTATGATATTGTAGACTATTGTTGAAAACTGTATTGTATGTTTGACAGCAGGAGAATGCATACTAGTCTTACATTCCATAGAAGAGTAAAGGAATGTTTACACAGAGAAAGAGAACAGAGAGAGTAGAAGTCAGAAGAAAAATCCTTAAAAACCTGGTTGCAGGCAAGGCCACGAGGGTGAACAAAAGGAGCCAGGGAAGAAGATTTGGGGCTTTTGGATGACCAGCTCATTAGAGAAGAGTCCAGAAGCCACGGCCATTTCATGTCTCTGCCTTGACTGTGTTTTAAAATGTTTGTATTAGGGCTTGATCTTTTATTAAATGCATAAAAGAAGTATTTGCTTATTTAGTTTTTGATTATTTCCTCCAGACCGGATAAAAAGAATCGGGTAGTTACTGTTAAATATGGAGGCACATGTCTCCTTTTAATGGGAGGGGGAGATTCCTTGCTCAGATTCTTACAAGACTGTATATAAACTTTGATTCATAGTAATACATCTTAGTATTACCTGTAGGATAATGCACAGTCCTCCTACAGTGAACATTCTTTTGTCTCATATGTGATTCCCTCAAAAATTAAAGAGGTATATTTGTATATACCAATAATTTCTGTGGGGTGCTCACAGAGTTGCTGTGATGGTCATTTTAAGCTTCAGAGAAACATATAAAATACTGTTCTCTCAGCTGTCATGTTATAGCCATAACCAGGTTGTAGTGCAAGTAACTAACAAAGAGAATGACTAACATACATTAATACAGCTGTTTTAGAAAACAATGCAGGTTTTATAGAGCAAACTATAGTTTTATAAGGGGGTGGGGGAGTATAGCTGAGGTTGTATGCATCCCTATCAACAAAGTCAGAGATAACAAGAAGACAAAAGTGAGGCCTGAGTGAATGTATTAGGGCAGGAGAGGGGTCAGAGCAAAGAGCTGTTGCTGGTTTGATAAGTCTTCAGAGGAGGTGCATTTCCATAATTCAGCAGACACCAAACCTTAAAGAGCAACTCACCCCCCTACCAGAGTCTTACTCCAACTACATTTCCGGTTTGGAAAATGTGGCAAAAGGAGGCGTTGCCTGGCAGACCAAGGGACGCCAGGGGGAGAGGGCTTGGCGGCGTCGACACTTCCTTGCTTTTCCAACTCGCTACGGAGGTGTGGCTGAGACTCGGCTTGTTTTATAGTGGTAGAATGGTGGATGTCAGCCATAGTGGCTGAGCCAGTAGCAATGACCGATTCAAAGTCAAGTCAAATGCAGTGTAAAGTTTTATCCTAAAGAGGGTACCACACTGACGCTAGAATAAACAAAAATATCAAAAATAATGACCAGACATGTAGAAAGCACTATTAGACACTCATTTATATAGTTTATCAGGAAAAAAAGTTGATTTGGGGGCAAGTTGCTGTTGAATACAGGGTTTAAGTAAAAGTAAACCATCTATTTTTTACTAGCTCTGTAGTCTAGATACATGTACTAATAAGCAAAGTGGTAGAAACCCTTGTTTATCTAGCACTAAATCATATCAGGTACTTCATTAGATTTATAGGAGTTACTACTCTTACGTACCCAGCTATTTATGATTATTTTTATTCACTTACTTTGATAAAGTAATCATTTTAGAAAGGCTTAATAGTTTGCATGGTAACCTGCCAGTTCCAGAAAGGAACATCAAGTATTCTGTTGTTTCATGCTATCTTATTTCTAATTGAATAATTCACTGCCTTTTGTTAGCAGCATATAAAGACTCATTTACTGTTTCTTTGTTCCATTAAAAAAAAATTCAATTTCTATTCAAACTACACTTGGAACACTTAATGGTACTACCTGGACAATAAATTTAAAGAATCGATTTTAAAACTCTAATTAGCTTGCACTTAATGCACACGCTTTAAACATTTTTTGTGTGTTACAGGGCTCTTCTTATCTCTGTTACCTACCTATCTATTATAGCCATTACCATTCAACACTAATCAGTATATTATGAGGCTGTAAACTTGCAGAGTGTGATTTCGAAACAAAGTAAAAAAAAAAGGGAAGAAAGTCTTATGTAACATGTACTTAACGGGATGATGATCATGTAAACAAACACCAAGTAGGCAAGGAGAAACATGTTCTGACATACGCAGTACCTTTCAGCACGATGACAATTCTTTGTAAATAACAGTGCATGTCAAGCAAAAGCTACATTGTTTTATAAACTTAATGTTATTGATTGAAGTCACGTATTAGTTCCACTTTCACAGTTTTTTGTTGATTTAAGCCCTGGGTTACATTTAATCCAACTTAACCTTAGGGTCATAGGAAGACATGGCTTGTGGTAAAAAGAAAACAGAAAAACTTTCTCACCACATTTTCAGATCTTGCTTTTTTGCCAACTGCAGAAAGATGGTTTTTACCATTGCTTGTATATCTTTGCATCATCCAGTATTTTGTTCAGTCTTAATCTACAAAAGCTTCAAATATATATATGCTATATCTATCAGCACAAATACATCACCGCACAGCTACCCCTTGAGTCAGATGTATAAGGGACTCGTGCTTAATCCTCGCCTTGTAAAGAAAAGGTGCACACATTAAAATCCACACTGCTTCGTTGCCATTCACTGAATAAAGGTCAGAGATTTCAACTGCTTGTATAAAATGCATTACTCAACACCCCTGTCAAAGGTAAAGGGAAAGAAAATAGTATATTGAAGTTCTTTAGGGGTTTTAAGAGGTAAATTATTCTCAATTCAATCACAAAAGCAGTGTTGATATAAACATAAACCAACCTTACAACTGGAGGGTAAAGAGACTGTGCCACTAAACCTATATTTCTTGGTTTGAAATGAAAAACTACAGCCGTCTCCTCTCTCACTATAGTTTCTGTCAACTTACTGTACACAAAATACAATAGATCAGAGAGTGTAAAAGTGGTCTATGATATGTTGATCATTCTTGAGATTCCATTGTTTTCTATTTGGTTTTCAAGTGGCTGATACACACAGAATTACAGTACTTCGGTCTGAACATCAATAATATTAATTCATATCACCATTTGGCCTGTCACAACGCTTTTACTGGAGCTAAAAATCATAAACACATTTACACTTTAATCAATATTGTAAAAAATATGGGGCAGCAATGAATGTTCCTGTTCTCCTGAGACATGGGTGCCAAACACGTTAATACAACTTGAGCTTAATTTATGGGTTCAGAGGCGCCACTACAGCACTTGAGCCGTTATACATCCCTCAGCTGATTGAAAACACTGGTGAAAATAACATTTTCTGCAATGCTCTTAATGAGATGCTCTGCGCAGCAGCTGATGATGTGTTCCAAAAAGGGCATAATGGGTACATTAATAAAGAAGAGGATCCAAGATTAATTTGATTTTGTGGCTATTCGAAGCAAGCTTCAAGCATTTCTCAATAAACATAAAAGGTTTTTGAGAGTTCAAACCAACACGAAAACAGAGAAAAATGTAAAGAGCTTGTTAAGGCCTAAATAAAGCTGGTGATTCCATTAGTCAAATATCCCAATAAAGGTTGGGATTTACAACAAACAAAAGTAAAACGACACAGCGAAGTCAGATTCACTTTGTACCTCAGTTTGTCTTGAGCTCTCAATACCCCCCCCCCCCACCCTTCCTTGACTTCATGTCATGTTCAAACCAGGTCAAGTTTAGAAAAAGACATAGTGGGTCATTTCTCTACTGTATGACAGTGCCTGTCCAGTGGTTCAACTAAATCATAAGGTATCTGTGACAAAGATTTCTGTGCTAAGCTGGCCTCGTTCCATGTGTGATGGATGCACCAGTGTCCCTCCAGAGCTCTCATATTGTATTCTTGATGTGTCTGTAAGTGAACCTCAGACAGGTCATAAATATTAATATAGCTGCATAATAAAACAAGTAGTTTAAAATACAAAATATGCTAGATTTGCTATCAAGGATTTTTTTCCCTGTATGACTTTGAGAATGTAAATTATTTGCATGTTTTTAATTTTGATAGTGTCTTGAGTGTAAATGTTTTCAAGAGATGAAAAAAAAATCTATTACCTAAAACATTTTCTTCAGATACTCATGATGTTCTCAGTGTCTTTGTTTCATCTTTTATACTGTTTGGTTTTCTTTGGGAGCTTTAGCTGAATGCATCATTATTAGGTGAGGAATCTTGGCAGCACAAAAAAAGATTTTTATTTTGTTTTACTCTTCCCCCCTCCCATCAACACTCTCTAATAAGCCTGCGGCACCTTTGACAGTGCTCTGTTTTGAGTGAGTAAAGTTGTGGAAGCACTGGGATAGTGGCAGCAAAGGGAGCTTGTTAAAAAAATGACAGCTCTGCCTTTCATGAGAAATGAGTATGCACACAACTGAACGCATGCTGTGCAAGGATCTACAGGCACTATGAAAGTTCTGTACTAAACATGCTTGCCTGCTGCTGGAATGGTGGTGTGGGACTGAAAGGATGTCCATGAACACAGCAAGAGTTCTTTCATGTCACACCAAGTTATTTTCTTTAAAAGATGTTTGACAAAATGACCACAGGCACTCAAGAGTTTTTTCATTTATTACACCAGTCAAAGTTTTGTCTCATTTGTAAATGAGTTGTTTAAATTTGAGATATGGCTTACAAAATGAAAAGCACAGATAAGTAAACAAAAAAATATTCAAGTCAAAACTGGCATCTCATGTTTTATTCACAGAGGCAAAGGAAGTTAAATGTATTAGAGATTAAGTGAGCTCTGTGTTCTAGTTCTCTCTGACATACAGCGATGCCTTGATTACAGTGCAGCCAGGCTTGAACAGAAAGGCATTTGAACCTAAGGACATTGGTTTGACAGCTACTCTCTTGTGAGTTGTCCCACAGTGCTTTACAGTGTACCTGCAGCTACCTCCAGATTGCAGGCATTCGATCTTCAACCCCTGAATTTGCCCTCACCATCACATTTCATCCATTTTGAGGCAGGCTGCCGTGAAAGGCAAATGATTACAATCTGCTCCCCTGATTGAACTCTGCTAACCTTTCTGTAACAAATGTCTCAAAAATAAGCACCAGTAAATGTCACACTATTCCCTTTTCTTCCATGGGAAGGGCCGAGGGGTCCAAACCACACTGCTTCATCTGGACAGCGACATCGAAGAGGTAATCATAGCATTCGCACCTGCAAAATAAAGCAAATTATTGGAAATAATTACAGCATAAATATCTGAATTTGATCTCTTTGCTATATTCAGCCTGAATATAAAGATACAAATGGATTATATTACAAATATTAGTGTTGGAAAAAAGAAATACTCACATTGTCTTTGCTTTTTCCCAGGACTCGCCCCAAACATAGACACCGTGTCGGCGGACCAGAACTGCACATGAATCAGGGTATTCTTGCATTGCTCGGGCCATCCTGTCTTTCAAGTCCTTCTCCTCAGGTGTGTTTTCAATAATAGGAACTACCAACATGTCATCATACCTACAAAGGCGAGGGATCAAAGACAAAAGGGCACAAATGATTGAAGCCTTCTGAAGCTAAACATTTTGAGGCAAAGAATCACAGTCCCTTCCAAAGTATCACCCCTTCCTTGAAATCTTTTATATTCCGTGCCGTCACAACCACAGACTTCAATATATTTATTGGGATCTCGTTTTTTTTTTTTTAGCACAAGTGACCTTTATTTTTAGCAGTTGCTCGACAGGAAGCCGGGGGAGAGAGAGGGGGAAGGCCCAGGTTCCAAGGTCGGAACTGACAGATCAGGCAAGGATCGCATTAATCAGAGAAACAGTCAACGTCAAGAGGCTGATGGCAACACTGGAGGAGCAGCAGACATCAACAGCTCACATGAGCTGTCAATAAGAAAACTATTATTTATGCAGTAGATACTGTGTCTTTTATAAAGAAGTTTCTGAAAGATGCCATAAGAATCCATGTAGAAAAGAAGGTAATCTGCATTGTGAAACAAAGCAGTGGCAGCATAATGCTGTGGAAATGCGTTTCTTTAGCAGGGACATTAAGCTAGTCCATGTTGTTAGAAATATGGATGGGGCTAATTAGAAGACTGTCCTCGAGGAAAATCTGTTAAAGAGAAACATTTTTAATCAGGGGAGTTGAATACAAATGCCCGACACACTTTTCAGAACTTTTACAAATAATTTCAATAATCAAGCCACATCATAATTGTGCAATTCTAGCACATAAAAGTACATGAAAGTTTTGGGTTTGTAACGTGACAAGACATACCATTTCTTTGATACATACAACAGATATATTTCTAGCATGGAACTTAAATAGCAATAAGAAATCAAAAAGTCACTCTTTTCCTGTGTTGCCTGCTGTACTTTCACTTTCAGGCAGCAAGTAAAGCTAAACAAAAAACTTTAATCCTTCTCATTAGGTTTAAGACTAAAGAAATAATCACCAAATTTAATCCATCAACTTCCTGACTGACTGTCGGCTTCCACTAAGGAAAAAAAAAAAAACAACCACGTTGGTTAGATTTTCCAAAACGGACTGAACAGACTGCATTTCCCAGCATTATGTTGGTGATGTCGTCTTGAAAGGTTATAAATATTCAAATTCAATTCAATTCAAAAATACTTTATTGATCCCAGAGGGAAATTAAGTGTTGGTATAGCTCATATAATTAATTCTTTAAGGAGTTGTAGATGATGATAGCTGTGGGCAGGAAGGATTTCCTGTAGCGGTCTGTATTGCAGCGAAGCTGAAGAAGCCTCTGACTGAAGACGCTCTGTTGTTGTATGACAGTCTCATGAAGAGGATGCTCAGGGTATGAGCCTGAGCTGACAATGGCTGACAATGTGCACTTCTTTGTTCAGAGCTATGCTCGTCAAAGGGTAGTGCCCCGAATTGTTTAAAAAAAATCAACTCAAACTTCATTAATAATTATATTAATATCAAAATACTGATCATAATTAACTTTCATGTGAACCAAACATTATTACACTTTCTGTTGAACAACAACCATCAAATGGTAAATGGCCTGTACCTGTATAGCGCCTAGTCCCTGAGGAACCCAAAGTGCGTCACACTTCATTCAGTCATTCACCCATCCACACACACGTGATGGCAAGTTACATTGTACAGCGGCCCTGGGGCACACCAGTAGGTAAGGCGGGTGAAGTGTCTTGCCCAAGGACACAACGACTGAGATGGACGGAGCGGCGGCTCGAACCGGCAACCCTCCGGTTACAAGACAAAGTCCTAACTCCTGCATCTGTTTTTTTGGGAAAAATATGGCAAGACCACACACATTTAGACAGGGACAGAGAAAATGCTGGCAAACATTTATTATGAGGAAATAGTACGGTGCATGCAGGGAATCAGATGTATGATGATTTATGCCTCTCCGAGCAGTGGTGAAGGACAAGAGCCAAGCGTGTTGATTTTAGGGGGGGAAAGCTGCAAAACCAGAGGAGGATGTATGTTTCCACTGTTAAATTTTACAGTGGATGAACCTGCTTCAGAACAACACACAGATAAATTAAGTTTGGAGGGCGAGTTTTCATTTAAATTACAAATGTTTGCAGATGAGTCGAATGTTTCTGTCTTACTGGGTGATTAAACCTTTCTCCTGACTTTACTAATGCTTGCTGCTTGATTACGTACCGGTAGTTTGTGCCTGAGGTGCCCTTACGAATCCCCTTTATCATCTCCTGGTGTGTTATCCTGAATTCTTTGCCAGGATACAGCAGGGTTGTCATGACAGCAGCCTTGGAGTGGGTGTGTATAACTGCCTGTGCCCCTGAGTTTTAGCAAAGGGAAAAAAAACTATTTCAGGTTTTTAATTGTTGTATTCTGGTATACTCTCTCTTAAATGGTATCTGAAATACAACTTAAGAAATGAAATATAACACTCAATGTAACATGGAAGAAAAACTATTGTGTAACAATGGATTCTAATCCATCAATTTGAGCTGAAGTATTTTAATAAATACTGACCATTGTTTATCTTGTTAATGTTTTCACCTAGCTTTTCTTTAATAAAAACTGTAGTATTTCTCAAAATCATAACTGCCACGTGTGAAAGTGAATAATCTAGCCTTTATAATCATTTCGTGGATGTGTGGGTTAGCTATCATGTGCATGCAGGTTAGCTGTGAGCGAGAAAACTACTTCTAAATTCTTAATTTCCCAAAAGTTCTGAAGCCAAGCAACAACACTGCTGGGAGAGGCAAAGTAAAAGGATGAGTGAGATGGGCAGATGGTGGGGAAACTTAAGCAACATGTCTTCAAGCACGAACATTGTTGCTACAAGTTCAATTTAAGATGAACCAGCCAAAAGAATAAAAGCATCCATAATCAGTCTGACTCAAACTCCCTGCAGCACATTTCATTTATCTGATCAGTAAATGTTAGTTTTGAATCTATTAAGCAGACAAAATGCTAACATAAACAGCAGACTTTGTAACTAATTCCATGCACCTCAGATGTACATCCCCCCCCTGGATACAGGGCGTGATTCGGTACGAGATACTCATGGTATCAGAACACCGAGTAAAAATACAGCTGTTTTAAGGTATTACAGCATTTGTACTAAACTTTAAAACAATTCATAGAATGATCTGATTGCTATAAAAAAAACAGAAAAAGACATAATTCATACAACTCATTTTACCTATCATTTTAAGTTTCTGTACATATTTTTGCAAAAATTTAGAATAAACAAAAAATTTTGAGCAGGTTTGAATTTTTTTAATGTCTTTTTGCCATTTCTCTTTGTAGAACAACAGCAGAAGTGTAATGAGTGGATATATGGTCGGTTGTTTAACAGACCTGCTGCTTATAGTTTGCCAACTGTAGTTTTAAAAACAGTGATGTGTAAGGTCTTTTATTATCCCCACCATATGAAACATTTTCAACTGGCTGAATTCGTCTTTTTTCTTACAAGGAAAAAGCATAGTAGTATTCATTTAGCCAGCTGACAGGCAGTGTTACATTACTCTGTTCCATAAACCCATAGAAAACTCTGGGCACTATTGAAATTTCTCTGCAATCTCATTTAAAAAAATTGTAATCTGTAAGAGCATGAAACAAAGTTAGCCATTTGAAACGGAAATTTTATAACTTTGGAATAGTTCAGTACCTGCAACTGGCGCTTGTCTAGACAAGATTATCATGTCACTGAGGAGCAAACAACACATTGCGACACACAGCTCCTATTCAAAGGAACTCACTTTCCACACAAAAAAAACAAAGTAAAACTTTACTTATAGAGCACCATACCAGATATAAAAACACAAAGTGCTTTACAAGAGCTAACAATGCATAGAATGCATAGGTCAGTAAGAAAAGGCAGATTTAAAAGGATTTGCTTTTAGCAGTTTTTTTCTTTTTAAAGAGACCACAGAACCCATATATTTCAACTCCAAGGGGAGAGAGATCCAGACTTTGCAGGCCAATGAACAGAACATTATGTCTGCCTTTGTCTTCATCTTAGTATGGGGAACCATCAGCAGACCATGATCACAAAACCTCAGGGACAAATGGGTGCAGAAGCCCCCATATATAGTCCGGTGCCCATCTGAGAAACACTCTCCAAGTCAATGAAATCATCTTAAATTGCACTCGAAAATAAACCGGAAGCAAGTGTAGTTTCATCAAGGCTGTTGTCATGTAAAGATTTTAAGGACTCTGTCAAAAACCTGGCAGCAGCATTTTGAACAAAGTCAATGCAGCTTTGACCAATTGTATTTTCACTTAAAAAGAATAACTCCTGAATAGATCTTTAGGCTTTAGGCATAAATGTATAGCAAGCTTAAAAAAATCTATAAATATGCCGCATTACTTTTAAAATTTTAATCTCCAGTTTCTCTCTCTTCTTAAAGTATACTCCCTTTCGGTAAGAAAAAAAAAGGAGAATAAGATAGCAGCTGACAGACGGGTCCATTCCTCACACCCTGTAATTTAAATTTTCCTCTAGTCTTTCGCTGAGGTTTTGTAAGAATGATGGCACTTACAAAATAGATGAACTATAACATTCATATTAGGTAGAGATGGCTGGACACAGGTTAGCATAAGGGGTAGGCCATGTGTTAGGAGTGACTAACCTCTCATGGTGTAGGCATTCATAAATAGTGGTGTACACTGGCTTTTCTTTAGCCTCTTCCAAGCAGGTGGACAACTGATGTCCCTTTCCTCTACGTCACACACAAACATATCCTCTGGCTGAAAACAATCATGCGAAAGGTATAACAGATCTACTGAGAGCAGTGAGTCATCGTTATTCTGAACACTTTTCATAGTTGGGTTCGAACCTGCTCACCTGTATTCTCTCCTTTTGAACGCCTGATGGTGCAATGTAGATCTGATCACTGCGAGTAACAGAGAAGTAGTTAAACATTAATGCTCAGGAGAAGAACAAAAGAGCTGCTACATTGCCAAGAGAATGAAGATTTTCCACTTAAAAACTCCCAAAACACTGGCCGCCTTAGAACTAAGCTTGTTTTGTCGTTGCCTTGTAAAAGTTGCCATAATAAAATCTGGCAAGAAAAATCTATTACAAACCCACACCCTAAATTATGTTGACTCTCGCTTCTTTCTTACATTAAATTTGAATTTCTGTCAACTCACATATAAGGTAAATATGAATATTATGCATGTCAACTGATCTTATTTTCCTACCAGCACATTGAATTTGCTGCAAAAAATCGTATTTCACAACCTTGGTGGCAGCATCTAATGGAAGGGAGTTTGAAATGAAATGTAAATAAATGCAGAACCACAGCATTAAAGGTGATCCTCTCAAAATCTTTGGAATAATCTTGTTTTAGAGTGTTAACATTTCTATATGGAATGGAAAGGATAAATCTATTGTACTGAAGTCTATCGAGTAACAACCGTGTCCAGATAAAGAGTATCTTATTGATTTTGATAGGAGGGTTTGACAAAGCTGCCTCAGTCTGTGAGTCATTTCTGAGTCAAACCAAAACTGCAGCAGGAAAAAAACTAAACAAAAAAATACCCTTAAAATTCAGGCCTGCACTAACAACGAAAAAGAAAAAGCATTTTCTGTATATCATCCTATAACATTAGGATAATATGCACTCTGGCTACTTGATCAATTTAATCTCTGCTTGCGAAAATCTTGTTTGTGTTGCCTCAAGGAATGCCACTGTTTTCATCTGAAAACACAATGAGGAGATAATAACTGTTGGGGCCAGACTTATTCTTTAAAGGCAGGGTTATTTCAAATTTGATTTTTCTTTTTTTTAAGAGGATGGCGGAAAAAAAATACAGCCTCTGCACAGGGTATATACTGCAGAGGGACTAGGAATTTTAAATTGGAATCTTGGGCATAGTCATTAAGTGAGATGAAAGGGAAATTCTTCCTTGAATCGTTTTAGCGTTTCAGTGTTTTTCTGTCTGACTGAAATACCGATGCACATGGAGCAGCAGTCTGTGAATCTTGTTTAGCTTATTGGAGGTTTCATCATGATCCCTTGTTGACTTCAATAAATGTCTGCAATTCCACATTTCAAACAGAGATTTGCTAATGGGTGGTGCTTTCTTTGTAGCAGCCATCTAAAACCACAGATTTCATTCATGTTAGTAATAACCTGTCAAAGCCTTCAATTTCAGTTTCAGTTTGTTGTTACAAAATTGTTGCCTTTACCTTTGATTTACAAACACTGCCTCAGTACGGCTGACCTTTTACCGAACTTTCAGAAGCAGATTCATAAATAGAACTTGATATTTGGAACTGTTGGATATATGCAACAAGTTATATGACATCAACACAGTAGGCCAGATGAAATAAATCTTCCTTTAACTAAATTAGATGGAATAGACAAACACACATAACTCAGAAGCAAATATATCCCGATACAAACCCTCGTCTCAAGCTGATCCCACCACCAGTCCCTGTCACCCATCCCAGCTGGTAGAAGAGCCGGCATAACTCGGGAATGAGTACACGGGGATGCTCCTTTTCCTGGAACACACACACATAACTGCTCACTAAGGAATAAGGGACTTATATAATATATAATAAACAGCATTCTACAAAAATATATTTTTTTTTAAAGCGATAAATAACCTAAAATATGACTTAATCAGTGAATACGTAAAAAAAGTGGAAGTAACTATTTCAGCTTATGTAAAACAAAAAGGAGAACAAAACATAACACACACGCACTGGACACTTTTTTTTTTTTTAAGGTACACCTATTCTACTGCTTGACAACAAACAATAGCCAAACAGGTAATGACTGAATGACTTTCGGTATTTAGACATGCCACAGAGAACTAAAGTCCAAACAGAGTATCAAAATAGGAAACAAAAGGGGATTTAAAGGACTTTGAAAAGCTGGGGCCTGACAGGTTGGTCTGAGCATTTCAAAGACCGCTGATCTGCTGGGATTTTCAAGGACATCCATCTCAGGGGTTAACAGAGAATGGTCGGAAAAAGAGAAAATATCCAGTGAGCAGCAGTTGTGAGAACAAAAATACCTTGTTTATGTCAGAGGAGAATTAGAAGAATGGTTTGAGGTGATACAGAGGCAGCTGACCAAATCTGGACAATACCAGATTGGAAATACATCGACTGTCGAGTCTGGATTTCAGTTGCGACATTAAGACAGTAGACTCAGAGTCTGGCATAAACAAAATAAAAAAACACAAAAAAATTGTGTGGGGGAGACTTTAGGGTGCTTAGTACTAATTGAAAATCATGACAGCCGACCTAAATATTGCCGCTAAACGTTACCATCCTGTCATGACCACAGCGTACTCACCTTCTAATTCAGGGGGTTAAATTCTAGATCAGGGGTGTTCAAAGTGCTACCTGGGGGGCCATTGCGACCCCTGGACAGATTTTGCACCGCGCCTGAATGATACAAACTTGTAGGGTCTTTTTTTCCTAAAATTAGGACAAAACTCATCTTTTAATAGACAATGTTTCTGCTTTCCCTTTAATTTCATGGTAAATATGAACACATCTATCCACCGACTTATACACAAAAGCTAAAACTTTAGTGCACCTAAATCTGCTTTTAATTACTTTATTAAACCTTGACTAAATACAGAAGGTGTTTTCAAATAAAGAATCACCTAAATAATTTTCTTATTGCTGAAAATAGACGAACACTTTTCAGGATTCCCAAAACAAGCCCAAAATAAATTAGTAGAGTGGTCTCCTCTCTTTTAATAAGGAAAACATGCAAAACCCCTTTGAAGTTTTGGATCCATAATGATTTACACATTATTTTCCTATAACATATCTGACTATTTTAGTGGTAAATTAAAATATTTAATGTTCATTTTATTGTTGAGCAGGTAAAAAACATCTCAATAAAACTGTGATTTTAGTTTTTGGCAAACGAGTACTCGAGTTGACGATTTTGGACTATGATTTTTTTTTTTTATGTGGACACCCCTGCTCTAGACCTTGAGGGCTAATGTCTTGCTAATTTCAGATGTGTGCCTAATCCATTACAACTAAATCAAATGGCTGAATTACCAGCTGAACATGGAGTCAGGCTGTACAGAAGCTTGCATATGCCCAAACTGTTTGATACAGCCGTGTTGAAACAGAGACACATCTAGAAGTTGCAGAACTCAGACCCTTGAAGACTAAAATATGACACCCGCACCCATTTTGACACAATGGCTGCTTTCAACAGGATAATGCACCATCTAAGATCAAATAAACTAAAACCCAGTTTTCGAACATGTGGCTGACTTCTACCATGGTATTTACATAAACATGTCAAGATCTCATTACAACAGAGGGGTTTTGTTGGAATGTAGTGGAATGATACATTTGTCTTATGGATGTGCAGCCGAAAAATCTGTAGGAACTACAAGTGAATCAGCTGTATCAAAGCACATTAACAGAAAGTTATGTGGAAGGGAAACGTGTGGAAGAAAAAGGAGCACAAGCAGCAGGGATGACCACAGCTTGGAGAGGATTGTCAGGAAAAGGCCATTCAAAAGTGTTGGGGACCTTTCACAAGGAGTGGACTGAGGCTGGAGTTAGTGCATCAAGAGCCACCACACACAAACAGATCCTGGACATGGGCTTCAAATGTCGTATTCCTCTTGTCCTGAACAACAAACGTCAGAAGCGTTCTACATGGGCTAAAGAAAAAAAAAAGAACTGGTCTGTTGCGCAGTGGTCCCAAGTTCTCTTTTCTGATGAGAGCAATCTCATTTGGAAACCAAGGTCCCAGAGTCTGGAAGGAGAGTGGAGACGCCCACCATCCAAGACACTTAAAGTCCAGTGTGAGGTTTCCACTGTCTGTGTTGATTTGGGGAGCCATGTCATCTGCTGGTGTTGGTCCACTGTGCTTTGTTAGGTCCATAGTCAATTCAGCCATCTACCAGGACATTTTGGAGCCCTTCATGCTTCCTTCCACAGACGAGCTTTATGAACATACTGACTTCATTTTCCAGCAGGACTTGCCACCCGCCCACACTGCCAAAAGTACCAAAACCTGGTTCAATGACCGTGGAATTACTGTGCTTGATTGGCCAGCAAACTGGCCTGACCTGAACATCATAGAGAATCTATGGGGGATTGCCAGGAGAAAGATGAGAGACATGAGACCGGACAATGCAGAAGAGCTGAAGGCCACTAATAAAGCATCCCGGTGTTCCATAACACCTCAGCAGTGCCACAGGCTGATAGCATCCATGCCACGCCACATTGAGGCAGTGATTGATGCAAAAGGGGCCCAAACCTGAGTACATATGCGTGATTATACTTTTCAGAGGTCTGACATTTCTCCATTTAAAATCCTTGTTTTATTGATTTCCTGTAATATTCTAATTTCACCAGTCTATATAATATGTTAGTTTCACCTTTAAAGTTGAATTGTTGAAATAAATGAACTTCTAATTTTTCAAGTTTGTTGAGACAAAAGAGTAAAAGAAAACATTGATCATGGTTATTACAGTGATGGAAAGGTTACTAATATCTTCCCAATATTATATACATTTACAATATAAAATGTTTACTACAGAACATGAATTAGTGCAGCTATCTCATTTCTTAATTAGCAGTTGCTGTAGGAGCGTAACACGTGAAAATATACTTCTGATATTTGTGTGTTTGCCACCATAATAAATTAGCTACTGACAAATTAACTATACTAAAAAAATAGAGACTCGTGAGACAGTTAGTGCAGCCAAGGTCAGTAAACCTGTTATTAGCAGGAAATGAATTTTTCCCTCCCTTCTCACTACTCGTTGGCATGCACGATGTCAGTGTTGCAGCTTGTGTTGAGAAGTTGGCTGAGATGCGATTTTTCTTTAGATTAGGTTCTTTAGAAGCTCTTATGTAATTTTGGCGCCATGCTTTCAGCAGTTATCATGCTGGCATGCTGCTATTCTGCCAAGCTTCTGCAGACTGGGAGTCATCTTGTCAGACAGCATTTTGGCATAGTCACATACAAACATGTGATGTTGAAACTGGGGTGGGCTTGGCAAGATTCATGGTAAACTGAAATCAATCTGAGCCCCCTAAATAATACACTAAGACGGGTCACCTCTGACCAGAAAATGTGTTCCTAAATGTAAATAGACATGTATGTGTGCTAGTTTCTGGCTTTTTAGAAAAGGCTCGTTTCTTACAGCCTGATTTTCTTTGCAGCTATGAATTAAAAATGTTTTAACATTCCACCGTCTTCTTATTTTTTGTGCAGTGTTTCCCCTATAAATTTTTGTAGCTGTGGGGGGGGGGGGGGTGTTGAGGAGTTACGACACTTACCTCAACTTGATGTCAACGTTTTATTATGGACACAATTCTTTCTTCGACAGAATTGCAGACTGCACAGATGGTGCCTTCCCAAAGGAAAAGTACTATAGCTTACTAGGGTATATATATTAAGACTCAATATTTACTATATAAGATAATGGATTTCTATACATTTAGCAGATTACCACTTTAGTTGTAAGATTCATGTAATTATTTATTAAAAGCTAGACATTTTAAATGAGAATAAGACAGAAAAGTATTTATTTGTTCCCCCCTTTCCCTGTTAATGCCCTAACTGGCCCCCTTGCAAAACTTTGCTAGAACCGCCCCTGCACAGTTGTAGAAAAGGATCCTGGTGTGATTTGTCTCTCAGAAACCATTTATAACTTCCCTTCAACTCATTCATGTCACCTAAAAGGTAAACCAGTTTCTCCACCACCTGTTCAGCTCTCATAATTCAGTAAGAACATCTTCTGGTTTCATCTTCATGTTTCCATCTCACCACATATCCAAACAGATATCATGACCAGCAGCTTTTACGGCTGTGGCTTCAGCAAACATCAGCTGATACTAGAAAGTCATATTAAAATCGGTTCTAACAGGTTATTAAATGTGCTGCTGTTGTTTATCGCAACATCCGCTGGTTTCCCTTTCTGCGCAAAGTGGGCGATAAACAAACGAGAGCGACAGACGGGACTTCCGACAGAAAACCCGATCAGCTGAGCATTAATCAGTTTCATGATTGAAGGAGCAACAGGAGAGGGAGGATGAGAAAATGAGAGAAGACGAGGCAGCTGTGCAGCGTAAAGACACAGAATAACTCCAGCTTTGTGTCTTTTTTTCATTCTAGCTGAAGTACGGGAAAAAACGCGTTCCTTTTCACCTCAATAAAGAACGCGTAATATTTTCTCTGAATACGGGACGATTCTGTTTTTTAGGGGACGGTTGGCAACCCTAGCTACGGCCTTACCAGTCAATGGCTACGGCCAATTACTTAAAAATACAATCGTGAGCCCTGCTCATAAATATCTTTAACGAAATGCCTGTTTAACTTGTAAAATCAAAAAGCAATTTAACCACAGCTACCTTCTCTCTTGTCCTTTTACCCTTGTATGATGCGCTCGACCTTCAGTTAACGAGACTGAACGAGAATCAGTTATGCCCCCTCCCCGCGCCTCTCGGCACGCCTTGATCACGTGCAGATCTGACAGTAGAGAACCGCTGCTTCCTCAGGAGGCGGCAGCGCAGGTTCAATTAAGAAATAATAACCTCGTCCCGTAAAATAATTTATTTTTAGCATTTTGTTGCCGTGGCGCTGAAAATGTAGCCATGGCGCGGCGCCACAGCTAAGACTATGTAGGGGAAACACTGTTGTGGTCTTACTTTTACTTTCCACATTGAGTCAACATGCTGAAAGTGGTACCAAGGATTTGGTGTATAATTTTTTTTTGTTCATCTCCACCCTGTTATTTAAAAATCACATATGTTCTTAACTCTGCAGTAAAACTGTTACATTTTCTGTTATATTTCTTGGTATTTCTTTTTTTTGTTAGCTTACAAAAGAAAATGCTCTATTTGCCTTTGTTCAGCTGTAACAGTATGCACCTTTAAATGATTTGTTAGAAAGGTGACACGAGATAGAATATAAACACTTTTGTTGTTAACTCAGATTTATAGTTTCTCTTTTTTTATAAGCTTATGGGTAATATTATACTTGCTTGTTTCTCCGCAGCATCTAGATACACATCTGAGGAGCCATTGCTGGTGCCACACAAAGCCGACATTCTCCTGTTAGACAATGAGAAAGCCGTTAAATGCATTAGATGACAATTCAATACCTTATTAGAAGACAATGGAGTAATTTTGATGTCAAATAAAACTGGATTGGTGCTCTTAAGGAACAGCGAAACAATCTTCTGTTAAATTTAACTTCCTGATGTCAACTCATTACTGAGTGGAAACATTTTTCCGTAGAAATAACAAGGAAGAGCTGGGAGGTGCAGTAAATTCCTACTAAATTCATGTTGTTGCTTTCCACTATAAAAGGTAGAAACTGTGGTTTCACCTTTAACTGAAAGACAAATAGGCACCCCTACTAAGTGTTATTTTAAAATAGTTTCAACAGTTACAACTTATGATACTTTTTTTTACAAAAGATCTTGTGTATCATTACAAACATTTTGTAGAGATCAACCAATAATGTGAAAGGAAAGGAAAAGTCAGACATATAGCCTAGTATGATTTTATACCTGCAATAATCCATAACCTAAATGACAAAAAATTATGTAACTTTAGCCACTAAAAACTATATTGGTTTCCGTCCAATTATCCAAATATACACTGCTCAAAAAAATAAAGGGAACATTTAAACAACACAATGTAAGTCCAAGTCAATCACACTTCTGTGGAATCAGACAGTCCCCTTAGGAAGCAACACTGATTGACAATTATGGGCTCAATATAAGGTCATAAAGTTTGCACATAATTTCACAGTTCAACTTCATAAATCAAGTTTTGCAAACTTCATAAATCAAGTTTTGCAATCTCGTAGAAAATAGCTGCCCAAATATTTGAAGTTTGCAAATGTGCAGAAAGAGGTTTGCATGGTTTTGCAATACATCCAAATGACCAAATACTGCATACAAATACTACAATATTGAACACATTGATATTACAATGAAGATCCTTTTGATCATAATGGGTTTATTTAGGTGTAATATACAGTGTCCATTTTAGGACATCCTCAGACATCAGAGCATAGAAAAAGTTGTCATGCCTCTAACTGAAAGGCACTAGACTAAAAGGTCTCAGGAAAAACGTTCTCAGACCAGGGGTCGCATTAACCGAATATTTGTGATGGAAAAAGCTGAAGGGCATCGGTTATTTTGACAAACTGCAATTCACACCCCTGACCACTTAGACGGGCTGACATTTTCAACTTTACGCAAGGAGTCCAAGTAACTAAATCAATCAAAAAAAGATTCCCATGAAAGAATCTGAGCATCATGTCAGATGTGGACACCGTACCCAATGCATCTAGCTAACCGGGAGCTGACAGCGCGTTAAAGAGCTCCTGGGCCATGGAGCGTATCTGTGACTGCACAGGACATACACCGGAGGTGACAGATCGCTGCAGCTTAACCACTGATGCAGAAGGAGCACTTGCTGCGAGATTTTTTCCCACTAAAGCGATCAGAAAAGCCCTAGTTCTGAACTGTTCATGGAATTAGATATTTCTAAAACTATGGGGTCTATGGTGGCTATGTATGCTTTATTGTAAGCAGTTGACTCAGTGATAGTGACTTGAGAAGAATGCAATCCAAAATTCTTATTGCATCAGAAATGTCTAACTAATGAAAGTTTCGGTCCAACTTGGGTCTCTGTCAAACGTAGGTGGGGCCCTTCAGCTGTAATAAAAAGCCAGTTTTTACTTGTTGAGAATCCATTAGCTTATCTAGTTTTATAGATGAATCCTGTTTGCAATGAAAGATTTTTGCAACAGTAGAAAAACGTAACATGTCAGAACTCACTGTTTGATGAGCCACGCTGTGTCATTAAACAAAGCATGCAAAATTTGATGGTGAGTTAAAGTAGGCCATTAGGTGATACTTTATTTTACTAAGTAGCTCCTAGTTTAAGGACAGACTCGATGAAAACATGAGACTTAATATAAATGACTTCTATAACTGCATTCAGTCCATAAAACAAATATTGTGCAGCAAATATTAAAACATTTAACTGTTAACACCTGATTAATCCAACTTGCTCAGGAACATGGCAGCACGATATTAGGAAAACAAAAAATATTTTCGAATATTGCAATGAAAATCTTGAACACGTTTTTCCAACATTTGTCTCACTATTCCCCTCTCCAGCAACACAACACTCCCACAAATATCCCCAAGGGTTCTGATCTCAGTAAACAAGATTCATATCAGGTGTGGGAATATGAGGCAGTGAATATTATTATTACAGTCTGCCAAATATTGCCCCCAAGCAGCCCTTTGTTACTTTGATATTGCAAGCATTGATATGGCGATAATGATGGCTAATTCTGTAATAGTGACTTGAGAAATATAACATTCTTCTTTCTTTGAGAACAGTGAAAATACGCAACATGTCAGAACACATGTTCTTTGATGAGTCATGCTGTGTCATTAAAGTATGCAAATTTTTATGGTGGGTGAAAATACTACTTAATTTTACAAAGCAGCTCCTAGTTTCAGCACTAGCAACTGACACAAACTTGAGGAGAACCTGGGGCTTAGTGTAAATGATGGTCGTAAATACATTCCATCCATACAAAATTATCTTGCAGCAAATATCAAAAGGTCTAAGCGTTTACACCTCATTAATCCTACTTCAGGAAAAGGGCTGCATGATATTAGGGGAAAAATAAAATAAAATTGCGATTTTGGTATTGCAATAATGATAGCTAATTCACTTTATTGTGCAACTCCACAGTAGGATTAACACTATATGGTATTTATGGCAAACACATAAGGAGTTAAAAGGACTTGGATTATTGCTGAAAAAAAGTTTTGTTGATGCGACTTCCCTTGATGTCAAAACCTAATGTAGATTTTATGGGCCAAAATGCTTAAACTCATGAAAAGTGGTGGGGAAATCGTGATGACGGAAAAAAAAGAGAAAAGTAAGAAAGCACGTTGTGATGCAATTTTGTATGAAAAACTGTTTATAAAGTTTGATTGATTGATTGAAAAACTGAAGCTAGTCACAACAGAGTCTACAGGGCTCAGAGGAAGCTCTCCAGAGATCCCTGAATACAAATTCTACACAAAAGTACCCCAGCAAGTGAATCGCAGCATCCAAACATGAATTGCAGTGACTAATACTAATCTAGGCATGGCAAAATACCAACTATACCTGTAGACTATAAACAGTGTCATGTGGTGTTAAAAAAAATGCATTTTAGAAACATAACATCAAGTAGAAGCAATCATGGCAGAGTAAGTTGATTTAAACTTCTGTTTTCTTCTATTTATTCAGTCCTGCCTTCAATAAATAACTGGAATATCATTAATAGTGGTCTGTATTTCAACTTTTCATTGTTTTACTTTATTGTGTCACTGCAATGTAACGTTTGTGTTAGTTTGTTTTGTTTTCATCATGTAAAAAATGTTGAACTGGTTTGTAGCTGAAAGTGTGCTATACAAATTTGCCTAAAATCAAATATAATATGGACACTTTACGTTTAGCACACAGAAGCAGGTATTGAATATACAAAGGTTGCATTTTTGCAAACATCAATTGCTAAAGCAGAACAGCTAAAACGTACACAAACATAATGCTAGCATTAGGTAGCTAGGCTAAAGGGCTAAAACAAGACTTCCCCGAGCACTACAATTGTCCATTTCCCCAAATTACGCTTTAATTAATGTAAGGATAAGCGTCAAATAAAATTGGAGCCGGTCCTCATTTAAACCAATATGTTTTCTTTCTCTTTCTATTAAGTTTGATGCTAGTTATCTGCTAACAGCTAATAGCCGAGGCTAACTTGCAGCTATTATACGTTCGGTTTGCGAAACTTAATTATGACGCAGTCCACCACAGGGGCTTAAACTATGATCCAAAGGGCATCGGAAGACACAAACAGGACAACTGCTTACCACACTATGTTGTTAAATCAGTCCGAGCACGTACACCAAACTACAAACTACTCATGCTCGCGCTGACGTCATCCACGTCCGACATCCATAAATGCTGAAAGTCGAAGATGTGAGTGGTCCTCCTGTGTTACAGTGGATCCGTCACAGGGAGGGACGAGGTGGAACGAGGTCAATCAGAATAGCGGAAACAATCTAGCTACCTCCTCCAACACACTCTCCCTTTCTTCGTGGCGTTTCATCCCGCAGACCTGAATCTGTAACATTAGGTGTGCGCTAGAGAACCAAAACCTGCTCCTGAGGGATACAGCAAAGATCCGCTTGTTGAATAGGCTAGTTGAGTGTAACATGAGATTTGACCCGGCTTCAGTTTACGTAGGCTATCCCCACATCACATTAGCCTTGCATTGTGATGCAATTTGTTGTCAGGCAGACTTTTCTGCAAGTTTTTCTGACTGTGTCCCTGTAGTTGGGACTTGATTTGAAATCTTCAACTGTGGCTCCACTAGATTGTATTTAGCAGTATCAGATTAAAGTGGGATGGAACCTAATGCACTGCAAATTCCACACTTATTTTAGTTGTAATTGTAAAAACATAAATTAAAAAACACGCATTATTTTTCTTTCACTTTATGAACATGTTCTACTTTGTGTTGGTTCGTCACATAAAGTCCAAATAAAATACTTTAAAGCTTGTGGTTGTAACATGATAAAATACCAAAAGTTGAAGGGGTAAAACTATTTTTCCAAGGCACTTTTAGGTCATTCATATATCAGAATATCAATAGCCCATATCAAGCACAAAAAAATAAGGGTTAAATGGACTGAACCTATATAGTGCTTTTCTAGTCATACCACTCAAAGCACTTTATACTGGAGCCACTTTGACCCATTTGCACTCATTTATACACCAATGCAGAGCTTGGTAGGCAACTTGGGGTCAGGTGCCTTGCCCATGTGACAGGAGGAAGCTAGATTTGAACCTATGAGTCTCCAATTGCAGGACAACTACTCTAATTACTGAGCCATAGTTTTGGCCCTTTAATTGTCTTAACAGGTTTAGGTATATAACTTACAGAAAACACAGTCGAAATGCACAAAATGTTGCACTGAATTTTACTTATGCATAACTTGTTATCATGTATTGTATTGTTTTGCTACATACCAGGAGACTGCTGAACAAAAAAAACAGAGGTGCTATTTTTAGCATAAAATAATAGTTAGTGGTCTTCTGAGGCACTCCACCATTTCTAAATAAATTTCAGTTTTTTTTATTTGTTTGGAAGAAAGTCTTTTTTCCAAGTTATTTTCTTGACAACAAGTTTCAGTTAGGTTTTAGAGCTCATCATAGCACTGAAACAGCACTGGTGAAGGTTACTAATGATATTCTCTTGGCCTCAGATAATGGACTGGTGTCTGTTCTGGTTTTGTTAGATCTCAGTGCTGATTTTGACACATTCGATCATAATATTCTCTTAGAAAGGCTTGAACGTGTTGCAGGTATCAAAGGAACAGCACTAGGCTGGTTTAAATCCTATTTGTCTGATAGATTCCAGTTTGTTCATCTAAATGATAAATCTTCTTCACTCTCAAGGGTTACTTGCGGAGTTCCTCAGGGTTCTGTGCTTGGACCAATTATTTCACCATATATATGCTCCCAATTGGTAGAATCATTAGACAGCATAGGATACATTTCCACAGCTATGCCGATGATACACTACTATATTTATCCATAAATCCTGATGAACCCAGTCAGTTAGGTAGATTACAGGCATGTCTGGAAGACATAAAAACATGGATGACCCTACCGTTTTGCTTTTAAATTCTAACAAGACAGAAGTTGCTGTCTTTGGACCAGAAGTTCTTAAACAGAAACTGCTTAGTCAATCACTTCATCTGGATGGCATTAAATTGGCCCCCAGTAATAACGTAAAGAACCTCAGCGTTATTTTTGACAGAGACTTGACATTTAAATCCCATATTAAACAGGTTTCTAGGATTTCTTTTTTTCACCTCCGGAATATTGCTAAAATTAGAAACATTCTGTCCAGGAGTGATGCTGAGAAACTAGTCCATGCATTTGTTACCTCAAGGCTGGACTACTGTAATTCTTTACTATCAGGAAGTCCACAAAATGCCATTAAAAGCCTTCAGTTGATCCAAAATGCGGCAGCAAGAGTTCTGATGAATATTAAAAAGAGAGATCACATTTCTCCTGTTTTAGCTTCCCTTCATTGGCTCCCTGTTAAATCCAGAATATAATTTAAGATCCTTCTTCTTACATACAAAGCCCTTAATAATCAAGCTCCATCATACATCAGAGATCTAATTGTTCCATTTGTTCCTAACAGAGCAATTCGCTCTCAGACTGCAGGTTTACTTGTAGTTCCTAGGATCTCTAAAAGTAGAATGGGAGGCAGATCTTTTAGTTATCAGGCTCCTCTCCTGTGGAACCAGCTCCCAGCTTTAGTCCGTGAGGCAGACACTCTGTTTACTTTTAAGGCCAGGCTTAAAACGTTCCTTTTTGATAAAGCTTATAGTTAGAGTGGCTAAGGTCATCCTGAGCTATCTCTGTAGTTATGCTGCTATAGGATTAGACTGCTGGAGGACAGACTTTACAATTTTCTTCACTCTGATACTTCCTTTTCTCCTACTACTTTCCAGTTGTATTACAGTTCATTCTGTTATTTCGACTGTTAACTTTGTGTTCTCTCAGTGTTTTTCTCTCCATAGAAGATATACCTGGTCTGGTATCCTGCTTGGCTGCAATGCCCTGTTGGAGGGGGGGCATCGACTGGGATGATGCTCCCAGTAACTGAACATCCACTGTGTCCTGTTGTCGACTTTTTACTTTCTGTAACAAAGAAAGTACTCTTATATCAGATCTTCTGTTCCTTCTGTGTCTCTGCTCTGTCTTCTCAAACCCCCAGACGGTCATGGCAGATGGCCGCTCCTACTGAGCCTGGTTCTGTTGGAGGTTTCTTCCTGTTAAAGGGGAGTTTTTCCTCTCCACCGTCGCTACATGCTTGCTCAGTATGAGGGATTGCTGAAGGATTGCTGTGGTTGGAAAGTCTGCCCAACCTCACGCCAATTACTGACGCAATCTGCTGGGATTCCTTAAATAGGAAACTTTTTAACTGATTGGAATGTTTGTATAAATGTATTGAAATGACTTCTTGTTAAGTGCCTAAAGATGACATCTGTTGTGAATTGGCGCTATATAAATAAACTGAATTGAAACTGAATTGACACGTGTTGTAGATACAATTAAATGCTTTTAAGCTGTGTCATTCAAGTGTTGTATTGGCACTGCAAATATAGCTGTCAAGGCACATTTAAGGTGTAAAGTAGCTTAAGTACAGCATGTAACTCTAGTGCATAAGACAATAGACATCTAAGAGCACATTTAGCTATTAAATACAGAAATTATTTTTGCCAAGACAAATATACAAAGGTAATCCATTGCATCAGAACAGACAAGCTTCTTTCAGTTTAAGATATTTATTTTCAACCAGTTTAGTTTTACTTAGTCATGCACATAAGGAACATGATAGAATCCCATGTGTCATGTGCAGCAGCCTTTAATTGTTTTGGGGTTGTTTGTTTGGAATTTTTTTTGGGGGGTGGGGTACCTTAAACACAACTCATATAATCAAACAGACATAATATTTGCATCTGTATATGAAGGGAACTTAAAATTCTAATAAATCATTAAAGTAAGATCTGGCAACTTTTTACGTTGTCTGAAATAAATTATATCTGAGGGTTATTGAAATAATAACTATTGCCACATTTTAGTCGGTAACTCCTGCAAAGAATGAAAAGAAAATCTCCAATAAATTCCTCTCAATGATATAGCCTTGGTGGGGTGAAATGCTTCAATCATTATTCCCTTTCATTAGAATTACTGAGTTAAACAAAGTGTTTGCTTCTAGGAAATATATAGTTAATATATTCAAGAAGTGTTCAAATAGGTTGATATTTACATTTGATTATTAAAGTAGACAGCACAGAGGAACTCATCGAGCTGCTAAGGGGAGATTAGGACAGCTAAAAGAAAGCTTTTAATGTACACAACGGAGACCATATATTTCAGCACTGGATTATTATTGGATACTTGGCTTATTTAGGTTTTTCAAATTCATTTCAATTGAGTTTACTTATATAGTGCCAATTCACATCTCATGTCATCTCAAGGCACTTTACAAGAAAATTCATTTCAATTTAATTGTACAAACATTCCAATCAATCCTTCAGTTTTCATATAATGTTCTTTTTACCGCATCATGACATGACTGCTTGTTATTTTGTTAATTCAGTTGAAATCACTTAACTATCTTCTTAGTAAATACAGTTCAGTTTGTAAAACATATAAAAGATGTGCATGCAACCAAATGGAAACCACCCCTTGTATGACACATTTAAAAGAGGTTTCTGTCAAGCAAACTTGTCTGGGCATGCTAACTATTGGACATGGCTAGTGTTTGCACTGATCAGGCACTCCTCTCACTGTTAACGTTGTTTCCTGAAGGCAAGATCCCAGCTGTTGTTGCTTGTGGAAATAATGGATTCAGAAAAAAAGGAAAATCCATTTTTAGCCAATTTTGAGAGTGACAGAAGTCAAATGAGGTCAGGCTGTTGGCAAATTAAGAGTCAAGTTTTTACCAAGTTGCATCAGTGTTGGGCAAGTGTTGGACTTTGTTTGATCGGTTTAATACAGTGGACAATGATGGATGTTTTTTATATTTTTTGTGGAGAAAATGCAATTCTAACTACCTTGACTAATGAGAAAAACCAATTGCGCAAATGACATGAAAACACTTAGAATAAACTAAAGACAAAGCATTGAATAACATTATCCAGATCACTAGAAAAAAATGTGCATGTCTCATAGTATGTGTCAGTGCAGGTTAAGAAACATGGGAAATATATTTCAAACTTAAGCAGGAACAAGGAAATTGTAGACTTAGAATTCTGCACCGACATGGAACATGTTCTTCCTGGTGGAATACCTGGGGGATTTAAGTTGGTGCAGCACCAACTTTAGTCTGTTGATCTTTTTGTTTTTGGTTTTAAGTTGTTTTAAGTTATTTCATCAGCTAGTCTTATGTAGGAATAGCGAGAAAGACAACTTACTCTAGTCCTTTTTATGGCCTGTCAATGCTCCTTCATCTTTGATTTTTCAAAGATAAACCTCCGCTAATAGAGCTGTCATTTCATCTATACAGCAATGTCTCAAAGCTACCTTTGCGGCCTTAACAAATGGTTAGAAAAATAAAACTGTCTACTGCGCTTTTGCCTGATTTAAAACCTGGTTATGTTCCTAAAGCCAGGAGTTACATCACTCTTGCTCTCATTCAGCTCTGTTATATTAAACAAAGGTTCATGGTTAGTTAGCCTCACCTTGCTTTCCTTAACACATTGTACTTCTAGACAGAAGGTCAACAAACTGCTTTCAAATTTGCATGTTACATCTTCAGATGTGCTATTCTTGATTTATTGAAACTAATTAACTGCAAAAACATGTCTGAGCTGGTGAGCGAAAGTTGATAACTTCCTCCAGCGAAACATAGAGGCTTTGCCAGAATTAATCAAGCGCTATTCTCAGCAGAAGTCTAATCAGATACTTTCACACAAAATTCATCTGACCTCTGATTTTGTAGCTAAGAGAACATTTCTGAAACATGGTGTCCGTCCGTCCGTCCACCAACACGTGCATTTATAATAAAATAAAAACAGTGTGATGCACAGATTTGGCAGTGATCCTTTATGTTGTGTGAAATCTGGAGTGCTGTACAGAAGTACTTGTCCTCTCTGGCAGCATGTACTGAAGCTGGCGCCCCATATAATGGGACTATAAGTGCCTAACACAGCCATCTGGGATTACATTCCTGACCTCAGGACCTTTGCTGCATGTCTTTCACCGCCCCCTTCTCTGCCGATTTTTGCCATCTGATCTTTCTGTAAAGATAAAAAAAAAAGAATAAATACCGTCTCATGGAAAATCTTCTGTTTTTGCAGTTTTGTCACGCATGTTTCAGACAACACATTTTTTTTCAAAATATTTATTTCACCCAAAGATAAACTGAGCAAAAAGCATATGATTTCATTTTTTTATGGGAAAATACAATTAAAACCAATCTGGTCCTTTTTTTAAAAAGTAATTGTGCCTTAACCCTAATCAAGGAATCAATCAGTCTTTATTTATAAAGTGCTTTTCGCGCAAAATTGCATCTCAAAGTGCTTTACAGATTAAAACTACCCCACATAGAACCACTTTCCCCATCCCTCCCCCACAGAATTAAAAACATGATCACAGTTATACCCCCTCCCCCCAACCCAACCCTCATGCACATACACTTAAAAGCAACAATAAAAAGGACATAGGGTCAAGTACAGATGAGCCAGGTAAGGAAACGTCATCAGAGGAGCCATCTGCACCGGCAGCAGCACATCAACAGCAGCAGCCAAGGCACTGACCCAGGGCGCCCAGTGGAGGCAAGGATGTGACTCCCCCCTCCACCCAAGCGCTACCTGGAGAGCAGCCAGACAGCCCCAGCCGACCACTGCTCCCGAGGCAGAGGGCTCCCACAGAGGAAACACTGGAAGGAAGATTAAAATAAATAGTTAAGATATACAAATAACTGGGATAAATGTGGTAAGATTAAATAGTAAAACATTGATAAAATGTAATCAATCAAAACATACAGAGCAATTAAACAGACATTGATAAATAGTAATCAGTTAAAAGCTAGGCTAAAAAGGTGAGTCTTTGGCCTGCTCATAAAAACATGAACATTGTCTGTGGCCCTGAGAAACCTCCAGAAGCCTGTTCCAAAGGTGAGGCATAAAACTTACAAGACGCCTCACCGTGAGTGTGTGTCCTGACTTTTGGGACGACAAGGAGATGGCTGCCAGAGGAATGGAGAGATTGGGAGGGTTCATAAGGTAAAAGCAGTTCTGACAGATAAGAAGGCCCAAGACCATTAAGACACTTAAAAACCATTAAAAGAACCTTAAATCGATCCTAAAACATACGGGGAGCCAATGCAATTTGTTTAAAACAGGTGTAATGTGCTCCCACCTCCTGGTCTTCATCAGGACACGTGCTGCTGAATTTTGTAGAAGTTGTAAACCTGAAATAGTCTTTTTGGGAAGACCAGAAAGCAGGGCATTACAGTAATCAATTCTACTGGTGAGAAAAGCATGCATCAGTGTCTCCGTGTTGGCCTGAGAGAGAATGGGGCGGACTCTGCCAATGTTCTTTAGATGATAAAAACCTATTTTAGTAATGTTTTTAATGTGAGGGGAAAAGTCAGCTCCGAGTCAAAAATCATGCCCAGGTTCTTCACTTGTAAAGAAGGATTAAAAGACACTGATTGTAGTTTTGGTAAAAGTTTTTCTCTCTGAGCCTCAGGACCGATGACTAAAACTTCTGTTTTGTCCTGGTTGAGCTGGAGAAAGTTTTCTGCTATCCAGGATTTGATGTCTAAAATATAGTTAGAAAGTGCATCCATTGGCCGTGTGTCATCGGGAGACATGGAGATGTACAGCTGTGTATCATCAGCATAACTGTGAAAGTTGACTCCATGTGACGCTGCCAAGAGGGAGCATATAAAGGTTAAAAAGCACTGGGCCTAAATTAGAGCCCTGGGGCACACCACATGTAATCTTGATGGTTTCATGTTTTTCAAATTGTTGTCTAGTTGCACTTTTGGCCCACTAGTACGACTCAGCTTGCTACACTACACTGGCGCTTGTGGCCCATACATCAGACCGGCCCACAGGCAATTGTCCCATTTCTTCTGATTACCCACTCCAGGCCTGGTAATAAGCTTTATGTGTCTTTCATCTGCTGCACTAAGTTTCCTTAGCCAACCACTGTGTCTACGATCCTCAATGTTACCCGTTTACAAGTGCTTCTTCAAAAGAGCTTGAACAGCACATCTTGAAACCCCAGTGTGCTTTGAAATGTTTGTCTAGGAGAGATCTCGCTGATGCAGTATAGCTACCTTGTGCTTTGTTGCTGTTCTCAATCTAGGTACGACATGAAACTATCCTCCACAACCTCACGTTGGTAGCACACATTTTGGCTGTTCATCATCCAGTTTTAAGCCTTCTACACAACTGTTTCTGTTTCAGGTAATGACTGTTTAAACTTAATGTGACACTGATGATCATTAGCACCTGTTTGGTATAATTAGTTAATCATACGCCTGACTAGAGTCCTACAAAATTCTTTCACTTTGTGTAAGTGTACCTATAAGAATTGATGGTGGTTTGAAACCAAAAAGGTAGTGACACCAAATATTGATTTGATTTAGATTTGTCTTTTGTTTGGTCACAAAATAAACAATCAATATTTATATTTCTGAAAGCATTGTTTGTTTACAGCATTTTTTCACACCTGCTTAAAACTTTTTCACAGTACTGTATATTGTTAAATGAAAAGATACAGGAATTTTCAACAGATGACTTCAATACCACCATAGGTCATGCTGCACTTGACAATTAACCTGGACTGATCTTACCTATTTTTGTGAATGTGACAAATATGGTTTTGTCTGTATTTGAGAGTTGCACGATATTAGAAGAGTTTGCTCTGGAGATAATATTGGTAAATATTGCAATGACAATATCAGTTGCCTTACATGTCTAGTTTCTTCTTTCCCCTCTTTCTCATCTGTTCTTCCATCACTCTGTGACCTTTAGCATTTAAGGCAATGTCAGTAGTGTCCTGTGTAAACATCTGCTGCCATAAGACTCTGTCCAACTGGGTGAATATTCCATTAGCATGAGAAATCCAAATTTATAACACCTGAAATTTACTAGCCAACAATTATTGCACTCCAAACAGTTCTTTGTAATGTGAATATTGTACACACTAATAATTGCAATAATTATTTATTCATGATATATTATGCATCCCGACTGAAAACCTTTAAGTGGGACATAAAAGCTAAGACCTTTTCTAAAATGTGTAAGGAGCAAGCACTTTTTTTACAGCACTGAATCTGTGTGCATAACATAAGTATTTTCTGAAACCGCAATAGAACTGATAGTGGCCACTATTTGAGAAAACAACGCATTTAAGAAAACTCAGCTTCAGCATGGTAAATGGTAACATGGCCTGCACTTGTGTAGGGTTTTATCTAGTCTGAGAACTCAAAACGCTTTACACTACAATCATTCATTCACCTATTCATACACACTTTCAAACACTACATCTCTTCTAGTTCAGGTTATTCTAGACACTGTATTCGGAACAGTGTTTGCCATTAACAAGAGAAGCACTTTCTCCTGAGTCTACATTTTACTCTCTGTATGACACTAATGGAGGCATTTCTTTTCATAAAACACAGCTTATTCTCGCCTAACATTCCTCTTTAAAATATACTTAGGTCGGGTGCATGTTCAAAACTAGAACAAAGAGTATGAGATGGGATGTCACTGATCTGGACCCAAATAAAGAGTGACAGATAAAAGCCATAGCTTTTAAGTTTGGATATTCAGTGTCTGGTGTTCTCATAAATTAGCTTACTAAGATATAGAGATATTAAGAGCTTATCAAGACTATCTTTAGTCAATTTTGGATGAATGAGTTCAAACAAAATCTCTAAAAATAAACCATTCCATCATGATTTAGAAATGTATTTAATGAGGGAGATTTATTTTAAAAACTGAGAAAACATAAGAAAAACACAATGATGTACAAATAAGAGAACAAAAACTCAATCACAGCCTTTGTTTGTGATTCTCACTTGGTATCCTGCAGCCAGTCACCAATACACCTTCCAGGGGAGACATGGTAGGTTAAAAGGTTATAAAGGTTAAGTTTTTTAGAATAATGTATAGGGGATTGATGTAGGGGGCTGCACTGTTGCTCTCAGGTGATCTTTCTGCTTGAAGTTTACTTTTTTTGTAGGTGGATGTGTGGGTATTTTGGTTCTCTTCTACAGTCTAAAAACATTTTTTTATCACTAGGGATGAATAACATGGACTCAAAATTGTATTACAGTGTTTTGTGGCATTTATTGTTTTAGCCTTAGAAGTTACAGTGATTTGATAATTGCCCATCAGGATCAGTTTCTCAGGTTTGCAGAAGGCTCTTCTAGTTCTGAGACATACACCTTTTATACATCCACTACAACTATCTATTCCATTGACTTTGTTTGTTCTCTCTCTGTTTTATTTTTTCTGTACATAGAAGAGTCACTTGGCCTGGGGTTTCTCCTTAGCAGTGACACCTTCCCGGAGGGTGGACCTCAGCTGAACTTTTCCTGCCATTATTTATGTTTTCTTGTCATAGATGTTACACTTGGGTCTGTCTTTCAATGTGTAAAGCAACCGCAGGAGCTACTGCTACAACTTGCTATATACACTCGGTTTTCAAGTCATAAACTTTACTACTGTCTCAAAGCTCATTTGTTTAGCTGTGTTCCTGTCCCAGATCGACCCACATTAACTATTTTTCTTTAAAATAGAAAGTACTCCTGGACCAGTGCTCCTTTAGTTTGTGTGTGTGTGTGTGTGTGTCAGTCTGTCTTTTCAAACTCAGTTAGTCACAGCAGATGATTGCTCATATTGAGCCAGCTTCTGTTGCTATGTGCATTCTCAGGATGAGATGTTGCTGCATGAAGAACAACTTGATGCAATCAGTATCTACCATCACCACATGCTTATCCAAGATGAGGGGTTTGATGTAAAGCCCATGCTTGACGCAGTCAGTTGGATTTCCTTGGATTGAAAACATTTTACCAGTGAGCATCATAAACTGAACATGACTGCATGTTTTTATAACTAGACTCTGTCTATGTGCTTACAGGCTTTCGACATTCACACTCAGCTTTTCACGATCTGAGAGGAGGCAGTGATATTTTAAACATAGTTAAGACACACCATATAGTTGCCAGCATAAATCATTAAGTGTAATCCCTGTCATTTGCCTCCCATGTAAACAGCTTTCGTTTTCTTTGCTGCCAGGCAGTGCAGGATGATTTGGCATAGAAAAATCGAATCCAGCAACTGTCATGACTGAGTAAAATGGAGGGACGTGCATCTAATAAAGTGTTGTATTTTATTTTCTGGTTTCTGTTTGCACTTGTTCCCTTTCCTCCTACTCTCCTGTAGCAACAGTACTAATGGATTAAGCTTTCTAAAAGCACAGAGGTGAAACGTTCAAGTATTTTTTTTATAACCTCATATGTAAAACAGTTATAAAAAGCTCTTATTTTTCTGAAATGTTTACAGTGATCCAGGATTTGCATTCTGCCTCTGATTTTCAGTAGAGGTCTCTGACACTGAACCCCTAATATTTCCTCCACTTTTTCACAGTGGTAACAAATGTGAGTACTGCTGTTCACAGGTCACCAGACTCAGTTGCCTTGGGATTTTGGACATTGGAACAATGTTAGCTTACATGAAACATGAGTTAGCGGTGGAGCAGAGGACGAGGGAGGATGGCTGCTAATTGGCTTGAAATGGGCACTGGACATGCCCTTAAAGGGTGCAATTCATTATACAAGAATAAGAAAAGTTTGTTTAATCTTCTATATTCAGTTTGAAAGTTTATGATAATAGCTGGGTGAATTCACATGAAAAGATGTGTATGCTAAAATTTAGAAATACGATGTTTGGCCAAATGTGCTTGTGGACAGACACTGCTTTTGAGAAACTGGCTTTTTGCTTTCCATCACTTAAATGTAATGAATATTTAATGTAAAAACTCATAACCCCAGAAGCTATGTGTTTGCTGCTTCATATCCAGGGTTGCTTTTGACAACTGAAAAAAATGTTCAGGCAAAATTAAATACTGCTTCAAGTCCAAACATCTAAAGTCTGCAGAAAAAGGATTGAGCCATTACCATTTCACTCAAATCTCAGATGAACCTTTGAAGTTTGGGTCTTGCAGTTGCATTTCAAACAGATCTAGCCTCTGATGTTTTAAATTCCAAAAATGTAAACATTTTCTACACTCTGTGTTTGTTTAAATAATGCACTAAAGGAAACAAAATGCCTGGTCAGTGTTGTGAAAAAAAATGTTTGCCCCATTTATAGGTTTCTTCTTTTTTTGCTTTTTGTCATGCTTTAATGTTTTAGTTAATCAAAGAAATAATTTAAATGACAACCTGAGTCAAAACACAAAATGCGATTTTCAAATAATACATTTATTTATTATTTGGGAAATGTTGTCCTTTACAAGTTAGACCTAATAACTGCTTGTGCAACCACTGACTGCAGCAACAGCATCAAGCTTTTGTGATAACCAACACGGAATCATTAACGTCACTAGGAAAGTTTCTGTCCATTCTTCTTTGCAGAAGAGACACTTTGCAACCATAATCAAGGTAACAGCATTTCAGTTTTCAATTCAAATGTAAATTGTCAGATGTGAGTCCCTATTTTTAATAGCCCACTCGAAACAACAACAACAAATATTTTGGTATTGTTTAGTCACTCAAAGATGACCTTGTTTATGTAATTTCATAAAGTTCTACATTTATGTAAACTCAGCAAAAAAAGAAACGTCCTCTGACTTTCAACTGTTTTTACTTTCAGTAAACTTAATGTGTGTAAATATTTGTATGAACACTAAAAGAGTCAACACCATAAGACATAAACTAAAAATGTTTCACAGACATGTGACTAACAGAAATAGAATAATGTGTCCTTGAATGAAGGGAGGCTCAAAATCAAAAGTATCAGTCAGTATCTGGTGTGGCCACCAGCTGCTTGAAGTACTGCAGTGCACTCCTCCTCATGGACTGGACCAGATTTGTCAGTTCTTGCTGTGAGATGTTACCCCACTCTTCCGCCAAGGCACTTGCAAGTTCCTGGACATTTCTGGGGGGAATGGCCCTAGCCCTCACCCTGCGATCCAACAGGTCCCAGACGTGCTCAATGGGATTGAGATCCGGGCTCTTCGCTGGCCATGGCAGAACAAAGACATTGCTGTCATGCAGAAACTCACGCACAGAACGAGCAGTATGGCTGGTGGCATTGTCCTGCTGGAGGATCATGTCCGGATGAGCATGCATAAAGGGTACCACATGAGGGAGAAGGATGTCTTCCCTGTACCGCAAGGCATTGAGATTCACTGCAATGACAACAAGCTCAGTCCGATGGTGATGTGATATACCGCCCCATACCATGACGGACCCCCCACCTCTAAATCGATCCCGCTCCAGGGTACAGGCCTCGGTGTAACGCTCATTCCTACGACGATAAACACGAATACGTCCATCACCCCTGGTGAGACAAAACCATGACGCATCAGTGAAGAGCACTTTATGCCACTCCTGTCTGGTCCAGCGAAGGTGGGTTTGTGCCCATAGACGGTGTTATTGCTGGTGATGTCTCATAAGGACCTGCCTTACAACAGGCCTACAAGCCCTCAGTCCGGCCTCTCTCAGCCTATTGCGGACAGTCTGAGCACTGATGGAGGGATTGTGTGTTCATGGTGTGACTCGGGCAGTTGTTGTGGCCATCCTGTACCTGTCACGCAGGTGTGATATTCGAATGTACCGTTCCTGTGCAGGTGTTGTTACACGTGGTCTTCCACTGCGAGGATGATCAGCTGTCCTTCCTGTCTCCCTGTAGCGCTGTCTTAGGCGTCTCACAGTGCGGACATGGCAATTTATTGCCCTAGCCACATCAGCAGTCCTCATCCCTCCCTGCAGCATGCCTAATGCACGTTCACGCAGATGAGCAGGGACCCTGGGCATCTTTCTTTGGGTGTTTTTCACAGTCGGTAGACAAGTCTCTATAGTGTCCTGCGTTTTTAGAACTGTGACCTTAAATGCCTACTTTCTGTAAGCTGTTAAAGTTTTAACGACCATTCCACAGGTGCATGTTAATTAATTGATTATGGTTAATTGAACATGCATGGAAAACATTGTTTAAACCCTTTACAATGAAGATCTGTAAAGTTATTTGGATTTTTACAACATTATTGTTGAAATACACAGTCCCGAAAAAGGGACGTTTCTTTTTTTGCTGAGTTTATATAGTTAAAAGAAAAATCTTCTAAAAGTCCAATGACTTTTTTTTGCCTATTGTGAAATAGCCATTTTTGTTATTTTTGGCCAAGACTGGTTTTTGTCTTGCAACTCCCCCATAGATGCCATTTATGCCCACTCTCCCTCTCAGTCTTTAACAATGAAAACTGGCCTTAACTAAAGAAAATGAGGTCTGTGGTGCTTTGCATGTTCTGGAGTTTTTTTTTTTCAACTCTTGTATGTCATATATGTATTTTGAAGTTATTTTGGTAGACTGTGAAGATTCTTCCATGTTCCATGTTTTTCTTCATTTGTAGACAATAGCTCCAACTGTTTTTACCTGATTTCTAAAACCTAACTCCTTCTCAACTGATAGATCGGAAAATGTGACAGTGACTGTGCTTTGTGACATAGTGTGGAAACAATTGTCTCCCCTTGAATATAAAAAAAAGGAGATGATTGTAGATTTCAGAAAAAACAGGGATAAGTCAAACACTGTTTCCATCATGGGTGAAGAAGTGGAGGTGGTTGAGGAGTATAACTACCTCAAAGTGCACCTGGAAAACAGACTGGACTGGAGGCGCAACAGTGAAGCTGTCCACAAGAAGGGACAGAGCAGACTGTACTTCTTGAGGAAGCTTAGGTCCTTCAAGATTTGCAGCAAGATGCTGCAGATCTTCTACAAGTCTGTTGTGGAGAGTGTACTCTCTTCAGCTGTCATCTGTTGGGGTAGCAGCATCAGAACCAGGGATTTAAAAAGGCTAAACAACCTGATAAAGAATGCTGGTTCTGTTCTTGGGACGACTGTGGAACATCTGGAGATGATAATGCAAAGAAGGATTCTTCATAAAATCCAAAAAATTATGGAAAACCCTGAGCATCCTCTTCATGAGACTATTCTGTAACAACAGAGTGTCTTCAGTCGGGAGGGTTCTTCAGTTTCGCTGCAACAGAGACCGCTACAGGAAATCCTTTCCTGCCCACAGCCATCATGATCTACAACAATTCGTTAAATAATTAATTGTATGAGCTACAACAACACTTAATTTCCCTCTGGGATCAATAAAGTATTTTTGAATTGAATTGAAATTAATTCTCATCTGTTCATGAATACCTTTAGATCAGGGCATAATGAGTCTACTTCCTGTTGTCCAGCAAGTTAAATTTAAGCATTCGCTTGATTCTAAAGGTCTGGCAGAAAACAAACCTGGGTATGGCTAGTAAAACTGAACTTGGCTATAAAAAACAGGTTAATCAAAGCTAATGTATGATTCATTTTATTATCATATCATCATTTTATTATTCTATTATTTTCACTTTGTTAAGTTTTCTGAAATATTTAAGTCTATAAAAAAAGGTATAAACAAAGAGCTCCTTAAAGTAGGGGTTCCCAACCTTTTTTCTTGAAGCCCCCCTTGCCTGTGTCCCAGACAAGCCTGGTCCCCCAAACCCAACTCATACCGGCATACACACATTAAAAGTGATTAATTACTAACTTTTACTTGCAAAGAATAAACAGCAGTTATAGGTTTTTGTTCTTATTAGCCTTGTTTTAAACTGTAGGCTATATAGACAATTTTCTTCCTTTTTAAGTCATTAGCTTTATCTTACACACATACGCGCACACATAGACAGTTTAATTTTTTAATATTATGCTTTTACGATTAATAGGTTTATCCCATTACAACAGAAATATAACAACTCATTTTAAAGAAAGATCAGTATCTATGTAGTATTTACATTTAATATAGCATAAACTCTTTTTCTGAGTTTTGATTATTGTATTGGGTGTGTTATTGGGATGTTATAAATGTAATGTTTACAAATATAATTTTGGTAACCTAACAACCTCGGCACAGACAAAATTGTGCATACCCCGTGCGATCTGTGGTGACCTCTTTGGGGGGGGGGTAACACTACCCTGATTCATCATACTACTTTAGCTCATATAGGACTTTTTTTTCCTTCTGTGATGTAATTTGAAACTGTCTTGTATTACACACTGACTAGACAACCATAGCGTGAGCCTTACTGAGAATCACAGCAGTGTCTAGCCACAGAAAACTTACCATTACACATATGTAAAAGCAAGCATTGTGCCTCAACCTAGTCATTATGTTGAGCATCAGAGCTAATACGTTGTAAAATTCGATTCTTTCCGGTGGAAGAAAGCAGAGCCTGGTCTGGGTGGGGAATACAAGCTTGGACAAGCACTCACCCACACATGCTGAGTAATTCATGACGCATGTTGCAACTTCATGTATGAGCCAGATAACCTGCAGCTACAGCTCTTCTGTGATGCTTCGGTTTTGTCATGGGCAAGCGTATCACAACAGCCATGATGTAGTGTACAGTACATACAACCTGCAGGGAGACAATAAAGAGCTAAGTTTGTGGCAAAACTTTTCAAGCCATGTCAAAAATCACAGCTATAAACATCTGAAGCAAAGCCAGGGGGGGAAAGGGGGGGGGGGGGGGTGACATGAGAAGGAAAGAAGATGCGATGATAAGAAAGGGGGATGAGATGGTTGTGTTGTTTAATTTGTCTCCAAAACGGAATGTAATTTATGATGTGCTGAAAACTTGAAGAGTTTCCAGCAGATTTCCCAGTTGTGGAGGGAGTTTACACATTTGTTAAAGCAGTTTCACACAGTTTCAAATGTGGTTTCAATTTGTTTCCCATACCCTAATTAAAATATTACATGAAGTGGAATACTAATCAATCCATCACTCATCAAGTTTCTAAATATGCAAATACTTTTTCTCTTGTCAACCTTAACATGTAGCTGAATCTTTTAGCCAGTTTCTGCGGTGACAACCAAGCTCACATGCATTATGATTTCTTCATAAACAGTTTAGATTGTTAGATTAAATTTCCTTTTTACCAAATTATGTAATAGTTTTTTTTCCATTACATTAGAAACAAATTTGGAAGAGGAGAAAAGCTTGTTCACAAAAGCTGATTTGTGGGAAAAGAGTGGACAGGCTGAAACCTAAAAATATACTGTATTAAATGTGTTGTGGTGGCATTTGTGCATTTTATCTTGTACTTTCCAATTCCGATATGAACACAATGGTTTTTTATATGCAGTATATGTTACTTCCTGTTCCTTTTTGTCCTTCATGACACTATTGTTTGAAAGTCATTCATGGTGTTGCACCTTTTTTTCGCTCTGGTGTGGTCTGTTTGGGTTGTTAACAAGACCACACTCCGGATTTGGATACATAAAAATGACATACATTAGAAACATAGTATAAATAATAATAAATATATATTTATTTTCTTTAACCACCTCTTAAGAATACAAAAGAGATCAAAGAGCTGTTTTGGCATTGGCATATCATCCTTTTACAAGTAATTTTTTATGTAATATAAAGAATGACAAACCCTTGTGGCATTTTTTTGTGGTATTTTTTTTAGCATATTATTTAACGTTGTCTAACTGCCAGAGGAATGGAATTTTTTTCATGTGAATTCTGTCATGCTCTGCCTTAGGAGGAAGGAAAAAGCGTGAGAAAGTGAGTGGAGGAGGGGCTTTTATGAACAGGTGTGTCTACCTTCCTGAGTGCTTGTGTATTACCAACCATCATCATGATCTGACACCTACCTCGTGCTACGTATAAAAGGGAGACGCATGATTCATTTGCTTCAGATTCATACTACACTGTCTCACAAAGACTTGCTGACTGTATCTCTGGGCGTAACTACTATTACGAAGATGACGAAAGTTCTGCTTGGGGTTTTTCTTGGACTTCTTGCTGTGGTCCACTCCTCACCTATTGACTGTAAGAATTTTTTTTTAAATCTTGTTTAATTTTCAAATCAGTAATATAGTATGAATAAATAGTTATATAATAATTGTAATGATCATTGTCACAATCCAGTCAGAAATAAAGATAAAGCTAGAAAAAACTCTGAAATAATTCTAAACATTCTTTAGTATGACAAACCAAATCTAAAGTGTTTTACCTTTAAACTGTGACTCATCATGTACCCAGAGCTCTCTGTATATTTTAGGCCTAAGTCCTGCACGAGTCATATTTCTTAGCTGGAGCTCAAATCTCAATGCCACCCCCAGAGAACACACATAGGGCTTTGTAAAAAAAAAAAACTTCTGAGCTGCTCCAAAAGGTGCATTAACGTGTCGATCTTGATTACTGTGAAACTTAAGATTAGCAAATAGCTGTTACACCAGTTTGGGCAACAGGTAATCTCATAGGGGGGAACACCTGATCTGAACATGACTGAGCAAAAAAACAACAACCAAAAACACAAAAAAAATGATGAATGCATGTGATTTTAATGCTGAAGCCCTATACTTAACAGAATTACATAAAAGTCAGAGTTACTTATATGTAACTTACTGTGGTTTATTGTTTTCAGAGATAAAAAGAGAATATCTTCTTACTTTTTCAACACTTGTCTATGTATTATTACCTAATATCTAACAATATAAATACATTTCACTCTAAACGGAGCTGGATATGTGTTAGTAATAACTCTAGAGAACCCTTCCACCATTTAGTTATGTAAAAAAGGAACAGAAAAAGAAAGAAACACACAAAAACAAAATGGAATAGAATGAAAATGGCATTAATGTGAATTTTTACTCACTATTTCTGACTATTAGTCAGGGTATTGTAAAAGTATTGTCTGTTGCCAAATAATCTCTGAAAAGTTTAAAGGATAAAAAAAATATAAAAAGGAAGGCAAATTTATATTTCAGTAACAACACAATTCATAGTGCTTTACACGATTAAAACATAAAACAAGAAACATGAAATTAAGGAAAGTAAAGAAAAGTTGAACACAGACTGACAAGACTGAAGCTCTAAAGAAATATATATATATATATATATGCTTTCTTGACAAAAGAAACTGTTGGGCAATGGGCAATGCAAAACAAGGTACACATTTTATGAAGTTGGTATAAATAAACAAAAAATTTAACTTAATTTTAAATTTTAACAAAACATGAAATTCTTTATGTGCAAAAGATTAATGATAATTCACAAGTAATGCATACATAAAATATACAGATTTCAATTAGCATTGACATAACTATGAGCACTTGCATTCCCGCCAGCTGACTGATTCCAAAAAAGTGTCCTATAGCATCCTCTTCAACAATCTTTCTTTCCAAGTTAATGGGAAGCAACTTCATTAGTCATCATTGTTCTGATGAAGTGGGTGTGTCAGATTTTGAGAATGAGGCTTTGTTAATGCGGCACTCACTTTTGTTACCCAAATATTAGTCATACAGGTTAATCATTAGAGTTCTCACCACACCTCATGTCAAAGAGGAGTGCAATACAAGCTAACACAAGAATTCATGGTTCAAGGTTCTATTGTAATACATAAAAGAGTCCACTCATGTCAGGACCAGTTGGCAAATATATCAGTTTAACCATAGATTTTTCTCTTTGTTCTAGCTATGACCCAGATCCCTGCTGGGACAGAAGAGGATGTTCTCGAAGAGGCCATGACAGATGGGTTCCTTATTGGCCAGTTGTTCACAACTGAGCCACCCAAAGTGAATACAACAGTTCCGGCATCCCAGCAGCCATCTTTAGCAGACCAAACTGAAGGCAGTGGTTCCACTGCTCCTACGACTGAATCACCTGAAATGTTCACAACCATTCAGGGATCCCAGGAGCCATCTTTGGCAGACCAAACTGAAGGCAGTGGTTTCACTGCTCCTACAATTAAATCACCAGAAACGACCACAAATATTCCAACATCTCTGCAGACAGGTTTTGCTGAGGGCAGTGGTTTAGACATGATTACTCCTCCCATAACCAAAAGACCTGAAATAACAACAACAAATTTTCTATCTGCGCAACCGACCTTTGATAACTCAGTTGAGGGAAGTGGTACCACAGACATGTTCCTTTCCCCTGAAACAGACTTACCTGATGCATCCAACCCTACATCCACAATGCAGTCTGTGCAGTTAACAATCACTGAAGAGTATATTCAAGGCAAGAGGATGTTAATATTGAAAGAATATGAAAATTACTTTTCTTCAGATGGAGATTCAATAAAAGGAAATCCTCTTCCCTACGGTAAAATACACTTTAAATAAAAAATTGACAGAACAATATTTTGTTATCCTAGAGTTTATCTAAGTCTGGGTTTTTTTCTGTTTCTTTAGGATCAGGAGAAACAGAAAATGAAACTATGCATAAAGGACACACCACACCTGGTAAGTTTAAACATATTTTTTACATATTCTTTTTGTGGCACAAGAAATTCTGTTAAAGTAACCCATTTTCCCATTTGTCCAGATTGGATCATCATCCTTGCATTTCTTGTTGGTCTGGCAGCACTTATAGCCCTTTGTACTGCCATTGCTACCAGAGACAAGTAAGACAATTATTAGAATACTAGTTACTATTTTTTCCCGTACGTTTTTGAGTACTGATTTAATTCTTTGACCTTTTTTTATGTGCAGATGGAATGGTCCGAATCAGATATCTGTGAACAAAACTAATGTCTGGAATCAGAAGAAGGAGGTAGAGATGCAGACTTTCCTCCACAAAGAAGAGCCCAAAGAGATTGGAAAGGATACCGAGTACACGGTTATTCCACTGGACGATCTTGCTGATCATTGTTCAGCAGACTGAGTTTGAGAGACCGACTCACCCAAAGACTTATCTGGAAATCACCAGACTGTTTTCTAAAGAAAATGAAATTGCTAAGTAGAACAAAACTTGACTGTTAAGCAGAATTATTTTTGGGCTTTTTCTGACAGACTAAATCATGCTCTGTTTTTATTCTTTTCTTTTTTTAATAAGGCCTTTCAAAAGCTTTAATGTGACCTGAACTTGAAATATTAAAAAAATGGCTGATATATTTATTGCCATATATTTTTTAATACTTGTAAGATAGACAACCGTTCAGGCATGGCACACAAATGTCTTTTACTTCATTTCAATGAAAAATGTTTTTACAATGTATATTTTGTCCTTTTTTACTGTAATTTTCTTGCAATTGCTTTTTAAAGTGTGTATTTGTTTTAATATTATTTGAGTATCTTTGTAATAATCTTATTGAAGAATGAATGATGAGTTTTGACTTATATGAAGCTGCTCTGCTGATGTCCCATTTTCATTATACAAGCTGGGAACACCAAACAGTGCTCGGCCGGCTAACTCCACTGCTCTTCTTTTCTCCCACACATCACTTCAAAGGTTGTGAAATGCACTTGCCGAATATTCATCGCATCCCACGTCAAACAGCAAATAACACAACAGAAACTCATTAGTAAATATTTATTTGTGTTTTCATTTCATATTTACACACATGTATTAAAATATTTACTCACACCATTTTCTGGACAAACTGTTCAGTACAAGTCCATTCAGTTCTGTTTGCATGTAGTCAGCCAATGTCGAGCACAGGGAAAATGTTTCTTCTTTTTTGAATACGTGCATTGAATAAAAATGGGAATCATAAAAAAAGTCATCTGAATTTTTTTCATGCTGATAAAAAACACTATATTAAGGTAAATTTATTATAAATTTGTTTCAAATCCGAAAACCAAATCAACAATGGAATTTGATTAATTTTACCTTCTAGATAACATAGCATTTTAATATAAATAACATCATGCATATAGTTAGTCTTTCATGGTGGCAAAACCATGCAAACCAGAGGGCCTAATTATTTTTTTCCCATGTAGGCATAATGTAGCTGCTAACATCAAAATTGACACCCATTCAAAGCCACCTCATCACCTCAGCAGTTTTTATTGGGATCAGTCATTATATTTAAAATAAATTGTGAAATAGCTTCCTGATAGCTTTATTTTACTCTCTTACAGCCCATCAATATATCTATTGAGCCAATAAATAAATACAGATATTTCCCTACCATTGCTTAAAACAGTTGATTTTAAGAATTTTCATTTTGGAAACATTTAGGATAGCAAAAACACTTGACAAAAAAATGTCAAGTCTATACAATTGATTTGTAAAATACCTCTAAAGGTGAATATATACACAAAGTGCAAGCAGGCACTTCAACCATGAAGATATAAGCTGCTGGTTATATGAAATAAAAATAAATAATCCAATTGTTTGCTAAGCTCAGTTAGAGTTTCTTACCCTGAAATACTTAAAAAGATGTGAAAACAACATTCAGTGACCTTGTTACAGTATTGGATTTATGCAAGCGCTGGAGGCAGAATTTAGAGTGCACTTACTAAACAGATGTGACCATGGCTAATTAAGTCTAGATTCAATTACAAGCTTGTTATTTATATGCAAATCTGGTGTGAAAAATCTAAAAAAATATAATAGAATCTTATGAGAAGGCCCAGCCATCCCCAAATGCTTTATTTTCTCTGCAAACGTATTGGGTGAACATAAGTCCACTGAAAAAGCTTAGCAATGTTAGTTCAGAAATATTTTAGTCAAAGTGATCACACTCTGAAGGTGACATCTTCAAGGCAAGGTTGTTATATAGCACAGAAAAAAAAGAACAGTTTGTAATAAAACACACAACACTATAGTCTAGATTTTCAGAGAAACCTTTTTTGTTCCCTTTTGTTGAACCACTAGCTTTCTTTTACTTTTAATATTTGCTTTTTTTCAACCCAAAAACGCACCAAAATGATCACATATCATTTCCAGGACACAGGCAAACAAACAGTCATTGTTTCACACACAAGAACAGACACATAAAGGAGAAATAGATCAAAAATAAATACAGTAACAAATTTCAACAGATTTCCTCTCTCCAACACACTCTGTTCTGTTTGTTGCCACTTTTAGAAGCCACTCCCTGCCTTAAGTCTTAAGCTTCACTTCTTAGGCTTGACCATGTACCTGACGGTTTAATCCCATAAATTAAACAGTCAGAGGTAATGCAATGCTTAACAGTCCTGTACCTTAGGTATAATACCAGTAGAAGCAGGGCTTTATTTAGGTTATGTTCTTTTTTAACCTTTGGTCAAACCAAACCGCAATGAAAATTTCACAGCTGATAATGTCAAAAAATGAAAACTGAAGCTTGGATTTTTCCAACATTTTCTTTCTTATTTCATTCTGATTGATTGTTACAATCTTGACTCCCAAGGCAATATCTCCAACATTCTTTTTTGTCTTTGTCCCTTAGGCCATGGAGAAAATTCTTCAACACAACAATATACATAAATATAATATAAATCAGTTGTTGCAAGATAAAGAAGAGGATTTATTCTTGACAGGACAGGAAGAATGCAGAAACCCTGAGTGAGGTCCTGAGTGTCGTCAGCCAACTCTTTGAGTCATCTGAAGAATTGCTTGAAGCGCACAAGTTCATTTCAGTTTATGTGTATGCATAAATTTCCAGGTGCAAGTTTGAATTGAAGATGCTAAAGCACAGCGTCCTCCAGCGGTTAACCGGAAGAGCAAGTGAACTCATAGACTTGCCAACAGTTTGTTCTTGCAGTAGAGTTTCCATTCTGTGTCATCTCAGTATACTTTGTGTCCTTTCACATTTTTTTCCCCTTTCTCTTTTGTTTGTTTGTTTATTATATTAATCGTGTGTCCTCAGAATGTGCTGAATCTGCATTACTTGAAATTCCACGGATCCTCCTCAACAATAGAGAACTCTGGAGTGTTGCCATTTTTGACGTTTTTGACCTGCAAGCAATTATCAAGAACAGCTAACTATTTGGGCAAAGGCACCATCATAAACAAATGATAAGTGGTTGTGGGAAGAGAAGCCATTCCTTCATTACATTCAAGCCAATGCCCCTTTGACAGACTTCAGCTTATAAATCCTCAAAAAAGACAAATACTGTAAGCCATATCATACACAAATGGAATGATACAGTGGTTCTCTTTACATTTTCCTCTTACTGAGAACACAAACATAGTTCTCCATAGTTGGTCATGTATTTTATGGATTCTCTCCCCAACCGAATTACAATACTTATAGTAAAACACAGTGAAATGTCAACAAAATCTGCTGTTTGTAAACAAACAGAGCTACAGGTACAAGTCTGAGAGAGGCATTTATGAATGTAATGCATCGCTTGCGATGACATATGGTGAATCAGCAGTCTTTATGTATACCACTGGCTGCAAAAGATCTTTAAAAGAAGGTAATTGATTGAGAAGTGTAATTTGGTTAGGGTTGCCATAAATACATGTCCAATTATACAAAGCAAATAAAAAAATACCACAATAAAACAAAAGTAAAATGCAACCATCCACAAGAAAACAGTGTTATTAAAGCTTAAGAATAGTAATTTCCTTTAGACTTTGTGACGTCTTGATTAAAAAAACCCAACATAGAGAAAGTACAAACTTTGCTTTTGTTGAACCTGGTATCACAAAAACTGCTTTTTCATACCATTTATAGGTGAACAAATAAATATATACATATTTATTTTATTGTTTCACCACTTTTAAATATATTTTCATGAATGAAAATAAGACAATTGCTATGACCAAAGACATACAGGGATCATTTACAAAAAAAAGGACAAAAAGAAAAACAATAACACAAACAAGACAAACACAGAGCTGAGGGGCTTCTCTACATACAAGTCTCTATGTCAGTTAATGTAAAATGTACCTTGCAGTCGTCTATCAGGATTGAGTTGTGGTGAGCATACATATTCTGGTTGGTGTTGTTTTCAAAGAAAGACTGTGTCTTTGCCATTTCAAAGTCATCCATCCGGGTCTGTTGGGCATCATACATGTCAAGTTCATCTTTAGAAAGGTGATAAACAATACCCGCGCCATAGGAGTCGCCAACCACATTAACCGAGGTACGGAAGCGATCGCTGCATGTTGATAAAAGACAGAAAGGAAAAACATATGTGCAAATTAGTGCACCAAACTACAAACACCAGTGCTGTTCTTCTAAGCAGCTCTGGTTCAAAGTAAGATGTGCCCTCCAAAATTTGATTATTTGGTTGTAAATTTCACAAAAGATTTATTTAGTGCTCTCCAGTTAATTTATTTGGGTTTTTAACACTAGAATTACTGAAAAATGTATTCCTGGTGCTAGCCCCCACCCCTCCTGAACTCCTACCTTGTTGTGCAAATGAGCCATTACCTGTAAGGCCTAGTACATTTGAATGTGCAAGCCAGCTGGGGGAAAGTTTGTTGAAATGAGTTGAACTGTTGAACTGAGTTTCTGAGTTTCATTGTGGCAATGAATGTAATGAATAGATATGTTTTTTTTACCATGCTGAAAACATTTGGCCCCTGGAAAATAGTCAAACAACTTTCCAAAAGAGATTCAAAAACAGAACTTTTATTTTTTCGCACAACTATATACAAGTTCCAACACTAGAAACATAGGTTTCAAACTTTGCATCGTTTGCATACCCAGTGTCCATCATCTCTGCATTTGGCACAGGTAAATTTTTCACATGTTGCACAAGTAAACCTGACACTCCCAGTTCTAAGCACTGAAGTGGAGAATACCTCTTGTTGTGCAGTGTGTTTTGCAAGCTGAGGAAGTTCACAGCGAACTTTATTCATCATGCCCAGTAGCATTGTTTTGCGCTGAAGCAGTCTGTCCAACAGTACCAGTGAGGTGATGAAATTGTGAGTCGTGACATTTCTCCCAGCATCAAAAAATGGCTCCATCAGATTCATGACCACATTCTCTGACAGCCTCTCGCCCCTCTGATGACTGGGGTCTTTTCCCAAGTGAAGGGATGCATTGCAGACATATTTGGTCTCCAAATACATGGCCATCCAGAACTTGATCCCGAATTTGTCAGGCTTGGTTGCGATGTACTGGGTGAATGGACAATGAACCTTGGTAGGGAACAGCTGATCATCTATGGTCATGTGTTCTCCTGGAGTGAAACTCTCAGCACAGTTCTTGGTGAAGCGTGCCCAGATGTCAGAGATTGCAGCAAATTTGTCTGTTTTCACCTGTTCTGCCCACGTGTCCTTGTCATCAAATCGAAGGTGTTGCATAATTGAAATTAATCTATCTCGAGACATTGCCTCTTTGATTACTGGCACCAGAAAACTTTCCGACTAGCAATCCACAATTGCAGCAACGGGACACATGATGGCTCTCACAAACAGAAATACAATGAATGCCATCAGCTCATAAGGTGCCAACTTCCAGTAGGCTCTGTTCTGCGAGATGGACTGTACAGTCTGCAACTCCGTGCAACAAACCTTTCCCCCCTGGTTTAACCTGGCATCCATATGCAAATGTGCTAGCCCTCACAGGTAATGGCTCATTTGCAAACCCAAAGGAGGGGAACAATGGAGTCAGCAGAGGGGCAGGGTCCTGGATTTTATGCAAATTTGTGCAGGTTTAGTAAATCTACCATCTTGTCTCTTCATGGGTCTTCTTTGAAGTCATAATATCACAAATGCCATGGCAGTTCAAATTATGCTGACGTAGATCAATCCGCTTATCACCAAACAAAACGATTGCAGTGTGATCAATGGCACATTGGCGCAGCAGTGGTAAGGCCTGTTGCTTCACAACAAGAATGCCCTGGGTTCAAATCCAGGTCAGGGCTGGCTTGCTTTGCAGAATTTTGCATGTTCTTGTAGATGTGTGGGTTTTCTCTGGATAGGCCACTTGGTTTTTACTTTGACAGCCATAAATATAGCTATGAATGTATGTGCAGAGTGTTTGTCTGGTGTGCCTCTGTACAGGCCCTATGATGGCCCAATGAGGCCCACTCATTGGTGAAGACAGAAATCCCCAACCACCCACCCACCCTCCAACCATCCAAGGATTATTTAGACATGGAGAATAGATAAATGTAATGTGATTTTCTAAAAATTTCCTCAAATGTCTTTATATTGCACAAGTGAAGTTATAAAAGCAAAATATGGTATTGAAAAGACAATTAATTTGATTTTTTTTAGAGTGTTGAGGCTATGGCCTTTGATTGAACGAACTGCATCTCCCAGCATCCCTTGCGCTGCCCTCAACCCATTCTCATTGGTCTGTGGCCAGTGATGACATCACATAGTTGATAAAGGCCCCGAGTCCCTCAGCGCCTAAAGTCGGACGTCCGCTTTTCTGACCACGGTTTTGCGCAAACCGCTCCTTTTAAACTGGACACTTTCTACGTTCTTCGTCGTGGACTGTGGAGAGAGTCATCACCCAGTAGGAAAACCTGGTTTATTTCTCTCGGTCTGGGTAGAGGAGAATTAGGTCTAGGATATATATCTATAGATATATCCGTTTCTCTGTTGGTTAAAATAAGTCTGTCAACTTGTTAACCACTGTTATTCTTGGTCGTCTGTCGCTGTACACCGACCCTGAATGTGCATGCTTTTTGTGTTTTATTATTTGACTTTGGTTGCAATCAGAAGCAGTATATTATATTGTATTATTTCCTTGTTTGTTTATTGTCCGCTGCGGTCGGCACGTGTCTGTTTAGACAGGTCGCGTGGCCCGTTCTCCGTCGCCCCCGTTTCCTTTGTTCAAGCCACCATTGCTAATGAAACTAGCCTTTGTTGAGTCGCCACGCGGTCTCCCTTTGTGAGCTGATCGCGCCAATTGATAAGGCTTGAGATTGATCGATCGTATTGACGGTGGAAGCTGAACCCCCCCCTCATTTGCTCGCTGTCTCCCACATACACACACAGCTGCACACACACAGCCGCATGCACACACACACACGCCCCTTCCCTCGACGTTAACTTTGTTCTATATTTTTGCATGCGTTAGAATAGATGGAAATTGTGAATGAAATGTAATCTGTAAGGTTGACCTATTTCATTAATAAATTCCCTTAAGTAACAAGAAGTTACTTGTGCTATTTCAGTGTGTGCTGTAAAGTTTGTTTTAACCCCGCAGTCGAATTACGCCTTTTCAGAGAGACTGACAGTCTGGTTTAATTAAAATTATCTCATTTATGAGATTGGTGCCCCTATATCTTTAATAAACAGGTAAAACTCGAACATCATCAATAATTATATTAATATTAAATTATTGATTATAATTATTGATGCTCAGAAAACCAGACAACAACTTTTTATTATTAATAGTTACAACAAGAGTTATCGGAGGTAATAATTTCAAAAGCTTTTAAAAGTCTGTGGAAAAAGAAGTCGTCACATCATTTTTTAAACAGTAAGCTAGAAAAAGATAATTTATAGCCTTTATGTTGAGTTGACTATCTGTAATGCAGATTCTGCAGTTTAGCCTTTATGTTTTCTATATTAAAAGTAGATCAAAGTAGTGTTGGTGTAGAACTCACAGCAGCCAATCAACAGCGACCAGCAGGCTTATGTCCTGAGTGGGGAGTCCCACTGCTGTGAGAATTAGAAGCATCGTCACAAGTCCTGCACTGGGAATACTGGCAGCTCCAACACTGGCCAAGGTGGCAGTCATGCTAAACAGGGGACAAATTCAGCTCTTAGCAGGTGAAGGGAGCAGGCTCTTGTTTCCTTGCAAGCATTATGTGTAAATACAAAATTAATACAATAAATAAAAAATTCCAACTAAATATCAGACATTCTCAGGATTTTTTTTCAACTTAAGGGATTGTAAAACACATACTGCAGCCACTAAGGTGTCAAAACAGGAACAGTAATATGAAACTAAAAATAAAAATAAAAAAACATGCTCTGTAGGATCAAAGTTCTCTTGATGTAAAAAAATTGAGAACATTTTAAGTTTAGTGAAGGATAAATTCAAATTTGGCAAATGGTACTCATGAATTAACATGGGCAATTTAAAATCCCATGGCAAATACAGTAATGTGACTAATGTCTTGCCAATGTGTTGCCATGAAATCGTGATATCTTTCTGTAGCCACACTCTCACCTCACAGTTATTATCTGGCCCCAGTCCAGCTCAATCCCATTCATCTGAGCGATGAAGATGGCAGCAACTGCCTCGTAGAGTGCCGTACCGTCCATGTTTATGGTGGCCCCCACAGGAAGGACAAAGCGTGTGACTCTCTTGTCGATTCCCAGGTTTTCCTCTAAGCATCGGAAGGTGACAGGCAAGGTACCGGCACTGGTGAATCAAAACAAAAAAATACAATGATGGTTGTATACTGGACATGAATTTATTAAAAATGTTTATTAAAAATAACACTCTGTTACTATTCTAGATGATCAGTTAAGTTTTTATTGATCAGGTCTAGAAATGGAACCAGTATTGCAGGCTAATACAAATAGATATGTGCAGTTATCTTGTAGGCAGGATAAAATTGTATCATACAATAGACATGTCTGTTTTATTGTGACAGATGATGGCATTTACTATGTTGCTGATATAAATAATCAATGAATCCTCACAGACTGCTGTATTATTTTCACATTGAAATTATCCAAAACATAATCAGATTCAACTAATATCAGTATCTGAAGGTAAGAATAAAAACAAAAGGCTGAGATTGGAAATTAACCCCAAAAGTTTGGTTGGTGGATCTCTAAGCAGGTCACATTCAAAATGATTTCTGTTCACACTGACATAAATTCAGTCTAAACTATTTTAATGTATAAATCATGGTTTAAACCTTTAGGTCAATTTTGCCAATTTTTAAGAATAATAAAAAACAAATGTTGACCCCTTTGTTTTTAAGCTTGTTCATCCAGAGAATAATCAATTTTCTTCTATTGTTGGCAGAAGATTGGACAGGGGGAATGAAATGTCTCATATTCCATTAAAACATTTAGATTTTTTTTTTCGTGAATTCATAAAGGTAACATTTAATGATACCATTGTTTACTTTAAGACACAATAAATAGGTTTAATTAGACACTGTATGGTCATAGTACAATATTGTGGCAAAGACAGAGAGATAATATTATGGAACACAAAAACCTAAAGTCTATTTTACCTGGATGCTGTTCCAAGCGCTGTGACCCAGGCTTGAAATATTCCCATAAAGAAGGTGAAGGGATTTTGTTTTACTATCACAAAATATATTAGCGGAAGGAAAATGCCTCCATGGATGATAAGGCCCACTATCACAGTCACCATGTACATCCCAAGCTGCCTTGCAACCATCTCCAAGTCAGCAATTGAGATTATCTTTCCGCAGATAAGGCAGGCGATACCAATAGGAGAATACCTGAAAATAAACATCATATAACATTATTAGACAGTTTTCCTTTGAGAATAAATGCACATAACACAATAATGGTGAAAATCTGCACTCACCACATAATTGCGCCCACAAGCTTCATAACAATTTCATTTAGAACGTTGAAAAACTCCAACATCAGCTTGGCCCTCTCTCCCATTTTCCCCATGATAACTCCAAAAGCCACAAAAAATCCAATCAGCCCTGTATACAGAATAGAGTGATGCTAATTCTGTTTGAATAAAATATATTTTTTTACATTTTTGTCTCTTATACATTTAATACAATGAGTTTCAACCTCTTATCTGAAACAGAGTTGGGATTTCAAACTACATAGCTCTTTTAAATTATGCTTGATTTGATATTTTTAGCTCTAAACTTATACACAGAAATTAAATGGACTACCAACCTTTCATAAAAAAAACAGGTTATTTTTTTTCTTATATAACAACAAATTTCAATTAAAATGTTTTATTTTTCTATAAAGGCACTGACAACCTATTTCAGACATAATGTGGGTTTGTTTTTAAATTTGCACCTACCTAGGACATTCATCCCACTCTTGAACTGAAGTGACCTCTTGACTGTGAACTGTGGAGGTGCTCTCGTCCTGTTGGTTGGCACTGGTACTTTAGTGGTTACTGTCTGGATCTGGACAAGAAAGACATTTTAAAAACCGGTAAAAAAAGAAATAAGTGGGAGCAGCTGACACATCACGTTGTATGGTGAGAGAAAATTCTCTGTGTGACTCCTACCTGCTGGAAACAGGCCTGTACCAGATTCTCTGGGAAAAGATTTCGAATGAGATCGAAGAAAGCATCCATGCTGGACACTTCATCGTTCTTCTTTCCCTGTCCGAGATTAGCTTTCAGTTTGGGATTCCCTGGATGGATGAGCAGGACCAAGATTACTCCTAGGACTGCTGCAATTATTGTTGTTGACATGTAGTACACCATCGCCCTTGTGCCTAAGCGACCACTGGATTTGGCATCCAAACCGGCGAGTCCTGTTGGAAAGAAGAAAAAGGTTTCACAAAAAGAAATATAGCAAAAATACTAAACTTTTCTATTTTTCTGAAATTTGTTAACTTTTAAAAAACATTTTATTGATATTTCTATATGAATTAATATTTTTGTTTTGTTTTTCCAAAGTTACACCTGAATCCAATCTAATCCAGTTTTATCTATAAAGCACAACACCATACAGGACCAAAGTGTCATAAAAAGGTAAATTGACATCGAAATAAATTAAATTATTAATTTTGCTGTCATCTTTCATGATAGAAGAGACACATTTAGGTTTAATGTCCTAAATGTAACAATCATATAGGTATGGTTTTGTCTTGTGAAGGTAATGTTCGAGAGAAAAGTGGCCTCGAACTATGGAGAAACGACAACAGCTATACATTGCACATAATATGTCCCTTAAGACAGAAAAGAGAATCTTTAGAATAACCTTTTGGCTTGCCAAACAAACAAAAAATTAAAAAATTAAAAATGACATAAACTTCCTCTTTTCCTTTGTTGCAACCCAGCTCCCAGGTACCAGCAAGTACAGTGTGACCTCATTTCAGGACACTTGTTTGCAAATTCAGCAGAACATTTTATGAATCTCACCCACCTGTGACCAAACTGGAAACAACGAGAGGCAAAATAAGCATTTTTAGCATCCTCATTAAGATCTCCCCAGGGAAGGCAATGATCATTATAACATCAGGAGGAAGGGGTGATATGTGCCGTAGAAGCATTCCAGCAATGGAACCAAGAAACACACCTGTAAAAGTGAGAAAAAAAAACATATAAAAGACTAAGCCTGGTGACTCTAAGGCATGAAATAAAACATTGGAACTCTTATTTAAACACATGTGTACAGAAGAAATATGTCAATACCCTTTCAGCAAACAGAATCTACATTTAAATGTTTTGTTTTTTTAACAACCAGCACAAGGGTTACAGGATGTCAGGATATTTGATTTTTACCAATTTTTGTGACTGCTGAAACTTTGTAATAAACAGAAAGCAAAGATTTAGTAAGTAAATGAATGACTCAAGTCTAGTTTACTTTTTCCTACCTACCCTGCACTGATAAATCTACTAAAATAAGATTAATTGTAAGAAACATTATGAAAAGGGTGGCCAGTAATCAGTGTATTTCAATGTAATAAACTCCAGAACATTCTGAAACATGCTTTCTTTTACAAGAGAGTCCTGTATGCAAAAACTTGAACTCTCTTACATTTGAGCTCCAATGTGTTCACAATGCGTGGGTGGATTTTTCTCTGATGTTCCAAGTTCCTCTCAGAGCCCAAAGACAGGCAGCAGCTGCAACAATTGTTGGGGCCAGGTGCAGCAGTTGCTCTCCACTGATTGCACATGTAGGTATGATGGGAAACACATGGCTAACACCTGATATTGCCAATGGCTTTTGATGGTGGATAATGAGCACAATGTTAAATAGCTGCAATTCAATTGTGGTTCAGGCGGAGAGATTTACTCATAATTGAGTTAATTTTTTCCCCATCAAGAAACTTAATGTATCTTTTCGCCTTGTTTCCAGATACTTCTGCAAGACAACATAAATATATATATTGAAGGATGATAAACTGAATCAAAACCTCTGAAAGAAGATGTTTTCCTTAATATTCACCAAGCGGATCACCCGGATAGAAATGATGGCGAGGCCATCCGAGAGGAGTTTTCCTCTTAAATGGTGAGAAAATCTAGCTGGGGCAAGATTAATGGTGACCTCTCAGAGGGATAGCATGTTACTATGTCATAAATCAGGATAATGTAAACGTGCAATAACAAAAGTTAAACTGCAAGGGGTCTCTCATACACAACCTGCAATTTATCCTATTCCATTAAATTTACTTTTTGATCATTGTTTCAGATAATAGTTTTTCTCTGCTGCAAATAAACTTTGTTGGTTTTCTTTTTTTTTAAACCACGGAACATCAGAGAAAAATCCACCCGTGCAATGTGAACAAATTGGAGCTCAAATGTAAGAGAGACTCCCACTTCAACCATGTGAAGTGGGAGTCTGCCTTCCTCACTGGTACATTTGCTGTAAATGGGACATCTGGGGTAAGCCAGGCCCACCCATGTTCAAAATGTTCTAACTTAATAAATAAAACACACCAAAATACCATTGGGGAAACAAATTCATTCTTGCAGCTAACTAAAATAATAACCTACCTTACAGGAGAGTTTAGGTCTTTCTAAATATAATACATCAAATAAACATGAACACAAATTAAATCTGTTTATTGCACCTTTTGATTGTTCCCATGCCATTTACAGGAATGAAAAAAATGAAAAATTTAATAGACTGATTCTGTGCAGACTCTGGAGCCTTGTGGGAACACTCAATCTTCACTAGAGCTTTTTAATCCATCCACTTGCTCCAGTCCCCATTTTTGTGGCGACCCACTTCATGTCAAACCAGTCTATTGTTTGAAATATGCTTCCAGCCCCCATGAGTCCCTGAACAGGATATATGAGAATTGAAGATAAATGGATTGTGTGTAGACGGATGGAAGTAGAGGGACAATGGACTTACCGAGGATTGTGAGAGTGAGAACCATGTTCTTCATTATCTTTTCACAGATAGTGCTACATGGATTCTCGGGAGTCTCCACGATTGGGTCTATCTGGCTCTCGCTCATCCTGACCTCCACTTGCTTCTGCATTTTGATGGCACTGAAAAATATGCAGACAGAAGCTGGTATTTAGTGTTGTTAACTCTGTAGTTTTTGGTTCAGTCTGAGGAAATATATATTTGACTTAATCTTGTGTTCAATGAGATATGGTTCTTGTGTTCTGATTTTCTTCTTTCTTCTAGTTTTTTTTTCTATCTATATTATCTGAGTTGTCTTAAAAATTTGTAGATGTCTTTAAAGTCCCTGATCTTGTCGATAAATGCCTTGTTACCACCTGTTCTGTCTTTTGTCGACTGAACCCACTATATCCTATACCCTTTCGAGTATTTGTGCTCTTTGCTTTTGTTCTTTTTAGATGCTGCTGCTTAGTTCTGCTTAGTGGTTGTTAAGTCTATTTGTTTCCCCTTGGCACAACCTTTTATTTTTCTCAATAAACTCATTAAAAAGCTTTTTGTGTTCTGCCTTTAGGTCCTATTCTATATAATCATTGCAACGCTATGACAACTTTGTGTTTTGTTATTCACTTGCTCAGTATTCTTTTCCAGGTCGTGGTAGATAATGGCAGAGGTTGTATGCTTCATTTTAAAAATGGTTAGTTTATGTTTTTCCCTACGTTAATATTGAAGAGGTGATAAAAATATTAACACAACTGAACTCATTTAACTCTGTACCATTTATTCCCTCAGTGAGGGTAAACTCGTTAAAAGTATCAGGGTTGCTATCCAATCTAGTAACTGTCATTCTCAAAGAAAAATGAATGTGCTCTATTTATGCATCAATCACAACTGTTGTAAGTAACTCTCCCCTGTTGGAGGAATGCCTGACCCTGAGGTTCTGAGTTTAACTGTCTCTTTCTTGAATGAAGGCTTTGAAGGAGCTTTTGCTGCTCTTAAGTACGGTATTTGTCCTGTCTTCGTTTTTCCACTCCTTAGTTCTATTGGTTTAGTGATTTTGTTTAAGATGTGTTTCTCTCTCAAATGAAGCCACTGACAAAACCTATTGCTCGCATTACCTCTATATCATCTCTTTTTCTTTCCCATAGAACGTTTATAATTGGACTGTGTTTAAATTTTGTGAATTTATATGAATTAAATGAGGACTGAATTGGATTCTTTATGATGGGGAATGTATTTCACCATTTTGACTTGTGAAGTGTCTGGAAATTACATAGTTTTTAGATTACCACAATATAAATTGCCTGAATTGAACCTCATTAAATTAACTACAAAGTTTCTTTCAAAATAATTTGTTTCAATCTGAATAAATAGAATACTTAGTTTTGCAGATGCCCTTGCCCATGGTTATGTTATCTTTGGCTTTGTTTAATGAGCTTTGCATGACAATTAATGCAGATTTGGGATATTCTATGTAGGCTACTGAAGATATAAAATTCATCATGAAAGATGTGTAAAGGTCCTAATAAATGACATGTTTTATTTCCAAACTGGTAATAAAAAGGCATTTTTCAGGACTGAGTACACCAAAGTGTTCCACAGTTTATTCAGAATTTGGAAAATTAAATGTTTGATGTTCACTGTATTTAACAAGCTCATCCATCCTAATATGCACTTCTCTAACTCTCTATCCTCATTTTGTCCTTAAAGCAACACATAGCTCAGGTTTGTTGTGGTCTAAACTAAAGCCTCTTTGGCTAAAGATCAACTCCCTTGAGCAGCCTTTAAATCTCCTGGAGAACACAGACGTACACAGTTATGTAACGGTGAATCCCTGTGGTCAGTTGTACCACCTTGACCTTAATGACACCTGTAACATCAACATCGCCAACAAAAACTACAAAAGAACAAGGTTTTTCTGGCTCAATAACACTTTCCTGCGGACAACTGATGACAAAAACCCACTGCAAAACGTAAAATGAAATATATATTTATATACATTAGAATAGAAACACAAAACTCTACAAGGAAAACTCCAGGACATATTTCATACTTGAAATATAATTTGGATTAACTGTCTTACAAAAAACTAAAAGGGAAATCATAAAAGGCGGACATGACAACTGCCAAGTCAATCAAGGCTGTCTGATACAGTGTGCTCTGGCAGTAATGAGACTTAAGCGATTTAGTGAGGATAAAATTAGCTCTTCCAGCTTACAAGTGGTTGAGTTATGTAACAGAAAAAGGGCTTCCTATGAAAAGTCAAGGTGTTATCATCACATGCCTGGCTGTCTCATGCAGAACATTCCTAATTAGGCTTCATAAAACTACATAACAGAATTCATAGACTGCATGATTAAAAATGTCTTCATAATTAAAAGATACATGTTAATGATTGGTCAGTAGCCTATATGTAGTATCAGTTAACTAAATGGTTGTTGAATAGCAACAACTGTGTTACTATGAAACACAAAAAAGGATTTGAATGTGGGACTGATTTGGTGGAGTCACAGACGAGAAGAGCAAAGAATATATGCAGTTTGTCAAGGGCACAATGACTGAAAAAATACTTTATTTACCAATGCATCACAAAGGACAAGAGATCTGCATGAAAAACATAGAAGTGCATCCTAATTGCATGGGTATATATGGTTATAATGGGGAATAGATGTTATTGCATCACAGATCACGATTCTTCATCTTAATCTTTAGTCATCATTGCATAGTGAAGACCAAAATGGCAAAATATTAATAATGATACTTACCAGCTGTATATTACTCAGGGCAATATCTGTACTTGAAGGGAGATATCAGACGATCAATGCGACCTTTGGAAACCTTTGCAAACTCATGGCGCATGCAACAGTAAACTGTCAAAAAATATTTTAGTCCTTTCAGATGTAAAAAATAATCTGCTGGTCACTTCTTGTTGTATATCCCCAATCAAAGTCAAAGATGCCTGCTCTTTCAGCTGTAACGAAATGTGCAGAGGTAAAGTGGTTAGAGTGGAGGTGTGACTGAAGTGCTCCCAGACAGGAAGGGTGGAGTCATCTTGTCAAGATTAGCAAAGAAGTGAATAGCCTTGGTTGAATTTTCTTCTTCTTTGTCTTTATTTCAAGTATGTTTTGTTTCTTGTGTTCCAGAGTTTCTGCTTCTATCCTGTAAATTAGTAATGCACAGATGATCTTTGCCACAAATTTGTGCATGTCTAAAAGCTGCACTTGTATCTATCAAGCAATAATGAATAACTGCAAAAGGTTTAGGTTATGCACAAGTTCAAAACCTGAAAAGTTATGTTTTCTCTTGTACATTTCATAAATAACAGAAGCACAATATTCATGTGCATTCATATAATCCCATTTTGTACAGATAGTGCATTCTGCACATGATTTTTGCTGAGCAATGTCCAAAACATAAATTTAAAATTTAAAATTTAATTCAGCTTCAGGTAAGACTTCAAGCAACAAGTACCTTGATATTTCAAATGCAATTGAAAGACTAACTTAATGAATAAAAAAAAAAAAAAAAAAAAGCATAATTTAGAGTTTTGGGAAATTGTCTTTCCTATTATGTCAATAGAAAGTGTTATTTTTGATTAAAATAAGCCTATATAAATGATCATTCGAATTGGGCTAGTCTTTTTCTGGAGGTTAAGATAACTCTATAAGATCTGGCTTTCAGTGTTACCAAATTGTGGGATGATTTAACAATTTGAGACTGAGCGTAAAATAAACTGTTTGTACTACTCAAATATTAAAGCCTGGAAAGCTTCTTGTACAGCTCTCAGCACAGAATCATTTTAATGGACCCAGCTCATTAATATCCTCCCTTTGTAGATGGCAGCAACAAATAGAGTGACTCAGTACAACCATTTATTTATGTCAAGCATTGCAGAGTCACATCTCCTCAGACCAGCTTTGACACCGAGCCTCAGTGGCTCTTTGTTGCTATCGCCTCTTTTGAACTCACAAAGTCATTATGGCACTGACTCTTAAAGGTTTTGCAAAGTAAACATTTATTTTTGTATGTAGATGGAATTTGTGAGGAAAAGGTTATATATTAATTGGCACATTAACTATATTTTGAATTCAATTATGCAAGTCTGAGTTCTCCTGAAATCTGTTGGGGTTAAATATTAAATCCTTAATATTCATACAGTTTACAGATTTACCATGATAATGATACGAGTTTTATTGGTGAGCAGTCCTTAGAGCATGCACAGGCAGGGAAAAGCTAATATCAGAGCACATGGCAAAGCATTTGTCCGTGCAGCTCCGCCTTTTTCTCCCCACTCCAACGAGCCCTCCTCATGCTGCAACACCTGACAACACAAGGCCTTGCATAGACAGCAGGTGTCTATAATTAACTAATCTGTCCTGAGCCATCTTAATTCCAGCACACATCCAAACCAAGATGTTTCAGAAACAGGGAACAGGTCTACAGCTGTGAAATCCCCGAAGTTGAAAAATTTTTGGAAATTTGGAGCATTAAGAATGGAAAACTAGGTCTGTGAATTGGCCCTCATGGTCCATTTATTTAGAGTTTGCAAATAAACAGCATTAATTGTCACTTGTCAATAAAAGTTTGCTTAAAACATTAAATAAATTGGTGAACTCTCATTATTTTACAATGGCTTTACATGTGGCGATGAAAAAAAAAATACTTCCACAGATGAATGACAAAATAAATATCCTAACTAATTATAACTTACAAATCCAAACTACAGATGCAGACAACTGATAAATTCAGTAGGTCCTTACTGCTTTCCTTGTAACTAGGATGGTGGATAGTAGTCATGTGCTTGTAATCACATGTATTTGTTTAATGTATCATCAGCAAGCATGAGCATTGCATATAAAAAATGAAAGAGGAGACTTGCTGGTCTTAAGCCTTCAGGTAGTGAGATGTGCTGGTACAGGGCCAAGGAGGCAAGACATTAGCTATAATCTAAAGTCTGGCATACGCTGCAATTTCAAAAATTATACAGGACTTGAACATGTGACAACATGCAAGCTTGATATTTAAAACACTTGATGGTAACCTGTGTAATACTGCACTTCGCAAATTGCCAGACTTTTAGATTAAGAGGCCTCACGGTTGAGCAGTTGTTAGCACTGAAGGCTTGCAGCAGGAACCTGGGTTTGCATGTTCTCCTATTGCATGCGTGGGTTCTAGCTACCTTCTCTTAGCCTCTCCGGAAAGCCTAGTTATCGTCATAAATATTCTAGGCTTCTCATCAGAGTTGAACACAACTATCCCAAACCCTTTTTGGTGAAGTTCCTTGTGCTTACAGACAAGGCCTTACTTTGCAAAAGGATTTTGGGATTTTCTGTAAATCCCACAGCAGGCAATACATTACATGATAAGAAATTACACTTTATCAAAATAAGCAGAGGGAGTTCCCAGGGATTTGTGTTGAGTCTCTGCTCTTCTGCTGACACTCCAGTTTTGCTGATACTTCAACAACAGTGAAGCGCAGAGGTGGAATAGTGTGTGAGCTGGTGTGGGAATAATGTTTTGTCATTTAATCTAAACACTGAGTTTTGAAAAGAAATATCCTACCACCATTTCATGATGGTTTGGGACTCCTCAGCAAAATGGAACATCAGCATAAAATTCTGATCTGATTCATTCAGAATCTATTAGACTTTCAGGATCAAACTCTAAGTCAGCTCATCAAAGTGGGACATTCCTCAGTCCTCACCACCTTTTCAACCTTTTGCAGAACACTGATGAGAGGATTCTGATAAGTTGCAACACATATTGCAATATAACTGTAACTGAAGAAAATAAGCTGTCATTTATGGTAGGAATAGCTTCAAGGCTATTTGACATGTTGGTAAGAATTATGAGGGTCTCACTCACCCCCTTGGAAACCATTTCCAACAAGAGATACAAGACAAAAACTCTCAAAACAGTGAAAGATTTATTTTATCATCAACTATAAGGTGTTTAATATGGAAGAATATTCCCCCATTTCATGTCTTAGGCAATAAATCTGCTTAACTCATCCATCCATCCATCCATCCATCCATCCATCCATCCATCCATCCATCCATCCATCCATCCATCCATCCATCCATCCATCCATCCATCAACAGAAAAGCCCAGGCCTGAATTTCACTTTGTACATTAAACAAAATGCAAAATAAAGAAAGGTATATACTGAAAAAGACCAGTTTCTGCTTTTCAGTATGATAATATTTAAGCTAATCATACTATGTTATTCTTACCTTTATCGCATTTTAATTAATCCATAAGCATTTTATGTCTTGTCAAATAAAAAAAGATAATCTAAACAGTGATTGCACTTCATGAGAAATATACTATTCATACAGTAACTTTGACATTTATTATCAATGCTGTTAAAAATGTATAAAGAAAGCCCTTGTAATTGCATCTTTTTTCATGTATAGGGTTAAAATATGTCATTTGAAGGGCTTTCTACTTGATAGTAGAAAGTACCGGTAGAAATACAGTACATATGTTCTACTCACAAATTTGATGAACATGTGGTGTTTAATTTTCTATGCATATAATGTTTGTCATTTTTGTCTTGGACCAGATCAAGAACACAACAGCAGATCAGGAATAAAGCCTTGGTTAGGTTTAGTATGGTTAACTCTAGAGAGGCTGTAGAGATCCAAGTCAGTCAGGAGAATATGTCTACAAGCCAGCTATTGGTCAAGCATTAAACAACTCTGGCCTTTATGGAAAAGTAGAAAAAATAAAGTTATTGTTGAAAGAATCCTGTTTGCAGTTGCCACAAGCTGTGTAAAGGACACAACACACTGATAACACCGATATTAAACGTTTTTAATATGCAAAAGAAAACGAGTAGTAAAAACAAGAACAAAAAACACAACATTAACCACCATGCCCACTGTGAATGATGCTTCTGACAGCGTCATACTGTGGGGATGCTTTTCAGCAGGAGCTGGAAAGTGGGTCAGAATTGAAAGGAGACTGTGTGGAATTAAATATGGAGCAATATTAGAAGAAAACCTGTTAGAGTCTACAAAATACTTGAGACTGAAAGAGAGATTCATCTTCCTGCAGCACAATGATGCTAAACTTACGACCAGAACTAAGGTAGAATGGTTTAAATAGAGGTATATTGCCATTTGAGATCAGCCCAGTCAAAATTTTAAACTAACTCCAGTTGATCATCAGTAGAAGCCTTAAAAAATGATACTCATAGACATCCATGCAATATAATTATTTTTAGTCTGCAGATGTATAAAGCTGATGGAGACTTTTGCAATTTCTATTTGCTAAAAATCTTTAAAACCATTTAATTTTTATCCACTACACAATTATTCCCTACTTTGTGCTGGTCTGTTCCCCTATTTTCTACTAAAGTACATTCATGTTTTTCATTGTATTATTGGAAATAGTACAAAAAGTCCAAGATGTTTGAATACTGTTATACGTACATGTATGCCATAGCTCACAGCTCCCAAGGTTCAGTCAAATCTAGCTCTCTGTCTGCACAAATTGCTCATATCACAATTAATAAAACAGTGATAACTCTTAAAAGGTAAATAAAATAAAATAAAGTAATTGTTGTCAGGATAAACTTCATACACTGATAGTTTTTGAAAGTTACTGTTTATGTGACTACCTTATTAAGATGAGGTAATGCACTTTTCATATTAAAGGAATAGTCCCAATCTAAGTGAAATTTAGTCTGTTGCCATATTCCCCATCCTTAGATAAGTGAGAAAAAGCATTTTTCCAGTCATTCTCATAATCTGGCAGTAGTCTGTTTGCTTTAGCTTAGCATAAACAATGTAGGTGACGGTAACAGCTAGCATTTTGTGTGCAAAAATTATGACAATTACTCAATTATGATTCTAATTATTCCTGGTGACCTCAATAATCAAAGCCATTGCAAAAGAAAATAAGTAACATGGAGGAATTACAGGAGCCGATTTAGACTTGGAGCTACATTACGACAAAGACCACCGTAAGTGAGTTTTTAAAGTCGTAGTTCGAGTATGTTAGTCTAATGCAAAAAATAGTTATTGCTTGTCTAGCAAAGGGTTGCAAAAACAAGCCGAAGATATACATTTATATAAGCCTAGTAGTTGAGTTGAGTTTACGGAAGTAGGTGGCAGTTTTGTGGGCACTGCGTCATGTCCTTGCGCCTTGCAGCGCCGGCTTACAGCGGTGCTTTGTCGTAATGTAGTCCCAAGCCTAAATCGGCTCCTGTAATTCCTTTGTGTTACATATTATTGTCATTTGCAATTCAGATGATTATTGAGGTCACCAGGAATAATTAGGATAATTATTGAGTAATTTTCATCACTTTTGCACATGAAATGCAACCTGTTGCCATTCAGTTACTTTGTTTATGCTAAGCTAAAGCAAAAGGACTGCTGCCAGATTAGGAGAATGAATGGGCTGGTTACAAAATGCTTTTTTTCACTTGGCAAACTCTGGGGAAGATGGTAACAGACTATATTTCACTGCTAGAGACAGCCACCAGACCCCCTACGACCCTGAAAGGATGGATGGATGGACGATATAATAGATAAAGTAAGTAAAGATAACAAAATACATACATTTATTTTTGTTCCACAAATTATTTTCATGTAAGCATTTTTGCCCGCTGATAGTTTTCCTAAATTAATTTAACTGCAACCAAATTCCAAATAGATTTTTTCTTCTTCTCTTCTCTTCATCTGATTGTTTGTGCTTTTGAGCTTCCACATAAATTGAAGCTTGATTAATAAGAAAAATTGAAGCTTTATTAATTAAAAAATACATTTGAGACATAGGAAATAAATCGAAAAAATGTTCTTGAGAGGAACTTTGGATTAAGTTTGATGGGAATCATCCTGACAGCTGCTTTATGTAAATTACTGACCTCAATAGAATGCATGAGCTATTTATTCTACAAATCAAAGGAATATTAACTCAAAGAGCTTTGTGTCTTTTATATGCTCAGCAGAATTAATGAAGCAATTAGTGTTTGTCATTTGTCTTCTGCCTTTCCATCTCAGTTGTCTTTTTTTATCCAGTCATTTTTTTAAATATCCCCAAAGCAACTAATGTAGAATCTAAATTAGGCATAAACCCAAATTTAGAGTGTTACTTTGAAAAATGGGCTCAACACTTTTTACACTATACCAATATTTAATTGCTAGAGACAAATGACCTGAAAAAACTTCATAGAGTGATAATTAAGTTAACTGCAAATCAGCAAATGGACCATAAGCACAGATTTTCTGCAAAGGCTTTTAGGGCCACTGCTCAAATGAGCGATAGATTGTTTTAAATATCTAGAAAATTCAGCTAAACGTTTATCTAAATTTGTTCTTCTTTAGCTCATTAAAAAAATCTAAATTCATTTGTAAGAGTTGTTTGGAAGATATAGTATTTATGAATTGCTCATGCATATCCTAGCACTGGTCATAGTCACTTAATGTTGCATGCATTCAAAACAATCAACCATGCTTTGCATGAGGTTGGAGAGCGAAATCACTATGCACCGCTGATGATTATGCATCAGTACTGATTTTAACGACATCTGTCTCAGAGGAGCAGGATTTCAAAGCCAGAACTCATCTCCAGCTCCTGATTAGGGGAGTTAATTGCTCTTACTTATGCAGAAGATGTACAATTTAAAAAAAAAGATGGACAAGAAGCTCTTAACTTGCTCTGCCATCATGCCTCCACTTGAGAATGAAGCAGAAGCGGAAAATAGCATTTTCTACTCAGACTCATTTCAGTCCTCTTGTTTCTTATCAAGCAGAACATGACTAAACAAAGCTAAATTATGGGTATGCTTTCAAATCATGTTTTACCAAATGTTAGACACAAAATGCTAGATGCTAGTTTGCATCTCTGTGCATCCAAAAGCTTTTTTCTAAAAGTCTGTAGTACATATCATATGTAGACACCAATGCATTCAATATTAAAATTAGGACTTACACCAACTCGCTACTTAATTGTTAGGTAGTGACAGTGAGAAAATATAATTCCTCTTTGCTTTTAATTAAATTAATTTGAATTTACGTTATTGTAAATAGAAGCCAAGGAGAAGAACAAAAAGAATCAGGCATTTTTAAATCATACAATGATAGGATTCAGTTTATTCTTCCGCTGTGATAAGTGACTTTGGCCAGTGGCACAGCTAAAATCCTTTTAAAAAATGAACCAAGCTCAGTCGGATTTGGATGGTGTCTAACACAAGCGGCTCAGTAGAGTAGTTGTCTTACTAGGTTAAATTCCATCTTCCTCCTGTCACATGTTGATGTTCCTCTAAGCAAGGCAATTAAACCCAAGTTCCCTACCGATCTGTGTGTCAGTGTATAAATGTGAGTTTGTGAGAGTGAATGGGTGAATGTGTCTCTAGTTTAAAGCACTTTGAGTGGTCCTGTACTTTGCACTTTGAGTGGCACTTTGAGTGACCTGAAAAGTGCTATAACAATTCAGTCCATTTGGATATGCCTTGATCAAAGACATTGCAAATTAGCTTAGACTGTAAGTGATGCTATTTGGAAGTCAAAGCTGTCCTCAACAGGAAGAAAGCTGCTTTCAGGAGCAGAGACAGGGAGGCCATGAAGGCAGCACAGCTGGAGGTGAAGCACTGTGTGAGGGAAGCTAAGGACAGCTACAGGAGAAAGGTGGAGCAGAAGCTGAGGGACAACAACATGAGGGAGGTCTGGGAAGGTGTGAGGACCATCACAGGTTACAACACAAAGACCAGAGCTACAGAGGGGACAGTGTAGAGGGCGAATGAGATGAATGACTTCTTCTACCGGTTCAACTGGACCCTGTCCCCTCAACCCCCACCACCTCCCTCAGCACAGCCATCTCTCCTTCTTCCCTCCACACATCTTCCCCCAAACACCACAACACACCCCTTTCCCTCCTCCCCCACCTCAACACAGTCTCCACCAGACTTCACCACAGACCAGGTCAGAGGACAGCTAAGGAAGATCCAGCCCAGGAAAGCAGCAGGTCCGGACAAAGTGTGTCCAAGACTTCTGAAGACCTGTGCTGCAGAACTGGGAGAACCACTTCAGTGCATCTTCAACCTTAGCCTGCAGCTGGGGAGAGTACCCACCCTCTGGAAGACATCCTGCATCGTTCCAGTCCTGAAAAAGAACCGGCCCAGTGAACTGAATGACTTCCGACCGGTGGCACTTACATCACATCTTATGAAGACGCTGGAGCGGCTCTTCCTCAGCCTCCTCAGACCCCAGGTTCAGCACGCCCAGGACAACCTGCAGTTTGCTTACCAGCCAGGTGTTGGTGTGGAGGATTCCATCCTCTACCTGCTATACCGAGCCCACTCCCATCTGGATAAGGGAAGCGGCACAGTGAGGATTCTCTTCTTGGATTTCTCTAGTGCCTTCAACACTATCCACCCCCCTCTGCTCCGGGACAAACTGAGCAGGATGGGAGTGGACCCCCACCTGGTGGACTGGATCTCTGACTACCTCTCTGACAGGCCACAGAATGTCAGGCTGAAGGACAGCACGTCTGACACTGTGGTCAGCAGCACTGGAGCACCCCAGGGAACAGTGCTTGCCCCTCTCCTCTTCACCCTGTACACCTCGGACTTCTGTTACAACTCGGAGCTGTGTCACCTACAGAAGTATGCTGATGACACACCCATTGTTGGGTGCATCAGGGACGACAGAGAGGAGGAGTATCGGAGACTGGTGGGGGACTTTGCTGCATGGTGCAACACCACCCACCTACAGCTAAACACCTCTAAGACGAAGGAGCTGGTCATTGACTTTGGGAGGTCCAGACCAAAACCGCGACCAGTCCTGCTAGAGGGAGCTGAGGTGGAGGCTGTGGATCCATATAAATACCTGGGGCTGTGGCTGGATAAAAAACTGGACTGGACAACACACACCAGCCACCTGTATGGGACGACACAGAGCAGGCAGTACTTCCTGAGGAGACTGCGGTCTTTTAACATCTGCAGCAAACTGCTAGGGATGTTTTACCAGTCTGTGGTTGCCAGCGTCCTCTTTTACACCGTGGTGTGCTGGGAGGGCAGCATATCTAAGAAGGACAGATTCAGACTGGATAAACTGATCAGGCGGGCCGGCTCAGTGGTCGGCATGAAGCTGGACTCTCTGGTGACGGTGGCAGAGATGAGGACACTGGATAAACTGCTGGAAATTCTTGACAACACCAGCCATCCTCTCCACACTGTCATCAGCAACCAGAGGAGCCGGCTCAGTGAGAGACTGCTTCTTCCCAAATGCAGCACCAGTAGACACAAGAACTCCTTTGTCCATCGTGCAATCACCCTCTTCAACTCCTCACTTGGGGGGAGGAGGAAATAGGGAAGACAGAGGGGAATGAGCAGTAGCTACAGTGCAATATTATATATATATATATGTATATATAATTATTTTATTTAATCAAACCTTCTGTATATGTTTATTTATCTTACTCCATCCTTTTGTTTGCTGCTGGAAATGTTAATTTCCCTGAGGTAGTCATCCCAATACTTAACACTCTATTGAAGGTGTTTAGAGTCATGGTTCTTTGAAAAGGGAAACAGTCTCCATTCTTTTATCAGAATGTAGAGCAGGTTTTCTTCTATGATTCCCCTTGTATTTAGCTTCATGTATCTTCCCATCAACCTGACCAGCTGCCTTTCTAGAGAAAAGTATAGCCAAAGCTTGATGCTGCCACCACCATAATTCATGCAGTAAATATTGTGTTTAGTTGTGTTTTATTTGTGGCAACACAAATCATTTTGCATGTAAGCCATTCAGTTTAGTTTGGATCTTACCAGAGCATCTTCTTCTATATATTTGCTGTGGCCCCTACATTGCTTATGGAAATGAGGGAAATTATTTTGACTTACTTTTAACAATTTTAACAATCTTGATACTTCCGTATAAAGGTCTAATTTGTGGCATGGGCTCTTGTGGGTTTTTTTTTTCAGATGATGGATTGAACACTGGTCTATGAGATGTTCAAAGTTTGGGATATTGTTATAAAAACTAACCCTGCTTTAATCTTCTTTCCAACTTCATGCCTGGCCAGTTTGCTGTCTTTCTTGGTCTTCATAATGTTGTCTCTTCCCTAATGTTCCTTAACAAACCTCTGAGCTCGTCACAGAACAGTTGTATTTTTACTATACTGTGTATAGTATACACAGTAGGTGAACTCAATTTAAGAACTAGGTAACATTGAAGAAAATCTGTTGCACTTGTTCTCATTTAGTACCAAAAAATAATAAAAGGGCCTGAATACTATGCACACAAAAGTTTTCAGACTTGTGGTGGTAAAACCCCCTAGCTTTAAACCATTCTCAATTTTATTTCATAACATGAATATTTTTGTTTTGTTCACTCATAAAAATCCTGGTAAAATACATAAAATGTTAATTGATTCTATAAGACACTGGAATGAATTGAATCTTAGTTTTAGTTTTGAGTTGAATCACAGACATTAATACAGGATTATGATTTTAGCAGCTGAGATGGAGATCATCTATTGACTAAATATCAAAAAGAATTCAACATAAAAAATGTAAATATTTTTCCCCATTTTCCACATCTTTACTTTGATCAGGTGAATAAATATACTCTAGACAGTGATCTGTGTAGAAAACACAGTGATCTGTGTAGACAGTGTAGAAAATGATTTATAACAAGTAAATACAAGAATGTCTCGTCACTGGAAGCATGCCATAGACCCTGTCCCCAGGAAGCCAAGGATCACTGGACTCAATGACTACAGACCTGTGGCTCTGACATCTGTGGTCATGAAATCATTTGAGCACCTGGTTCTCTCCTACCTCAAGAGCCAGCAGAGCCAGCAGGTCTGTAGATGATGCCATCAGCATGGCTCTACACTGCATCCTGCAGCATCTGGACTCCCTGGGAACCTACACCAGGATCCTGTTTGTGGACTTCAGGTCAGCCTTCAACACCATCCTTCCAGACCTTCTCCGAGGCAAGCTGTCCCAGATGAACGAGCATTATCCCATCTGCAGGTGGATCACTGACTTCCTGACTGATAGAAAGCAGCATGTGAGACTGGGGAAGAATGTCTCGGACTCCCAGACCATCAGCACCGGCTCCCCCCAGGGCTCTGTTCTTTCTCCTCTGCTCTGCTGTACCTCTGACAACCACTCCGTCAAGCTAATTAAGTTTTTAGATGACACCCCTGTTATTGGAGTCATCTTGGATGGGGATGAGTCTGCCTACAGGATGGAGGCTGAGCGTCTGGTGACCTGGTGCAGCCACAACAGTCTGGTGCTGAACGCCCAGAAGACAGTGGAGATTGTGGACTTTAGGAAGGACACAGCCCCACTCTCCTCCATCACCCTGACTGACACCCCCATCACTATTGTGGACTCATTCCGCTTCCTGGGCACCACCATCACCCAGGATCTCAAGTGGAAGCCTACCATCACCTCCGTGAAGAAGGCCCAGCAGAGGATATACTTTCCGAGGCAGTTAAAAAAATTATATCTGCCGGCATGGACGATGAAGCAGTTCTACACTGCAATCATGAAGTCCATCCTCACCCCCTCCATCACCGTGTGGTATGCTGGAGCTACCATCAGAAACAAACAGACACTGCAGCGTGTTGTGCGCTCTGTGGAGAAGGTGATTGGCTGCAGACTCCCATCTCTACAGAACTTGTACACCTGTTGGACTCATGAACAATAACCCTGTTTCAGTCTCATGACCCTGTGTTGTGTTTTTGCACCTGTGTGATTTTGCACTCATCATAACCTTCACTCGTGTATATATTAATCTGTCTATCCCATTATATTTTTTATTTTTATTTATTGCATGCTTATAAGTGTTTATTTTATGTTTGCACAAAGTACCGCAGCAATTTCCTAATGTTGAGAACCTGTTCACACATATGGCAATAAAACATTTCTGATTCTGATTCTGAACAGGAGTTTGTTGAGACTATTGGTACAGCATGATTGCTTGAAGGATGCAACTTAAAAATAGGTCTACATAGGCAACAATTTTTGTTTAGATGATTTCCAAGTTTCAATTAAAAAGAATAAATAAATATGACTGTCTACCATGTCAAAGTAAGAAACAGCAAAAAAAACAACCTCGCACCTCTGAGGATTTTACATTTTTAACACAGACAACACTACACAGCAAACCGTGGTGAACGTGTTGCTACAATGTACAGTATACAGAGTAAGGCAAAATAATGATCGTATTTAGCTAATAGCCATCCGTCCTGGTCATAAAGCATATCAATAAGCAGATGCCATTTGTTTTCAAACTTGGAACTTGAAGAACATTAGTAGGCACCAACACTTGTTTCTGGTTAGTTGTTCAATTCAATTCAATTCAAATCAAAAATACTTTTTTGATCCCAGAGGGAAATTAAGTGTTGGTCTAGCTCATATAATTAATTCTTTAAGGAGTTGTTGTAGATGATGATGGCTGTGGGCAGGAATGATATCCTGTAGCGGTCTGTATTGCAGCGAAACGGAAGAAGCCTCCGACTGAAGACGCTCTGTTGTTGTATGACTGTCTCATGAAGAGGATGCTCAGGGTTGTCCATAATTTTTTTGATTTTATGAAGAATCCTTCTTTGCATTATCATCTCCAGATTTTCCACAGTTGTCCCAAGAACAGAACCAGCCTTCTTTATCAGGTTGTTTAGCCTATTTAAGTCCCTGGCTCTGATGCTGCTACCCCAACAGATGACGGCTGAAGAGATTACACTCTCCACAACAGACTTGTAGAAGATCTCCAGCATCTTGCTGCAAACCTTGAAGGACCTAAGCTTCCTCAAGAAGTACAGTCTGCTCTGTCCCTTCTTGTAGACGGTTTCACTGTTGCACTTCCAGTCCAGTCTGTTGTCAAGGTGAACTCCGAGGTATTTATATTCCTCAACCACCTCCACTTCTTCTCCCATGACGGAGACAGTGTTTGACTTATCCCTGTTTCTTCTGAAATATACAATCATCTCCTTTGTTTTGTTCACATTCAAGGTGAGACGATTGTTTCCACACCATGTCACAAAGCGGTCCACCAGCTTTCTGTATTCAGCTTCTTGTCCATCTCTGATACACCCGACAATTGCAGAGTCATCTGAGTATTTCTGCAGATGACAGGTCTCTGATTTGTACTGGAAGTCTGAGGTGTACAGAGTGAAAAGGAATGGTGAGAGTACGGTCCCCTGTGGTGCTCCTGTGCTGCTGACCACCTGGTTTGACACACAATTCTTCAGTCTCACAAATTGTGGTGTGTTGGTCAGGTAGTCATTTATCCAGGCGATTGTTGAGGGCTCCACCTGTGTCTTCAGGAGTTTCAGACAAAGAAAATCATGCTGAATTGTGTTAAATGCACTGGAGAAATCAAAGAACATGATCCTCACAGTGCTGCCTGCTTTGACCAGATGACAGTGGGTTGGTTGAAGTAGGTGGATGATGGCATCTTCAACTCCAACTCCACAGCGATAAGCAAACTGCAGTGGGTCCTGATACGTTCTTGTTTGCTTACCCAGGGGTGCCAAAAGGAGTCTCTCCAGGACCTTCATGATGTGGGATGTCAGGGCAACGGGTCTATGACTGATAGGTGAGTTCTCTTTGGTACTGGAACAAGGCAGGATGTCTTCCACAACACTGGAACCTTCTCCTGAGTTAGGCTAAGGTTGAAGATGTGCTGCAGAATCCCACAGAGCTGCTCTGCACAGGCCTTCAGGACTCTGGGGCTGACACCATCTGGACCTGCAGCCTTGTTCCGGTTCAGTTTCTCCAGCTGCCTCTTCCCCTGACTTTTGGAGACAGACAAGTGGGAGGGGGAGACAAAGGGGGTAGCAGCATTTCCTGACTTGGTTGAAGTCAAACTTGTGGAATTAGAAGAGTCCATGGCGGAGGTGAAGGATAAAACATCCGAGGTGTAACAGGAAAGCTGTTGATCAGAGGAGAGTGGGATGTCTGTTTGGCTGGGAACAGGAGAGGGGGATGCTGAGCTAGTTCCTGAACTGAACCTGTTGAAGAATATGTTCAGTTCATTGGCTCTGTCCAGACTTCCATCTATCCAATCCTTCCTGACTTTAAAACATGTGATCTTTCTCATTCCTGACCAGACATCTCTGATATTGTTCCTCTGTAGTTTGTTCTCCAGCTTCTTCCTGTATGCCTCCTTACTGTCTCTGATCTTGACTTTAAGTTGCTTCTGTATACTCCTCAGTAATTCCCTGTGTCCCTCCCTGAAGGCTATTTCTTTCTTGTTTACCAGTTCCTTCAGGTCACTGGTGATCCAGGGTTTGTTATTAGGGAAGCATCTCACTGTTCTGGTGGGGAGGATGTTGTCTACACAGAAGTTTATATAGTCAGTCACACACTCAGTCATGGCATTGATGTCCTCTCCATGTGCTTGGCAAAGAGTCATCCAGTGTGTGGTTGCAAAACAACCCTGCAGGGCTTCTTCAGCTTCCTGTGACTTGGTTTGGACATGTATGAATCCTTTACATTTGCATAAAACAAATCCAAGGTCCTGTTTTCTCTTGTAGAGCAGCTGACAAACTGTTGAAATCTTGGAAGTGTAGTAGAGAGGGAGGCATGATTAAAATCACCAGATATTGCCACAAATGCATTGGGGTGCTGTGTCTGTAGTTTAGCAACAACGGAACTGATGACATCACATGCAGTGTCGGCAACGGCTGAAGGTGGAATGTAAACAACTGCCAAAATTACACTGGTGAACTCTCTTGGTAAATAATATGGACGAAAACTCACTGCCAAGAGTTCGACATCTGGGCTGCAGAGACGACACTTCACAGTAACATGTCCTGGATGACACCATCTGTTGTTGACAAGCACTGCTACTCCACCACCTTTTCTTTTTCTGCTCGTCTTCAGATCTCTGTCTGCTCGTACAGTCAGGAAGCCTGGCAGACAGACGTTGGAGTCGGGGATATGATCCAGCAGCCACGTCTCAGTAAAACACATAACACTGCATTCACGCATACTCTGGCTGAGTTCTTGTAAGGGCTTGGAGTTCATCCATCTTGTTAGCCAGTGATCTTACGTTGCCCATTATGATCGATGGAAGAGATGGCTTGAACTTCCTCTTTCTCTGTCTCATTTTCGCTCCTGCTCTGAATCCACGTCTCCTCCTTATCAACTCATCAGGGATTTGTGGCTTCAGTTGAGGTATTATTTCAGCTTTTGCGATGTTAATCAGCTGCTCCCGGCTGTATACCACATTGTTGCCATGGTTACGCATCATAACAAATTGTCAAGAAGGGACAAATTGACAGCAAAAATCCTTCCAGCTTCACAGCACCAAAAACTAGTATACAGGTCAAAAAAATGCAATCTTCTTTAAGAAAAAAGAGGAACCAATGTACAAAAAACCAAAACTTAATATGTAGCCAACAGAGCCAATCCAACATGCAGCCACCCAGAGCAGCGCAATTCTAGAATTAAAGCATTAAAGTTATCCAGTTGTGATGGAAGTTCTTTTTTTCTACTGCTCTTTTTTGAGCAGTTTCTCTTTAAAGCAAAGATCAATGTATTTGAACAAATCATCTTACAAGCTGTGGTTGTTTATCAGCTCTACATAACAGTTGATTAGTTTGTGCTACCTTTCCAATATTTGACAGCAAAATCTGAAAACCAAGACTCTCGACCAAGAAAGCAACAATATTATATTGAACTGTTAAACCTCCTTGCCTAAAGCATCTCCTTGATGTTAATGAGGCAAAAAGGTTTAGTTTAAAATTGGTTTGCTACTTCAGCACCACAAGACAGCGAAATCAGTTCAACTGCAAAGCACTATACTGATATTATTGAATGTATTTGGACCACAGCCTATACAAATTCAATCAGGCGAGGTTATACAGATTTTATACTACAGCCTAATATAAGGGTTAATCTATACCCTCCATGGAAAACAAATGGCTCAAACAATGGTGGTGCAATGACACAGTCATTCACAACCACATATACTCGAATATGTCGTTGTGAATATTTTTCCTTTTTTGACAGTTTCTTTTCGAGCAAAGATGGAAAAATTGAAGGCCGTCCACACTTTGAGAGATTCATATTCACATCTCTGACCACAGACATTTTCAACTTTACAAACGGAGTACAGGTAACTAAATTACATTTAAAAAAAGATTTCCATGAGAGCATCTGAGCATCAACTCAAACCTGGACACCGTAATCCATGTGTCTCTCTAAGTGGCAGCTAACCAAGAACCCAGTGTCGTCCCAATGACCAGTGCACTTTTTTTGTAAAGTGCCTTGAGATAACGTCTGCTGTGAATGGGCGCCATATAAATAAACTGAATTAAATTGAATTGAATTGTATGCTGCGGAATTTCCTTCCTCTGAGGCGATAGCTTGCGGTTCAAGAAAAAAGCTCGTTCAAAGCGTCTTTCCGACTTCTGATAACTCAATAGGAGAAATGGTCCCTCATTTCAAAACTTTGGATGAAATGGCGCTTAATTCCAGTCTGGATTGAGGCAGCGGAGTACAGATTCAGTCTCCAGAACAACATCAACACCACTATGAGAAGTCATCTATCCGAGGCAAAAATCCAAAACTTAATGACAGTAACCTCTGCTGCAGTCCCCTTTGAGACATTTGATTATGCAGAAGAAGGTGCCAAACCAGGTCCATGGGGAGCAGAAGGAACCTGTGAGACATGCACGTGTTTGGTCTTGTGCATTCAGCCCACTGCAGGTGAACTGTTTGTATTTTAGGTGCAATGGCTTGATTTTATTTCTATATGTAGTTCTTTGTTCAGCTTGTTTGGAATTAATATTATTTAAAATTAAATAAAAAAGAAATACTATTGAATATGTTGTCATTTTTAAAATTGACAGGTTAAAAATAGACTATGACATAATTCTTTTGACCCTGTCAGTCAAAATGACAAACAACAAAAACATGTAGTGCGACCTCTGATACAATTAATCATGGCCATATTTAGCATGCTATGTTTTTTAATCGCATTAGTCTAATTTTCAATCTTAAATTTTACTGTTTCTGCATGTGAATTCCCTTTAAATAAAATCTGTTTTGCTTTGGGCTTCTTGTATTTGAGTTGTTAGAGGTTAACAATACCCTGAAGTGAACATAGATTGGGTGTCATTAGGCCTGCTTATCATGATCTGACACTTCCGTTGTAGGGGCAAGGGGAAGATGAGCGAGAATTAGCAGTGAGTTGCAGACAGTGTTGCTCATTTAGCTTTTTTGTTGCTATATTCAGTGAGTTGTTAGACCCCTCCAGCGATTCTTTTTCAAAACAGCGACTAGCGAAAAATCTTGCCACTTTTTCTGGGGTTATTGGAGAGTTTTGGGTTAAGCACATATTCTTGTTACTCTCACTGAGCAGCGGTGCAGCCGTGGGGTTGTCTCCTGTCTCAGAACGTTCACAGCAGGCAGGCAGGCAGTCCCGCCTGCCCTCAGGTGCATCTGGACTCAGAGCAGATAGTCCAGAATGCTAACGAATCAAAGCCTATGATGGCAGGCAGCACTGGCACTAGTCTCAAAAACAGAGAAATGTAAACGGCTGGGACTGCATCTCTTCAAGTCTGTTAAAAACAATAAATGACTTCATAAAACCACTTTTTCATTTATATATATATATATATAAATGAAAAAGTGGCTGGAAGCCCAAATTATGTATAATTAAATACTTGAAATCATTTAAGTTGTGGACCCTGAATCTATAACCTATTGAAGTTTAACGTTTTGAATGGAATTATGGAAATGAATAAACTTTAACTTTAATAAACCCTGATATTCAATTTTTTGGGAAAGGGTCTGTGTCTATATATATATATATATATATATATATATATATATAGACACAGTGTTTTCTGTCATATAGTGTTTTTTGTCTGCAATGACAACACCTTTTTGGTGGATAACACTGAGGTTTCTTAATCAAAGGGAGGATTTGATTTGGATATGAAAATAAGATGATCCTAGAAAGACAAAAACCTAATTGTTTGTGACTCTTGTATAGTCACAAACAAGCAAAATAACTGCAATATTGAAAGTTTCACAGCAGTGTATTAAACAGTTATTTTCTTAGCCATAGAACCACTGCCATATATGCATTCTATATTTTCAGCTAGCACATTTACCAGCAAAAGTGGCTTTCATCTTGTAATGCAGATTCAGTATTAAATTAACTGCTTGTACTTAGTTTATCTGTCCAGGAAGAAATGTACTTCTTAGACAACTGTATCTGTCTGCTTTATGTCCTCTAAGCCCCTATTGTTTACGGCCGATTGTATCTTGTGCTGAGCCTGGTTCTGTTGCAGGTTTGTTCCTCTTAAAAGGAATTGGTTCCTCTTCACTGTCATGTCAGGCTTGCTCTGAATGAGGAATTGCTGCAAAGGCAATGGCTCTGTGCAATCTACTGGGCTTCTCTAGACATCACTTTTCATTAATTGATAGTAGCTAAATTTGGTTGCATTGTATTAAAAATACAATTTTAATTGAACTGTGTGTGACTATATTTTAATATCCCCAAATTACAGGATTGGATTAGATTGATTTAATTATGCATTTCTAGATAATTGGAATTGAATTGGGAGTGTTTTGTCTTGTGGAATGCCTTGAGGTGTGAACTGGTGCTATATTAATAAACTAAATTGAAGAGAGTAATTAAATGAAAATCATTATGTGGTCTAGTTCTCCTTCCTAATTGGCATATAAATGTGTTTTTTTGTGACTGAATCTGGTCGTATTTTGCCATTTTTATTCCATAAGCTTTTAATTTAGAAATCTTGGGTTTTTATTTTCATACCAGATGTTATTGTGTTTTTTTATCATTGGGGATAATATATGTTGCATCTAAATTCAATTTTTAGAGAACATTTACATAACCACTTCATGGTGTGTGTTTTTTTTAACCTTTCTAAAAATGTGCATGAAAGGCCCAAATTTTGATTTGTGAGCTAGGCATCCTAGAGCCCTCTGCTGGCCAGTCACTCATGATACTTATGTTTCCTGACATCAGGCACAGCAAAATAAACTGTCTGATGTAAAATCCATCAAGTTAATTTCCTTGGAATTTACAGTCTAAGCCTTTAGGCAGTTCTTTTGAACTTCATCTTCATGCAGCCTGTTCTTGAGTTGTGGTGGGAGTCGATCGCACACAGCATCATATCTTTACTGATACACATGTGGCCCAAGGCAAGCTGTTTTGCATCGCTTTAAGAGCCTGTCACTTCAAAACAATGCATTAGCTGACATTAGTTCCTGTCTTGAGATGTAATGTCATTAATCTTTTAATTTGACAGTTTATGTATTTCAGCTCAATACTTTGCGGACTGATGATTTTTTTTCTTTCTTTTTTGTAGAAGTGTTGCCAGTATCCTGACGTGACCTAGATCAAGCCATCATCCCAGGACTAGGAGTGGGAATTCAACCAAGCACCAACCATCACTTTCAGGTATGCTCAGAATGGGATAACATCACTGACTGAAAAGTATACAGTCATGACTATATTTTGAAATATTCTGAAATTATGTATTGTATAAGGAATGCCACTAGTGCAAAAGATGCCTTTTTTTACATTTTGGCCATCATGAGGGCAACAATGTTAAGACTAATCTCTATACATCATCACAAATATTTACATAAACAGTGTACTCTGTTTCCAATTTCCTATAACATCCAAAAGCTGAAAGTGCTCACCTGAGGAGGTCTTGTCTTCTTCACTTTATGGGCTTTCCTGGTTTCCTGATGAATTCCCTGCTGTGCCTACAACGTAAGCAGCAAAGAGATTTGGAGGGTTTTTGAAGATAAATTAAGTGTAACGGCAGGTTTCTCCTACTCTAAATTAAAGGAATCTAAGCAAGCTAAACAAACACTCTAGACATGCACAATGTACACACGGAGGAGAGAGGATTTGAGATGAGAGTTCTGTGCCTCCTCCCAGGTGTGGGTGGGATGTTCTCCTAGTTAAAGAACTTCAAACCATTTTACATCATGGAATCCTATTAAATCAGGGACCTCTGCAAAACACAAACTCTGAAGAAGATTTGATCAACTCAAATGTAAGAAAATAAAATGTTTTTAAAAGTGCTTCTCGATGTCAATCAACAACTTTTATGTATTTGCTTAAGGTAGCTTTTAGGTTTTTATGACCAGTCCTGAATAATTTATGCAGAACATTTATATAACACTGTAACAAACATTAAAATCTTTAACTCACTATCATTGTATGTCTCTACTGTTGCAACTTGTTCTGGATGAGGAAAAATCTGTGGACTCATTGTTTAATTGTCTGGCTGGACTTTACAGGTGTCCCGCACAAAGCCTTGTTGATCACAGCGGGTGTCTGCAACGCAGGAGTAGGAGCTAACTTTAGCAAATCCTCTCAGTGTGTTTCTCAATGACAGCACATGTTGGACAGTCTGCAGAGAAGCTCACAGATGCAGAGCCTCACATGTGCACGTACTGCAGACACACGCAATCTACTGTGACAGGTGAATTCTCACCTGGTACGTTGTGTACTGCCAAGCACGTGTATTTATCTGCATAGCTTGAACTTGGAAGTAAAGGGGGGATTCTCCTTTTTTCAATCCATTCTCAGTGATTAGCTGTTTCTAAAGTCAGATGAGAGAGCAAATTTGCAACAAAAAAAAATGGCAGCTAACATTGCAGACTGAGTTTTTATTCTCCCTGGAAAATGTTTATCTCTTGACAGTGAGAGGTAAGAGGCCAGGGGCTGGCAAAGATGCAGTGACTTGTTAAGAGGGACTTCAGCACTTAGAGAGCTTCTCTATAAGATCCAGACAAGCACTTGGGTCTTCTTTAACAAAAGATAAATTGGGGTGGCATAGCTGACTGCAGATAGCTCCTGGTAAGATTACTTTTGGTTTTAAGACTCTGTGTCAGAAAAACACATACAGCTTCCAGAGATACATATATATATATATATATATATATATATATATATATATATATATATATATATATATATATATATATATATACATATTAGGTGTTCTCCTGAACAGATCATGAAGATAGTAAACAACTTTATAAGAAATACAGATGACAAATAATATGCCTAAACAAACGGTTTAAGATCAGCAGCTGACCTTAGCAGGTGTGATGGATTGGCGACCTGTCCACAGTGTAAACTGCCTTTTGCCCAATGACTGCTGGAGATAGGCACTAACCCCAACCCCCTGCAAGGATAAGCAGGTTTAGATAATGGATGAATGACCTTAGCTGGTTTAAGCACACTAATTTGTTAGTATCAGTACCCATCGGACTTCTCTTTTACTTGAACTAACACAACATTGTACATAATTGTAAAAGAAATAGAAGCCTGATATATGGTCTTAATTTGTTTCATTTTCACATATTAACATCTGAAAATTGTGGCATTATATATATTAATATATTAATATATAGAAGTTTGTGGTAGTAAAGATGTAGAAATGTGTCTACACAGAGCATTGGTTTTAGGAAGATGCTGTCTTGATGATGTGTTTGTCCTACGCTTGTTTGAAAAGATGGTAAAAATATTTATTTAGCTAATTTTGAATATATATATATATATATATATATATATATGTGTGTGTGTGTGTGTGTGTGTGTACCTGGGGCAGCAGACTGAGGGTGGCTGACACCAACGGCCTTAGTAAAATGATAAAAAATAGAAGTCAGTCATGTATTTGTAGTGGAGCTGGTGTCAGAGAGGAGGATGCTGTCCAAGCTAAGAAACATACTGGACAGTCCTTCCCACCCTCTCCACAACATGCTGGATAACCTGAGAAGCAAGTTCAGTAGCAGACTCATTCCACCTCTTTGTTACGCAGAAACGATACAGAAAATCCTTCCTTCCTGTGGCCATCAGACTTTACAATTTCACACTGAACAGAATGTAACCTCTGGTCATTTATATTGTTTTATTTTTATCCCTCTTAATTTTGATGTTTCATTTGATCACTGCCTTTTTTTCTGTTTCCCTCTTTCATTATATGTCATTGTTTTTAAGAGCCCTGCAATGCAGGAATTTCCCTTTGGGATTAATAAAGTATATCTATATCTGTATCTGTATCTGTATGCATTTTATTCACCAATCATTTGTTTCACTGCCATGGAATTTCTCAGGCACTTCTGGAAAAAGACAGGTGGCACAGTATTTATGTTTGGAATATCACTGGGACATGGGCTTTCAGGACTGGAGAGCTTTGCTAATAGCATAGTGTGTGTTGTCACCAATCACTGTGGTGCACCGCCATAAGTAAACACTCCCTTTGAAAATAAGCAACACAACACAGTTCAATGTGTCCTAGGTTGTTTGTCGACATCAGGTGTTTTGGTAAATTCCACATTGCACTGTAAAACATCTTGCATTTTGCATAGATGCAAGGGTCTTACATGATCCTCAAACTTATATTTTAACATGAAGGATATGTTCTACAGCAGAGTAGGAATTTGCATGAAGTAAACTATCAAAATCTTGAAGTGCAGGATTAAAAAAAAGTGTAGTGATAAGAAGAATGATTTTTGAAGTTGTGTTGTTGATAAAAAAAGATAGAAACACACATTTTCATTTGACATTAATTAGGAAATTATACATATTTTGATTCTTTATAAAATTCTAAGACCTGAAAAAAGAATGTAAACAAGCCTGTAGTTGTGAGACATATGGATCTATCAGGTCCTAAACAAATATCATCTGGAACACCCGTTTTGATCATATTTAAGCTAAAATAACACACTTAAGTGTTTTACTTATATTTATTATAAATATTTACTTATATATATATATATATATATATATATATATATAATGCCACCAGGCTTCATCTTTGTACCCTTTAAAACCAAACAAATTGATATAAAGCAAATAGAATTAAATATGCAAGGCCCTTTTAATAATTTGCAAGTTCAACTCTATTTAAAGTTTCTATTTAAGAGCTAGATGAAATACTTTAGGTGTCGTCCTTCAAGATACTCACCAGAACTTACGATATGCTGTAACCTTCTCAAGAATTTGAAATACCTAAATCATTTATTTATGTTGTTTTTGGAGTTAGAGTCTCAATACATCTCTAGATATATCTTTGACACTCTACAAATAGAAAAAGAAAGATTAGATAGATCTTCCCTTGTCAACTTAGTATTTCTTGACGTGTTCCCTGCGTTTTACCCTGAGGCTCTGAAGACTTTTCAGTTCACAAATGGATGTCTGAGATTGCATCCCTATGACAACGTTCACATGAGCAGGATGAAGGAGCTGGTTTGGTCTGCCACACACTGAGCTGCCTCCAGTCGTCTGTGCTGTACGAGCAGAGCCTCACTGCAGGCTGGGAACCAGTATGTGGACCCCTCTGAGGCCCCCTGCTGGTACAACAAGGTGCCTACACAAGACTCGTGGGCGCTTGCAGTGTGATCAGGAGGTGAGTGGATATAAATGGCTGCATGCCGTGGCCACTGAGATTATGAAAGGTTGAGCTTGCTAAAAGCGTCTAATTTATCACAGACTGTATGGCATTAGCAACCAGAAGAGCATAGAAGGGGAAAATAAAGATGAAAGCCATAATAAAGTCACAACCGAAATGATCCCATCTTGCTTTTTAAAGTGAAGCTATTAAAGTTTGGCAAATTAGCTGTCACTCAAGCCAAAGGCAGAAATTACAAATTGGGGGGGGGACTCTAAAATCTGTTTTCATGACTAGAGAAATCTCAGCAGGTTTCCTTACAGCACTTAACCTAATCTTAATCATTATAATTTGGTCAGACCATCCTTTTCAAGGTCAAAAAGGAAATTTCAAACTCTGGAATCTTAAACTTGGTTTTAAATCTGTAGCCTACATCTTCCCAAACACATTTTGATTTGCAAGAAAAAAAGAACACAAACAATGCAGGAACAAATTATGTTCGGAAACATCTCAAATTAAATGTTGGCAAATAGAGTTTGAGGACATTTTTATTAAGCTTTTTTTTTTTTTTTTAGAATTACAATCAGATAGTTTGTAATAACTTTTTGCTATCAAATAAGAAGACAATATTGAATGTTGATTGTTTATTAACTTGATGCATTGCATCATGAATTAAATTATTGATACTATATATGTCTAAAAGAAGTTAATAATGAAATATCCACATTGCATGACAAAAACTTTCATTTCTGTATTCCATGGACATCTGACAATGAGACAAACATATGAGGCCTTGTAAAGTTTAATAATTAAAGAACATTTCTTCTTCCTTGAATTTAGTTTACATTTTATATGTGGCTAGTAATTGCTGAATATTATAGAAACTGTTGCTCTTCTGAAACTTTCCTGGAGTTTATGTTTGGTTGATGTCAGAGTACAGAGCACAATGGACATTCTGGTTAAAGGTGATAAGCATAAGCACTTGCTACAACCAAAGTATATGTGTGAAAAATAAATGAAGTAAGAAAAAGTAGAATTCGAAAGCATTTAGTATTTTACAAAAATTACATTTTATTCTGGCTGGCTCTTTGTATCTAAATGCTCAGATGTATTGTTCTGTGAAAAAATGCAAGCAGCACAAAGTTCAACCTTGGGTGTATCATTAAAATCATAAACCTGAATTTGCAGGAATTAATTGGAGACTGCATATTCTTTCCTCCTGACAAATGCCTTAAAGTTTGTAGTTACTGTAGACAAAGCATATCTAAAGTCATGCCTGATGTCTACCGGTAGTCTGTTTCTGTGGTTTGTGTTGAGCTGAACTAGAGTTGAGAAGCCACACTCACAGAGATAGGTTGGACTGAATGGCAGAAGCTCAACTGGTAAGGCATGGATACTTGCTTATTAAAATGAGAACTGATATATTGTGTTGCCAATGGATATACCCATTCGCTGACTCTCTTCTTTGCTTGGCAACGTGGCAATTTCTTTATAATTCTTAAGGGGTCACACATTGTGTCCTCATCAGAGAGATAGTATATGCCATACCTGCATTGTACCATGCCCTGTCAGCATATGTAAACAAACATAGCGGATCTTCTTTTATGGTGTAAAAAGATGGGTGTCATTTAAAATTACAGGACATTATCAGTGCTACTGTAAGGAGTGTAAATCGACGAGACTCTGTGACCCCCCTGAAAATGGGTCCATACCTCACTTTTGGATCAGGACCCACCAGTTGAGAAATTGTGCAATAGAGCATTTTGAGGACCTCAGCGTTGTTTTCAGGTTAGCCCAATAGAGTTCACCACAGACTCTCGCTGCAAGCACAGCAAAGGCTGTTTTTGGTGTTCAAGCTCCCTGCAAAACACACGAGAGAGAGGGAGAGTTAGGTAGCTTGCAGATTATGCAGCACACTCACTCACACTGGGACATCTGATATTTACTCATTTAAACACAACTTCAGATGGCATACAGGTTTGCATTCCACAGCACGACTTCACTGCATAAAGTTTAAGAGCTGTGGATAAATACACATATAAATTCCTAAGTATCTCATGCAAACATAATAACCTGTGTACCGTCTATTGGTCTCATCTGTAGGTAGGTATTATGGTGCCTACTACACCTGCTACCCTTAAGAAGGACCCATGTTGTGTCCTGTGGCTCATAAGTGGCTTCAAAGTGTGCCTGTCTTCTTATCATGAGAGAAGTGGAGCACACTTATGCTGGGTATAAAGGCTGAAAGCCTTGAGGCATCTTCTCCAAGGTATTGTCATTTTTGTACTCGCTGGACAGACTGTTCAGTGTGAGAGGAATAAAGCCAGCTGACACCAGGTTGCACAGGTTAAGTCAGGGTAAAAGATGTTGGATATTTGGTCTGAGCTATCCGTACTATTTGTCCTCATCTTTATTTTTATTTGAGCCATGTCAAAAAATGTATAGTGTCAAAAGTAATTGACCAGCATACATTCTGAATCATATCAACCAAATTAAAACTGAACAATCTTTGCCATTCCTCCTCTGTCAACTGAACTCTCATTGTTCTTTTTCCCAAAATTGGGTATTGAACCTTCCAATTGTCCTTAAAAAAATCTGATTTTATTGTTGAAACTCAAAATGTATTATTTCATGACATGTTCAGGTTGCATTTCATGAACTGTATTATAATGCCAGTAATATATTGGGCAGATAGGATTTTAAAGATAAGAAAACCCCAAGATATTAAAACCAGTAAAAATGGTTATGTTTTTATCTTTTAATAAGCTTTGCCAAGATATTTACTAAAGTGGGTAACTTATGCAGACCTAAATAGGAGGCCCATTATATGAAAATGTTACACATAATAAAATCCTGCAATGTTTGTTCTTGTGTTCTAAATTTGAACATAACGGAAAGAAATATGCAACTGTTATTTTTCTTTGGTTTTTAAATGTACAAAATGTATATTTAATTTGTGTAGGAAAACACAGTGATAGACTTTTTCAAATAAATGGAAAAACAGCGTAAATAAGAACAGGGATGAAAACAACAAGCAATGATGGTTATAAAGTCAAACAGCTGCTAGGAGGAAGGATGTGCGACGATGCTCCTTTGTGCTCCTAGATTTTAATGATCCTGTCACTGAAAGAGCTCTCCAGTTCTGCAACAGCTTCATGCATGGGGTGGGAGCTGACTGTGATCTTATTTTTGCTAGATCTCCTCTGTCTCCCACCACCTGCACTGGATCTATGGGGAATTCTAGGAAAGAGATGGTCTTTCTTAAGAGCTTATAGAACTGCCTTTTCTCAGCTGTAGGTAAGCTGCTGCTCCAACAGACAACATCATAGAATATGGTGTTGTCTCTTGTAACATAGTCAAAAAAGATCTTCAGGAGCACACCCTGCAATACAAAATATCTCAACCTCTTTAGCAGGTAGAGTGTGCTTTGACCTTTCCTGTAAAGAGCATCAGTGTTATGGTTCCAATCCAGTTTATTGTTCAGATGAACACACAGGTACAAGTACCTGTATGGTAGTCTGAGGAGTTGATGGAGAGGTCTGCAGTGTAGAGGGTGAATAGAATGGTGCTAGCAGAGTTAACTGGAGATCCCCCATTCTGCAGTCCAGCCTGTCAGAGACACATCCATGGGTCCTCATATACTGTGGGTGGCCAGTGAGGTAGATCAGTGGGGCAGGTGATGGTCCGCTCCTGACATCTCCACCTTGTCCCTCAGAAGCCCTAGCTAGATGATATTAAAAGCACTGGAAACATCAAATAACATGATTTTCACAGCGCTTCCAGGCTTCTCCAGGTGAGTCAGAGCTTTGTGCAACAGGTAGATGATTGCATGATCCACCTCGATGCCAGACTGGTAGGCAAACTTCAGTGGATCCAGCAATGACCTCACCAGAGGGTGAAAATGGTGAGCACCAATCTCTCAAGGGGCTTCATCAGGTGTGACTGGAATCCAGTGGCTTGTAGCTGCTTTGGTCCCCCAGACATGTGGTCTTCAGCACAGGTATCACACAAGAGGTCTCCTATAGCTGTGGCATTTTCCCCAGCTTCAAGCTCATGTTGAATCTGTAACTCATGATGCCAAACAGTTGATTTGTCTGAAGCCTGGAGGTGATACCATTGAGACCTGCAGCCTTTTGCAACTTGATCTTTTGCAGCTCGCAAGTGTTGAAAGGGACAGGGTGGTGTTTGGGGGAGGGGTTGTGGAATGACAGCTGAGAGGCTTGAAGTCTGGAGAAGAAAAGCAGGCAGTTGTAGAAGATAAGGGGGTTTGCATCAGGGATGACTGTGCTGGGGAAGGGCTGAGTGTCTGATCAAACCTGTTAGATTGTTCACCCAATCTAAGTGTTCACCAGCCTGGGAGTTTGCTTTATAATCTGAAATTCTTTTCAGGCTCTTCCAAACCCCATTGATGTTGTTCCACTGCAGCTGGTCACGTATCTTCTATCTGTAGATGGGGTTTTTTAGGTCCACAGGTCTCAGCTATCCTTGCTTCCTGATCTAAAGCCTTTTCTTCTCCTTGAGGAGAGCTTTTATTTCAGGGCTGAACAAGGGCTTCTTATTGGAGAAAAAAACAGTACCTGGTGTCTTCCCCCAAGTATTAAAAACAGCAGTTATTAAAACCACTGCCAAAGAAGAATAACCTGGACAACACGTTAATGCAGAACTACAGGCCAATCTCTAATCTTCCATTCATCAGTAATATCATTGAAAAAAGCTGTGTTTCAGCAGTTAAATTGCTTCCTAACAATGACCAACCGTTTTGATTTTTTCAGTCTGGTTTCCGTGCTCACCACAGCACCAAGACTGCCCTCGTCAAAGTTTTCAATGACATCCGCATAAATACAGACTGTGGTAGAACCACAGTGCTGGTACTTTTGAACCTCAGTGCAGCATGTGTCACTGTTGTTCAGGATGTACTATTGGAATGACTGGAGAGCTGGGTCTCCAGCTTCTTTGTTTCAATAGGAAACCTTTCATCAGAATTAACAGAAATCACATGTGGGGTGCCTCAGGGCTACATCCTGGGGCCACTGTTATTTAATATCTACATGCTCCCACTAGCCCAGATTATAACAAACAATAAGATTACCTACTATAACAATGCATTTAATACTCAGCTCTACATTACAATGTCACCAGGTCACTTTGAACCCATCCAAACCCTAAGTAAATGCATCGAGCAAATCAATGGATGAATGTGCAATACCTTTCTCTAACTGAACAGAAAATAAAACAGAAGTAATTTTTGGACCTAAAGAGGAACACTCAAGAGTCAGCACACAGCTTCTTGTAATACAGCTAGAAACTACTGATTAGGCCCGAAATCTAGGTGTAGTAATGGACTCAGACCTGAACCTCCAGGGTCACATAAAGGCAATAACAAGGTCAGCCTTCAATCACCTGAAGAACATTTCAGGATTAAAGGACTGATGTCACAACAGGACCTCGAAAAACTCATCCATGTATTTATCTTTAGTCAGATTGATTACTGTAACGGTGTCCTCACAGGTTTGCCTAAAAAGTATATTAGACAGCTGCAGCTGATCCAGAACGCTGCTGCTCGCGTCCTCACTAGAACCAAGAAAGTAGAGCACATCACCCCAGTTCTAAAGCCCTTACACTGGCTCCCTGTAGCTCAGAGAATAGACTTCAAAATACTTTTATTAGTTTATAAATCATTGAATGGCCAAGCGCCAAAGTATCTTGAAGATCTACTGTCACTATACCAACCCCCCAGACCATTCAGGTCCTGTTATTCCAGTCTACTCAACATCCCTAGAATTAAAACCAAACATGAAGAAGCAGCTTTCAGTTTCTATGCTCCTCTAATCTGGAACAAACTTCCAGACAAATGCAAAGCTGAAACACTGAGTTCTTTTAAATCAGGGTTAAAACCCCATTTGTTTATAGGTGCCTTTGAGTAATGTTTTCATGTATTATATGTTATGTGTGTGTTTCATGCTTTATTGTCGTTTTTACTTTATCCCCTAATCATATAAAGCACCTTGAATTACCTTGTTGTTGAAAGTGTGCTATTCAAACACAATTGCCTTGCCTTGTAAAGGGCCCAGTGTTGTCCACATAGAAGTTAATGTGGTCCGTGATGCAGTCTGTGATGCTGTCAATGCCCTCCCCATGAGGAGCACTGAACTCTGTACTGTTAGATGATTCAGAACTTATTGATGGTGTGCCAATGGGATGCAGGTTGTATGCATGATTTGCTTCAAAAACAGCAAACTGAAAGACAGAAGCGGGTCTGATAAATCTATCATTGACTGTCTGCCTCACATCACTGCCTTGAGCAGCATGCTGCACAGACAGATAAGAATAAAAGTGAAACAGCCTAGGGGTGAGTGTGCATTATGTATGGGGAGGCAGCATGGTCATCTGCATTATTTATAAAAGGTATCAGAAGGCAATACCTATAGAATACCATGAATATGGATATGTGGTAGTCTGCTTAAAAAACAGGTGTTTAGCCACATCTTTGTAGTTTTGCAGTTTGTGGTCAAAACACATGATGTTATATGTTCACTGATGTTGTCAAGCAAACCTCTGACGTCGTCATATAAAAGCTTTGTTATTACTGAGATTGAATTGCACACAGGTGGATTCTGTCTCCCTCCACAGGTGAAATTTTCAAAGGCAACTGGGGGCAGTGGGTATTTTCTCGGGTTATCAGAGTCAAGAGGCCTGACTTGGGATGTATGTCAGATTTAAGATTTTTATATGTAAAACAAATTTTAAAAAATAAAACCATGTATTGCATTGTATCCTAATTTTTAGCCACTGTGATAATCTGTCATATAACATCCCCATAAAATACATTCGAGTTTGTGAATTAAATGTTATTAAATGTGAAAAACTTTCAAGGGGTGATAACACTTTTGCAAGGGAACCTACGTATTGATCAAAGCTATTATGGCTGCTTAAAGTGAACAGAATGTTGAAAACAAAAAAACCCTGGGCTGTTTTAACAGTAGACAAAGTTGAGCTCCACAAAAATTGCTTTGGTATTTAGATTGTCATCACAACGTAAATTTTTTACTTTTAAGGGAGCCTGTGAGATCCACAAAAACAGAGAAATGCATTTTATATTTGAGAAAGTCAGACATTTCAGGTTATAATGCGAAAATGGTATTCAAAATAAGTGTGATCTCTAGGCACAATATGCGATCCCTAAAGTTGTGACTATTACCATTTCATCCTCACTGTACTGCAACAGAAATAAAAACCCCAGAAAAACTGCATGACACACCTCCTGTAGTATAAGCAGTTTTAATGAGATGTAAGGGATAGTCGAGTTTTTATTTGCTGTAAGAAGTTATAATTGTTCTTTCTCTCCTTGTTGCAGTACACTGTCAGTTGGCTGTGTATGATGACTGACTGAGAGGAAACCACTTGAATTTTTGCCTTGACAATCATGGTTCAGTGAGCAAGGGAGTTCCAATAATCCCTTGAAGGAAATGCAATGCTAAAATGAATCTGGTGAAATCTGCCCAAGTTAGCAAGTCTGTCAGTCAGATAAACAGCCTACACATGCTGGTTATCCAGGTGGCCATGGCACATCAAGCTTCTAATCTTATGTTAACAACCAGCAGAAAAACAGAAGAACCGATATATTTTTGCTTTAAAACTACTAATAATTATTACTGTGACTATATTTGTGTGGGGTTTCTGTAAATGTAGCAAAATTAGAATTTCATCTTGCTTCAAGAGAACTGAGACAGATGTTTTGCAATATGAAAGAGATGGCAGGTTTTAACAAGGGTTCAACACATTAACCTGTTTTCCGCTGTCTCTGTGTATATGTGCTTTTAAAATTAAATTAACATTAAATATGTATTCGAATTAATATGAAGAGATAATGTGAAATGGGACATTAAACTAATAATAGTAATAAAACTGATAATGTTGAGTTAAAGAAACACATTTAAATAATAATGTAAATGTAAAATTTTTTATTTTAATGTCATTATACTCAAGTATTTCTTGTCTAAGTCAATACACCATTATAGGCTCATAGTGGCTCATGTCTATCCCAGTCTTTTAATTATTGATGTACAGAAAATAATCATCATTGCATATTGTTACTTCATCACATAATTAAAGCAGAGCTTTTTAATAATTGTTTTATTGTAAGATTTTCAAATCAAATCTGTGAAGTTTTATATTCTGTTCACAACAGACATCCATTGGGTAACGTTTCTGAACAACATGACCCTGAGCTCAGGAAATTATTCTTCCGTAGGCTACCCACTGAAAGAACTATAATTACCTTCCACTTAGTTAATGCAAATTCCCATTAAAAATCTTGTTTATCACAGCTGGATTGTCGATTTTGAGAGGTCCATACTGGACCACTGATGGGACATGCTGTGTTAAACAGCAGATAACGGCCAAAAAGATTACAAGGTTATCTTACCCAACTAGACATTCTAACAACTGCGATGATTAACGTCGCACTGACATTCATGGTGATATGTGCAGAACATGCAAAGATTGGAAAACGAGAGCGGAACACTTTCCCAAATGATGTCAGTTAGTTGTTACTGATCAAAGTGATTTTATCTGAAAGGTTTTAGCTTTTAAAAGTACTATTAACTAAAAATACATTGTTGTGAAAAGTATTTACTCTCTTACAGATTTCTGTTGCAATAGCCCAGTCAAAGTCTAAAATTGAAATTGACCTGGTTTTAGGTCAGTATAGAATTTCCTTCTTTTTGCTAGCATTATAAATTATTAATCAAATTAGATCATATCTGCAAACCCTGTTACCAGAAAATAGAAACTGATGCGAAAAAAGTTGTTAATTTAACAGTTAACTTATGACAAAAGTTTTTTAGTCTGCTTGAAATATAATGCTGCCATGTTGGACTGCTTTTACAACTGCTGAATGAAAATAGACATACATCAGGTCTCCATTGACATAACCAAGTTCAAATGCTTCAGTGTATTTCAATATAACATGAAGTCTGCAAATAACTTCCTGTTTCTTTTCTCTCATTGTAAGACCTCAGTCTCAGTTAAACACTAAAAAGTGACAAGTGAAAGGTCTGGAAATAGCAATGACACATCAAGAAATAAAATGCTTTTTTCAGTGCTAAAAAATATCAAAGCAGCTTCAGTAAAAGCACATTTCTGACACATTTTGAGGATGACATATGTAGAAAAAAAGAGCACAGTTTAACTTACAGAGTATAAGTAAAATCACATTTCAAATTAAATAAATAAACAGGAGTTTGATTAAACATAGAAAACAAATAGTTCATTCTAAACTTGTCAAGAATTTATTTGAAACAATTCTGAAGTTGTTAGTGTAAAACAGAAAGATTAGACAAGGATTAGAATAAATGTATGAAATATAATACATATTTGTATGATGTACATTTTTACCAAACTACAGAGTTAGTTATAAAGTACAGGAAGATCTCAAGATATTAGAACATTAAGCAAAAGTTCAGCATTCTTTTTCACTCATACGGAGTACAGTAACATATATATATATATATATATATATATATATATATATATAGTACTATATATATATATATATATATATATATATATATATATATATATATATATATATATATATATATATATATATATATAGTACTATATATATAGTACTAACACTGTATTTGTTGGTAAATTACTCGATTTGTGATAGTCAAAATAATTTGTTTTGTCTCACAGAAACCTGGCTGCAGCAAGAGGATTATTTCAGTATAAATGAGTCAACTCCTTCCAATTATTTAACTTTTCACATTCCTAGAAGTACTGAGTGAGGAGGGGGAGTTCAATTCAGTTTATTATATAGTGCCGATTCACAACAAATGTCATCTCAAGGCACTTTACAGAGAAGTCATTTCAATACAATCATACAAACATTCCAATCAGTTAAACGGTTTTGTTATCTTTTTAAGGAATCCCAGCAGATTGCATAGTCTTTGATTTGCGGTTGTACCCCATTTATGCAGACTCCAACCACAGCAATCCCTCAGCAATTTTTCACTCTGTTCAAGCATGTAGCGACAGTGGAGAGGAAAAACTCCACTGTAACAGGAAGAAAGCTCCAGCAGAACCTGGCTCAGTACAAGCAGTTATCTACCAGGAAAGTAGAGCCCATCACCCCAGTTCTAAAGTCCTTACACTTGCTCCCTGTAGCTCAGAGAATAGACTTCAAAATACTCCTACTAGTTTATAAATCATTACATGGCTTAGCACCAAAATATGTTGAAGACCTGTTGTCATGGTACCAACCACCAAGACCACTCAGGTCCTCCAACTCTAGCCTACTAAACATCCCTAGACTCAGAACTAAACATGGAGAAGCAGCTTTCAGTTTTTATGCTCCCCTTATCTGGAACAGACTTCCTGACGAGTGTAGAGCTGCTGAAACTCTGAACTGCTTTAAATCGAGACTAAAAACCCATCTGTTTAGAATTGCCTTCGATTAAATGCTTGATGTCATATGTATGAAATGTGTTCATGCTCTCTTGCTTTTTTTGATCTTTCTCTTGCTTTATTGTGTATCATGTGTAATGTGTGTTTCTTTTATGTGTTTTTTTAAAAATCACCAAATCATGTAAAGCACCTTGAATTACCCTGCTGTTGAAAGTGTGCTATACAAATAAAATTGCCTTGCCTTGCCTTGCCTTGCCTTACCTGCAGCCCTGGGTATGATGGCTGCACTAAACTTAGCCAGAAGGTTATGGAGCTGGAGCAGGGAATCTCCACACTACACCAAATCCAGGATCACGAGCGTGATGTGGATATCATCTTCGGCTGGACTCTCGCTGCCGCCGCCAATAGTGTTCAGCTGGCTGTCACTATTCCCTTCAAGCCCAATAAAGCTGTAGAGAGGGGATCCATCGCTGGGTCTCCAAACGGACTCGGGGTACCAAATGCCCGTGTGACATCTGCTGCAGAGGAGGACCGCTGGTTTCAGCAAGGGACAAAGCCAAAAGCTTCCATCAGCTCCACTCCGGTCCCACTGAGTACCTGGACCACGGTCGGGCCCGGCCATGGTCGCAGTGGAAGACCACATGCAACAACACCTGCACAGGATCGGTACATCCGAATATCACACCTGCGTGACAGGTACAGGATGGCCACAACAACTGCCCGAATCACACCAGGAACACACAATCCCTCCATCAGTGCTCAGACTGTCCGCAATAGGCTGAGAGAGGCTGGACTGAGGGGTTGTAGGCCTGTTGTAAGGCAGGTCCTTACCAGACATCACCAGCAACAATGCCGCCTATGGGCACAAACCCACCTTCGCTGGACCAGACAGTGCTCTTCACTGATGAGTCACGGTTTTGTCTCACCAGGGGTGATGGACGGATTCGTGTTTATCGCCGAAGGAATGAGCGTTACACTGAGGCCTGTACCCTGGAGCGGGATCGATTTGGAGGTGGGGGGTCCGTCATGGTCTGGGGCGGTATATCACATCACTATCGGACTGAGCTTGTTGTCATTGCAGGCAATCTCAATGCCTTGCGGTACAGGGAAGACATCCTCCTCCCTCATGTGGTACCCTTTATGCATGCTCATCCAGACATGGTCCTCCAGCAGGACAATGCCAACAGCCATACTGCTCGTTCTGTGCGTGAGTTTCTGCATGACAGCAATGTAAGTGTTCTGCCATGGCCAGCGAAGAGCCCGGATCTCAATCCCATTGAGCACGTCTGGGACCTGTTAGATAGCAAGGTAAGGGCTAGGGCCATTCCCCCCAGAAATGTCCAGGAACTTGCAAGTGCCTTGGTGGAAGACTGGGGTAACATCTCACAGCAAGAACTGACAAATCTGGTCCAGTTCATGAGGAGGAGATGCACTGCAGTACTTCAAGCAGCTGGTGGCCATACCAGATACTGACTGGTACTTTTGATTTTGAGCCTCCCTTCATTCAAGGACACATTATTCTATTTATGTTAGTCACATGTCTGTGAAACATTTTTAGTTTATGTCTTATGGTGTTAACTGTTTTTGTGTTCATACAAATATTTACACACATTAAGTTTACTGAAAGTAAAAATAGTTGAAAGTCAGAGGACGTTTCTTTTTCTGCTTAGTTTACTAATTGGGGTTACTGTGGTTCAGTGGGTGAGTTGGTCATCTTCCAATCAGCAGGTTGTAGGTTCAATTCCAGCTTCCCCCTGTCATGTAAATTTCCCTCTGAGTAAGGCACTTAACCCCAGCTGCCTTCTGATCTATGTCAAAATATGTGTTTGTGAATGTGGCTCAAATGTAAATCCAGTATGACTAGAAAAATGCTATATAAGGTGAGTCCATTTACCATTTAATTACACATCTCAGATTAACTAAAAAAAGTACAACAAAACAGGAAAGTACAATTCAGTAAATTAGAATATTTGTTCAGATAAAGCTTGTTTGTCAGATTAAAATTACCTTTTAAAATGAAAAACATTTTAGCAGGTATTAAACATTCTTTTCATCAGGCCCCCATTTAGTTTGAATAAAAAATGTTGATTGGTCTGATATAATATTCTAATGTTCTAAGAAAATAAATGTGTTTTCAAAAGCTAAAAATCATTATGGTTGACAGAGAGAAAGTGTGTTTAACTAATCAATTTTTTTCACTTAGTGAATTGAGTTTTTGAAATAATTGAACTTTTCAATATTATTATTCTTGAGATGCACCTGTAAATTTAAAGCAATGCTTGACATGAATTTATCTTATAGGAATTGTGGTGCTATTTACTCGATCACAGACATAAAAATGACAACATGGTGTTCAAGGTGATGGAATTTTATTTAAAATTTAAAAACAAAGACAACAAGCAATGAACAACCAGCCTACAAAAGCACTCAGAATGTTCAGACCTCCGCCAAGGCAGCTCAGTCCTTCTCCTTCTGCATCCTTAAATCAAAAATTGCATCTGTAGCACTCGTTCTTGGCATGAAACTGTACTGCTGCTCACAAATGCTAACTTTTGACAGGAGCCTAGCTTCCAGCACACTTCCCATATTTTCATTGTATGACTCATTAGCTTTATACCTCTGTAGTTGCCGCAATTCTGTAGATCTGCCTTGTTCTTAAAAATCGGCACTAGAACCCTTTTCCTCCATTGATAGGGCATCTTCTCACTCTTCAGGATCTTGTAAAATAACCTCGTCAAAAATTCTACTGCCACCTCTTCTTGGCACTTCCATATCTCCACAGGACCAACTGCCATTCCCATCTTCATCCTCTTCAAACCTTTCCTCACTTCATCCTTACTAATCTCAGCTACTTCATGATCCACAAAAGTCACCTCTTCTTCTCTAGATTCTCTCTCACTTTCTTCATTCATGAGCTCTTCAAAGTACTCTTTCCATCTTCCCATCACACACTTGGCACCTGTCAGTACATTTCCGTCCCTATCCTTAATCACCCTAACCTGTTGCACATCCTTTCCATCTCTATCTCTCTGCCTCGCCAACCTGTACAAATCATTCTCTCCCTCCTTACTGTCCAACCTAGCATCATGCACCCTTTCTTTGGGCTTTCCCACCTCTATCTTCACCATACGCTACATCTCCCTGTACTTCTGTCTTCTCTCCTCAGTCCTCTTAGTGTTCCACTTCTTCTTAGCTAACATTTTGCTCTGTATATGTGCCTGGACTTTATTGTTTGACCACTAAGTCTCCTTATCTACTTTTCTCCTTCCAGATGACACACCAGTACCCTCCTACCTGTCTCCCTAATCACATTAGCTGTAGCTTTCCAGTCATCTGGGAGAACCTCCTGGCCACCAAGAGCCTGTCTTAACTCCTACCTGAAAAACTCACAACACTCTTCTATTTTCACTTTCCACCACCTGCTCCTGTGCTCTGTCTTTGTTCTCTTCACCTTCCTCACCATCAGTTTCATCCTACAGACCACCCTCCTTTTCGGTCTAGCTACACTCTCGCCTACCAGTACCTTGCAGTCATTAATCTCCTTCAGATCACAACGTCCACACAAGATGTAGTCCAGCTGTGTGCTCCTATCTACACTCTGATAAGTCACACTATCTTCCTGCCTCTTATGGAAGAAAGTGTTTACAACAGCCATTTCCATCCTTTTTAGCTAAATCTACCAGCATCTGTCCATCTTTGTTCCTATGCTGGATACCAAACTTGCCCATAACTTCCTCATCACCTCTGTTCCCTTCAGCAACATGTCCGTTAAAGTCTGCACCAATCACCACCCTCTCATCTCTAGGGATACACTGCACCAAATCATCTAGTTCACTGGCTTCTCTTCTAACTCACATCCTACCTGTGGGGCATAACCACTAACATTGATCATTCAATTTCATTTCCATGTAGTTTATTTATAAAGTGCCAATTCACAACAGATGCCATCTTAAGGCACTTTACAAGAAAAGTAATTTCAATGCAATCATAAAAACATTCCAATCAGTTTAAAGTTTTCCAGTTAAGGAATCCCAGCAGATTGCATCGAGTCACTGACTTGAGGTTGTGCCCCGTTCAAGCAGACTCCAACCACAGCAATCCCTCATACTGAGCAAGCATGTAGCAATAGTGGAGAAGAAAAACTCCCCTTTAACATGAAGAAACCTCCAGCAGAACCTGGCTCAGTACAAGCGGCCATCTGGCACGACCGTCTGGGGGTTCGAGAAGACAGAGCAGAGACATAAAAAGAACTGATGTACAAGAACTTTTTATATTAAAGAAAGTTCTGATTTGCTAATTAATCCCAGACCAATTAATAGCTACAGTTCTTTTGAACATCTAACCCTTAGTTTTCCTCATCCAAGTTGCAAAACATTAAGACCACTTTTGTTTGTGGTTTTGTATTGTCCAGCAGGCACTTGGTCTCAATTCTTAGATCAGATATCACATTTTTTATCTGATTTAGTATTAAATACTGATAATGTCAATAAAGTCGGGGATTTCAATATTCATCTGGACACTGAAAATTATAGCCTAAATTCAGCTTTTATTGCTAATTTGGACTCAATTGGCTTTACTCAAAAAGTTTTTCTATCTCAGCCTCAGAACCAATGACTAAAACTTCAGTTTTGTCCTGGTTGAGCTGGAGAAAGTTTTCTGCCATCAAGGATTTGATGTCTAAAATGCAGTTAAAAAGTGCATCCATTGGCCGTGTGTCATTGGGAGATGTACAACTGTGTATCGTCAGCATAACTGTGAAAGTTAACTCCATGTCTTCTGATGACATTGCCAAGAGGGAGCATATAAAGGTTAAAAGCACTGGGCCTAAAATTGAACACTCGGCCCCACCACATGTAATCTTGTGTACCTTAGAGGAGGAGGTATCTAAACTCACCATAAAGTAATGTGAGATACAGCACCAGAGAGGCCAATCTGTTTTAAACGGGTTAAAAGAATAGTGTGGTCCACTGTATCAAAGGCAGCGCTTAGATTCAGTAGAACCAACACCGTCACCCTCTGTGAATCACAGTTTAATCTAAAATCATTTAAAATCTTCAAAAGGGCTGTCTTGGTGATGTGGTTCAACCTTAAACCAGACTGAAATTTCTCCAGGACATTGTGGTCATTCACAAAATCATTAAAGAGTAACTAAACCCCAAAACAACTTTTTTTGTCTATAAACTCTATAAATGGGTATTTACCAATGCAATCTTTCAGTTTCTGGGGATTTTTTTACATTTTGGTGTAAACTTGTTTAATTCTACACTTTTTGGTCAAAAACGTCCTAGTGCTGCCCTCTTAGGGTTGAACGGTGGCTACTGCATTTGAATTTTGTGATTGGTGGAGAGCGGTACATCTTTACGTCACAGGCATTGACTGTGTCACAGGCATGGTCTCACAGACACACCCCGTGGGTTTGGGTATAAAACTATCAGACATACTGGCCCCGTGGCAAGTTTGGAGTTGGATTGCGTTTTTCAGGTTACCATTATTATCACATTAGCACTTAAGTTTGGAGTTGGATTGCGTTTTTCAGGTTACCATTATTATCACATTAGCACTTAGCACAGCTAACATACTGTTTTGAACATTACCCTATGTTAGCATCACCACTCAGAGACTGGACCCATCCTGTCTCTCTCTCCCTCAGCAGCAGCGCCAGCCTCGGGCAGCGCTGACTCAGCGCCCTGAGCGACGGAGGAGATCCGCTGGCTCAGGGTGCCGAGCCAGCGCCGCCCGAGCCCGGTGCTGCTGAGGCAGAAGGAGGCAGGATGAGTCCAGTCTCTGAGTGATAATGCTAACATAGGCTAACGTTCAAAACAGATGAATGTCGATCAGATCGATCAGTTGCAAAACTGCCAACGTCGCTTCGGTCACTGTCCATGTTTCAGTGTCAGATTTAGCGAGCTGTCACTGTCCTCCTGAACACACCCCCACGTTCCCCCCTCCGCTCATCCTCCATAGTTGGCCATACCCCTCCGTGCTTCCTGGAACCGCCCACTTTGTAGAATTTTTCAAATGTTGTCTGGGGGCGGGGTTATGATTTTTCATGGGGTTCAGTTACACTTTAAGTTGAATTAAAAAAAAGCTTAAAAATGGTAAGTTAGACACCAGTCTAAAATTTTTGAAATCATTCAAATCTAAATTGCTCTTCTTCAACAGGGGCCTCACCACCACCCCTTTAAAGACCCACTCCAATGAAAATCGTGTTTTTCGAGTTGTTAACGTGTTCTTATGGCTTTTCCCTGATGCCAGAGGACATATCTTAAGAAAATTAAGCTCAAAATAGCATTTCTGAGTATTTCTGCTTTCAAATAGCTGGGAATTAGTAGCATACACTAAAATGCCATCTAAAACAGACTGTGTTTGTGACGTAGCAACCGCACTGGGTAGGCTACAAGCTCCTCCTCCACTCTGCCCCGCCCCGCCCGCTCAGGTTCTGAGGAGTAGAGAAGACGATGGTGGATCAACACCTGTGTGCTGTAGCGGGTTGCAGCGCTAAGAAGAATTATATTATTATTTGCTTTCATACATTACCAAAACCATCTGCAGGGAGAGAGAATGTTAGATCATGCTACTGCAATAAATGTTGTCAGGTTTATTTTTGGTAATCCAAACGCTATCTGAATTGTAAATATATATATTTTTTTCCATTTACCCCTGCTGATGTGTCCTAAACCTTAACACAGAAAAATACATAAAACAGACATGTAACAAAATATTTTCCAAAGTGACTCTCATTTATTGGTATCTTCTGGAAAACCTTCCCTTAGATTTAGATCTCATGGGTCTCATTAGCATCAGTTTTAGATGCAGCAACTTGCTTCTGCCAAAAGCTTGAATAAAAACCACTTTCAAGTGACTGATGATGGCTTAACAGAGGCATTTTTCTTTTGTATACAAAACAGAGCTTCAACAAATTTGAACTCTGAGCTTGAATTTATCAAGTGGTGAATGCTAATTATGATTCCTAACCATGGTTTTTATGAGCATGTCATGTTTTTTATCTTAGAGCTTGGTCATGATACATAGTCTGTCAGGGTGTTGTTTACGCCTACCTTTGCTGCCCTCAAGTGGCCAAATTTCACCCAATGTTTGTTTGATACTTCTAAAATACCTCTAACAAGACTGATGACTTTAAACTACAGGAAATAATACAACTAATAAAAACACTCGGTGTGAAGCTCTTATAACATGGTGGGAATATGCTTTCTTGCACAGCCGGGAAATAGTTTAGTCTTAGCTGAAAAGCTCACATCAGTAATCAGCTCTCTCACCAACGAAGTGACAACCGCATTTTTTCCATCACCAGGAGCTGACACATGTAAAGAAACATGAGTGACTACATTTGATAGCGGCTTCCTTTGAACTGTCAATCACAAGGCAGATTTTGCTTCATCCTGTCAAACTGAACCTGTCAAAACCAGAGATGAGGGAGATTGCTGAGGAGCAAGGGGTTATGGATTCTAGATTATGACAAAGTTATAAAACTTTCATCAGGGTCACAAGGACAAACTGTCTCTTAAAAAGAGCTCTCTACATGAGCTGCCGATGGGTTTTTTTTCTTTTTAGTTCATGCAATCACCAGTGGTGGTGTCAGCTATTTTTAGCACTCTTTGTTGCTCAGAGAAATATAATTTTTGCAGCCTTGAGACTTTACTTATCCAGCCTGACTTTAACATCCATGACCATCCTCACAATTGTCAAGAAGGCTCCAGTTCAGCATGCCTTTTCGAACATACGTATTGCCATTTTGTCCCTTCCATTTCAAACCCTTGAATTATGGAATCCTCTAAAGCAGTGGTACCCAGCATTTTGACTGATAATTGTCTGGGAAGAAAACAATCAGAGTACACCACTAGAATAAACTAGACTACAGCACTGATTAAATCAACAGTTTTACTTTTGTTTTAAGTACAAAGACCACTGTAATTCATGTTTTCAGTTATTCATGTAGAGATTAATCAATGTGATTATTGGTTATGATTAGGCTACCTGATATAAATGTTGCAACATTTGATTTGAATGCCTGACTACCATAGAATTGAAAATAGAACAGCAAATAGAATAGAATGTTGAGGAGACTCTACATCTAATTGAGTACATTTTCTGGCTACTCTGTCCAACTTGGTTTATCTAACAGAAAGACAAAAAAAGCATGCTTCAACCAACAATGCAGCAGACACAGACACACACTTAAAGCTTAGAGTCTATTAAAATGAGACTTCTAGTTTTACACCAGTTTTATTGTTGTATTATTATTTTATACCTGCTGAGCCTAATATACCACTTGGAGGTCATCATATAGTAAACAGTATTCATTGTCAAATATTGTCAGTGGAAGTACTTTGTACTGTACTGTACTAACATACATACATACATTACCTGTACTGTAAGTATTGGTTTCAATGGTTTTATATTATGAATACCTGAGATTTGGAAATCTGTGTTTCTTCCAAACAAATTTGTTGTTTTGTAATAATGTGATGTATAGTTTCACATTTTGTGTTTTATTATTCTGAGTAGCAGAACATGCAAATAGTTGATTACATCATTTTCTTACATTATATAAGATTAAATAGTAGTACTCAAGTATTCAGTACTTAGCCTTATTATCACATACCTTTTCAATCTTGAGTTATTTTGTGGGTGACTACTTTTTCCTTCTACTTAAATAAAAATATACTGTAGTAGTGCCAATCCGCCTCTGGTTAACAGGTATTTTAATGGCTTTTTGGGGGCACAATGAAGTCAAGAGTTTACAATGCAGATGAATAAGCCTGCACATGGCTGCAAAAACAAAAATGATTTATCAAAAATATACAGGGAACATAAAAATTTGTCAAATTTGTTTGTGGTATTAGGAGGAAAGATGGTGATAAAATACTAAAACAAAACAGAGGCAAATATGTGAGTCTTGCAGCAAATAAAGGCCCAGACATCTAACACTGGTGATTTATATTAAGACTGCTTCCATAGCAAAAAAAAGGTCTACCAGTAATTTCATCTTTGTCATGGAAGAGGTTTGAAGTATATCCGACAAAGAGCACTTAAGACATAAATTACCATAATGTACCATAAAGAAATTAATTATTTAGAACCGATTTACCTTAATGTAGAAAATTACAGAAAAGACCTGGTGACATTGATTTGAAAGACGTTATTAGTTAGCTATAAAAGGTATCCGACTGTGGTCGCAAACTAATTATTGTGTCGACTTGCTTTTAGTAACATAACATATACGGTACTCAATTTTTTGGTGCGTAATTTAGGCAACCAAAATTGAGTCATTTAACTATAGGAGAATACATTATATAATTTCAAGTATTATTATAAAATTAGCATACATTTATTCTATCCACACTTCACATGTAATATCATTGTTAATGTTCTGATTTAGCATAATTACTGTGCCTTATTAACCAATATTTAGTTATCATGCTCTCACCCAACATCATCTCACTACACTGAAATATACTCTTTAGCCCACAGACTTGCACTTCTAGTCGTGTTAAAACATTCAAATTATACGATGTAAAAAAACCATTTAAATGCAAATCCAGTAATGGAGCAGAGAACACGTACACGATGCAACAACAGTAAATAAGAACACTTTAAACCGTGAAACACCCAGCTATTATAATGGAAGAAAATTCTTGTTTCTGTGACATGACATAATGGTTCACATGTTGTGGGAACAATGATTTCATCTTGAATGTGAATAAAAGAACTGGGATGACTGAAGCTTTCAGAAGGAATAGAAATATGTCACCCCCCATGGGATAACAAATAAGTGGGACTGGTGAAGGAGTATATACAGTATAAAATACCCCTATGGTTACCTGGACAATAACGAAGATGTACACAAGAAAGGACTAGCAAGACTTTTTATGAGGAAGCTTAGATTTTTTAAGTTTGACACAAGATGCTGCGGAGTGCAATTTCTTCTGATGCCATTTTTTGAGGTGGCATAATCAGAGGCAGTGACCTAAAAAAAACCTGAACAAACGGATAAAGAAGGTTGGCTACTTTTTGGATTAAGTATTTTTTAATTGACAGCTATGAAGTTCCTTATTTTCACCTGTTGACAACTGCTGTCAGAACAAAACAAAAAGAAAGAAAATTCAACCTTATTGGTTATTTTTAGTTATTGTAGTTTGGTTTCTTCACGATTTATCCCTATATGTTTCTGTTGTACTACATCTATGCATTTTCAATTAGAGATATTAAGGCAGTTCTAAAACACCTTTGTGTTTTAGAACTGCCTCTCCTATCCAATTTGTTAAACCGCTAAACACAGTATTTAATTCCTGCGCACAGCCGTGGGCAAATTTCACCAACGTTGTCAATGTACACTTTTTTGACTAAATAATTTCATTATCTCTTAAGAATAAGTAAATATTGGACTTTTACATTCCCAACAAATGTCTTTCAGATCTACAAAACAAAGCTTTTAAATTGTAACAATTGTTTATCCTATGATTACCATGGTAACAGATGAGAAGTCTTTAAAACAAATTTCCAAGAGTGGCACTAATTGGATATTACAAAACAAGCACAAGAAACACAAAATGTCTTCTAAGTTTTATTTGACAACAATTTCAAAATAAGTGTACTATATTCATACATTTGTAGAAAGTATATTCAAACCCAATCATCAAAGGACTTATAAAACAAAGTACAAAGTTTCTAAAAAATAAAATGTCTATTTCATACTAGTCCTAAACTAGAACTGTGCAATGATTTCAATATAATAAGATTTTGCTATGAATATGAACAAATGTCTTGTGATATATAACCAACCTCATCACTTATTAATTAAAAGGTAGCCGTATGGAGCAACTGTCAAAAAGATGTGTGCATAATTCTAGCAATTCATATTTATTTTTGTGTAGAAATTAGTTATATTCACAAAACTTTGCACTCACAGCTTTTAGATTCATGCTCATATAAAACATTTTTTAACCTGCACAATTTCTTAGACTCATATGACAGCAGAATTTTCCGTACAACTTTTATTGACATACAAATGCAAATGGTCAGAATTATACACACATCTTTTTGATAGTTGTCTTACTCCATAGGTAGTGCAGTTAAACACAGCGCCCCAAGGGTACTGTAAATTATTTGTTTAACACCAACAGATTTAGCAGGACCACCTGTTTAAATCTTAATTTAAAACTGCCCTAACTCCAAAAAAAATGTAGCTACTTGTTAGCTTGTCTGTTTTATCTTCCTCAAACTACTAAATACCCTCCATATATGTGTTCCTTTTATCATTAACAAAACCTTCAACAAAACCCAAAGAAATAGATAACAGTAACTTTATTTTTTTTCTTTAAACCTTTTCTTTAAGAAAAGATTGTACTCACAGTTGATGTGTAGAAAGGTTCCAGAATAAGTAAGAAAATGTGCAGTAACATTTCTGACAATACCACAATCCTTATTGCTATAATGTCTCTTTAAGAGAGCCTTCTCCTATTCCATTTCCTTGTGTACTAGACCATAAAAGAAAAAAAATTGAGTATAAAACAGTAGTGAAAAGTAACGGAAAGACTATAACCTCTTAAACAGACCCTTGCGTTATTTAAATTACAATCATTCTAAAAACAAGAGTATTTCACATTCATAAGCCACTTGTACCAACCAGATGTGGTTACACTCCAGTGTTGTCTTTTTCTCCAGGCAGCAGTTTTTCCTTAGCAGAGTCCTGAGGCCCTTTGTGTGCAGATGTCTGCATTTCTCTACTTTTGACCCACGTGTAGGCTGAGGAGCCACCAAGAACCATCATGTTACTGGTCCACCACAGCAGACTCTTACTGGATGAGTTGTACACCACTGCAATAACAGTCTGTGCACAAGCCTTTGCAGTTCCTGAGACATTATGAGTGAGCGGGCTGGTAAATTTGATCTGGAGGCCTGTGACGTAGCCGATGGCAAAACCAAACACTCCTCCCAGCGTCATCATCCCCCAAAAGTGGAGGTTGGTCAAGCCGCTAAAGCTGGCTACTTTACCCAGCTCCCCAAACACAAGGATGAGAGGAAGGAAGAGAACGCAAGCATTGATGTTGTTGTAGAAGGACAGTTTCCAGATGCTTCCATCCACAGCAGGCATCACCTTCTTGGTGTAGATGGCATTGAGAGAGACAAAGGCACTTGCCAGCACCCCAAAAAATACACCCGACCAAGACAGGGACCCAGCAAGGCCTTCCTGGTCCACGCCGAGCCAGAATCCACCTAAAAAGGCAAAAAGCAAACATGAAGGACTGAGAAATCACATAACAAAAGCAGCTGACTTTGAGCTAAACATTTATTCCAAAACTGTCAGAGACACTATTTTCAATTAGAGGTGTGTGTTCTAGGAGTTGTCTCTGTAGGTGCACAACTCTGCTTTATTGCTTGCAAGCAATTTCCTAAACATAATGAATATTCAAGGGCTGAGTGAGTGAGGTCATATAAATGTATCCATAAAAGTGTGGAAAACTGTTATTGTTCTTTAGGTGATAGAAAGGAATTTAAAGTGAACCATAATGACTGCATGTAAAAACAACTCAAGAATACAGATATATAAAGTTAAACGTAAATGTACTAGTCGAGTAGAACATATTTAAAAATAGGTGTGATGTGCTTTCTAATAAGTATGCATGTTTCATATATCTACAGTTAAATAGATAAAAGTGATTTCACCAATGCTGCTTCTTTTATGTTGCAGTAGATTCACTGGAAAATGACAAAACTGATTTTACTGAGTGCTACTGCATCCAAATGTAGTCGTTTTTAGTGATCAGCCTGTAAGTGTTTACCATAATGTATTTGCATGGTTATTATTTTCATCTTGTGCTTTAACTGCGCAACCTTGTAAATTGTGGTTTTGTTTTCTGTAGTGCTGTTGCTTTGCAGCAAGAAGGTCCTGGGTTTGAATTCCAGTCTGGGGTGTTTCTGCATGTTCTCTGCATGTGTGGGTTCTCACCGGGCGCGCGCGCACACACACACACACACACACACACATAAATAAATAAATAAATAAATAGGTGCTCCAGTGGAGTTCGTTTGACACAAAGAGCACCACAGGACGCAATTTAATAACAGACAGAAGAAACAAGTTGACCTACCCATAATGATCCCACAGCAGATCAGAGCTTGCAAAGATGTGGTTTGTTTCAGGATAATAAATGATAACAGCACGTTAAAAACAGTGCTGAGGGATCGGCCAATAGTGTAAAAAGCCACTCCGACGTATTTTAAGCACAAGTTGTTGAAGGTGATCATTCCGATGAAGACAACGGACAGCGGCAGGACTTCACGCGACGTCTTCACGTCGAATCTGACCGACGGGAAGTCGACGGTTCCGGGACACAGCTTGGCAAAGAGCTGCATGAGCCAGCACAGCCCCACAGTCACCACACACTGATAGAAAGTGACAAACAGCGGCGCGTCCAGCTCTCGGTTGTCCAGCAGGTAGTTGTTGAGGAAAACCATTGTTATCGAGACGAACCAGTAAATTGCGACCACGGCTGCTATCCTGACAGCTCGGAGAATGAAAGACTCTTCGTGCTCATCTTGGTTCATCGTTTCCGAGCCGGACAAAGCCATTCTCAAAATGCCGGAGCGCTTCAGCTGCGTCCTGTTCATGATTAGAGACAAAACAAACAAAACCAGGTGGTTTCAAAAACGTGACATTTACGGAGCTGAAGTGCAAGTACAGACATCCGAGATGGAAAACATGAGCGCTGTATCCTGCCACCTCCCGGAATTAACAAACTAACTTCCGATCAGAGATTTTTCAACATAAAAGCGCAAGCAAAGGTGTATATTTATATTAAAGTATTTAATTTAAATCCTTTATAATTAGCATACATCAGTGATGACTAATTGAATCAGACATATATACAATCAGCACGAATACAATTTAGGAAAGTCGGAGTCAAACAAGGTCTTCATCGTACGTTTTGCTGATCATCATCATCATCATCATCATCATCATAATCATTATGTATCCTGTTACCTAAAACTACATTTTTAGATCATCTATCAACTTTCCACTTCATTTCCATACCGTTTTTACTCAGCGTATCACTTGTGTCACTATTCAAACTGCCTGAACTGGATTATTCAGTAACCGGAGCTATTACTTCCTTGTGTGCACGATGTCGTGTTATGTATTCACACCAGCGTCTATCTATGATGTTCTTTTTAAAAGTGTGCCATAAAGTAATTCTACATCTACTATATGCACCGCTTTAACAAGTCATCTTCGCGTACCAGTTCCCAATAACAATTCTCCTATGTAGTTTTTCCACACATGAGGACTAACAAGTGAAACGTAAAAGTAGGAAAATAAATCAAACAAAAAAACCAGAGACAATATACATGCATGTGTCAGTAGGCTAACAATAAAAATGCTTTCATACCTGTTTTCAATATATGTCAGATCGATAGGCTATAGCCTATATGAGAGATCTACCCAGTTTTTCAGTCTCGCAGGTCTTATCGGCGCAGGTAAATTTGGTAGAGTGAGCTGTATTTCTTGATGAGTATCATTCCTTTGACCACCTGCCTGCACACAAGATGATTGACAACGGCGGCGCTGCAGCAAAAGGAGCGCTGCTGAAGATGATCGAAAAAGCGACTGCGCATGTGCAACTGACTGGCTTGACGCAAATGTTAAAAAATATAGTATCAAAAGATTAAGTAATATTATACTTTGACGTTGGAATAATTACACACACACATATATATATATATATATATATATATATATATATATATATATATGAACTGATCAAGCTGTTATGCACTTTCTATAAATCACTGTTTTGTTTAAAGTTGACTAGATTAAAGCATAAATAGTACATTTCAGCACATCTTGGAAATGTGATTGTTCACTTGCCAAAAAGTGACTAGAACATCTTGTTTACAAATTAAGGGATAAATATGCCTGAAAATGTGTCTCTTTCTTTCTTTCTTTCTTTCTTTCTTTCTGATTTAATTGTAGACATCACAGGATACTGAGTCCTTTGCACAATCTTTGATACCCCCAAAATCAAAAACAATTATAATTGGACTTACCGAAAATTGATTATAGCATCCTGTTTTAGAGGGTTACATTTTCCAAAAAAATCAAATTATCTATTGATGCTATTGTACCCATCAAAGCATACTGGGTTCTTTGCATGATCTTAAATACCCCCGAAATGGCAAAAAACAAAAACAAACAAAAACGACAATTTTACTTGCCAGAAATTGATTATAGCATCATGTTTACTCATGAAGAGTTAAATGTACTAAATTATGACTATTTATTTTTCTTTGATGCTACAGTTTACATCACAGCATACTGAGTTTTTTGCATAATCATAAATACCCCCATTAAAGGCGGTTGACAACTAGTGAGGCGCATTACCGCCACCTACTGGTAAAGAGTGTGCACGTCATCAAGTTTGGGTGTGAGCGGTGTACAGACAATGTTTACAGGTCCTTCTCAAAAAATTAGCATATTGTGATAAAGTTAATTCTTTTCCATAATGTAATGATAAAAATTAAACTTTCATATATTTTAGATTAATTCCAAACCAACTTAAATATTTCAGGTCTTTTATTTTTTTTAAACTGATGATTTTGGCATACAGCTCATGAAAACCCAAAATTCCTATCTCAAAAAATTAGCATATTTCATCCGACCAATAAAAGAAAAGTGTTTTTAATACAAAAAAAGTCAACCTTCAAATAATTATGTTCAGTTATGCACTCAATACTTGGTCGGGAATCCTTTTGCAGAAATGACTGCTTCAATGCGGCGTGGCATGGAGGCAATCAGCCTGTGGCACTGCTGAGGTGTTATGGAGGCCCAGGATGCTTCGATAGCGGCCTTAAGCTCATCCAGAGTGTTGGGTCTTGCGTCTCTCTACTTCCTCTTCACAATATCCCACATATTCTCTATGGGGTTCAGGTCAGGAGAGTTGGCAGGCCAATTGAGCACAGTAATACCATGGTGAGTAAACCAATTACCAGTGGTTTTGGCACTGTGAGCAGGTGCCATGTCGTGCTGAAAAATGAAATCTTCATCTCCATAAAGCTTTTCAGCAGATGGAAGCATGAAGTGCTCCAAAATCTCCTGATAGCTAGCTGCATTGACCCTGCCCTTGATAAAACACAGTGGACCAACACCAGCAGCTGACATGGCACCCCAGACCATCACTGACTGTGGGTACTTGACACTGGACTTCAGGCATTTCCTTCTCCCCAGTCTTCCTCCAGACTCTGGCACCTTGATTTCCGAATGACATGCAAGTACTTTGGAAAACTGAGCAACAGTCCAGTGCTGCTTCTCTGTAGCCCATGTCAGGCGCTGACATGTTTCTGGTTCAAAAGTGGCTTGACCTGGGGAATGCGGCACCTGTAGCCCATTTCCTGCACACGCCTGTGCACGGTGGCTCTGGATGTTTATACTCCAGACTCAGTCCACTGCTTCTGCAGGTCCCCCGAGGTCTGGAATCGGTCCTTCTCCACAATCTTCCTCAGGGTCCGGTCACCTCTTCTCGCGTTTTCTGCCACACTTTTTCCTTCCCACAGACTTCCCACTGAGGTGCCTTGATACAGCACTCTAGGAACAGCCTATTTGTTCAGAAATTTCTTTCTGTGTCTTACCCTTTTGCTTGAGGGTGTCAATGATGGCCTTCTGGGCAGCAGTCAGGTCGGCAGTCTTACCCATGATTGCGGTTTTGAGTAATGAACCAGGCTGGGAGTTTTTAAAAGCCTCAGGAATCTTTTGCAGGTGTTTAGAGTTAATTAGTCGATTCAGATGATTAGGTTAATAGCTCGTTTAGAGAACCTTTTCATGATATGCTAATTTTTTGAGATAGTAATTTGGGGTTTTCATGAGCTGTATGCCAAAATCATCAGTTTTAAAACAATAAAAGACCTGAAATATTTCAGTTGGTATACAATTAATCTAAAAAATATGAAAGTTTAATTTTTATCATTACATTATGGAAAAGAATGAACTTTATCACAATATGCTAATTTTTTGAGAAGGACCTGTAGAACCCAACCCTCATCTCGCCATGATTGGATGGAAATTCGACAAACATGATTTGTTGGTCAAAACCAGCCACTCATTGGTTCTTCCAGGCAAGCCAAATATGGTTAAAACAATTGTAACTTGTAACTAGAAACTTGAAACCTGTAACTTGAAACCTGTAACTTGTAACTTGAAACCTGAGACCTGTAACTTGTATTTTTAGAATATGTGCAAGTTACAAAACATGACTTACAAGTTACAAAATGTAAGTCACAAGTACAAAACGAGTTACAAGTACAAAATGTAAGTCACAAGTACAAAACGTAAGTTACAAGTACAAAACGAGTTACAAGTACAAAACGTAAGTTACAAGTATAAAACACAAGTTCATAAGTTACAAGTACAAAACATAAGTTACAAGTACAAACCTAAAAGTTACAAGTACGAAAATAAAGTCCCAATTCTAGCTCCATACTTTTCCTGCTAAATGCTGACTATCCAAATAGGACCCAACCAGCCACTGGGGGGACCCAAAGCTAAATGTTCAGCCTCCCAGGAGAAATAAAATTGGCCATATTTATCCACAACAAGTTTAAAAATTTAAATATATGATAATAAAATAAAATAGGACACATCATGGAGCTCATGTTTGTCTGGCAAATTTATGCTTTACAATTCAGGTGAAAGGCAAACAATTCTGTCAAAAGATAAAGCAAAGGTGAAACAATATGATAGCTCAAGTGTGCACTGAAAATAAATATTTGTTGAAGCACCTTTAAGTTCAATTACAGCATTAAGTCTTATTGCTAGGGCTGTTCAGCATCCCACATTTTCATTTGACAATGTTTCCCCACTGTGCTCTGCAAAAATCTTCCAAAACTCTCAGATTGTTAAACCATTTATTGCCCACAGCCCTTTCCAAGAAACCTAGGGACTCTGGTCGAGCCATTACCAGGCTTTGCATTTCTCTTATGGAGTTATTTCAGTAATTTGCATGTAGACTTGGACTCACTGTAAAGCTAAAATAATAAATCAAGAGATGCTACAACAAAGTATTAGTTTGAGTTTGCACACTGATGCAACCAGGTTGTTACAGCATTTGTTTTTCATATTCTTTTTCTAAATAAATGTTTATTGTGCCAGATACATTTACCTTTATATGTGGTAATAGTTGTTTAAAGGTTTTATCATAATTTAACTGTTTTGCCTAAAAACATGTCATTTTAACAAGAGTTGTGACTGAGGTCTGGCCACAGAAGGAAGTAACGGTTAAAACAAAAACCTGCCAGATACAAGCCAACCAATGAATGTTTGTTGTTTTACTTGTCTGACTTTAAAATACATGCTGGTTGTTGTTCTGTTTTTTTTTCAAGCACAGATAATATTGATTTATTTTTGCCATGTACAATAACCAAATGAAAAGATTTAAAAAGGGTGATTGATTCCAATATTAGTAATTTTTTTGCATAGTGTCTTTTGCATTGGGGAACCCACAGAAGCGGACCTGCTTTCAAACCAAAACACATTCTCCCAGAACCTTTTATATGCTTATAGCCAGACCTGAAAGAAAAACCTTTAGTCGTACAACCTTACACCTTAACACAGATGTATGATGGGTACTGGGGATTTTCACATGTAGAACCTAGCCAGTACTTAGCAGACATCTTTGTAGCTCCTCTTGCTGTTGCTGTCGACCCCTGACCTTTTTGAGAAAGTTCCAGATTTCTGTTTTCAGTTTAACCTCAAAACATTTCATAACACAAAATATTATGTAACCCCAAAATTAGAATAAAATAAAAATAAATAGAACATAACAAAACTATGGTATGAATATAAGAATTCACTTTTTTTTTTTTTGTTAATTCTGTTTTATAAGCATCTGGACTAAAGCTTCCTCTAAAGCTTCCTGTTCTATTCTATTCTATTCTATTCTATTCTATTCTATTCTATTCTATTCTATTAACTAATCTAACAAATATTTGACACATGCATGTGTCAACTTCTTGTTAAGTGCCTTGAGATGACATCTGTTGTGAATTGGCGCTATATAAATAAACTGAATTGAATTGAATTGACACAATTACAATATATACTGATCTCTGTTTATGAAACTAAATAATCATCCACACCCTCTCTCGTTATCTCTCTGACTCTCATACTCTGTCAGCAGTAGCAGGAGTCATACAGTAGGTGGCAGCAAATTGCCATCAATCTTTTTTTAAAGGGACTGTGGAGGAAAATAAGCAATTACAGATATGTTTAACTTTGTTTAACTTGTGAAAGAAACTTAATTCAAGGATGTTCTCTGGAATGGACACTTACAGGTCAGCAACCCCACAGGTCAGCTGCCAGGGTAATTTAAGATCTGGAAGATGTCATGAGATACTGGTTTATGAGGGGGGAACAAATCCCTTTATACAATCTGTTTCCTACAACTGGCTGGCGGGGTAATAAAACCCCCTGGACTTCTTAGAGTTTGGATTAAGTGGAAAATAACTGTTGGATGTGGGGTGTGACCTAACTATGTATATGACAGGGTTGTAAGTCTGATTTTGTCAGACACAGACCAGGATGAAATGCTTGATCTGTCTCTCCTTGCATGCAAGAAATAAAACCAAAGAACTGTCTCAACTGTCTTTATTTAGAACTTAACTCTGCCAGCACAGGGACCCTAATGCATCATAACTCTTTACATGCACAGCATACTACCTAACGTTTAAGTGATGTGTGGAATAAAATTAAAAAGTAGTCTATTCTGTATTCATTCTGGCTGTTTAACAAGGACTGGAAGCCATTGCTTGTCTGGGATGCATGATTGTATGAAATAATACACATGCAAACATTGTTTTTACTTTAAAATATGTTGCCAATTTAACTTTGCCAATAACATCAACCTTAGCAATAACAGTAAGACAGGTTTCTAATTAATTCAAAGTTTCTCCATTTTGATTTTTTAACTGAGTGCAGACAGGCCACAGAGAAACTGATTTTCTTCCTACCGAAACACTAATGGTTCGGCCTCAGACCCACCACACGTAAATGTCTTTGGTTTTTTTCTCTCAGAGGAAATATTTCTAATGGGACCATTGACATAAAATTCACACTAGCTGTTGACTACAACCCAAGTAATCATTATGTGTGAGAAGTGACTATTGTATACACTTACAGAAATGTTATAAATACTTTAAGAAAAAGCCTTTCATGAGATTGACACTTTCAAGATGTCTCAGGTTGGATTTTGCGTTGTTCTTCCACACACACTTTCTTTCGATTTAATTCAGTTCATTTTTATAGTGCCAATTCACAACATGTTATCTCAATGCACTTTACAAGAACAGTCATGTCAATTAAATCATGAGTACATTCCAATTAATCCTAATTATTAAACAGTGCATTAAGTTTAGTTTGCTATTCCAATCAGTTTAAAGTTTTCTATCTAAGGAAACCCAGCAGATTGCATCAAGTCATTGACTTGTAGCATTCACTCCTCCTTGACCAACATGTAGCTACAGTAGACAGTCGCCTTTCTTTGACTCTTGAAGGGTGTGGGGGGGGCTCTTTATGTGGACTTTTATCTTACGTTTTTTCTTTAGATTTTTGGTTGGATGCAAATCAAATTATTTGATGGGCCATTTTGGCAGTGTAATTTTCTTCCCTTCAAACAAAGAGTTTCCTTGACTGTGTGTTTGGGACTATTGTGCTTGAAAATCCACACTTGTTCCATCTTCAGATTCCCATCAAGAATGCCTAGGGATATTTCTCCATTCTTTTCTCCTTCAGTTTTATGACGTTTGCCAGAACCATTTCCTGTAAGACACATCATGAAGTTCCACCCTGCAACCTTCACCTTTATCAAGGTGTATTTGGTGATGTGTAGAGCAACTTTTCCTCCAACATGGTGTGTGCAACATATCTGACCAGTCTACGCATGTTCTCCTAGTATTTTAATGGCTTGTCTAAATTTTCTGCAGTCATCAATTAACAAGCTGTAACATGCTTTTACTTCAGAAGAATAGCCTTGCGCAGTAAATGTACATAGAGGCCATTATTGTGGTTCTGTGTATTTTGTTCATAGGAAGGACTGTACCAGTTATTTCCAGGTCTTTCTGAAGCCCACTGTGAGTGCTCATTGGCTCTTAGCACAATTGTTTTGATTATTCTTTTGATTCCAGTTCGAAATCTTTGAGAGGCATCTTTCCACTTCTAGATTAATGTTCCAACTGATTAGATTCGACACAGACAGACAGACAGACAGACAGACAGACAGACAGACAGACAGACAGACAGACAGACAGACAGACAGACAGACAGACAGGCAGGCAGACAGGCAGGCAGACAGGCAGACAGACAGGCAGACAGACAGGCAGACAGACAATTTTATGATGAAGTAAAAAGAAAAAGATTCATCCAAGCTTTACATTACTTTACTTTGCTGACCAGACTTTATGTCAAGCTCCATGACTTCCAGCTGTCACCGTTCTCTTCCACAGTTGCGAGCTTGCTCACTTGCTGGAAAATTGTTGAGAGTTGTTTTTGGTTTTGCTTTTTTTGTTTCATATCTTCTGCTATAACGCACAGCAAGTAACTTGGCTGATGTACTGATATGTGCTGCTGAGCCAGTAAGCTATATACTTATGGATCTGTAGATACACTCAGCAAGGGTAAGACCCCATGTCTCTCAAAGAATACATGGGTGGTATTTTATAATTCAGCCTATACAACACTTACATCAGTGGGTGTCCAACCTTTCACTGTGCTCCTTTTTTCTTGGGTTTTGGGAAGGGGAGAGAACTGCCTTTCTGTTGTCAATCTCAAAACTCAGTCATGTGTCTTATTGACTAGATGGTAGGATGTCAACTTTTTCAGGCAACATCGACAGAACATAAGAAATATGCTGTATTCTCAGAAAAAAAGTAGCCAGCATGCTATAGTTTTATTGGATGGGGAAAAATAAAAACTTAAACAGGCAAGAAAGAACTGCAGAGTTAGAACTATGTTTTAAATGTGATGTGTGTAACAACCATCAATCCCTTTAATTTTGATGTTAACACTTCAAACTCACTGCTTATCAAAATCAAACAAGTCTCTTGAAAAGACTTTCACTTTAAATCACATTTGCACTCTTGAGCGAAGAGCAGATTAAATTTTTTTTACATGTATGTTTTGGAAAAATATACAGTAAATCTAACAGTATACTGGGGATTATAGGGAGGGATGTCAAATCTAAATTTAACAAATGTCTTCTGATCACCAATGAAAATAAATGAATCTAAATAATGAGTAAAACAAACAAACACCATGTATGATATAAAAAGCGATTGCAAACTACACACTACATGTGAACTGAAAGACAGCTCTAATACTGTAAGAATTTTGTTAAATGAAACCCTAAAATATATACACCTGTTTAAATCTCAGGTTTCAACATGAAGTTTGTTTTTTATTCTCATGACCTAATGGTATTTTTTTATTCTTTAAGATTCAGGTTAACAAAAGAAAGGAAGAGCAAGGATGGGAATGGTGGACTGTCAGACCTACAAATATTCTGCCAGCAAATATTCTTTAGCATCCTGTAGGAACAGCAGGAAAATAGTAATTGGACATTCATTACAACACAAGGATTCACACAGTTTCTATTGGTGCTACCACACCAGACCTGCTAAAAAAGAATTTTTCTTTTGTATGTCCTGCCACCTATTCAATGTTGGCAATAAACACCTAGTTGGTCTACACAGTTTCCCTGCCTCAAGCCTCCTGTTCATTCCAGCTGCTTAAGGCGATTCCAATGAAGATATTTACTCAGAAGCAATCTTAGTATATTGTATGAAAACAAATAAATGTACAGGATGTTCACTCCCTTCTTCAATAAAAACTTTCTTCTGTGTTCAGTACCACAGAGTGCTCTTGTTGGGCAATGTGGGAATTAGATTATCTCATCCAGCCAATGAGTAAATCAAGTTAGCTAATCACAAGTCACCTGATAGGTCAAAGATGTGGGAATTATTTTCCTTTGTAAGTAAAACCTACTACCAGTTGTAAAGTACATTAAATAAACGCATGTAATCATTTCACATGAGAACTGTTGCACACTCTGAACTTTGTCATAATAAAACATTCACCATTGAAGATGTTGCATTTTGTTTTGCTGTTGCAAGTTCACTTTTAAAGGGGTATTCCACCTCTAAGTCAAAAGTTGTCTTTTGCCATATTCCTCAGAGTTAGATAAGTGAGAAAAAAGCATTTTATATCCAGCCCCGTAATTCTCTCGATCTGGCAGCAGTCCGTTCGCTTTAGCTTAGCATAAAACAATGTAAGCGATTTGTACCCAATAGCATTTTGTGGACAAAAGTGATTAAAATTAATCAATAATGATCGTAATTTTTACTGGTGAACTCAATAATCATATGGACTGCAAATGAAAAGTAAGTAGCACCAAGGAATTACAGGAGCCGATTTAGACTTGGGACTGCATTACGACAAAGCCCCGCTGTAAGAGGCTGCTGCAAGGTGCAAGGACATGACACAGCGGTCCCTAAAGTTTTAGTAATATGAAATTTATGAAACATTCTATTGCTGTATTTCTTTGACTTGTTTTCACAGCCCTTTACTACACAAGTAGCAACCATCCACGCGGCTGCTTCCCGGATGCGCTGACTGACCGTCGGAGGAGCTGCTGCGGGAAGTTGGGAAAACTGAACTTTCGGGCAGCAAACGCGGGGCATCAACCAATCAGAGCGACTCTTTGTACTGACGTAGTTACTCCTTCCATGGGTGGATCGGCAAGTTTTTCATTCAAGACGGAGGATCAACTATCCGTCCCTGTGTGTAATGTTCGTGAATTGTATGACCCGTCTTCGTCTTTTTAAAAAGACAGGAAGAGATCGGATCTTATTTGAAGGAAGATATCGGACGATATTTGAGTGCCAGGTAAGCAGTTAAATATTTTTCTTTTAAGTTTCTTATGTGTTTAGACGTCGTTGTCTGGCTTGTGTGGCTTCATTATTTAAATAAACCCAAGCCACTCGACATAATCCGCCATGTTGTATACAACTAGCAACAGACAAATCCACGCCCGCACGCTGACGTGATGCGCCGACGGAGACTACAAAGTGCAAGCAGCTGTGTTTAATTTTTAAGCGTCGACTTTCGTCCGTTTGAGCGATTTGACACCTGGATGCGCTGACCGGTGTCAACGTGCCATACGCTGCCAAAATGTGAAGCTTACCCGGAAGTTTCAAAAATCGCAGTTCTCCCCTCTACCGCTAGGGGTTGGCTGCAGAAAGGAGCAAGTTCCCATTGACTCCCATGTTAAAAATGCCATCTTCACAGCAGAAATACATATTTTTACAGCCTGGTTCAAAAAAATATTTTAGGATATTTTAGGTTTAAAAGGTAATCATGACAACTGTGAGGGGGGTGAATGTTTTCATAACTCATCGGTCTGGATATAATTTAAGTTCGAAATTATGAATAATGAGGGGAATGTCCTTTTGATTGAGAGGTCTCAGATGAGCTGTCAGTGCTAGCACTGGTGGCTAGCGGCTTGCCCCAAACGATGCTTGCTCCAAGGAAGTCCTTTGGCCTCAGGCTCATGTTAAAAGTCTTGGCTATTTTGTTTCTTTGAACTTGACCATCAATTGCATCTGCAGCGGTTATTCGTGTTCGGAAGTTAATCTTGCACTTATTGGACAAAGATGCCTTGGTGTGGTATTGATTGCACCATCCAAGAAGTCTCTGCTCCATTTTTTATCGGTAAGTAAAATTATATTTCTGCTGTGCATTTTAGATAATGCTGCTTGGTCAAAAATGGGTTGAAATGATCAAATTTCTTCATCACTTTACATACTGATTGTTAAAACTTGTTTTAGTTAAAATTAGTTTTAGTGAAAGCTATGGACCAACACGGCTTCATGCTTTTATAAAAAAAGAAAATTATTGATTCCGCCTAGAAAGCAGAGGGATAGCAGAGTCGCTCAATCGCATTTTTCTTGCTAAAAGCTCCCGCTAACCTCCGTTAGCTTTGGATAGCTTCAGGTTAGCTCGTAGCTACATCGGCTTACGGTGTCAATCATCCACCCCAACCCTCACAGCTCCACCTCTTTGCCCATTTTCTGTATTTTCCGGGCGACACAAGATGCGTGACGCGGCCAAGATGGCGGTGGTGGGAAACACCCACTGGGCTTCAATTCAGCTCTTCAGAAACCTACGGGTGACGTCTTTATATACAGTCTATAGGTGAAGAGTTACGGAGGAATGGAGCGCAACTGCGACTGCACCAGACACAGACCGGAGGTGACAGATCGCTGCAGCTTAAACACTGATGCAAAAGAGCATTCAGTGTCCATTACGCATTAGCAGGTGCGTAATTCAGCTCCATGTGGAGCATTCAGGCAATAGCAAGTGAAATGTTCAAACAAACAATACATGTTGTCTATCAATCGGCTCAATGTGTGATGGCATGATGTGGATTCTCTGTTCAGTTTGTTTAGATTGAATATTAATGGATATGAATATTTTGACATCATTTTACAAATTGACATGTAAAAATAGATTATGGCCAGATTCTTTTGGACCCCTTCAGTCAAAATGACAAAAAACATTCTAGTGCAACCTCTGCTGAAGCCATATCTGCCTTTCCAGATATTTATTTTAGGGAAGCGACACATTCAAGCAAGCTCAGGCAAACATCTGACATTTTTCAGTTTCCGTTCCTTTCAAGCTGAAAAACTTTCTTCCTGAATCAGCATATCTACACCGTCACTGTTCCTGCTGTCTACCTGCACACTTCCAGATTTTATTGGTCCCCCAACATCCCAGCATTTGCCTCATCAAGGCTGAGAAACATGTTCAGGAAGTCGGGCATACATTCATCTCTCCATAGAATATGGAGCTATATGGAAACATAGGCAGCATGGTCAAACTATACCCTTCAGTCAGAATCTACATGTAAGCACTAGGTTGTAAGAGGTGGAAAATTATCTGTAACCGTCAAACTGAACTCATGCCAATGTTAGTGATGTTAAGGTTAGTCAGATGGTGATTTTCTGCAGTCGCTGTGTATATAAATAGCTGCCAAGGAAACAATAGTGTTTGGAGTTGGGTTGGCGTTGCATTACAGTAGGCTAATGCGTTCTACACATCCTTGGTTTTCATCTATCGATTGAGTCTTTGTTAGTAAAGACTTTTAATTTTAAGGCATTCTCTGTGTTTCCTGAGCCATCTTGTCACAAGTACATTTCTTGCATTCTCCACATTCATTTCACATAGTAGAAAATAACTTCCAGCTATTTATTCTATACATGAAAAAGAAAATGTGCAACAGCAACAAGATCATCAAAACAGAAAATGGTAAAGAAGAACATGTGCGGTAAAAAAGGCTTTTTAACAAATTTATGCAAGTGTCCGGTCTTTTCCAAGGGCTTTGTTTAATTACAGGATTAATTAAATTAGTAGACTGATAGTTAGAGTAAATAATTTACCTGTCACATTTACAACAACTTGTCTACTTATAATCAATGTTCATTTTCTAAAGCTACTAACAAAAATGACTATTCAGGCCACCAGTGTGTTACAATACATAGGCTGTCAGGGATGTGTGTGGAGTATGGACCCAAACGCAGACGCTGAGGAAGTGCAGGATGTTTATTTAAAGGTGTAGGGGATGATGATGATGGTGGTGAACACGGCAGGAATGGAGAGGCAGGAAGACGACACACCATGGAGATAGAAGACAATGTTAATGATCCGGCACTGAGTGGAGAGAGGTGATGGGGTTTAAAGGCCAGAGATTTGTAGGATCAGGTGTGAATGATTTGAGAGATAGGTGAAGACAATGAGGAGTGAATAGGGCAGCGTGACAGGACCCCCCCTTTAAAGGGGAATTCCAGACGCCGTGGAGAGAGGAGCAAGAAAGAAAAAGAAAAAAAAAGAAGCACCCTTCCCAGGGTGGGTGGAGGGGGCCCACGGAAGGAGGGCCCCGAGTCTTTCTGGGTATGCCCCTGGAAGTCTGGCAGATGGCCAGGTGGGCGGCCCCTGAGGATCTGGAGGTCTGGCGGACGGCCCCGGTGGCGTCCCCTTGCTGGACGGCGGTCGGGCGGACAGCCCTGGTGGCGTCCCCTTGCTGGACGGCGGTCAGGCGGACAGCCCTGGTGGCGTCCCCTTGCTGGACGGAGGTCCAGAGGACTGAGACGAAGAATCTGGAGGCTCGGACGCCGGCTGAGAAGAATCTGGAGGCTCGGATGCCGGCTGAGAAGAATCTGGAGGCTAGGACGTCAGCTGAGAAGAATCTGGGGGCTCGACCGACAGCAGTCGGCGGCGAAGAGGCTCCAGCGACGGGTCCTCCTTGACCCTCCCTGGGAGCACTAGCGACGAGGACGGGTCCTGCCTGACCCTCCCTGGAAGCTCTAGCGACGGGGACGGGTCCTCCCTGACCCTCCCTGGGAGCTCTAGCGACGGGGACGGGTCCTCCCTGACCCTCCCTGGGAGCTCTAGCGACGGGGACGGGTCCTGCCTGACCCTCCCTGGGAGCTCTAGCGACTGGGACGGGTCCTCCCTGACCCTCCCTGGGAGCTCTAGCGACCCATCGGGAAATATCAGTCGCTGCAGAGCTGCCGCTGTGACTGCTAAGAACACAGCAGCCATGATAATGGCTGGTTCTGGGACTGGAACGGGCTCACAGATGACTGGAACGGGCACACAGACGACTGGAACGGGCTCACAGACGACTGGAACAGACTCACAGACGACTGGAACTCTGGCTGACAGGTCTGAGCTGATCGCAGCAGGGAGGACTGGAGGCGAGCGGACAGCTCTGACTTCCTCCTCGGAAGCGGCCCTTCCTCAGCGGTGTCGCCGTCTGCGGCGAGGAGCTGGATCTCCCCTGGAGCATAGGTAGGCCGTCTTGTCACCATAGAAAAATTCGAACAGGTCCTCCTCCCTGATGTGAGGAGCCCCCGAAGAGCCAGCTGGAGGAGGGACAAAGACGGCGGGGGAGAGAACCGGCGGTTTTGCAGCACGGAGATGCAGCCGACGTTGGTGGTCCATGTGGGAGCGCCGCCCTGCTTCCCGCTCCCGGAAACTCCGGCTCGGCGGGACCGTCGCCTGCGTCCAGATGGTTGAGGCAGAGAGGGCGGACCGGTGATCTGGTCCAACGCCTCCTGGCGAATCCTCTCCACCTCGCGCCGCAGAGCGGCGAGATCCTGGGCGAAGAAGACTCTCTGGAAGTGAGGGAGCACTCAGAGGATCTCCTCAGCTCTGGAGAAGAGCATAGGAAGGTAAGGAGAGGCCTTCACACAGGCTTCACCAGGTTGGCCCAGAGGTCCTGGCGGAGGGAGGCGATCTCTTCAGCAAGTGCTGGGTCCATTTTACGGCCGGATCACTCTGTCAGGGATGTGTGTGGAGTATGGACCCAAACGCAGACGCTGAGGAAGTGCAGGATGTTTATTTAAAGGTGGAGGTGATGATGATCCGCGTTTCTAACAGATTTTCCCCGCTCAGCGACACACCCGCTGAGAAGCCGGCCCTGGTAATTGGCAGCTCCATAGTCAGAAACGTGGCATTAGAGATACCATTGACCATAGTCAAATGTTTGCCAGGGGCCAGAACGGGCGACATCAAATCCTACCTGAAACTGCTGGCTAAAGATAAGCGTAAATACAGTAAGATTGTTATTCACGCTGGCGGTAATGACACCCAGTTACGCCAATCGGAGGTCACTAAAATTAGTGTTGCTTCGGTGTGTAAGTTTGCCAAAACAATGTCAGACTCGGTAATCTTTTCTGGTCCCCTGCCTGATCGGACCAGTGACGACATGTTTAGCCGCATGCTGTCATTCCATCAATGGTTGTCTAGGTGGTGTCCTGCAAACGATGTGGGCTACATTGATAACTGGAGAACTTTTTGGGGAAAACCTGGTCTGATCCGGAGAGACGGCATCCATCCCACTTTGGATGGAGCAGCTCTTCTTTCTAGGAATATGGCCGAATTTATTAGTCCTCCAAAACACTGACAACCCAGGGTCCAGACCAGGAAGCAGAGTCGTAGTTTAACCCACCTCTCTGCTGCTTCTGTACTGTTACCTACCCATTACCCTATAGAAACAGTGTCTTGCCCACGGCCAAAATTAAATGGATTAAAAGTTAAGCCAACAAAAGCAAATTATGGAAATCTCATAAAAATAAATACAACTTTGACTGAAAATAAATCTATTAAATGTGGTTTATTAAACATAAGATCTCTCTCCTCAAAGACTTTGTTAGTAAATGACTTGATTTGTGATAATCACATTGATTTCCTTTGTCTCACAGAAACCTGGTTGCAGCAGGAGGATTATGTCAGTATAAATGAGTCAACTCCTTCCAGTCATTTAAATTTTCACATTCCTAGAAATACTGGGCGAGGAGGAGGAGTTGCAACCATTTTCCGTTCTGATTTACTAATTAGTCCCAGACCAATTGATAGCTACAGTTCTTTTGAACATCTAACCCTTAATTTTTCTCATCCAAGTTGCAAAACATTAAGACCATTTTTGTTTGTTGTTTTGTATCGTCCACCAGGCCCTTACTCTCAATTCTTGGATCAGATCTCACATTTTTTATCTGATTTAGTATTAAATACTGATAGGGTTATTATAGTGGGGGACTTCAATATTCATGTGGATACTGAAAGTGATAGCCTAAATGCAGCCTTTAATGCTATTTTAGACTCAATTGGCTTTACTCAAAAAGTACAGGGATCGACCCACTCAGGTAAACACACTTTGGACCTTGTACTGACATACGGTATTGAGTGTGAGGAAATAACAGTCCACCCACATAACCCGGTCCTGTCTGACCACTTCTTGATAACTTTTGAATTTACTTTAACTGACCATCTTAAATCTGAAAGAAAATTTCATTATAGTAGAACTTTATCAGACAATGCTGTAACAATTTTTAAAGAATCTGTTCCATTCTTACTTTCCTCAGTGTCTCAGAGTAACACAGTGGATGGCAGCAATTCTATCTCTAACCCTTCAGAAATTGATGGTCTGGTTCACAGCGTTACGTCCTCATTGCGTTTGGCATTAGATAGTGTAGCCCCATTAAAAAAGAAAGTGGCTAGCCATAGGAGGCTGACTCCTTGGTTTAACGCAGAGTTGCGTACTCTAAAGCAGAATACTAGGAAGTTGGAGAGAAAATGGCGCTCTACACATCTAGAGGATTCCTATTTAACCTGGAATAACAGTCTACTGCTGTATAAAAAGACCCTTCGACAAGCTAGAACAGCATATTTTTCATCATTAATAGAGGCGAATAAAAACAATCCTAGGTTTCTTTTTAGTACAGTTGCCAAACTTACACAGAGTCAAAGCTCTGTTGAGCAAACTATTCCCCCAGCTCTTAGCAGTGATGATTTTATGAGATTCTTCATAAATAAAATAAATTTTATTAAAAATAAAATAATTGGCACCCTCCCAAACATGATTACTTCTTCCTCAGTAAATGAAAGAACTGTAGAACCTCAATTGTGCTTAGGCTGTTTTGATTCAGTCGAGCTTTCAGAATTATCAAAAATATTAGCCTCATCTAAACCTTCAACTTGTATGTTGGACCCAATCCCAACCAAATTATTTAAAGAAGTGTTCCATTTGGTTCCTGGCCCCATTTTGGATATGATGAATCTATCCTTAGTAAACGGATACGTACCACAGGAATTTAAAATAGCTGTAATTAAACCTTTACTCAAGAAACCTTCCCTTGATCAAGATGACTTAGTGAATTACAGACCTATATCTAACCTTCCTTTCTTATCCAAAGTCCTTGAGAAAATAGTTGCTAATCAAGTCTGTGAACATCTAAACAGTAACGAGCTGTTTGAAGAGTTTCAGTCAGGTTTTAGAGCTCATCATAGCACTGAAACAGCACTGGTGAAGGTTACTGATGATATTCTCATGGCCTCAGATAATGGACTGGTGTCTGTTCTGGTTTTGTTAGATCTCAGTGCTGCTTTTGACACAGTCGATCATAATATTCTCTTAGAAAGGCTTGAACATGTTGCAGGGATCAAAGGAACAGCACTAGGCTGGTTTAAATCATATTTGTCTGATAGATTCCAGTTTGTTCATCTAAATGATAAATCTTCTTCACTCTCAAGGGTTACTTGTGGAGTTCCACAGGGTTCTGTCCTTGGACCAATTCTTTTCACCATATATATGCTTCCAATTGGTAGAATCATTAGACAGCATGGGATAAATTTCCACAGCTATGCCGATGATACACAACTATATTTATCCATAAATCCTGATGAACCCAGTCAGTTAGGTAGATTACAGGCATGTCTGGAAGACATAAAAGCATGGATGACCCTAAACTTTTTGCTTTTAAATTCTGACAAGACAGAAGTTGCTGTCTTTGGACCAGAAGTTCTTAAACAGAAACTGATTAGTCAATCACTTCATCTGGATGGCATTAAATTGGCCCCCAGTAATAACGTAAAGAACCTCGGCGTTATTTTTGACCAAGACTTGACATTTAAATCCCATATTAAACAGGTTTCTAGGATTTCTTTCTTTCACCTCCGGAATATTGCTAAAATTAGAAACATCCTGTCCAGGAGTGATGCTGAGAAACTAGTCCATGCATTTGTTACCTCAAGGCTGGACTACTGTAATTCTTTACTATCAGGAAGTCCACAAAATGCCATTAAAAGCCTTCAGTTGATCCAAAATGCGGCAGCAAGAGTTCTGATGAACATTAAAAAGAGAGATCACATTTCTCCTGTTTTAGCTTCCCTTCATTGGCTCCCTGTTAAATCCAGAATAGAATTTAAGATCCTTCTTCTTACATACAAAGCCCTTAATAATCAAGCTCCATCATACATCAGAGATCTAATTGTTCCATATGTTCCTAAAAGAGCACTTCGCTCTCAGACTGCAGGTTTACTTGTAGTTCCTAGGATTTCTAAAAGTAGAATGGGAGGCAGATCTTTTAGTTATCAGGCTCCTCTCCTGTGGAACCAGCTCCCAGCTTTAGTCCGTGAGGCAGACACTCTGTTTACTTTTAAGGCCAGGCTTAAAACTTTCCTTTTTGATAAAGCTTATAGTTAGAGTGGCTTAGGTCATCCTGAGCTATCTCTGTAGTTATGCTGCTATAGGCTTAGACTGCTGGAGGACAGACTTACCAATTTTCTTCACTCTGCTACTTCCTTTTCTCCTACGACTCTCCAGTTGTATTACAGTACATTCTGTTATTTCGACTGTTAACTTTGTTTTCTCTCAGTGTTTTTCTCCCCATAGAAGATATACCTGGTCTGGTATCCTGCTTGGCTGCAATGCCCTGTTGGACGGGGGGCATCGACTGGGATGATCCTCTCAGTAACTGAACATCCGCTGTGTCCTGTTATCAACTTTTTACTTTCTGTAACATAGAAATTACTCTTATACCAGATCTTCTGTTCCTTCTGTGTTCTGCTCTGTCTTCTCAAACCCCCAGACGGTCGTGGCAGATGGCCGCTCCTACTGAGCCTGGTTCTGTTGGAGGTTTCTTCCTGTTAAAGGGGAGTTTTTCCTCTCCACTGTCGCTACATGCTTGCTCAGTATGAGGGATTGCTGAAGGATTGCTGTGGTTGGAAATCTGCCCAACCTCACGCCAATGACTGACGCAATCTGCTGGGATTCCTTAAATAGGAAACTTTTTAACTGATTGGAATGTTTGTATAAATGTATTGAAATAACTTCTTGTTAAGTGCCTTGAGATGACATCTGTTGTGAATTGGCGCTATATAAATAAACTGAATTGAATTGAATTGAATTGATGATGATGGTGGTGAACACGGCAGGAACGGAGAGGCAGGAAGACGACACACCATGGAGATAGAAGACAATGTTAATGATCCGACGCTAAGTGGAGAGAAGGGATGGGGTTTAAAGGCCGGAGGTGAGTAGGATCAGGTGTGAATGATTTGAGAGACAGGTGAAGACAATGAGGAGTGAATAGGGCAGCGTGACATAGGCATTCCTATTTTCAGCATTTATTCTTCCATTGTGGACCACAGTTAGTCTTCCGGCTAGTGCTTTTATATCCTTCTGGTTGTTACAAGCTGTGTTTCTCACTGTTTAGATAAAGGTTTAAAAAACATGTATTGTCGAGTGTCAAGAGGAAAAGGAGAACAGTCTGATAGACAAAATGCATTAAATTCTTACCCTAGATTTAGGGAGTTATAAATGTGCACTGTGGGGTATTAATGTGAAGATATATAGTCGCTCGCAGTTTAGAATTGTGTGTTTTTGAATAAAATCTTGGTATTCTGATTGCCACTAAATAGGTCGCATGAAAACCAATCACGGATGAAAGACACTTGGATTAAACAGCTAAAACTCCCAGCTGGAGAACTTTATTTAGATATGAAGCTGTGATTTAAGCCTTTTTACTTCAGACAAAGCCAGAAAGAAATCAAAGGATGATTGATGTGGCCACTGAGTTAGATCTCAAGTATTGAAAAAGAAAAACACGTATTTAATAATGTAAAAAAAAAATGGTTTTAAAATACGGTCGGTATCAAATATAATGGTGGTTGTCAGTGTTAATGCCTGAAAGTTATTTGTTAACTTTGAAGCATCATACTGGGAATGTGTTTAATGTTTTGTTCTCAGCACGCGTTTAAGTTTGGGAGATTACTTGTGACACACCGTCTCTAACTTACATTTTCTTTGTAAATATCTATTAGCTTCTTTGCAAGCAACCACCCAAAGCAAAAGCTATCAAATTTTAAAAATGTATAAGATATATGGATAAACTGCTATGATATTTTGAGACTGGAGTTATTTTAAGACAGTTGAAGCCAATGTCCAGGTAGCTTTTAGTTTTAACCTCCAGGACCAACCAGGATTAATTTATAATGAATGAGACAGAATGTTAGTTGCTACAATGCTACTGCAGCTAATCCAACCTATAACCGTTTAACTGAACCACACTTCAAAAATTCTGATCTATCTCTTTAAGGTGTGTGCTAGAGAAAATATGTATACACTTTAAAAGTGCTGTGTTAATGTGTGTGTGAATGAGAGGTTTGTAATGTAAAATGTTGGAACAGAGCAGGTCAGCCATAAAAAAAACAGTCTATAAAAGCATCCCCTTTTGCATATTTAAGTTTATGTTGCTGAAGCTGGCCGGCATCATGAGGATCTCTTCTGAGTGCATCTAAAGCGCATCTGAAAGGCCTTTAATTGGAGGAACACTTCCTTGGTCAATGTACCTCATAAAACAGCCAAGCCTTTTAAGACTTTTTGAGTCCAGTCAGGAGGCCATCTTCCTTAATACATAAAACTATAAAAATATGAATGAGTTATCCCCTCCGAATAAAACAGGAACATTTGTAAATTTGCTACATAAAATACAGCTATAGAATAACTTAAGATGTTCTATTTTTCTTTGTCTGACTGACATGGTTTGCTCAGTAGGTTGGAGAAAAAGGCAAACTTTTGTCCTCAGAGACCAAGGTGACTCATGTGGCTCATCCTTCCTAGGGGAACCACAGAGGAATGTGGAGCAGCATCATGACAGTCGTACTGCCATTTTAGATGAGCTAGCTTCCTATACATCCCACAGCACACTGGGCACTAAACTCCCTACACAGGTCATTATTTAAATATTGTTGTTTTAAACAAAGACGTATATTTATGTAGACTATAATCCCAACCCTAATTTTAATATCTGTAACCTATGCTCAAAGCTGTTGTCTGTCATGCTGGAACTACAGCCCTTGCTCTTATCGTTTCTCTATCACTTGCCATTTGCTTCAAGCTTTTCCTTTTTGCATTTGTGGAATTTCCGTTATATATATATATATATATATATATATATTTCATGTACCCTGTGTTTGCGTCAATAGGTTTGGTACTTTACTAGTTTAGTTATGCTGTCAAATTTAACCCATATTTAATGGTCAAACCACTAGATCATTGCACAAATGGATCCTTTCTGCTGATCTGCTGATCAGGCTTAACACTCTATAGTGCCCTAAACAAAATTTGATTTGAGGGCCCATTTCCAGTTAAACTCATCAGCCACCAAAACATGGTTAACATTGATCTGTTCAGCAATTAACACCTGTTTAGTTCAGAGTTCACAATTTACCCACAGAATATGTTCTTTGGTCCCTCACATTGCTGACTTTACAATATTTATTATGTTAATAATAATGAACGGTGTAATATCAAGTTATGAAAATGTTCATCTGTACAACTGCAGCTAGTGCATTTATTAGTTTTTTTACACCAAAAAACAAATATATGTTTTGAATAGAAAATAATATTTAATTATTTTAAAATTTATTTTCAGAAAGGTCTGGAGAAAATTTTTACATTGGCTCATCCGTAGCAAATAATCAAATCAAAATTAATTTAAAAACTAAATCTTAAGAATGGAGATCAATATTATGCAATAAACAACTCACTTTGGAGGCCCTAAAGCAGAGTCTCAGTTTGCTTGTGACTTGGGTTGCCTATAGCTAATCTGAATCAATTTAAGCATCATTCCACAAGTAGTTTAACAAATTCTTCATCCACAATCGTAATCCAAAACCTATGGGAGAATGTTGACCAATCAAACGGCAGTTTTGTAATCATTATACAATGGTTTGACTAAGCAATGTTTCTGTCAGACTTGCAATAGTGTCTGTTGTACAGTATCAGACCTTCCTTGCAATTTTCTTAAAATATAGTGAAATATCTGCTGTTATACTTTTAAAAATGACATTGATTAAAAGTAGGTCTGCACAATATATCACTAATATGTGGTCATATTACCAGTAGATGCCATATTTATATTGCAAACGACTGTTTGGGATGTTATATTTGTTACAATGCACGGCAAGGCAAATTTATTTGTAAAGCACACTTTCAGCAACAGGGCAATTCATCATTAGGGGATAAAATGAAATAAAAGCAGCAATAAAAGCATAAACACAATATTAGAGACATATAACATATATGACACATCAAAACATATTACATTCCAGCAATTATAAATCACATACTCAAAGGCAGCTCTAAACAGATGGCTCTTTAGCTTTGATTAAAAGGAACTCAATGTTTCAGCAGCTTGCAGTGGTCTGGAAGTTTGTTCCAGATAAGGCGAACATAGAAACTGAAAGTTATTTCTCCATGTTTGGTTCTAATTCTAGGGATGATTAGTAGAGTAGAGTTGGAATACCTGAGCGGTCTGGGGGTTTGGTATAGTGGCAATGAGTCTTCCACATACTTTGGTGCTAAGCCATTCAATGATTTATAGACTAGTAATAGTCTTTTGAAGTCTATTCTCTGAGCAACAGGGAGGAAGTGTAAGGACTTTAGAACTACTTTCCTGGTTCTAGTGAGGACACAAGCAGCAGCTTTCTGGTTCCACCGTAGGTGTCTGATTTACTTTTTAGACAGACCTGGAGGTTCAGGTCTAAGTCCACTGAGTAGATTTCAGGCCTGATCAGTAGTCTCTGTATTAACTGAAGTTGCGTGCTGAACTCTTTAGGCCCAACGATAATTACTTAAGTTTTTGTTTCTATTCAGCTTGAGAAAAATTATGGCACATCCATCCCCTCATTTGCTCAATGGATTCACTTAGGACGTGTATGGGTTCAGAATCACCTGGTGACATTGTAATGTAAAGCTTTGTGTCACCTGCATAGTTATGGTAACTAATTGTATTGCTTGTTATAATGTAAAAGGAGCATGTAGATATGAAATAAAACGAGCGCTAGGATGGAGCCCTGAGGCACCCCATATGTGATTTCTGTCTGTTTTGATAAAAAGATTGCCTATTGACACAAAGACGGTCCTGTTCTTAAGGTAAGACTCAACATATTTTTCAAGTGTTATGAGTTTACACTTTGCATGTGAATGTAGTGGTCAGCCTCATGGAGGTAGTCTCCTGACACAGACTGTAGTGCCCAAGAGGCTAAAGATCACAATGAGTGCTGGAAACAAGGAGGAGAAACAGGGGAGTAAAGAAAATATGCATTTATGACAAGTGTTCTGGTTGCAATATTTATCAATAATATGTTTGCAGTATTTTGTAAAATTGTACAGCAAAATGTGGTTGTTAAAAAGTAACCTACTCTTTCAAAGTGAATGTTACTGTATTTGAGTGTATGTTTTAGCCTATGTTTCTTTTTTTATTGTTGCCTGGCTGCCAGGGCAATGAAGTTTCAAGTTAACAGTTAGAAATTGCAGTTGATTATTTCTGCTTGAACTAGACGCATACTGATATTATGGAAGCAAACGTATATTAAGTGGATCAAAAGTAATGAGAACACAAAGAGATAAGGAGAAAAAAATTATTGTAAACTTCTATTAAAAATTTGAGATCTGGCAATGAAATTCTCAGCTATGAAACTAGGAATGAGTGATACGATTATAATGTTATAATGCAATGTGCAATAGTAAATGTCCCATTCTTGTATTTGCCATGCATGGGTGTTAATTTGACCCTTGCTTCTAGCCGTTAAAGTTTTTCAGCTCAGTAAAAACCGTACACGGCAACATTCTTTAGAACGCCAGTGGGCTAAAAAAGTATTCTCCAGTAACAAAAAGGCAGAGGCTTCTACCAAGCCTCCAAAGGTACCTGAAACCAATCTGATGGGATCTAATGGCATCTATTGGAAACTAGCCCGGTCTACAAAGACAGTCTCAAGGGATCAAATGATCTAATGCTAACCTCCCATTAGTCACGCAAAGATTCCTAGAGGTTCTGTTTTCACCCACTGAATAGTCATTTCCCTCTTCTTTTCTAGCAAGAAGTGTTTGATTTTATATGGGTTCTCATAATGTCATCGCTGTCAGTATATGACTTAAAGAACAACAAGCAGAGTAGCATTGTTTAGCCTAAACTAATTATTTCTGGCGACTTGAGTTAAACTATTTCAGTCTCATGGGGAGTGAGCAAAACAAAAAAGACAAACATGCAACTGTTGCACAAAGGTTGCACAAAGACCACTGCATAGAGGGACTCTCTATTTTCAACATTGCTAATGAAGCGTAAGTGGTTATGTGCTACACATTTTTGTTTCCGCTCCCATGCTCTGCTGCGCAGGGTCTTGGTTAATTATCACCTTTGTTTGAAATTGTTTTAAAACCAGGCTAGAATCAGCTGTAACTGGGTTGAATGAGCTAATGGAGCAAGATCAATATCAAGATGCTTTGTGATGGCAAATAATTTCAGTCTTGTTTTTGATGCACAGGCTCTCCTTTATTTTTATTTTTGTTTGGATCATTTCTTCTTAATTTTCTTTTCTTTTCCACGTCTTTCAAAAGCTTAATAATGATGAGTCACAGTTGCAGGCATAATTTGATCAATTTTAGAAATAATGTTTGTCACTTGATATTGAGCTCCTGCTAACTGCTTTTGTTTTAACTTTAATAATGGCAACATAAGGCCAGTACAATTCTTTGGTTAGTTTTAGGGAGACACTGAAAAACAAAAACGCAGAAGTAGGAAGTTAGGAGTTTTTTGGGGGAAAGAAAAACAAAGAGAACACAGAGTTGGTGCGGCAATAGCTCTGTCAACGCTATGCCCAGGAAAATGACAGCCAAACACAACGGTACTGGGTCATGAGCAAGTTCTGGAAAAGAACACTAAAAGATATAAAACATTAGTGGCAACACCACCATCAAGGTCTCCATCCAGAAAAAAAGAGAGACAAGAAAACAAAGAATCACTGAGTCTGGAGCACTTGCTGTGGGAGACAAAAAGTACATATGGTAGAAGTTAGCCATGATTTAACCAATAACTACATATAAAGTAGTAACTCCATAGCGTTTGGTAACACTTTCTATGTGTGGCATCATCCTAGCCTTCAAACCACGTCACCAAGTAAAATAAGTCATCACTGTTAGCAGATACATTATTATCTAATTGGGACAGGGGCATTGGTATGTATGCACGGTAACAGAGTGTGATGGGAAGGTAGAGGCTGGCTGCTAAAAAAAGAAACTGTACTTCCCATCCTCCGGTGGCCCAGGAGTGCTTTTTTTCTGCTGACACAGTGAAATATTAATGTGGAATAAATTCTCATCTAATTAGGGCGTCTGAATTAATTGGGAAGCATTTAATTATCGTAGTTTCCTCTTCAGTTGAGGGGAGGTTTTGATCTGAGCCATATGGCTCCTTCCTTAGATGTACTATGGTTCAGAGGCTTATAATAATATGAACTAATTTAGTAAGCAGTTTCAATGATAATCCTGTTTTTGTCACAGAACATAAATTGTGTATTAAATCCCAAGTGTTATGGAATAGTTATAGGTGGTGTTGCATTTTATAGGAATACTTGGACTGCATGACCTGTAGCCTCAAATGTATTGTGAAAGAAGGAGGTGGAGGAGGTGCACCAGAAGTTGCGTCCTGCTGCTGCAGAGGCAGTGTGGTGCTGCTTCATTTATAGGCTCAGCCTGGTGAAAAGGAGATATTTGTATTCCGCTACTCTAGCTTGGGTGGGTTTGATATTACTTTTTGGAACAAGGCGTATCATTTATGATCAATGCACTCGTTTACAAATAACTATAGATAAGTATCAGCATAAATCTAAACCAGGTAAATTCTTAACTTACAGCAGAAACAGCACTTAATGTTCAATCAAAATTTCACACAAGCCAAAGACAAAGACTGTAGCTGAATAGTTGAATAGATATAATCACTTTTCAAATGTTCAAATATTTTCAAATATTTTTAAAAGTCTGAGCTGTTAGGAGCCTGCGGGTTTTGTCTCTGTTTGTCTGTTTGGTTTGTCTTGATTTTTCCACTTCTGGGATTCTCCAAGTAGGGGTCCTGCTCGAGCGGAGGATCTTTCCAGCAAGTCGAAGTGATGAAGTTGTGATGCAGCTCTCCACATCTTGTTAGAATTCATCTATTGGCTGGGTAAAAGGAGCTGGCTGTCAGTTCTTCAGTTCCTGAGTTTTGCTAATCTACTGGTAACCTCTAGCTCTACATGTTTCTAGTGATTCCTTTATGTTATTGTGGTTTCGCTTACGTTTACCAGATCTAACTGTCCTGTTTCCTCCAAGGTTTCCCCACAACTGTCTCCTCCTGACCTGCTCTCCTGCTTCTCCATAAACAGTGGATTCAAGTTGCCATGACTGTCAGCCATCAAGCTCCATGCTCTTTAATGATCAAGCTCCAGCACCAAGTTCAAGCTCCTCGCTTCTCTCTGACCATGCTTCAGCTCCAAGTCCAAGCTTCTTGCTCCTCTGAAATCAAGCTCCAGCTTCAAGCTCTGCTTGTGCACCCTTTGTGCTTAGTACCCCGCTCACAGTATCCGTCTCCTCCATGCCTCCCGAATAATCACCAAAAGCTCCCACCGACATCCGACTTCTCGCTGCTCCCCCCTGTCATCATCACCACTTGCTAACAGTAAACCGATCCTGAGTTCAATCAAAAAATTCTCATTAATCAAGGACAACTACTCACTTCTGATCGTCCCGTCCTACAGTTCCCCTCATCGCCATTCCTCAGTGCAGTGAATCCTGGGTCCAGCTATCAACCAACATTAATTGTTTCAATAAACTGTTTCATTGTTTCACAACTTGTCTCCCTAGCGGTGCTCTGCACAGGGGCGAGAAAGCTTAACTCAAACATGATATGAGCAGATGGAAGCAGCAGAGATAAGTAGAATTTGTTTTTAGATTTCAGTGTATTTCTAAAATAAAAAACCCAACTTAATGTTCTTTCCATTCTTTTATTTGGCTTTATCCTTTTAAGGATTACAATTTTTGTGGCAGCATGACAGGATTCAGGTTAAGATGTTGTCCTCCTGTGCAATAATTTTAACCTGGCGCTGGATTCTGTTTACGTATCTCTGTGAATGCATCCTAAAGGAATTATGCATACAAAATTTTAAATGGGTATCTGTTTCACTAAGCACATATCCAACCAAGGCCCTAGGGGCTTAATTTATTTTCATATGAATTACACAATAACTACTGCAAAAATTTTAAATGTAAACCATTAACCCAATCAGCTAGTGCTTATTCTTTCTCATACCCACTCAGTCCCTTACCTTCTTATTGGTAAAGTCTCGAACCCCCAGTTGGTCAAGGTGGATGGCCGCTCGTACTAAGCCAGCACCGATCGGTCACTTCAGAGAGCTGGCTCTCTGAACATTTTATATAGAGATTGCAAATAGAAATGTTTTATTTTTGGGGTTTGCATTTACAGTGCAACAACAGTCTCACTTTAATCCTCAATTCTAAGCTGGACACAGGGTGATACATTTGAATCCCCTGGCGATGCCTTAAGGTGTGCAGCTATAAACCTTGCTAATCCAGTCACATATAAAAATCTAAGCGATACCAGTCTATGCAAAAGAAAAGTAAATGCAGAAATGTCACCAAAAGGGAATTCCAGAAAAAAGGTAGACCATTTCCCTTACCAGCATCTCATTGGTGAAGGAAAAAATGTGATTGTCATGTTATTTATCCTAGACAAAAAATAATCAGGCAAAATAGTCAACAACTGACAGATTTGATTGTCCCTTGCTTGATTTATAATCTATCCATACATCTTACTATTAATAGAACTGCGCTTGTACGTTTCTACTGATCTGTAAATTTAGTTCCAGTCAAACATGATTACATGTTTTTACATGTAATAATTAAAAATGACTTTTAAATATTAAAATGGATATTAGAAAACTTATAGATATAAAATCAGTGATTTGGTGATTGTTAGACATATATAGAGCAGCTAAACTGCTGAACCTTCAAAGATAGCATAAACATATATGCTGTGAAGCTTTACTTTCACTTAAGCTCATACTTGGACCACTATATGCAATGAACTAAAGCTTGGCTTATACTTCTGCGTCGCGTCAGTCGCGTAGGTTACGCCGTAACCGCCGTACCCACTGCTGTGTTTATACTTCTGCGTAGGGCTGAAAGCATCGTGTTGCCGTTTCATTTCCAGACCTGCAGGTGGCAGTAGGCTGGTATCGGTCGGCAAACTCCACAGGGCGGAGTTTTTCTGATGGTTTGCTTATGTTTGCTTCAGGTCCGGCAAGCATTTCCTGTTTTAGAACAACGATGGCTGCCGACTTGTTGCAGTGTCTCAACGAGATTGTGGAAGCAGACGAACAAATTATCCTTCTTTGTGTTTTAAAAATGGCGGCTTCCGCATACATTCAGCAACAAAACCCAAACATCCTGAAATACGTAATCTCACTGACCAATCAAGAGGGAGTACTTTCGCGTCTCTGCGTCGCGTCGCAGGGCTGCACGTCAGATTTGAGGAGGTGCGCGTCAAGCGTACCCTACGCAGAAGTATAAACCGGCCTTAAGGATTGTTACACCCTGCATTGTTTTTGTTTTTTTAATATATAAAACAGAGCTAATCAAATATATCCGCGTGTTTCACCAACCTGATTGATCATATTATATTAGTATTGATCATAGTTTATTTCTTTAACTGTTTTTACTCATTATTATTTAAATTTTTTTTTTTATTAATGCTATCAACAAGCGAGAGATGACCTTGTGGGGGTAAATATGTCACATATACAGAATTGACTGAAGGGTTTATGTTGATAGATAGCTTTGTTGCTTTTGAATAAATAAAGAACCAAGGAGACAGCATGGTTTACAGACATTTTCCTGGTTTGGTTTTCTAAGATGGCAAGAAAGCTGTCAGCTAAAGGCTAGAATGATTAGTCATATCCTTCTACATTCTTTGACAAGGCTAAGGTGCCCTTGAGCAAGCAACTGGGATTCCCATGTGTTATAATTATACCTGCCCACTGCCCAAGAGTGTTCCCCTTCTCTCTGTGTTCTTTTTAGTAAAATGCTTATAGGTTTTTGCACAGTTGTTAGGTTTATTTACTGTGTCAAAAGCAAATAAAGATTCTTCTAAATAACAACTGAACAGAGATTTCATTACATTAATATGGTTCAACTATATTAAAACATAAAGTAAAATAACTTAAAGTTGTAAGTTCTGAATGTACTCAGTACTAATAAACCCATAGAAAGGTAGAGTCCCTTGATATGCACAATTTATTCCAATGGACTGGAAACAATAATAGGCAGAGAATTGTTAATCTGTAATAATATCCCCTGTAGTGACTATCCAGTCCTACTTTTAGTTACCCTTTGAATGCGGGTGGAGGCAATAACTCGCTTCAAGGATATTGTCCAGGCGAAACAGGTATTTGGTTAGAATTTATGCAAATGATGAAAGAATAATGGCAAATTTGTTATGTGGTGAAACCAAATGAAGCGGTAAAAACCATGTGACCTCCCTTCACCCAAAAAGATCAGTGCACTGCCACCTTAACACCTATATAGGCTCCACAGTGCCACCAGTGGTCACAATAAATATAGGCCACAGTGGAATAAAACTGAAATATACATAAAGCATCACCACAACAAACCTAAACCAAGTTATAATCTAAACCAAAAACAATATTGGCTACTAAATCCTCCATCTTTTGAAAATAATCCTTTTTTGCTCTGTGACCCACAGAAAGTGCAGCTCTACACAAAAAAACATGAATCCAATGGGAAAAAAAGGGAACATCAACAGAGTTTGCTATCTGTGCGTTACAGCAGAATGAGTGACTAACATTAGAAATGATTACAAGTAATTAGGAGCAGGACTTAAGCAAGAATTGCAAAAGGATGGAGTCAATTTAGACTGAATTAAGAGTAAATAAGCACATCTCTTTAGTCAAATTTACTCATCACTGTTCAGAAAAGAAATAGACCTATTAGTGCTTGTCATGACAAGGAAATCCTGCACACATCTGAAAGAACCATCCCCTCAATTATTAAAATGGTACATTAAACATCTGAAGGTGTGAATATTTCTTCATGTGCAGCCTCATAAAATATTTGTTATTTGTAAAATGATGGATAATCAAAGAACATCCATCTACTTTCATCAGTCTAGTGGTGATGAATAGAAGGAAGGTAATAAAGATGACAGTACAGTCACTGGTGCAACTGATGAGTTTGGCCATCTTTTCTGAGGTGCAGATGCTGACAAATAACTGTCAAACTATTAAACACATACAAATGAACAAAATTTTTTTAACTGGTTAAACATAATTCTAGAAATAAAAAAAAAAATCATACTGTACAATTTATACTACAGACCATTGTGCATAACTCGCATTGAAAAGAAAAGCCTGCACAGAATTTCTCTGAAATGTTTAAACTTTGGATATCCAATGCTTTTCAAATATACTCATATTCATTGAACTTTTTCACATTTTGTGGCATTACAGCTGCAAACGTTCATGCATATTTTTGATTCTAAATTTTGGGACCAAAAAAAGGAGGACATACTTATGAAGTAGAAGAAAATGCAAACATGGTTTTCAAATACATTTCTATTCAGCCAACTCTACTCTGATTCCTCTAAAGGAAATCCAGTACAACCGATTTCAATCATCATCGATCAAATCATTATCCAGAGACCACCTTTGTGTAATCTACAGCATCATGAAGACCAAAGCACACAGCAGACAGGTCAGCAATAACGATGTACAGAGGTTAAAACCAAGAGTGACAAATAGCATGCCAAGCTTTAGAGATCAAATTAAGCAATGCTCAATCTTTCATCTGAAAATGAGAAAAATACAGCACAAGTGCAGGAGGACAGGATCAATCAGAGAAGCAGTTGACCTCACAATTTACAGCTTACTAGTGTACTTTACAAATCTGGCCTTTATGAAAAAGCGGCAAGAAAAAAAAGCTGTTTTTGAAAGATGGCAATATTATGTCCTACTTGCAGTTTGATACATAATTTGAGTACTTAGCAAACATGTGAAAGAACGTGTTCTGTTTAGACAAACCTTTGGCCTTTTTGTCTATTTCCCCATCATGAAACATTGTGCAGGTAAACATCATTCTGGGAGACTGTGTTTCAGCAGCAGAGGCAGTGAAACCGTCCAGAGTTGAATGGCAGAGGAATGCAGCTAAATATAGAGGGACTCTGGAAGAAAGCAGGGCCTGCAAACAAAAATCAGCATGTTGTAAATGCTACAATGGAATAGTTTTAGATACTTTGACTTGAAAAAGGATATTCACAAATGCTCTCCATCCGATTTGAGAAATGCTTGAGTCTGTAGATGGCAGAGAGACATTCCCTCAAACACCCAAACTTGTAACTGTAGCAGGACATGGTTCTATATAATCTGGGGGTATGAATACAAATCCACCCCAGAGTTTCAAATCTTTAGTCATCAGACACTTTTTAAATCATGCTTTTTGTTATGCATATTTGAATTGGTCTATCATAAATATGCCCAAACTTCTGTGTTTGTAACAAGAAAAATATGAATAAGTTCAAGAGGTGTGAATAACTTTGCAAAACACCATATCTCACTGGGCTAAGGCAAATGAGCTCTGCATTTATTAAATGAACATGTATACTGAAGCTTAAAAACATTGAATATTTTGTTGAATTAAATGCATGTCAACTACGGATCTTGTAACTTTAAACCAAAATCATATGCAAATGATGTTAACTCCATGACATGCAGAGAAGGACAAATTATCACAGCTGCCCAGCTTGCAGGGCAAACATGACTGTTTGTTTGTGATTGGGATCTTTTTGTTTGCAGTGTTGGGTCATTACCTCTGCAGTTCAAAAAATGTAAGCGGATGACCTTTTTGCTAAGTTAGTTTTCATAGCAGTGAAAGCCAAAATTGCTACACTTATTTGTGTTGACATAAAATGTTCCAGACTCTTGTACAAAATAAAGTCTGGCTGAATAAATATTGGCTTTAACAGCTAACATTAACTAGACGATTGTAAGTCTTTCCTGTATTACATTTGGGTTGTGAATGATTACAGAGCCTGTTGTTGTATCTGTTCTGTCTCCGTTTTGAATATTCATGAGCAAACAGTTGTTAGTTTACATGTAACTCTTTTAAATTGGAAAGTTGTATAGATATTTGCATAATCATATTTTGACATTGTGTTTTTCTGTGCTCCCACTCAAGCTAAACAGTAAAACTATTTTCAGCCAGATTAAAAATATTTTTGGACAATGTTTCAAAAAACATTTGTTAGACAGTTTAAGAATACTGCCCAAGTCAGTTTTCAATTCAGTTTATTGATATAGCACAATTACCATTGTATCAAAGCACTATGCAAGAGAAACAGATCAAATTTATATGCAATCAGATCACATCTTCTCTTTCGGCTTCTTCCTTAAGGGGTCACCACAGCGTATCATCTGTCTCCATTTAGTCCTATCCTCTGCATCCTCTGCCCTCACACCAACTAACTTTATGTCCTCTTTCCCCACATCCATAAATCTCATTTTTGGTCTTCCTCTCTGCCTTCTGCCTTGTGGCTCCAACCTCAGCATCCTTCTACCGATAAAATTGACGTCTCTTCCCTGAAAATGTCCAAACCATCTCAGTCTTGCCTTTCTGACTTTATCTCCAAATCAGTATGATATGATCACATCAGTATGATACAATAAAAAAAAAAATTACATGGTTGAAATCTAATTAGATAACATTTGCCTCTATATTCCATGAGAATTACGTGCAAAATACATGTGTTGCACACAGAGGTGAAATGTGCATAAACACTTTTCTGCTTCAGTTCAATCCCAAGGATGTGCTGTAGAAAAATCAAACCTGCCAGTCAGGCACCTCAGACACAATGACCTGTTTACTCTGGCTTTTGTTGTGATCTGCAGGCAGAAGGGCGAGGAGCTTGCAAGAGTGAACGTCCACAAATCGCCTTTGTTGCCTGGTGAAGTGTGACACTGATGACTGAGCAGGGAAAGTGATATCATGGCTGCATCCTTTATCCTATTTGTCACAGCTTCGCCATTCAGGAAGCATTGCAGAAAGATTAGTAAACACATCTTTCATCTTGCCATCATACCACTTCATAGTCTTTTAATTCTCTTCCGTGTGCTATGCATTCGCATGGAAAAACAGACAACACGGATTTGCATTAATAGTTATCTATTAGACTATTAGACTATAGACTATTTATGAAAATTAAACTTGTATAAATTGTAGTCAACACATATATTACACACTGGTATTTAAATACAGTCTATATGTTTTCATGCAATTACAACCTAGAATACATTTCCATGGCATGTTTTTACTCAATTAAATTAAAGAGCCTGAAAAGGGATTTTTATTGATTAGCATCAGCATGAATGTTTTTACTGCTTTTTGGAATTTTGATACAGAGACTAAGCCCCCCCCAAATATTTTCAAAGGTTCTCTCTTTCACTAAAAGCTACCACTGAGATAAGAGCTGAATAAATCCTTACAGGTACCAATACTTGAGTAAGTAACTTGACTGAGGAGGTCCATTCTTGGTTACACAAAAGAAAAATGGTGAGCAGCGATATAATCAAACAAGGTCAGTGAAGGGCCATATATTTCTTCAACAGAGTGGAGTCTGTCACAGGTTTACTAATAGACTGCAAAGTGAAAGCAGTGGGGGTGGGAATTCCTGACTGCAAGACTAATTCAATTTAAGAAGAGCTAGAAGCTCTCAATATCTAATTCCAAATCTACAATCAGTTTGGTCATAGATTGTATTGGATTTAGAATGTCCTGAGAACAGTAAAATATGTTTTTTTCAATATATTTCTCTCGGTACTGAACACAGTGCTGGTGTGCTTTATAGTCTGATTTAAAGTGAAATATTGAGAATATGAGTAAATGCTAATGCAGTTCTTCTGAGAGCTTTGGGTTGAAAACAAATGACAGTGATGGGTATTTCTGTTCCTGTGCAGATCATTTTGCTGTTCTTACCAACAAGACATGGTATTGATTTGTGGAAAACAGATACTCTCGATTGCATTAAAAACGACAATATATGTTTTTAATGCAATAATTTCCATGCATGTCTTTTTTCAGGCATAAAACAAGATTACATATGAGTACCATCTGTTTTTGTTCTTTTGTATCTACTTTTTTCTACATATACAGTGCAGCCTTGCACTTCAATCCTCCCGACCATTTACCCCAATGGTATAATCCTGTTTTGTCATGGGAAATGATTGGCTGCATGAGATCAATACTGTCACTGAGATCCTAAAGCACTTGCTGAGCAGTGCAGCCAGTATCCGATCATGTATATCAAATTCTCACACATTATATGTTAGCTTACTAGTTATGTTAGCTTAAAAGAAGCTTCTAGGATTAAAGGACTGATTTTGCAACACGACCTAGAAAAACTCATCCATGCGTTTATCTTTAGTCGGATTGATTACTGCAACAGCATCTTCACAGGTCTGCCTAAAAAGTCAATCAGACAGCTGCAGCTGATCCAGAACGCTGCCGCTCGCGTCCTCACTAGAACCAGGAAAGTAGAGCACATCACCCCAGTTCTAAAGTATTTACACTGGCTCCCTGTAGCTCAGAGAATAGACTTTAAAATAATTTTACTAGTTTATAAATCATTACATGGCTTAGCACCAAAATATGTTGAAGACCTGTTGTCATGGTACCAACCACCAAGACCACTCAGGTCCTCCAACTCTAGCCTACTAAACATCCCTAGACTCAGAACTAAACATGGAGAAGCAGCTTTCAGTATCTATGCTCCCCTTATCTGGAACAGACTTCCTGACGAGTGTAGAGCTGCTGAAACTCTGAACTGTTTTAAATCGAGACTAAAAACCCATCTGTTTAGAATTGCCTTTGAGTAAATGCTTGATGTTATATGTATGAAATGTGTTCATGCTCACTTGCTTTTTTTTTTTTTTTATCTTGCTTTATTGTGTATCATGTATAATGTGTGTTTCTTTTATGTGTTTCTTTTAAATCACCAAATCATGTAAAGCACCTTGAATTGCCCTGCTGTTGAGAGTGTGCTATACAAATAAAATTGCCTTGCCTTGCCTTGCCTTAAAAGTTATACGTTTATAAATCCACTCTTTTATCTGTTTCTATCTGTTTATCTGTCATAATAGTTTTAGTTGTTGTTATTATTATTTACAAATTCTGTAATCTACCAAATATGGTTTTCATAGATGCCAGCTGTTACTTTTCCCCACTGGATATATTTATAACTTGACTGCTTATGATTCCACCAGACACTGGTGCATAGTACAATTAATGTTTTGATGGCATCATCATACCATTTAATTTCTATCCTTTTCCTTTTTAAATCACAGCCTTGTATGTCTATGTACCACATAATCCAACCAGAAAAAAATTAATAATTGTAGACTCCTGAGTAAAATTCACATAATTTCAATTAAACCTCTTGGAGCATGCAGAATATCCTGTCAGTTGTGTAAGCAATTATTGAATCTAAGGGTAACCCTTAGATAATCCCAAATCCTATCCACTCAAAATAGCAAAAAATTGTGTGAGATAAGGCAGTGGGATGACTGTGGAGTTAGGAGTTCGTCTTTTAACCAGAGGGTTGCCGGTTCGACCCCCAGCTCAATCTGTCAAGGCAAGACACTTCACCCCAGCTTCATCTGCCAAGGCAAGACACTTCACCCTTCTGGTTGTGATCAGACCTAACAGTATAAAAAGTGCATTGTTAAACACATTCTTAGTCAGTGTGAATGTGTTTAACAATTCACTGAATTGTGCTAAACAATTCAGTGTGAAATGAATGTGTTAGACTGAATGTTAAAAACATTCATAGTCAGTGTGCCCCAGGGCAGCTTGCCATCACCAATGATTGAATGACTGAAAGTCCTCAAAGATTAAATAAAGCGCTATATAAGTACAGGCCATTTACTATCAGTGCTTTCATGTAGCTGGTGCTGACCTTAACTTCTCAATATCAATGCCAAAATTAATGGGGTTTTTTTTTTTTTTTTTTACGTGTCCTGTTTGGCAGTGTGGACCTCAGAATTGGTGTCTGAGTACCAAGGAGAAGCCCAACAGATTTACTTTCACAAGCGGAGCAGTACAGCTTTTGTTATTATACTCCACTTGATATATGTGTGAAAAATCTTTATTATGAATTGCTTTGGGTTTTATTTCCTGATGTTATGGACACAAAACAAAACAAGAAAAAGGAACATCGACAAAACAAACCTAACTTCGTGAACTAAGAACTACACAACCACATCACACAAAAATGGATATAAAATTACAACAACAATGTCACAGAAAAACTCATGGTACCGATTAATCAAGCTCTAGTAATGATAACCTCAGCCCAAGAATATATCTGTAAACACCAGAGACCCCACATCTATGTGTGTGAGCATGCTGGTGCATATAAGGTTTCTCCATAAGAGTGTTCGATAGCTGGTGTGAGCAGGCATCGATCTGTCTCCCAGGAATCGATGCAGACATGAAGGAGATCGGAGCCAAGACGTCCAAAGGACCCCCAGAGCCCCAGGCAAACCCGGGTGGGGCCGACCGCATCCCCCAAGAGACGAGCAAAGGAGAACCCCAGGGGAACATCCAGCGGCTACTATGCAGGGGCCTGGGGAGCAGCAGTGACGAGCCCACGGGCCCCGCCGGCAACCAGCCGCGCCAGGGCGGGCCGGTCCATGGACCGGGAAAGCCGGGGCCAAGGGGTGCCCCACCCCCCAGCAGGGACCGGCCGACGAGGGGCCCCCGGCACCGCAGGGGCCGCGGCCGGTCGCCATGTGCCGCCACCACCCCGGGCCAATCCCCACCGCCAACATCCGAGCGCCCCACCCCTGCCCCACGTCGGGGCGCCCCACGATAGCCGCAGTGGATGGACAGCATCCCCAGGCCAAGCTCAGCCAGCACCTGGACACCAAGTTGTACCAGCTCCCGAGTCCTGATCCCGCGCAACGCAGAGCTCCGAGACCAGGAATCCAACAAAGGCCAGGGCCGGTCCAACCCGCCAATGAATCGACCATGCACGGTGCGCACAGAACAGGTGATCGAACGGGCAGAGACGCTGGATCTGTATCCCGCCGAGCCACCGAGCAGGCACCACCCAATAATCTATCCTCCCACTCGAGTATGGTGTTGATGCGTGTTGTTATAATGTGCATTTAAAACAGAGGTGTGTGATGTGGGGAAGGCAGCCACACATCCCCCAACCCCCACCCCGAGCCCTCAGTGTCTATATGTGGTTTAACAGTGGGCACCGGCACCAGAGGTGAAGCTGATTGAACCGCTCCCCCTCTGGATGTCGAAAAGTGTCCCACCCCAAAGTCCCTACATGTGTGTCGCATGAAAAGGTTATAAGTGGGAGTGTCTAAGTTGTATATTAAAAATGCGGACCCAGGACGCCACGGGATAGCAAGGAGGGAAACCCCTCCTCGCACCCCAGTGATGTGCCCATGCCCCAAGACCCTATATGAGTGGTAAACTGATGGAGCGGGTGGACAGAAGTTTTTGGGGATGGGGAGGGAAAGACTGGGAGACAAAATGTCTTCCCAGGGAGCCAGCTCCCCCACTGACCCCAATAGGCACCGCTGTTCACCAGGATCCACCAGGGGAGGGAGGCCATGCCCCGTTCAACCCGGGGCCCACGGCCACAGCACCACCAAGCCCCACGGACCCCAAGGCAGTCCCCCCAGCCCCATCCCAGAAGGAGAACTAAATCCACCCTGACATTCGGTCTACTATCAGAACACAAAAGACACTAGACACCCAGGTTGAGTTCGCCCAATCTCTAATCTTCCATTCATCAGTAAGATTATTGAAAAAGCTGTGTTTCAGCAGATAAATGGCTTCATAACAATGACAAACCGTTTTGATGTTTTTCAGTCTGGTTTCCGCGCTCACCACAGCACCGAGACTGTCCTCGTCAAAGTATTTAATGACATCCGCATGAATACAGACTGTGGAAGAACCACAGTGCTGGTTCTGTTGGACCTCAGTGCAGCATTTGACACTGTTGATCATGATATTTTATTGGAACGACTGGAGAGCTGGGTCGGACTCTCTGGTACAGTACTTGGCTGGTTCGAGTCTTACCTAAAGAACAGGGACTTCTATGTTTCAATAGGAAACTTTTCATCAGAACGAACAAAAATCACATGTGGGGTGCCCCAGGGCTCCATCCTGGGGCCCCTCTTATTTAATATCTACATGCTCCCACTAGGCAAGATAATAGCAACCAATAACATTAGCTACCATAACTACGCAGATGACACTCAGCTCTACATTACAATGTCACCAGGGGACTCTGAACCCATTCAAACCCTAAATCAATGCATTGACCAAATAAATGGATGGATGTGCCATAACTTTCTCCAGCTGAATAAAAACAAAACTGAAGTGATTATATCTGGACCCAAGGAGGAACGATCAAGAGTCAGCACACAGCTTCAATTAATACAGCTAGAAACTACTGATCAGGTTCGAAACCTAGGTGTAGTAATGGACTCAGACCTGAACCTCCAGGGTCACATAAAGGCAATAACAAGGTCAGCGTTCTATCACCTGAAGAACATCTCTAGGATTAAAGGACTGATTTTGCAACACGACCTAGAAAAACTCATCCATGCGTTTATCTTTAGTCGGATTGATTACTGCAACAGCATCTTCACAGGTCTGCCTAAAAAGTCAATCAGACAGCTGCAGGTGATCCAGAACGCTGCCGCTCGCGTCCTCACTAGAACCAGGAAAGTAGAGCACATCACCCCAGTTCTAAAGTCCTTACACTGGCTCCCTGTAGCTCAGAGAATAGACTTTAAAATACTTTTACTAGTTTATAAATCATTACATGGCTTAGCACCAAAATATGTTGAAGACCTGTTGTCATGGTACCAACCACCAAGACCACTCAGGTCCTCCAACTCTAGCCTACTAAACATCCCTAGTCTCAGAACTAAACATGGAGAAGCAGCTTTCAGTTTTTATGCCCCTCTTATCTGGAACAGACTTCCTGATGAGTGTAGAGCTGCTGAAACTCTGAACTGCTTTAAATCGAGACTAAAAACCCATCTGTTTAGAATTGCCTTTGAGTAAATGCTTGATGTCATATGTATGAAATGTGTTCATGCTCTCTTGCTTTTTTTATTTTTCTCTTGCTTTATTGTGTATCATGTGTAATGTGTGTTTCTTTTATGTGTTTTTTTTAAATCACCAAATCATGTAAAGCACCTTGAATTACCCTGCTGTTGAAAGTGTGCTATACAAATAAAATTGCCTTGCCTTGCCTTGCCTTGCCTTGCCCCCCCCTCCAGCACCCCCCCCCCCCCCCGTCCAAGTGCCCTCGTAGGGGAAGAGCACCTGTCGCTAGTTAGCAATAGCCTCCCCGCCAGCAAACAACGCACCCAGCGCCACCTGCGCATCGGAGGACCCCGCAGCCAAAACCCCGGCGACGGACCTGCCTAGACCAGGAGAAAACCGATGAACCGGGCGGCCGACCCACCAGGCCGACATCCACCAGCCCCATTCCCTTGTGGAGCAACCACTGCTGCTCAATGGCCCGGCAGGCAACCAAACCCAGCGCCCCACCTACCTGCCCTGCACGCCCACTGCCCGGGCCAGTCCACCCGCAGGTCCGACCGAACCCGGGCAAACGCCCGACCCCAGCGCCCCGCAGCGCACAAAGACCAAGACGCAGGCTAAGCAAAGTCCAGTGCGAAAAAGCACTGAACACGCCCAGAAATGCCTCCCAGTCGCCGCGACCAGCAGCCAGGCACCCCAACCAGCAAACAAGGCGAAACGCCATACAGGGACCAGCAATGACAATAACCCAGTAACCCATGTCCGTCAGTGCAACCCCCCTAAGGCACCGCATGCAGCCATCAGGAGTTACCACCCAAAGCCACCAAAGCCCAACCCCATGTTGGCGGCACAACGTCCAGCGCCCCGTTTGCCCAGTGATCCCACCCCCAAGCATCCCCCCCAGACGCCTCCAACCCTAAAAACCCCCACATGAGCAACAGTATTCCAAACGACAAAACCAAGTGCCCCCCACCGCTACTAGGTGATGAAGCCGATCAAAGGAGCCCAGAGAGATTGATCAGATATGGAGCCAGAGGCCGTCTCAAGACCAATATGATCCAACAAGAGATTACTATACTGATTAATATTAAGAGCCTTTTTATTTTTCCAGTTCAGCAGGATAGTTTTCTTAGCGATGCATAAGGCAATGTGAAGCATTAGAACTGACTTTGTGTCCATGGTGACATCATTTAAATCTCCTAAAAGGCAAACTGAGGGAGATGGTGGAATGTTACATTTCAGATATCTGGCAACAAAATTTCTTAATGGGTGGACAGAACCAAAGCGCATGAATATAAGTATCTGGTATATTGCTTGTGCATTGTAAGCAGGTATTACGTAAAACCCATCCTAAACATCCGTTGACCTGTATAGTGTACTCTATGAAGGATTTTGTATTGTATTAATTGCAAATTAGGATTTTTTGTTATTTTAAAGGTTCTTAAACATATCTGAGACCAGACATTATGGTCAAAGCTGGCTGATAAATCTACTTCCCATTTTGAATTAGGGATGGCTATTGATTTATCTAATGTAGATAAAGTTTTGTATATTTTAGACAGCAATTTGGGGGGGTTGAAATTAAGAAAATCTAAAATTCTTGCTGGAATTTGTAATTCAACTGTATTGAGCCTAAATTTACCTTTAATAATAGATTTAATTTGTTGATATTCTAAGAATTTGTTTTTATCAATTCCATATTGTGTAATTTATGCATTAAATGGGATAAAGTCTGTTCCTTCAAATATGTGTTCCAGGTATTCAATTCCATTGCACCTCCAGTCGGGAAAACTTATCATACATTTTTTTTGCAAGATGTCGGGGTTATTCCAGATGGGTAGATCTAGACCTCCTTTTTCTTTGGTCTCCTGCAGTGTTTTTAAGTTGATACGTGGGGGTTAATCTTTCCAAAGAAATTTAGAGACAGAGGAGTCCAGAGATCTAAACCAGTCTAGTAATGGTTTACTTGGGATCATTGAGAATAAGTAGTTCATTCTGGGCAAAACCATCATTTTTATTGAAGCAACCCTTCCCATAAGTGATATGGGTAGGGATTTCCATCTAGCAAGATCATCTTCCACTTTTTTTAAAAGTGGGATGTAGTTTAGCTTTATTAAATCTGCCAGTCTTGGTGAGACATTGATACCTAAATAAGTAATATTCCCTGACTGCAGATGTGTATTAGTTGGATTCTGGACAGAACAATTGATTGGAAGAACTGTAGATTTTAACCAATTCATAGAATAATCTGAAACGTCTGAGTAAGAGTTTATCAACCGATTACCTGAGAGAAAGAGGTTTGTGAATGCTGGAGAAAAAGTAATACATCATCTGCATAAAGACTGATTTTATGTTCTACGTTTTGCATTTTATGCCTTTAATATTGTTAGTTTGTCTGATTGCTGCAGCTAGTGGTTCAATAAAAATAGCAAACAGGGAGGGAGAGAGAGGACATCCTGCCTGGTACCTCTCTGAAGATAAAACCTAGATGATGTTTGGTTATTAGTCCTGATACATGCTGTTGGTGAACTGAATAATATTTTCAACCAGTTTATAAAATAATTTCCAAAGCCAAATTTATGTAAGATTGCAAATAAGAATTTCCAGTTAACTCTATCAAATGCTTTTTCTGCATCTAGAGATAATATATTAGTTTTAATGTTTTTACAGTAACAAAAATCGAATGAATCTATTAATCTACGTGAATTTGTGGATGAATGTCTCCCTTTAATAAAACCAGTTTGATCAGGATGTATTATAAGAGGAGTTACTTTCTCTATCCTTTTTGCGAGGGCGTTGCAGATTATTTTAAAATCAACATTAATGAGGGATAGGGGACAATAGCTGGTAGGAAACAAAGGGTCTTTACCTGATTTTAGTAGAAGACTAATTTAGGCAGAATTCATATTTGGTGGAAGTCGGCCATTTTCCTTGGTTTCCTGCAGCATTCTGTGGAATGTTGGTGCCAGAATATTCCAGAATTCTTTATAGAACTCTGCTGGAAATCCATCTGGGCCTGGAGCCTTTTTATTTGGCATGCTTTGGAGGGCCACCTGGAGTTCAGGCACTGTTAGTGGTGAATCCAGGGCCATCGCTTGAATTTCAGATAATTTAGGTAGTGTTATGTTATCCAAAAATTGTTCAATTTCATGATCTGATGGGTAGATCTGATGATCTCTGGTGAGTATAAAGCCTTGTAAAATTATTTAAAAGATGTTGTTTATTCTTCCAGGATCATATACTGAATTCCCAGTCTGATCTTTAATAGCAGGTATAGTTGTTTTTTCTTTATTAATTTTAAGCTGGTTAGCCAAAAATCTACCTGATTTATTACTTTGTTCAAAGTTTTCTATCCTAAGTCTTTGAATTAAGAACTGGGTCTGTTTATTAATAATTTCATTTAATTCTAGCTTTGCTTCATGGATTTTGCCTAGTCTCTCATCTAGAGAAGCTTCTAATGAATTAATAGTTTCTTCTAATTCCTGGATACGTTTTTTTTCTATTTTCTTTTTATTTGATGAGAATGAGATTATTTTACCTCTAATCACAGCTTTCCCTCCCTCCCAAAGAATGGATGGTGATGTACCAGGTAGGTCATTATATTCCAAATAAGAAGCCCACTCTTTTTCAAAATATTTGATAAATTCTTTATCCTTAAGTAATGATATATTAAATCTCCAATTTTTGCATTGAGGCGTTTCTGTTTTATTTACTAAAGTTAGAGAAACAGGAGCATGATCGCTAACAGCTATAGGGTGTATCTCAGTGTCTGAAATGTCAGTCAACAGTGAGCTGGTGACTAACAAATAATCCAGTCGAGAAAACTAATGGACATTTGAGAAGAAAGTATATTTTTTATCATTGGGGTGAAGAGATCGCCATGCATCGCAAAGTCCATAATCGCTCATGTACTGTTTGACTATATCTATAGATCTCCAGCTGCGCGGAGTCCCTGCTGTGCTGAGCCTGTCTATTTCTTCATTTAAACCAAAGTTGAGGTCGCCCCCAAGAAGACGTGAGCAATCCATGTGTTCAAGGAGCACCGAGAAGAAGGAATGAAAGAATGAGGGGTCATCAACATTTGGACCATATATACCGACAATACATAACTTTTGGTTATTTATAGATAGATTTATTATAATAAAACTACCCTCTGGATCTGTAACTGTATCTATAACTGTAATAGTAACATTTTTATTTATTAATATTGCTACTCCCCTTTGTCTAGAGTTATAGCATGCAGAAAACACATTAGGAAACTCAGGGGATTTAAGATCAACTGCAGCTGAGGTAGATTTATGGGTTTCTTGTAATAAGACGACATATGCCTTCAATCTTTTAAGCTGGTTAAAAATCTTAACTCTTTTCTCTCTGGTGCCAGCTCCATGAACATTCCATGAGACAAACCCTAGAGTAGCCATAGTTTTGAGACAAAAGTTGTAAAGTCCATATCACCATAGAAACAGATAAACACAGGTGCATTATTAGTTTGTGCTTGGGGTTGCCTGACTGAAAATCCAAAAGCCGAGATATAAGAAAGAGAGAAATAGAAGAAAGTTGCGAAGGTGTGAAGGGTGAGGGTGACAGAGAAAGAAATAGTTATATTTTGAAAAAATTCTCTGTGTGTGTGTGTGTGTGAGTGATAAAATAAGAAAAAAGGAGTGACAAAGACATTTGGTGATAGACATGTAAAGATGAAAAAAGAGCCAGTATCCCAGTGCTTAGCCCTGGCCCCACCCACATCGAGTAATGTAAACAACTTTACAGAGCTGTGCTAACATTAGATTATAGTTGACTGATAAAACAACTCTTATCTGACCAGTGTTAAATGACTAATAAAGCCAAGGAGTAAGCTGGGGTCCCTGAACAGCTTCCCATTAACATACAGTTTATCTACTGCCACTGTAGCTCTGGTGCCTTCACTGATATATTTCTTCCTGATTACATCAACTACTGTTGGCTTTCTATCATTTAGAAGGTTTAGAAACTTCACTGTATACCCAAAATATGGTAGTGTGTCAAAATCCCATTAGGTCATTAGTAACAAATTCCTGCAATGGCAGTGGGGCTAAAAGTATACATATTAAAATAGAATCAATAAATGTAACATTGTTTTCCCAGGTTTACAGTCCATACTTAAAATTATGACAGTGATTATATTTTGGGTTTTCTAACTAGGAGTTTTAGAGTCTATATATTTCTATGTTTTATTCAATAGACATTGGAGTGGTCTTACAAGCTGATTCCCAGTTTGTGGTGCAATAGATCTTATGTGACAAGAATAATGTATTTGCTGAATCGAAACATACTTTTTTTTTAATGCATCACAAACTGGCTTGATCAAATTTGGTTCTGCTCACAATTTTTGTTCCAACATGGTGCGAGATGCTGAGTTGAAGCCCGAATTTCACAGGTACATATTTCTGTTATATTTTCATCTTTTTACACTCGGGTCTATGCTAAAGTTAGCATATTTTTAAATTAAAAAAACAACAACAAAATACACTTTAATGGACATGCAAAACATCTATACATTTACAATTTTGCTTTCGGTACTTGTTAAATGTTGTGCTGCTTGGTTTTTGTTTTTGACATGCACATACAGAATATCATCAGCATACATCTGTCATGTTCCATTTTCTGGACAACAGCTTGATAGATGATTTATGATGAGGCTAAATAACAAATGCTCTTGGCTAAAACCTGTGTTTTTCAAAGATTGTTCTCACAAGTCTCTGTATTGTCCCTTGGATATTTTTGCTGCAGCTAATATGTGAGATAGATTTCTTCTTCAGTTTTGCTGCAATATAAACCGCTACAGGAAATCCTTCCTGCCCACAGACATCACTATCTACAGCAACTCTTTAAAGAATTTATTATATGAGCTACAACAACATTTAATTTCCCTCTGGGATCAATAATATTTTTCAATTTAATTGAGTTGAATTGAATTTGAAATTATTGGTTTTGGAATTCAAGTTCACAGCAGTTCATAATTAACTTAAAATATCAAAAGTTATATGCAATCTAATCCCTGGTGATCGTTTGGTAGCTTTTGCATTCAGGCATGGCTTTAACCCTGCCTCTGCACACTGTTCTATATGCCGTATGCAAACAAGTAACACCTGTATTATGCACATTTTTATTACGCAGTCTTGACAGATGGAAGCACAGAGCACACCAACATACAGCCCCAGCTCAAAGCAGAGTTCCTGGAGGAATTCCAGCAAAGCCACAATTAATCTTTTCCCAGATTTATTCTAATGGCCTGGTATTTAATTCCTGCAACAAATGAGGAGAATGCTGTTTCCCCCCTATATATTTGGGTGTAAGATGTCCAAAATATGTAATGTCTATGATTTATACAGTTATTGTAATAATTACAAAGATGGGATTCAGTGGTGATATATGGTACATATTTCCAAATAGAAAATTCCAATGATTTCAATGCAAGTAAATACTGGCATCCACTATTCATTTGATGCTTGACACCAGAGACTGTTGTTCTAGTCTCACCGAAGCAAGGAAAGGTTTTTTTTTTACGCTATCAGCTGTTATGTTTCTGAATAATTTCCTTACCCACATGCATAATCTTTAGTAGGACTCAGAATTAAAAATATAGAGTTTACAAAAATTAAATATCTACAATAAAGGAAGGCTTGGATCAACGTTTGGCAGCATCTGGAGGAAAAGGGGGACAGATAGAAATGGAAAGGGAATTGTAGTGATGAATCTTGGAGAAGTAGATAAGAATGGCTTACGGTTTTGAGAAGATGGATTTACGCTGAGGGGAGAGCAGAGATCCTGACAGAAGGTGGTGGTACATGGAATCCGGCAAATGTTTGTATCGTAGAGGAGTTTCTATTGAAAGAATAGTAAATGGTTTGAGAGTTTGATGGTATTGAACATAGGACATTGGAGAGCGGGCAAGGCAATTTGAGGATGACAGAGCTGTATTGCGGATAACGGTGGAGTGGGTGATTGTCCAGAGAAGATCTGACATCAGGAGGTTTGGAGGAGGAATCTGAGGGTTGGTCTGGGAACCAACAAGGTGTTTTCACCTGGGAGGCACAGAAACCACGAGGAGTCAACTGGAGCATGATAACAGGAAGCAAAAACCAGCTTTCATGAACAAAGAGGAAAAATACTCAAATATGTAACACTGTGGTTTGAATGTAATCTGAAAGGCTGAACATTAGGCAAAGAGAGGTTATCTGCTAGCTCCTTAAGTCCTTAGCAGGTAATGAGGTTATGGCAGACAGGTATGGAGTCTGCAGCAGGTTGGCCAAACCCTCCAGCAGAGATCATCTTTGTGGTGTATTTCTAAAGTTTTGTCAGAATAATAAAAATACTCTAATGTGTAGTTTAGCATATTTCAGTGTATTACATTTGACCTGATTGCTTTAATCTACTGACAAGCATTTTACTACATGTATAGATAAGCTAAATATATTAACCCATGTTGCAAGCTGACACAGTTTATACTATGCAATCACTGTTCATTAAAAATGTTTTGAAGTCAGAGATAAAAAAACTCAACTTCTAGAAGTCATGTTTTTTTTTCATGCACAGTTTTTAATCGCATATTGTAATTATCAGATGTATCTGGAGGTTTACAAGAAAACATCTTATTCTTGTCTGAGAAAAAAAATGTAAAACATATTAGGGTAACAGACTGCAAATGTCAGGGGTGTGTGTGGAGTATGGACCCAAACGCAGAAGATGAGGAAGTGCAGGATGTTTATTAAAGGTGATGATGAAGACGACGGCAAGGAACGGAGATACTGGACATCGGGCACGAACGGAGAGACGGGAAGACGACACACCATGGAGGTAGAGACAACAATAGCTACTAATGATCCGGCACTGAGTGGAGAGAAGTGATGGGTTATAAAGACAGGAGGTGAGTAGGATCAGGTGTGAATGATTTGGGAGACACAGGTGAGGACAATGAGGAGGAGTGAATAGGGCAGCGTGACAGCAAATCAGCAAAAAATGGTCTAGCTGGTGTACCATATGAAAGTATAGAAAAGAAAGCTTTGCGCAAAACTAACAAAAGAAAGTGTTCACTCAGTTTAGCTTTTCTGATACTCGTTACAATAAATTGCAGAAATGTATTTGGTTCGTTGTGTTTATGTTTTCAGAATGTGTGAAAAGATGGCCATGACCCTTTGATTATTTTGGTTCCCCAGAGTATATTGCACAGCTTCTCCTTCGGTTTTATTTTTCAGATTTTTAAGCCAGCCATACACTTTACAGGGTCAGGGTTCTCATTCACTCAATGGAGCTCTCTTTGAGCTTTAGGGGATTCTGAAATGTAAGTAGTGACATCACACGGATGATTGATTACCACACCTCTGATTTGTAGCATGAAGACACAAAGTGACTAAATAGGGCTGAGGGGAAAGGGGTAATTTTAGATTAGTTAAACAGCAACGCTTCAACTGGTCACTTTAGAACCTCTTACTAATCAAACAAAATTATGAAAAAATAAAATAACCAGGAGTCTGGGTTGTCTGTTCTGTCTTTCCTCTGAGTTCTCCTCCAGATGGACAACCCGGACTCCACTCCCCTCTCTGGTTCATTCTCCCATCACCACCAATAGGCTGACCAATCTAAGATTCATCTTTCAAACCATTCGTTCTGGAACTCACCTCTCTACTTACTTCTCTTCAGTGTGTCCATTCGATTCATTCCGTGGAGGTAATCCCTAGTCCTGGCCAAACTACAAATCAGTTAAAAAACTTACATCTGCTTTTGGTCTCAATCTGAGTTCTGCATGTGAGTCAGGAGAGCAATAGAAATCATGACAAAACTTATTGATAAAAGTTTATGTTTTCTTCTATTCTAAGCAGCTACAAAGATGACAGAGCTGGGTAAATTCTTCTAGTTGCAGCGCTTGCATAAGCATGTTCTATCGGTCACAAAAATAGAAATACATATTGAAAAAAAGAAACAAAAATGCTCATATTTTAGGAGGGATCCTTGGAACACACCGCTGCTACATATAACTTCAAAATGCACCTATATGGTTGAGGCCTGAAATGAAGATTGGATGAGGATTTAACAGTAAAACGTTGTGTAAAAAAACTCAGCAAAAAAAGGAACGCCCCTTTTTCAGGACTGTGTATTTCAACAATAATGTTGTAAAAATCCAAATAACTTTACAGATCTTCATTGTAAAGGGTTTAAACAATGTTTTCCATGCATGTTCAATTAACCATAATCAATTAATTAACATGCACCTGTGGAATGGTCGTTAAGACCTTAACAGCTTACACAAAGTAGGCATTTAAAGTCACAGTTCTAAAAACGTAGGACAATAAAGAGACTTGTCTACCGACTGTGAAAAACACCCAAAGAAAGATGCCCAGGGTCCCTTTTCATCTGCGTGAACGTGGATTAGGCTTGCTGCAGGGAGGCATGAGGACCTGCTGATGTGGCTAGGACAATAAATTGCCATGTCCGCACTGTGAGACGCCTAAGACAGCGCTACAGGGAGACAGGAAGGACAGCTGATCATCCTCGCAGTGGAAGACCACGTTTAACAACATCTGCACAGGATCGGTACATCCGAATATCACACCTGCGTACAGGTGTGTACACGACAGGTACAGGATGGCCACAACAACTGCTTGAGTCACACCCGGAACACACAATCCCTCCATCAGTACTCAGACTGTCCGCAATAGGGTGAGAGAGGCTGGTCTGAGGGCTTGTCGGCCTGTTGTAAGGCAGGTCCTTACTAGACATCACCAGCAACAACGCCGTCTATGGGCACAAACCCACCTTCGCTGGACCAGACAGGAATGGCAAAAAGTGCTCTTCACTGATGAGTCACGGCTTTGTCTCACCAGGTGTGATGGACGGATTCGTGTTTATCGTTGAAGGAATGAGCGTTACACCGAGGCCTGTACAATGGAGCGGGATCGATTTGGAGGTGGGGGGTCCGTCATGGTCTTGGGCGGTATATCACATCACCATCGGACTGAGCTTGTTGTAATTGCAGGCAATCTCAATGCCTTGCGGAACAGGGAAGACATCCTCCTCCCTCATGTGGTACCCTTTATGCATGCTCATCCAGACATGGTCCTCCAGCAGGACAATGCCACCAGCCATACTGCTCGTTCTGTGCGTGAGTTTCTGCATGACAGCAATGTCAGTGTTCTGCCATGGCCAGCGAAGAGCCAGGATCTCAATCCCATTGAGCACGTCTGGGACCTGTTGGATCGCAGGGTGAGGGATAGGGCCATTTCCCCCCAGAAATGTCCAGGAACTTGCAAGTGCCTTGGGGGAAGAGTGGGGTAACATCTCACCGCAAGAACTGACAAATCTGGTCCAGTCCATGAGGAGGAGATGCACTGCAGTACTTCAAGCAGCTGGTGACCACACCAGATACTGACTGGTACTTTTGATTTTGAGCCTCCCTTCATTCAAGGACACATTATTCTATTTCTGTTATGTCTGTGAAACATTTTTAGTTTATGTCTTATGGTGTTGACTCTTTTAGTGTTTATACAAATATTTACACCCATTAAGTTTACTGAAAGTAAAAACAGTTGAAAGTCAGAGGACGTTTCTTTTTTTGCTGAGTTTAGTTACTTTGATTATGTTGACTTTTAAGAAAATATAATCAATATCACAGTGTTATTCAAATGTGTGCTTGCATCTCAAACGCCATGGCAACCAGCAAATGTAGTTTATGTAGAATCATGATCAAGTACCCAGATAAGTATCTTAATCAACTATTAAGTGTTGAGTGCCATTGAACAGGTTTGAAGAGATAAGATCTTAAGTGGAGGTTTAACAGGTTCCACATATCTTTTATCCATGCTAAGATGTATAGTTGTAACTTTAGCTCAAATCTATCAGGGTGCAGATACGTGGCTTTTTACAAATTTCTATGGTTTTTATTTTTTTCACAGAAACATGTTTTAGATCATCCTATACATTTCAATATCAGAGCTGACCTGAGTAAATATAAGATGTGGTTTTAAAAAGAGGAAAAGTGAGAAATCTGTTTAAATTATCTTGGCTCTATTGGTAAAGTCATTGCCCTTAGCCTACCGTGTCCCCCTTAGCGGCAACAACTGCCATCAAGTGGCTGGATTAATTGGCAATGAGTGTTAAACATCACTGTAAAATATTTTGTTTCCCTCTTCCTCGCAGATTTGCACGAGTAAGGTCACGATGCAGCATCTCACTTAGATATAGGTCTGGTCTTATAGGCCACTCCAAGAGAGGTGGATTTTGTTTGCTTTGGATCATTGTCCTGCTACTTAACCTAAGTGGTCTTGAGCTTAAGGTTGTGAACTGATGGCTGAACAATCTCCTTAACAATTTTGTCCTCTGTTGCGGTATGTCAACTAATGGGCTCAATATAAGGTAATAACATTTGCACATAATTTCACAGTTCAACTTCATAAAACAAGTTTTGCAAACTTCATAAATCAAGTTTTGCAAACTTCATAAATCAAGTTTTGCAAACTTCATAAGTCAAGTTTTGCAAACTTCATAAATCAAGTTTTGCAATCTTGTAGAACATATCTGCCCAAATATTTCAAGTTTGCAAATGTGCAGAAAGAGGTTTGCATGGTAGTAAATAAAGGTTTGTATTTGAAAGAATATTATACTTTCTTTTGCAAACATCCTGTTTTGAGATGTGTAGCATAAAACTGCATGAGAGACTCTGAAGATGCAGTTGCGAATTTTGGCACAGTCTTTACACACTTCTCTGATTGGATGGTGACAGATCACACTGTCCAATCAGAGAACAGGCCCCTTCCTATCTTTCCACAGCGCTCCAGGCTCTTAAAGGGGAGTATGGATGATGAGTACCTCTGTGAATCAGGTGGGCTATTATTTAGGATGCTGTGGGAATAAATGTCATATTTAATGTTTTACATAAGTGACAATAAAACGGTTACATTTGATTTATCAAATAATAGCCCATCTGATTCACAGAGGTACTTGTGTCGTCATCAGTGTTGAATCTATACTCCCCTTTAAGAGTCTGGAGAAAGGAAGTTGCCTGCTCTCTGATTGGACGGTGTGATCTGGCACCATCCAATCAGAGAAGGGTGTAAAGACCATGCTAAAATTCGCAACTGCAACTTCAGAGTCTCTCACTCAGTTTTATGCTGCACATCTCAAAACAGGATGTTTGCAAAAGAACTTAAAATGTAAACCTTTATTTACAATCATGCAAACCTCTTTCTGCACATTTGCAAACTTGACATTTTTGGACAGATATTTTTTACAAGACTGCAAAACTTGATTTATGAAGTTTGCAAAACTTGATTTATGATGTTGAACTGTGAAATTATTTGCAGACTTTATGACCTTATATTGAGCCCATAGTTTTTTAATGGCAAATGTGAGATAGCTCTTTGTTTCCTTTTCAGTCAGTGAAGGTTTTTGCCTTTTGAACTTTCCGTTGTCTGTCTTTTTTTGCACAGCCATTTCATTGTTGTATCATGAAAACTGACCTGATTTAAGGCAAGTTAGGCCTACAGTGTTTTAGCTATTGTTCACGGTTCCTTTGAGACCCCCTGGATGAGTCGTATATGTGCTCTCTTGTTGGATTCCTCCTTTGGAAGATTCACCATTAATCCAATTGCTTTGTCCAGTTGTTGATAAAAGCTCTCAATATTGTTTGCTTGAGTTCCAAAGCCTTAGAAATGCCTTTACAGCCCTTTCTATGCTAACAGATGTCAATGACTTATTGCTCATTACTTGAATGTGTTACTCTATTAGATCTTTTAGCCTTGGGGGTGCATTACTTTTTAACATAGGTAAAGGTTGGTTGGAATAAACTATAGTCAATATTGACTATAGTCAATTGAAATCTGAATTTCAAATTCACTCAAATGATCTCATTGATACGTTTCCTTTTTTTTATCCATAGGATTTAAATGTGACAGAGAAACAGAAGAACTTACTAAGGTTGCAAACATATTTTCAAGAGGGTGTAAGTGTAAATATTCCCCTTTTTTCTTGGTTCTAAATGTCCCAAAATACGGGGTATTTTTCAACAAAATTCAATCAAAAGAAAAGAGTTTGGCAAAAGCCACACCCTTGACATTCAGTTGAAAGAAACCAGGTCACAGAGTGAGGTTCTGTCCACTGAAGCCCAAAATTAAAGCACATGGTGGAACCTTGTGAGAGCAGCTTATTTCATGGACTAGCAGCAGAAAGCTTCAGGACGTCCTACTGACTGGAAAATGTATGTGTAGGTGTGTGTGTGTGTGTGTGTGTGAGTGAGAGAGAGAGAGAGAGAGAGAGAGAGAGAGAGAGAGAGAGAGAGAGAGAGAGAGCGAGAGAGAGAGAGAGGGAGAGAGAGAGAGAGAATATATATATATACACACATATACATACATACATATATATATATATAGCTGTTTTAACTGGCTTGTCCACACATTTCCATTTGTCACACTGTGCTTAGAGGCTGTGGAAAAAAAGTATATATCACTCAGTGGAAGTTGGGAGGGATACAGTCGTTATCAAGTGTACAGCCATTCAACACAATCCTTTAAGTGGAACCTGCCTATTTCTGTGAAGCACAAATCTGACCAGTGAACTGTTTTATTGCTCCTCAATGCTGATGTTAATATATAAAATTATTCCCATTCATTCTTGGTTTCTGAATCTTCTTTGCTGTTTAGTCAATGACTGACTGATTATGCCAAATTTGTTCAGCTGTCTGGATTACTCATGTATGCTATGTGTGGTAAGGTAAAAGAAAACCCTAATGCTGAATTTCTGATTTGCTGGAAGAATCATTCAAGAGGCAATGATTTAGAGAATGACGACTGTGTTGTATATCAATTAACTTGCTTGATAAAGACCTTCAGCAACCACTTAAGTCAAATTTGTTAGCCTTGTTTTCCATGTGTAGCTTTCATTTTCTGCCTTTCACTTTCACTTTCAGTTTAGTAATTGTTCCATTTTCTCAACTCCATAGCTTGCCTTTACTAAAAACATTGGATTGAAGGAACCCAAGGAGTTTGACCTTTGCTTTGAAGGCGATATAATATAGGAGGGAAAATAAGTCCCTTTGATCAGGACCCTGGGCAAAAATATCCATCAAACAAATGAAATGAAACCCAAAGCACTACATTTCAACTTTATCAAGATTAATAAACTTTGGTTGTTTCTACTACTTTACCTGCATCTTTATTTTAGCAGTCTCTGATCTTATGTCCATCACATGAATTTAATGATAGTTAATTTGTTTCCACAGAAGGAATTATTTCCTTTTTTTTCTTTTCAGTCGTGGAATGTACCTACTGTAGGACAACTGATGTGGGTAAAGTGAACTGAGTTATGTACAACCATCCATCTAAACCCCTTACCAGCAGTGCTAAATTGTTACTTGAAACTGCAGAAATTACGTTTCATTACTGACCAGCAGAAGTCTTTAATTGCAGGCTAAAACCTTGTCCTTTTCATTCGGTTTCTGCAAAAATGTTCCTCTTCCCCATTATGTTCTAATCTCTGTGTGCGAGGTGGCAGAGAAATTAAATTACTTTTCACCAACTTCATTAACTCTCTTATCTTTGCACAGGCACATATCAAACACAACTTCTCTTAAATGTTACTCTCTTCTGCACCTTTTTATGCAAATGGCATTTCAGTCTGGTACAAGAGAAATCAATGAATTCATTTTAGTCACTTGTGGAGAAATAAATAGAATTTTTGGAATTTGCTTGAAATGTTGAATATATTCTTTTTCCACAATTGCTGTTTTGTAAATACTTTTATGCATGGAAATGTAGTTCTACTCTCTTTATGGTCCTTATTGAGAGGAATAATAATTTAAAGGAACAGGAGGCAGGATTTGTAAATAAAATAAACATCCATGTCCAGTTTTTTAATGCTGTTGGGTGATGAAGCGTTATAAACCAAAAAGAATGAGCCCACACACGTATCGCTCCATTTTCTTAAACTGGCTGTGTGCTGCAAAATGTGCTGCAGTTCAGGGCCCAAATTTTTCACACGCTGTCCTATGGATGTGACGTCAATTGACACGGCTTGTGCGTTCTCGACAGCTTTAAAAGAGGAAGGAAAATGGTTGCAGACCTCCACTGATTTAATTGTGAGAATGGATTCTTCTCTTCTGCAACTGGGAAACGACCAAGGACGACTCACAGCCCACTAAAAAGTGGCACTAAGAAAAAGAAGTATGTCACTGTGAAGAGGTATGTTTTTTTGTAAAGCGTTTGTGCGCGCTCCCGTGCGGCTGGCTGCAGTTACTTGCAGCGCTGGCCGCGTCGCTCTTGAGTTTCGTTTCTTCATTCTGCCCCCTGCTCCTTTAATTGCGGCTTACTGTCAATGCACCAAATACAAAAGTAAATTTCTTACTACCAATATTGAGGCACTTCTTAAAACCCCTCACGGAACAAGATGTCATTGTATCAGGGAGGAATCATATTAGGGATGGTGTTCCGAAAGAAATGTAGACAGTTTTAATAGACAGACGTATCTCTTATCTGATTCAGTCCATCCCTGTGAATACCTGGGGACACTGCCATCAGAAAATATGCTACAAAAAATGTGCTAACACAAAATGCTAAATAAATTGGATCTCACAACCCTATATTTTCATTTAAACCAGCCAATTTGCAGCAGTACATATATTTTTACTTGCAATAATGTTAGCCAGCATCTTAATAACAAGAAATAATATTTCATTCAGCTTTAATTGGAAATAAAACCATAAGAAGTCCTATTGTTTCTCTTTTTTTCAGTGTGGAACAATAACATATATCTTGCTTTTTTATCCTTCCTTACAAAACATTAAAAGTGAAATCGATCCTACCTTTGCGAGGGACAAGCTGCTTCAGAAAACAAGAAATGAGATAAAGGCAAAAAAGGTATGTTAGTAGGTCCACTTATTTTAGCAAGTAATCATTCTTGAGAGAGAAGTTGTGTCACGCTGGGTTGATTGCTGTGTAAACTTCAATATGGAAAAATGGTGTGAGAAATCCCATCGAGTTTATCTCTTCTTTGCCTCTGGGAAATTACACTGCGGTTTACCTGGCCTCTTTCTAAAACCCACCTTTTTCATCTTCACATCAAATTCTGTGATGTAGGTGATGGTTTGTAATTTCTAGGGCACTTCACATCATGCAATGATATGCTCATTCTTAATAGAAATTAAATCTGACGCCTCACTTGTGTACAATAGCTTTAACACCTATGACCACACATATACTCTACCTTTAAAATAACATGACAAAATACTAGATATACCAACGAGATGCAAGTGTTGACATATTTGATCACAGTCCATAACGGTGTTGTCACTGGAAATGTCAGAAGGACTGACTCTTTTCTAGGTCTGCTTTTAATGCTGTGGCAGCGAGCTTTGTTGCTTCCAACAATGTGAACATCCTCATGAAGGTTCATAACAGAAAAGACTGAGAACAAAATAGCTATGCTGAAGGTTTGGATTTCAGTTTTGAATCAATAGATCATCTAAATTTAAAAAATAAGTATATACAAAAGATTAATATTCATAGCAAATTTAAGCATATGACATTAAGTAAGAAAAAATATAATAAATGGTCATGTGTTATGAAATGTGGTTGGGTTTTTGGAACTGGGCAACTGCAGCTCTGAAATAGGCAGCAAATATAAAGACATAGTGACATACAGAATTTCCTACAATTAATTAATGAAAGTTTGCACAGGTTAGTGGCATCTAAAGTCACCAAGTTTCCAGAACTGTTAAGCAGTATGTAAATGCCAATAGGTTGTTAAAGAGATATTTCAAGAATATCTGTCCTGAAATCACAAAGTAAACTTTTGGAGTTTGACAAATTCTTCTAGGACCTGAAAAAAGTTGGTTCACATTTTTGGAAGAGATGTTCTGTGAAGCTATTGCTGGTTAAAGCTCCTTTCCCTGCAGTAGAAAGATGTTCAAATTAATCAAATAAGCCATCAAAGTAGTGATGGTAACATTTTATCAGTGTAAACCTGTTTTAGCAGGTTTATCAATTAAAATAAACATAGCATGAACATTTTCGTTTTTAATGGGATACAATACTATGTTAGCAGATGTTTACAGTTTCACAAAAGACCAATATCATGTTTAGTTCTATGTTATTCACCGGAGCGACTTTCGTGTTTCTATATGAACATAGCAATTTTTTAGGAAATTTTACTGTGTAACTTCTACCAATGCAAAGGAAAAGCATTTTGTATTACAGAATCAGAGAAATGAAGTGTGGTGCCCTATGATAAAAATGACTTGTCTTTTCACTTAAAGTATTCCAAGCTTTGCTCAACTTCAGTTATTAATTCCTTAGTGCATGAATCAGTTTCCTACTGACCTTGCACATTAATTCATATGATTGTCAGCTCATATTTTTGGAGAGCACAGTTATTAAGTGCCTCCATTCAAATTATTAAATTATGCTAAAATAGAATTTCTGCTGGCAGTTTGATAGATGACTGGAATCGCCTCCACCACTTCATTTTCTGGGAGCTTGAATGCATTCTCCAATAATACGATTTATTTAAATCAATTCCATGTTTATTTCTCCTGAGGTTTGTTGTGTTGTTTATCTAATAAATCCACTCCTCCATTTTCTTTAACACCCACACAGGGAAAGATCATCACTTGAAAGAAGACATTGCAGAGATTTTGAAAAAGGGACATAGCGATGATATGATTGAAAATGTGATTATTCTATTCAGCCTGTACATACAGTATACCTTCACCTAGCTTGGTTTGTTATATCACCTTATTTATCTATCTGCAAACTGCCTATGATATTAAAATCAAACGTATAAGCAAAGAAAGTGACAGAACAGTTTTCTCAGACAGCGATTCAGAGTCTCAGTCAGAGATTAATTCCAGTCCAGGAGCGTGACCCAGTGAAAATTTCTCCACCACATTCAAACAGCAAATTATCTTACCCTGATTGTATAGTATTAGCTATGTGGTATGAAATAACACCAGGAAGACACCAAGTGTGTCAGTTAAACTGAAGACATATGCTCAAAATCCATCTCAGTGGAAAGCATGTTACTTGTGCCCAAGTTGTCCTCAGGTCCCATTATTGTCAAGATACAAAAAGTATGATTTTATTTGCCATTTAATGGTTGTTAGCTTTGGCCCTTGTCTGTGACTACTAGATAGAATAGCAGTTATTCTCTGAATTATTGACGTCATACCAGTAAATGGAATAGGCGAGAATAAAGAATGTTTCAGAGGCTCTATTAACTGCAAGATAATAGCACTCACAGTGCGGTGTCTATAAGTGACTGCAATAATATACAGGAAGTGTATACATTACATATTGTACAGGAAATGATCCGTGCAAAATATATTCTCTTAGCCCCGAAGGGGCACACTACAAAACGCTCCCATGGGACTTGCATCCATTTTCTGAGATTCAAGCAGCTGCTGGCCAAGCACTCATACATAGTAGAGGGTGACAAGGAGCAGAAGACAACAGTTGTGATAAATGGCAATCTCAGAAGAAGTTAACATCAAACAGCATGTTATGTTCTGGGGCCTGAAAGAACAAGTGCAACATCTCCCAACGGTAATAGGAACGCTGGGGAGGTAACCCTTAAACCCATGAAGTGGCTCTCCTAGTAAGAGCTACAATGCTGCAGAAATCCCTCAAATCCTCTGGTCTCTGCAAAGGATCTAAGCTTGAGGGAGAAATACACATCACCCTTATAGTCCACCGAAATGTCTGAGTAAATTGGCATTGTTACATAAAACATTCGTTTCTCTGCTGAAATGCAATCATCCTAATGAGCAGAGTGGAAACTAAGATTAACTCACAGGCTTCATGGCCGACTGTCAACCTAATTAGCACTTCATATTCTTTGAATACTTCACTTTTATAGAAGGTGTGAAAAAGAAAAACATTTGGAAAAACAATGAGAAAGACTCAGCTCAAAACTGTTTAGCCCCTTAAAAATACAAACTCTCCTATCTATATTTTTAATTCTAGGAAAAGTTGTACAAATAAAATTGTAAACATAACAGGATTATGTTGTTACTTTATTATTAATATCCAATTTGTTCAAATGACACTTAAAGGTGAAATCTCTTATTAAACCTCTATCGTTCTCTACTTCTGATGCCATTTAGAGTGTGAAGCAGCAACAGTTTTCCTAATGGCAGCTCCTGCTGTTTGGGAAGAGACAGCACAGTTTGCTTAACACAGACACAAGTCAGTGAAAGCAACTGTACGGAACCGCTGATGCGAGTCACAAATGCTGCTTTACAAGTCACATGTTTTTGGCATGCTCCTATTTTGGACCGTTTGGCAGGTTGATATGTGGAGCAAAAATCATCTGTGACCTGAAGGATACTGTCCGAACAGCAGGGGGCGCTGCATGCTCTGAACTCAGTAAGCACCAACCGGAAATACCACCATTCTCAGAACAATCAGGCTTCAAAGTGGTGTCTGGAGTCTTTAGCTGTTCGTCAGTCATCCAGCACATATTAAAACGCCAAAACATTCAACCAACTGCTTAAGATGCAAAATGAAAGCTTTTTATGATTAATATTCTTCAGGAACATCAGATGACCAACGTGATTAAGGAGAAAAACAGGTGTGTGAATTGATTATGCTCTGAATTTGCAAATTAGCTCACGCTATAAGCACCAGGATGCACACATGGGGCTTTTGTCTATGTAATTGTCTATCTGTTCCTATCAAATAAACTCAATAAATAAATAAATAAATTTACTGGACTGAGTGGAGCAAGTCTCCTTAAGGATTTTTTTCTGTGTCTTCAAAAATGCCTTCATAGAAACAGCCAATTTCATTGCATACGTTTAAAACAGCATTGGCAAGAAGGCTATTTTATTTACAATTTCATTCCTAAACAAGATTTTTTTTTACAAAAAGCAATCACATATTTCAGTCATCTAATTTCCTAATTTTTATGTCCACGTATGTTTTTTTTCAATACAGCGACATTAAATGCAAGATAGCACAGAGTGACAACAACTTTACTTTAATGTCCTTCAGTAAATATTAGCATTCAGAAAAAAGCATGATTACCTTCATCCTTAAAATATATTCCATCAAATTATATTATACTGAATGGCAATGATTCAGCTTGAATAGTGATGCAGTTGATTGCCATGCATAAAGAAGAAATACTCAACCATAGTATGTGGATACAATTTGAAACATAGGCTACCCCCTCTTCCACTCCCTAGTTAGGCCCTTGAATGATTTGAAGTGGCAACAACAAGAAATTGCACCATCCACTGACTCCTACTTATTTGATGAAAACAAGACATGAGAACACAGAAGACACACTGCACTATTAAAGAAAGATGGCGTTGTCACTTAACAGCATGCATTTCCATACAGATTGCATTTATTTCCACTCAGCAGCCACAGATTAATGAGAAGCTCTGTTATGTGGAAGATAGCAGGGGCAGGTTCATTTCTATGTACCTGAGCATGGTGATAAGCAACCACACAACATGTCCTTTTGATACAGGATTCATTTAGGCACTGAAAGAACCTGCCTATGTGTGCAGGATGAGCTGACATCATATGTGAGAGCATGTGATTCATGGAGCTGGATCTAGGTTTAAAACAGACCTCCATTACAATAGCCTGCCTGCAATATAAACTGTGACTCCTCCACTTTTGCAATATTTCCTGCAGTGCTTTCTAATGAAATTATGCAAGCAGGAAACTAAAGAATTGCTGCAAGTCAAGGGCACACAGCAGACTAATGAAGATGTATACAATATATTTATGCAAAGTTATAATGATTTCTTATTTATTTTCTGGTACAATATCATATAGTGCCTTTTATGGATGACTCATATTTTCAGCATTCAATTCCAAAATGAAATTTCTTTCCCTAGGCAAAGCACAAACAATGAAAATTCTCTGTATTTCAGTTTTTAAAAAGTCACACCAATCCATGGCCTGTTTTAAAAATGATAAGTGATCCATATTAAGAACTGATCATTGTTGTGATGGTTCATTTCCCCTGCTCTCTTCCTCACATTAATTCTAATTATGGCCAAGCTGTTTCAAATTCCCCCCTGTGCAAAAATTTTAGGTGTCAAATTTTCTGTCGGAGCTGCTTCCCCTAGATAAGACAAGGAGAGGAGCCAACATTCCTCACTGCCAGGAAAGCAGCAGATTTATCAGATGATGCAGCCACAGCCAAACATCTGCTAAAACGCTGCCAAGTTAGCTCTAATATGGACATGTGAACACGTTATTCAGACTTTGTGAGAGAGACTGTATGTGACATCAGTATTTTTGATAAAGATTGGGAGTTTATGCAAAACTAAACATAAATGGATAACCAGACTCCAGCAGCTTCTCTTTAAGTTGACATTAGTTGCCAACAAATAGCATACAGTCTCTCTTGGTGTAAGACCCAAGAAGGCTTTAGCACATTACCTTGGCTAGGGGCGATATGTGAATATTTTGACAGAGCTTGAATTTTATTTTTCAGGGTGTTCATATACGGCCAGAAAGACTGATAACTAAAATCCTAATCCTTGTTTTGGAAACAGCTTGTAAAATCCAACATTTTATAGAAAGTAACAATTTGTGCAACTGGAGAACATACACCTTTTGCCTAAGGTCAGATTTAACACCAGGAGATTATTTATTTATTTATTTAAATATATTATTTTATTTAATGAATTATTTAAATTAGTCAAATGTCTCTTTCTAATTGAAACAAATGAAGCTAATAAAAAAACTCAGTGAAACGCAAATGGAAATCTGACATAACAAATGATAAAAAAATAAAGAGAAATCCTATGCTGCCATATATGGTGACGTATTTAAATATGTGTGTTAAGCAAGTTCAAAAGCAAGGAAATTAAGGTACATTTTGTGCAACATCAAATATTGTCATGTATTTCAAGTATGTAAGATGCCTATGATTTATTCCTGTTCTTATCAACCATGAGCATCTGATTTTATTTTCTGGTTTGAGGATCAACTGGTTGTCTGGGAGTAAAATGCCAATGGTCTACAAAGAAGTGGTTGGATTAAAATTATCTCCATCAATCAGGAAGAAAGGGATGCCATTAGAAATAATTCGTTTGTGAAGAGTGCACATATTATTAATCAGATTAAGTAATGTTATTACATGGTAACAACTGAGTCCGCAGCACATGTGTGATATAAAGTCATGTGAAAAAATAAGGACATCTTATGAACACCTCTGAGTTTTTCTAACATTATTAGACACATAGATATAAGATCAATACAACAACACTGAAGAATCAAAAACTGAAAAAAACATGACTTTTTAAAGGTTTTGTAAAAATGTCAAAATGAATAAATTAGAACACCTCCACAGCAAATCCCACAGTGACATAACACATCAGGTGTACATTATGAGAACATTGGTACCCTGTATTTGGGAAGAGAAAACACTATTCCGTTTAAATCTGAGACATACAGTTTGGTGTGCTCGTGACTGTTGAAGTGAAATGGAACAGCATGGGAAGATAGAAATAGTTGAAATAGGACCTTCAGGAAGACAAATGATTTAAAAAGTTTGAATTCTGCTATTCCATTGTGAGGAAAATTGTTTTCAAGTGGAAGATATTCAAAGTAACTGCCTGTGTGGTCCGATCTGTGCGTTGAATCAAGTTTACCCTAAAAGGAGACAGCAAGATGCTAAAATATGTCTTTAAAATGTAATCACAGGACTTACAGCAACCTATGGCTACTTCTGTTGTGAAACATGCACACCTCTAGAATCAGTGCAACTTTGAATTGAGGTATACAAGGAGGACACACCTTTTGCTCTGTAAGCAGGGCCACCTTAACCAGCAGATAGGCCCCGGGGCAGAGAGACTCAGTAGCCCAAACACCCCCCACCCCCCCACGACCCTTGTATATGTGTGTGTTATATACGGCTCCTATATATGTGTGTATAGGTAGATACACTATCCATCTATCAATCTATCATAGATAAATAGATACGCTGAAAATTGAAAATATATTATCAAAGCCAACATATCTATTTTATTTTTGTATTGAACACCATAAAACATATAACAAAGTAGTGAATACCACCATCACCTCTGCATAAACATCAAATAGTGAAGACAGCAGAAACAAAGAACAGCAGCTAACAAGTCAGTGCAATGACCTTCTCTTTAAAGAAGGCAAGGCAAGTTTACTTGTATAGCACAATTCATGTTACAGGACAATTCAAAGTGCTTTGCATAAAACATCCAAAGCATTACAGCAGGGTGCAGAAAAAGCAAAAGTACAGGAATAAAAAGCATGATTTAAAATTCAAAAAAGAATCTTAAAAAAAGGCAATCAGGTTTATAACTTAGAATAAAAACCTAATCAAAAGCAGCTGAGAACAGGTTGTTGTGCATCATGCACACACACACACACAGAGACAGACACACACACACACACACACACACTCCTTTCAGCACCATGGCCAGCAATATGGCCAATGTGTCAGCAAATGCTTATTGATTTACATTTAACCTGTTCCACCCCACAGCCCCCGCCGCCGGGTCACTGTGGGGGAAGGGCGGAGAGAATGTCCGAATTTAGTTGACCTGTGGTCACTGATTGCTAAGCATGTCCTATCATTATAAACCTCAGAATCTCAGCTAAAGACTCAAATAGTTTCTGTGACCTCCAAACCCAGAAAAAATACCAAGCAACTAAAAGAGCAGTTGTGCTATTTTGCGATTTTTACATGAACACATTCAACCGAACCTGTCGGTCACCCTGCCGAACAGAACCGAGCAAACCTTGCCTTCTCTGAAAGCCAACATCTCACAGATTCTAAAGCTGCAAGCGTCATCACGCTACGTGCAAATTTCAGCAAATGAGCAGCAAAATAAGCCCAGAAATACGTACAGCATTTGAAAAACAAGAGCAGAAATTCTTCTTTACCTTTGTTTTTTCCATGCTGAAAAGAATAATCCACCGTGATATGACTGTATTTCCAGAATAACTAAAATATCCAGTGTGTATTTAGAAAAGAAAAAGTGACAAAAAAACGAAAACCTGCAGTAGAAATCTCCCATGTCTGGCTCCTATCGGCTGCACCTCCTCACCTGCGGTTCCCTGCTGCGCGGGCTGCTCCATGCCTACAGGTGCTGCTACTGTGGCAAGCCGTTTTAACATTTAATCAACGACCACTCCTATCTATAATTCATTTTTTAGATAGCAATAATATCATTTATCCTAGTAGAAATACGTTCTTCCTAGTCAAAATTTAAATTAAAGATATAAACAACTGTATTTTTACTAGGAGAAATTATATTTTAGGATATTCCTAATTACAATTGTACTAGCAAAAATTAAGTTTGAGATATCTCTAAATTCTTAAAAAGTTAAGGTAGCCGTTTTAACATTTAATAGGTAAACTGGATATGTATTCCAGATATCTTTAAATCAGTTCTTTCTAGTAAGAATGAACTTTCCAGTTATCCATAATTCAATTTGTCCTAGTACAAATGAACATTTCGCCGATCCAAAATGTAATTCTTCCTAGGACAAATGACGTCACTTTTCCCATTCATGTGTATGGGGTTTAGAGCTGCTCCTATCCACAAATGCATTTTTCCTATCTAGAATTAACATTGTGGATAGGATGAATCAAATTCTTACTAGGAGAAATTCTAATTTCAGATAGCAAGATTTCAATTGTTACTAGTACAAACTCTTATTTTAGATAGGAAAAATTAAAATACTATTCTACCTATCTATAATTTAATTTCGGATATCCAAAAATACATTTTAACTAGTAAGAATGTTATTTTAGATAGGAAGAACTGCAATCTTCCTAGGAACAATTAAGTTGTTGCTATCTGTATCTTAATTGTTGAGGTCAGTAATTCTTTCTTCTTTTTTTTTTACTACTGACGTATGTAAATGACGTTACCTAAACGTCAACAGCTACGTACTTCCGCTGAACTGTCAGCCAGAGCGGATACTTCCGTTAGCCTATGCTACATGTTACATGCTATGTTTAGGTAGCTGCTACACTAGGTGTGATGAAACAGTCGAAGTTTAAATACCAGTTTCTGGTACAACTGCCGAACACTGCTGTGTGCCACAGAGCAAGGCATCTTAAAAGTACAATAGTGTACTTTTTTTTTTTTACTTTTCCTAACGGTGAGGTAAATTGTCACTGTAACGCCTCATACCCGGGTGTGGTCGGCTCTGATATCCGTGAACCATCATCAGAAACAGATCAACGGCTGTTGAGAAGGGAGCTGCTCCTGTTTTTATCTTCACAAGGTAGATCTAGACACTTATGTTAACGTGTGCACAGGCGTGAGTGGGAGAGTGGGAGAGACAGAAAAGTATTTGTATTCTATTAAAACAACTATCGGGGTGTAATAGTAGCAAGTATGGAAGCAAATACTGCATGTAACATAATTCCGATTAAAATGCATTATCAGAAATGCTATTTGAATGGTACACATGTGCGTTACATAAGCAAGTTTGTCCTCTATTTTAGTACCAAAACTCCTTAATGTTTTATTTTTTGCACATACATTTATTTGAAGTTGTGTGTATTGTGTTGTCTAGTTAATTATGAACAATTATTAGTGTTATTAAATCTATTTTCCATTTTATAGGTTTCCTTCATATGACTTACTGATGTATTTTTGGGGCTTGCTTCAGGACTTTTTACCATCCATGGTCAGTGTTCAACAAGCAGAAAGAGGAGCTCTCATGGAATCACATTCTACAGCTCATACCCTGCAACCCTTTGACAAGTTTTTCCTGTTTAAATGACTTTGCGCATTGGTCCATTAGAGTTTTTGTATATATTTTATAAAAATGTCTTTGCTCACTTACCTTGTTTAAATACTTCTGTGGTCAATAAAAGTTGTAATCTGCTTTTGTTTGGTCCCTAATTTTAAGTCATGTCTTATATCTTTTAAAATTAACCATTTAAAACACCAAAAAGCTTTAATCCAAGTCATTTATTACTCATTTAACAAACATTACATCACAAACAACAGGACAATACAGCAACATTTCACTAACAACTTTTAAACTTGATTTCCTACACAGTAGCTTAAATTATGTTGTACTGTAGTCAATGCTTTCGCCAAGAAGGCATTGAAGAAGAAGCAAAAAAACAAATAGTTACTTTTTTTAATAGTTTGCATGACTTCCATATCACGGGGAATTATCTGATTGGATGTCGATCAGGGCATCTGTGTGTGGACGGGTTCTGGGGACCATCGATACTGGTAGGACAGCACACTTCCCTCCTCCACCGCACCGAACACGGAATCAACCAGAGGTAAATCCCCGGAGACAGCCAGTGTTGTGATCATGGGAGCTTCGTACACAACAACATACCTGATTCCTTCCATCAATCTCCTCTCCCTGGGTCTGGCTGATATGATGACCATATCATTAACCGGACCCGGTTTAATACCCTATATCCAAATAAAAACATGTTTAAGAATCATTCAAGAAATAAACATAAATAAAATGAAAGGGTAATAAAAGGCTTGCTACCATGGTCCTTGGTTTATGCCACTTTTGTTTAGTTTCTTTGCAGCTGATCACTGGGGGAAGTGATGTCCTGTCTGGTAGAGTAGAGCTGCCACATGATAGAACAAGGCTGTACCTTCCACACAGGCATCACAGTAGCATCACCAGCTTTGAATCCCTCAGCACAATCTGTTACAACACCATATACTTATTAGATTACAACAGCAGCTTAAGAGAGACAACCTTTAACACACTAAAGTTGGGAACTTTTGTTAGTGAAAATCTCTTAGTGAACTGAAATGTGTAAAGTGAGATTTTGACATAGTATTTATAGATGACAATGTATAATAGATCATGATTAACTTTACTCATTTCACAAAGTCGTGCTTCTGCGAGAGCCATTACTTTTATATTCTTTCTAGCACTGACCATATTTCACATTTTTTCTCTGGTACCATATGATACATATAGTGTAATGATGGCGTTTATCTGTATCAATTTCACAGCAATGATATGACTCGGAGAAACTTAATTTTCGAAAGCAGGAACCTTCTATTTTTTTATCTGAACCTGCAGGATGACTTCTGGCTTTTCCTCATGGACCTGAAGCACTCGGACCGAACCCTGACCTCTCCTTACTCTCCTGTTTAAAACTGAGATTAACACAGAAGTTAGGCTATTTTATTTCAGAAACACAAAAGACTCGTAATGTGAACCTATCACTGTTAACGTTGCTTCCTCACAGAGCTAACTTTGCTTATTAAAGCGCTAGCATGGATCAACATTCAGCAACTCAAAGCAGAAGCTTAACTTACCTTCGTAGTTTGTTTATGTAGCTGGACACATAAAATATAACTTTTGTCTTTTTATGATGCTGGCGTCTTAGATGTGGTCTGGGTAATCCGGTGTACGTTGTTCAGTTACCCGCGGGAGGTCCTGCAGTGATCGGGTAAAAAAATGCAAAAGCTAATGCTAACGTTACTTTGCTTCGGAAGTACTACAGCTGGCCGAAAAGTCCGAAAGCGTCACAGCGCAGAGTTTGTACTAGTAACAATTGAAATCTTGCTATCTGAAATTAGAATTTCTCCTAGTAAGAATTTAATTCATCCTATCCACAATGTTAATTCTAGATAGGAAGAATGTATTTGTGGACAGGAGCAGCTGCAAATCCCATACACATGAATGGGAAAAGTGACGTAATTTGTCCTAGGAAGAATTAAATTTTGGATATCCGTAATGTTAATTTCTCCTAGTACAAATTGATTTATGGATATCTGGAATGATAATTATTCCTATCTAAAATAAGAGTTTGTACTAGTAACAACTGAATTTAGCCAGTCTACCTATTAAATGTTAAAATGGCTTGCCATACAGCTGCTGCATCCTCCTCTCTGCCTGGTGTGTCAGAGAGCTAGCTATGTCCAACTTCTTTAGCTGATTTAAAGAATTCTGTCAGCTTAGGCATTTTCGTTCTTATTTCTTTGTCTCGAAGCTCCTTCTCACGAATCACTTTTCTTTTCTGAGCACTGCTCTCAAATTTCTTCCCCGACATTTTTCCACGTTTCTTTACATCCAGATGACCACGCCCTGAAATTGTCTAAATTGTTTGATTGGTGAGCTCATGGTGCAATGGGAACTTTAGAGGCCACGTGGGTGAAGTAGGTAACTTGCTATTTGGATCAACAGCAGCATTAAATTAGCATATAAGATGATTGACAGAAAACCTGACAAGTAATAAAATGTTTCCTTTGGGGTTTTTATTTTACCTGAAATGATAGGCCCCCTGAGCGTCATAGGCCCCTGGCCACCGCCCGGTTGGCCCGTGCATTAAGGCGGCCTTGTCTGTAAGACAAACACAAAGTCCAGGCTGGAGTATGCCAGAGAGAATACCAGGAATTGTGTAATCCTGGTTTTGTTTTTTGGACAGATGAGTCTAAAATGTACTTAGACACTAGAACAGAAGGCATGTCTGGCATAAACCCAAGACAGATTTCCAGAAAAACAGTCTTATAGCAACTGTTAAGTATGAAGAACAAGGTGTCATGGTTTGTGCATGCTTTACTGCAGCAGGACATGGTCAGCTCACCATCATAAAACCACTATTAATTAAAAAATGAAACAAAGTGTGTGAACAAAATTTGAGACAATCTGTAAAATGAAATGTTGCTGAAACAGAACTTGACCCTGCAACATGACAATAAACCCAAAAACAAACAAGTAAATCCACTGAGAACTAGCTGAAAACTGATAAAATTGAAAGTTCTGAGCTGAGGCAAAGCTCAGACCGTTACCCTTTGGAAATGCTTTTGGGTGACTTGAAACAGGCTATGCAGTGCAAAAAAAGAAAGACCTCATACATCTTAAAGGTGAAAGTGAGGAGTGGGGCAAAGTTTTTCACACCCATGTCGTATACTACTAGATGCTTCCAAGACATGTTTTACTGAAGTAGCTAATTTCAACCAAAAGGGATAAAACTAGCAATTAGAGATAGGGTGTCCAAATTTTTGTGATACAAACAAGGATGGAATTTTGCAATATAATACGATTTCACTTTCGCATTTCCCTGTCCTCTTTTTCATCTTATCAGAGGAGGCTTATTTACTTTTGCAGATTTCTTATAAACCCTGAATGATTGGTGAAAAAATGCTAATGTGGCAACTTTTCCTATATTTATTGACTGAAGACAGACAAAGCTCACAAAAGAGTCACACAAAGATGAAAGAATGTGATTAATGTGACACTTTTGTAATTTGGCAGTGATTTATACTCCTACCTTTCTCTAACAGAAAAATCAAAAGTACAATTACTCTTTGTGATTCTGATTGTTGAAAAACCAAACTGATCAATTTTAAAATAAATACAATTTCACTGATACAGTTTTACTAAGTAGATGTGATGTAGGTGTCTCTGAATTTTATGGTGCAACAGAGTCAGAGGTATTTTTCTGATATTTTAGTAATTCTTTTTTAACATATAAGAAAGCCGAATTTGGGATGCACAAATGTCTTTACTGTTTGCTGTTTCATGTTTTTATTTGCATTGGTATGTCACAGTGCCTTTCAGAAAATGCTGTCCTTGTAACAAGAATGCATTTTTAAGATGGCTGGATAAATTATTTGCTGATACACTAACAAACAAACTCTCTATATAAAATTAAAAATGCACATCAATTGAACTTCAATGGTGACCTCAGAATTAGTTTTAAATGCTAAAAGAATAAAAAAGACCTTTGACCACTAGATTCAAATTATAAAAGAACAGCTTTAACATTTCAGTATGTGTAGAAAAAAAAATATTCACATTTATGAATGTGTTTTGTGAAGATTTTGATTATGCGTAATCACGTAAGTCTGGCTTCCATTTGGGTAGCATAATCAGACATGCTTGTAAGCTTTTAAAGTAAAAAATGTTGTTAACAGACTAACTGGATGGCAAAGTGGCGGTTGTGGAGCTTTGCATTTAAGCAAGTCATAGATGTCTTAGTTGGTTGGAATATTTCTTTTCCTCCTTTGATTTTTTGCTAAATAATTTTTGTAAAAATAAATGTACAGTACAAACCTACCCCTCTGTTTCAGGATGTACAATATAGCTCATGACTGTCTATGAACTAAAAGGTATAAACAATTTGCTGCAACTGAAACTATTTTCTCCTTTACCATTGAAATGTTTTGCCTGAAGCTCGGTTTCCTATTGCCCAAAGCAGAAAGACTCTACACTCAAACTTATACAGTTGGACGTTGTTATTTTCAATATATGGTGCAAACTTTTTCTGCCGTTTGGTCGCCAAGGTTGGGTTTGAGAGAAACTGAACTTGTGAATGTCTCTGGTGCAACTTTGGGGAAAATTTCCTTCAGCTCTTCTGGTTTAAATTTTTTGTTTTTGTTTTTTTTCCAAAAGTAGAGCAGAGTACTAAAACTGTTGCATTAGCTTTTTGAAACATCTACTAGTAGCATGTTTCTTGGTCGCATCTTTTGTGACATCGAATATGAACATCTGACATCACATGGTATGCATTAATTACAAACCATTCCATACCTTTTATAATTATTGTGTTAAATCTAGGAAGAACAGAATTTCTTTTGGTTTGTGAAAAATAAAGAAACAATTGATCAGCATTTTCTCAAGCTGCAGGGCTTGTATTTGTTTCTTAATAATTCAGATACAGTTAAAATGTGAATATTCCTCCACTTCCACAGTTACTAATGAACCACCTCTGTGGTTCATTAGTAACTTTTAAAATGAGCTTTGATATATGTTTAGTTTTAATACCGTCATTAAAATATTCATCAAAGACCTTGCTTCTAGCTTTCACAAAATAAGAAAAGAGAATTATATAATGAAACACACTATGGAAATTCAAAGTGTTGAATAAGAAAAAAAGGGAAAACTATTACAATATTCTCCTTTGGCTGATCATCTTATTATGGCATTATAGCAGAGGTAGAAATTGTGCTAAAAAGTTATACAGTAATTATACAAAACCCAAATAGGCTTGCTTACCAGTGTGACCATTAGGTGACAGCATGACCTCAAGTGGACCAGGCTTGTTTGCATGGACTTTGTTCACACCACAATAAAAAATGATTTGTAATGCCTTTAACATTATTTGTAATTTGAAAATAGGGTCTTCCTATGTGTAGCTTCAGTTGATATCAGTGGAACCTGTTTAAAAAAAGTGTATGTGCTTAGTAGTGTCTGGCAGAAAGCGAGGAAGAAACAATATGTCTTAACAACAATTACACCTCCTCTACCAGTTTAATATTAGTTTAAGCATATGTAGTAGTTCTCTGTTGTTGGTGTGATGCTCAAATTTTATGTCTGCAACCCAAAAGTGATGTAGCCTATTTTGTATTATTTATGTACAACTACAGTGTATTGTACTCTATACCATTTTTTAATCAAATGTGGCTTCCAAGGAACTCACACAACCAATCAGTACATAGAGCTAGCATGTTGCCCAACAATACAATCTTGCAAAGGACAAAGGTGTAGCATCATGCTCTAATTTTCCATTTGGGTTACGACTGTACTACCACTGATCCACACAAAATCCAATTTATCACTTTACTGCAATTTAACAAAAAAAAAAAAAACAACATACAGCATGTTGCATCAGTTGTTGCATGGTCAAAAAAGATACATATCAAGCAAATTGAGTCGGCTTTCATAGTGTCATGATATAAGTATTTTTGTTGAATTTTACGTTTTGTTTTATAAATTATAGACAGGATTCAACTTAACATAATAAATTTTGTTTTAACTTTTAGATATTCTTTCAATCACTTTTCTATACATTTCAATTATGTCCAAAGTGCTTTTGGGGGTTATTATGAATTTATTAGCACTTTTAAACGGCTTGAATTGCTAATGAGTGTATTTTATATGTTCCCAAATTATTTAGCATTTTTATTTGAAATCACAATGATGTTGCAGCACTCAGACTAATCTCACTATATAATTAATGATGACATGGCTTAAAGTTTAAAAAGTAATGATACGCCAGCATCATCTTAAATGTTTTGGAGGTCCATCGGGATAACTGGCTCGAGGAAAAGGTGACACTCACTTTTTATGTGGTCTCTTTCTTTATCTTATGTTTAACTTTATGTAGATAAAAAATGTGTTTTGCTTGAATAAATGTGCAGTTTAAAGCAAGCAGGCACTCTTGGGATGCTGCGTTTGGAGAAGCTTAAAATTAATTCACGTCACATTTTTAGTGTAGCTTTCTACAGGAAACACGGGAGATAAAATGTATAAATAGATCACAGAACTATAAATAATCTAATAATGTTAGTACACTTAAACACTGTGGTGTTCTGACTGGAAATATTTTAGATTAGATTCTTTAGCGCTGAAGGATTTGTTTCTGACAGCATCATTTATTGATTCACAACATGTGGAATATCAGCAAAGCTTAGTCTTCGTCTTTAAAGTGCAACTCACCCCCAAATCAACTTTTTTTTTGCTGATAAACTGTGTAAATGAGTGTCTAATAGCGCTGTCTACATGTCTGGTCATTATTTTTGGTATTTTATTACATTTTTGGAAATATATTAATTTTGTACCAAAAAACATTGGTGGGGTGCCCTCTTCAGGTTAAAACTTTACACTGTGCTTCAATTTGAATCGGGCATTTTTACTGGCTCAGCTTGGATTACTGATGTCAGCCGTCCTGCCGCTGTGGCGTATTAAACAAACCCAGTCTCGGCCACGCCTCCATACAGAGTTGGAGTTGGAATAGCAAGGAAGTGTTGACGCCACCCAGCCCTCCCGCTGCGCATCCCTCGGTCCTCCAGGCAAAGCCTCCTTTTGCTGCATTTTTTTAACTGGAAATGTAGGTGGAGTAGGACTCTGGAAGGGGGGTTAGTTGGTCTTTAAGCTGTTTAAGCTAATCTTCACTGTTCTGGAAACCATTCTGTTAGTACAGTAAATGTCTGACAATGGAAGGGGAAAAAAACGTGATATCAACAGTAGCCATATAGAAACATGACGTAATGAAGCTTTGACAAATTTCAAAATGAAGGTGTCAGGCCTATTCTGATCAATCATTGCAATTATTTCTTGCTTTTGCAGAACCAACAAAGTCAACCAGGTTCCTTTATACAAATATAATGAATGACATTGGAAAAAGACACAAAATATTGATTCTTATAAAGCTTGACATGATCCAGTTGATAAAAATCTGTTAGCCTTCTTCACCCAATAATATAATAAACAATGCTCGTATAGCTGTTATGTTATTTCAGGCTTTGTTCCTTAAGACACAACAGCTCTCTGTAGGCTGTTTCAAAACACAATGTCACCATCAGTGCTGGCATCATTGAGCCTTTTGGGAATTTAAAAGTGGTCAGCCTGTGGTGGCAATGTAGAGCGATCAGGGGTTTTTCACAAAAGATTAGGCGATAGTGTGGGGGTGGTGTCCGGGCTGTCGACATGAAGGGTTATGTATAAACCATGAGACGGAAGAGTTCGTGGTAAACAAACAAAATAGCTTGAACGTAGCTTGTTTTTATCACAATTGAAGCCCCTCTCCTGAAGTCTTTTTGTGAGCCGCTCCAAATGGTGGCTGTCCTTCACAGTCTCTGTGGACTGGCTGGCGATCTGGTCTTCTTCTGGTTCTAAAGGCCAGAAGCTCCTGGACCTCTGCACCATTCCAGTTTGCCATTTCAGCTGATACAGTTAATGAATGCTAAATGTACTTCCATGTTTACTTGCATTCTAAATACCGTTGCCGGCCCTGCTCAGTGCACATTCCACACATCATCATGACATCACCTTCTGTTGCGCTAAGGCATGATCTTCATTCGTTGGCACAGCTGGACTGGCCACCAGGCATACCGGGCAAATGCCCGGTCGTTTTTTGTGGGGCGATGTTTTTTTTTTTCTTGTTATGGTATAAACTATGACAGGTGGTGGATTGGCCAATTGGTCATGATCAACTCTGGGCTGGACCAATTACTGCCGAGGAGGTCGGATGCGCCCTCCCCCTTGCTTGGGTAACGGCTTTCATGAAAGCAATAATATCACAGACAAACAGAAGAAAATTAAGAAAAAAATGGAAAAGAGGTGCAGAAAAGAATTGTGCAAATAAGAAACAAGCCCTTCTGGCAGATGCTGCCAAATGTGTAAAAATAACACAATTGTTTGGTGGTGGCTATGGCGGCGCTTCCACAGCTTCCACTTCAGTAAGATTAGAAAGTGGTGAAGGCCAGCAAGTGGATGAGGGAAAGAGGAGGCAGGAGAAGGAGAGACCAGAGGTAACTTCAGGTAAGAAGTTGTGAACTGCAGTCGGATTTAAATCAAGTTTAGGTGTAGTTTATTTTCGTTGTGCTTGCTAACTTTTTACAGTCAGTTACAATAACTCGTACTGCGTACTTGCTACCATGACAGAGTTTCTAAACTGCTGGGTGGATGCCATGATGTCACTGATAGTGAATCTTATTTTATTTATAGGGTTAGTTAGTAGGGTAAAAATGGAATCGTCCCGTATGCAGAGAAAATATTACGCGTTCCATATTGAGGTGAAAAGTAACGCTATTAGGCTAGAATTTATCATAAACCCTCCACACTTGTAGATCAAATTTAGATAGACACTTTAAACAAGTCAAGTGTTAAGAAAATGCTTAGAAGTTCTCCATCTTAATAGGTTTTAATGCATAAGACAGTAGATAGAATAAATATGAGATTGGGGTATCAGACATTTGTAAACATGCTTTTTTACAGCTTTAATCTGTTATTGTGTCATATCAGATGCTTTCAGTCATTTTTGGAAGCCTTAAGTGGGTTAATTTTAATAAGTACTTTATAGAATATGATTCAACCAGTTTTCTCGAGTAAACATACCAGTACTGTCATCATCTGGAAAAATCCATTAAGCGCAATTCTTTCTCACCCTTCACTGTCTGTCCTGCTGTGGAAGTGCTGTAGGTGACGTTTTATTGATGCAGTCAGTGAATAGTCTTTGGTGAAACAATTTAATCACAATCTGTCCTTAATAGATTTGAATATTCATCTAATCTCTTTTCCTTTCTGTCCTCATTTTCAGGGTCTAATCATACTTTGTTTCTTTGTTTAAGAGGTTCTGTAGACCATGCAACTTTTTACGTTCTTCTACGTAAGTACTACTGTGTATGATTCAGCTATTTTTGTGGAATAAAGATAGAAGTACTGTGATCCTCTGAGCAAGTCCGTCAAGTGCCATACTTTCTCACCCTTCTCTGTCCTTTCACTTGTGTCCTGTTTTTCAGGGTCCCGTCATAATTTCTTTAGAAGTAAGTACTGTATATGATGTCTTTATTTCCCACATTTTCTAGATACTGTACCAGTACTGTGTGTAAAGTCGATTAAGTGTCATTCATTCTCACCTTTCTTTCTCTCTCTCCTTTCACTTTATAAAAGTTGCCATTCAAAAAAAAAAAATTGTACTGCCGTGCTGTTTATTGATGTGGTAAATAAATAGTTTATGAAAATATCACTAAATCTGTGATTTATTGATTTTAATATTCAATAATGATCATGTCTCACCTCTAGTCTTCTCTGTCTTAATTTCAGGTTTCCACCATGTGTTGTAGATAGTTCAGGAGGTTAACTCGACCAAACACTCTTTTGGTTTCCATAAAGAGGATTGTGTAGGTTTAAGTTTATTAGATTGATACATATATACCAACAAGACAGTGTACATAACTGTCACAACAGTGTTTGTTTTAATTCAAAGGCTTTATGGCTTTTCCAATAATACCTGGTAGGCCAGTCTCTAATAAAAATGACCGGGCCGATTTTTTTTGTCCCAGTCCAGCCCTGTTCATAAGTTCATGCATTGCGGCAAATTTGCGGTAATATAACTACCAAGCTTGCTAGCACGAATGCCGCAATATTCATGCCTCGCTATACTGCCCAAGCACATTTAAAAGACACACCCTGTCGGCAATATTACCCTACTCTTCTGCGACAGTGTGTCTTCTGAAAACGCCTTGTTAGTACTACAGTGGAAGGCAGTTCTTTATAGCTGTATTCACTTTGTAGGGAGACCTAGTCCTTAAAGGAACAAAAAAGATTCACTGTATGAAAAGGTCACAGGTTCAAGATGGTAAAAAACTACACCATCGTCCACAGCTGCCACAAGTATACACCAGAGATTATTGATTTGGATGAAAAGAATGTCACTGCTGCAGAATTGTTTTTAATTTATATCGATTTGGTTAGATAAAAACTAACAGTAATAAAAGAAAAGAGTTGGACTTTTGCCTATGGACAAATAGCAGTTCAGGGGAGTTTTCTATTAGAAAAGAGTTTTAGCTGGTAGGAAGGAATGGAAAAAATTCTAAAGGCAATCAAAATGCTAACATCACCCTAATTTGTGATTCCATTTGGAGATTACCGAGAGCACTGTTAATCGTGAACCTTGAAAAGCCATATTCACGTTTGTTTTAAAGATTTTTTTTTATTACTAAAATAATTTTAACTTATTCCAATACCTTTGGCAGATAATAAAATCTAAATCTTCTAGGTAAAAACATTTCAGTATCAATCGCATACTATCTGCAAATATCTAATTTGGGAATTACTTCTTTGTGCTTTTAACTGCTGGAGTGCGTTTCCAATTTTTCCAGAGGACTATTAGCATTCAGTTCCAATTAGAAACTCTCTAATGGATGTTGACACTGAATCTACTCCACTTTAAAATCCGGGAAGCTCAACTCTTCAGATGAGTAGAAGCGGTTCATCGGCAGTTGCCCTAGAAGCTTTAGAGATTCAGTGTGACAGCTCCAAACCACATGGCTTGTAGAATCTGACCCACATCTAAGGATGTTAGTGGAGACAGTCAGAGGGTTAGAGTCGTGACAGAATTTACAAAGAGTAATTCACATTCAAAGCAAGCTGTACTGCAGGATAACCCAGAGGTCCAAGTTTATTGCATTTTCAATTATCTGGCAAGTAGTAGAAGTGCTATTGAATAGTTAGTTTTTGACTGACTGAAAATAGTCTTGGAACTTGCACATTCTATCCTGAAAAGTATTTCTAGAATATTTTTTAAAAAACTGAACATTTTACACGTGTAGAATATTACAGAAAAAATAAATATTAAAAGCAATAAAAAAAATTTAAAAAGAAAGAAAAAGACATGAAGATTTTGGGGTGATTTTCATTTTTACAATATGGCTGCAAAAGCATCCGCTGACATTATTGCCTGTTATGACAAAAAACAAACTTACATAAACCTGTATTAATAATTGTCTAATTTGTAAGACACAATTACTTGGTCTTCATTTTGACCAGGCATTCTGACATTTTGCCCAGTAACTATACTTTTGTAAGTTCAGGTATCATTATATTGGATGGTAAAAGTGCTGTAGCGCTGTTAAAACGCAGTTATGCATTTTTTTCAGTCTATTTGTTTAACTCCTAATGATGTAGTGGCAGGATTTTGAACCTATTGAAAACTTTTGTAACATAGGCAATATATTTTCTTGTGGTGCTGTAGGCTGGGTTGTCAATTTCTGACAGGAGCTTTGAGTGACACTTGTGTGACAGTGAAAAAAGTTTCAAGCTTTAAGTTCTCACCTTAATAGCAGGGGTAATGAATAATAGCTTGAACTGATATAGCAATTACATTGACATAACTTTGATAAGAAATAATATGTCATTTTAATATTGCCTTTTCCCATTCTGTAATATTTCCTTACACCCCCACTTACCTCTAATGTTTCTATAGGGAATACACAAATACCATAAGTAACTATGTATTAACATGCACAGACATCAGAGCTCCTATAAAATTGACTTTAAAGAATCATATTGCCAAAATGTAGATTGGATCAGATCGTTGTTAATATCCTTAGAAAACCTGTCATCAAAGATTAGAAAGTATATCATCTAAGATGCCTGCAGTTGTGTACATGCACCCTTTGCACTTTGGTATTCCAAAGACAGCACAGTAGTTCCCTATAAAATAAATTCCGCTATTGTTATTAAAGCAGTATCAGGGGGAAATTAATTTTTCTTTGAGTGCAGACAGTTTTCTTAAATGGAGTGAGAGTTTTCTGGGCAGAGTGAGAGCTTGAGGACTAGAGGTAGAGCCTGCATCAAAGCCTTGCAACCTTCTAGGACTCCAACAATTTGTTGAGGTAAATGACAACTCCAAATACATTATTTTCTACCCATTCTACAATGCAATAACCATCCATCCATCCATTTTCTATACCCGTCCATCCTAATCCAGGGTTGCGGGGGGTGCTGGTGCCTACCTCCAGCAGTCAAGGGGTGAAAGGCGGGGCACACCCCGGACAGGCCGCCAGTCCATCGCAATAACCTGTAAACATATTTTATACCTGGAGTACACTACAGGAAGTTGTAGGAGATAGCATCTGTGTTCTCGCACACCTGCAAATTAGTAGGACAGCAGGAGGATAAAAGGAGCTGGTAGTCAGTCATTCCTCGAATGAGTGTTAACCTATATGGTAACTCCAAGCCCTCCATGTCCCTGTGTCCATTTCAAGAACTTTTCATCAAGCTTTTCTCAGAAGAACTCACCATCTCATGTTCCTCCTCAGATTCGTCGCTTCCTTGTTTCCCACTCCTGAGACTCAGCTTCTATATCATACTCACTGTCAATATTTCTCTATGGTACTTCCTCCAAGACTAGCTACAGGCTTTTTCAAACTATCATCATCTGCCTGCTCCAGTTCCACCTGCCGACCAGAGATCCTCACTTCAAGTTCCATCTTCAGGGTGCCTCCTGTCCACCCTCCTTTGACAACCTGTAAGACAAGCTCAGTTATTCTTCATTATAATATACCAGAAATTATACTCACTTTCCAGCTCACACCCACATCCTCGGATCACCAATGACAACCTCCCTCACATCACCACCACGCTGGCCATCCCCAGGCTCCACTCCCTCCTCCCTGGTAATTACATTACCTCATCAACTATAAGCAGATTTATCATAAAGTATTCTCTGTGTCAAGATCCCCACTCATATTCTCCTCCATTACAGAGATCCACCTCACGGTCCCCAGAACTCCACAGCAGTTTCTCCAGCAGCTCCTGTTCTAGACCAATTGACCTCCATATAACCTTCAGTAAACTTTTTAATCTGATTCTGTCTTTTGAGAGATTTGTGCTTATGGGTCAGACAGCCTCCTAATACCATGACACATCGAGCCTAATGTTATTTTGATACTTCCCCTTGTAACCTTTTGTACTGCCAACATGGCAAAAACATTCCCCTATTGCAGCATTTTCTTCCTCTTGCAGGAGAGCAGAAGACCCCCCGCACACCCCTCAATTGAGATTCTCTTTTCATATAAACCCAAACCATTAACTCTGATGTTGACCTGAAGACTGAACAGTATTATTATTTTTTTATTATCCCTGTTTTGATGCCAAGTTGATAAATTTCTGCAGTCCATTACTTCTATAGCCAATCATGTGGATGGTCATGTTTGGCACACACTTGTTATTTTCAATGTCGCTCAGCTATTGCAATCAACCCTCAACCCTTGGTCTACTCAATCACAATGACTGACACAGTGTTTAGTGCTACAGAATAATCAATACTCTAGCCACAAGACTGAACTAGGTTGGTGTAGAATATCAAAGGCTTTAACAGTTAGCTGTTTACAATTCACATGGGGGAAAATGTAAGTAATTTAACTCTATTTTTGTTTGACCCACACAGTGTACTCAATAAGTTAGATACTGGCTGGTCTTTCCTTAAAATTTGATGTCTGTCTTACTATTTTCCATTAGTCTGTGAATCTCAGGAGAATTACATCTATTCGCAAATCTAATCCCCTGTTCTTATTTCAAATTAGTATGATGAGCAGCACAAGGCATACTTCAGGCAATCCATTTTAATGTTTTTGAAGTCTTCTTGTAAGTTATACAGTAGATTTTCTTTATTGCTCATTACCATTTTTCATTTCTTGGCTGCATTCCTTTCACATTTAGACAATTCCTTCCCCTGGGTAGGGGACTGTGTGTATGAGAGGACATAATTTGCTATTATTGTATTACACTGTGCAACAGATATTGCTGTCATTAACCTCAGAGGAAATAAAGGCTTCTGTCTTGATGACGATTACAATCTTAAATTAAATTTTTACCAAAGTCATTCACCAAGCTGAATATCTATTGTCGTTATTGCACATAAATGGCACAAACTAACTAACTGAGATTATATCTATGTAAGTAGCAAAATAGAGAACTAATTGTTCTGACAGAAAGATGTTTTTCACCTAAGATATCCCAAGATGCATTTTTGGGTTAGGTGCACAATTATATCGACTGTTTAGCCCTTAAAGGTAGAATCACAGTGCTGGTTCTGTTCTCAGTGCAGCATTTGACACTGTTGACCATGATATATTACTGGAACGACTGGAGAGCTGGAGAGCTGGGTCGGACTCTCTGGCACAGTACTTGGCTGGTTTGAGTCTTACCTTAAGAACAGGAACTTCTTTGGGTCAATGGGCAATTTTTCATCAGAAATCACATGTGGGGTGCCCCAGGGCTCCATCATGGGCCCCCTCCTATTAAACATCTATGTGCTCCCACTAGGGGCAGATTATAACAACCAACAAGATTAGCAGCCATAATTATGCAGATGATACTCAGCTTTACATTACAATGTCACCAGGTGACTCTGAACCCATCCGAACCCTAAATAAATTAATTGAGCAAATCAATGGGTGGATGTTATAATTATTAGTTATAATTCATGCTGGAACCAACGACTTTTGTAGAGAGCAGTCTGAGCTCCTGAAGCTGGATTTTATTCATTTGTTGAATCTTTTAAAATACACGTGTCTGTTTTTATTTCTGGCCCCTCCCCCACCGTCGGCAGATGAATTGGTTGTTTTAGCAGGCTTTTATCTCTGAACACTTGGCTTTCCTCTGCCATCGTGAAGCACAATATTGGTTTTATAGACGATTTTAACATTTTCTGGGGCAAGAGTCACTTGTATGGGGCGGATGGATTATATCTTAACAGACATGGTACCCGCATGTTGGCAATGAGCCTGGCATTCCCCCCCCCCCCCTTTGTCAACCACACAGGCCTCAGCCCCTTCCACCATATCCTGATGTGCAGCTGGTCCCTGTTCCTGTGAACTCAGTCTTGACTTTAACAGTAATTCACATATCAGACTTGGACCTTGCCCCAAACCATTCATACTTGTTATTATCAGCAGAGAGCGGACAAATAATAATAAACCGAACAAACGCAACCCTAATAATCTCAAACAGTTACCAAAATCCCACCTCCAGTAAATCATACAGTCACTCAATTTCCAACCACTTTTATCATGGCACTTTTAAATGTTCACTCTGTGCTGAATAAAACTTTTATAATAAATGATCTAATTTTAGACCACAATATTCATTGTTAATTTTTAAAGGAAACATGACTGAGTGCAGTTGCCCCTGCTGTTCTTACAGAGGCCTCCCCACCAAATTTTAACTTCACTTATTCAACGAGGAGTAGCAAAAGGGGAGGCGGAACTGCTTTTATTAGTTCATTAACCCTTTCTGCCAAACATGTTTTGTTTGATAATTTTAGCACTTTTGAATATACTGCAAACATTGACAATCAATGTTTTACACTAAATAATTCAAAATTTTATCAGTGTTTTACTATTTAATCTCATATTTATCTACTCTTTATTTTAATATTTTAACCTGTTATTTTAATCTTCCTTCCAGTGTTTTTTGTCTGTGTTTTCTGTTTGCTTTTAAGTGTGTGCGTGCATGGGAGATGGTTTGGGAGGAGGGGGGTACAACTGTGATAATGTTTTTTATTTTGGGGGGAGTCATGTGGGATCAATTTATTCTGTAAAGCACTTTAAGATGGTATTTTGTATGAAAAGTCCTTTATAAATAAAGTTTTCCAGCTGAACAAAAACAAAACTGAAGTAATTACTTTTGGACCTTAAGAGGAACGATCAAGAGTCAGGACACAGCTTCAATTAACAAAGCTAGAAACTATTGATCAGGCCTGGAATCTAGGTGTAGTAATGGACTCAGACCTGAATCTCCAGGGCCACATAAAGGCAATAACGAGGTCAGCCTTGTATCACCTGAAGAGCATTTCTAGGATTAAAGGACTAATGTCACAACAAGACTTCGGAAAACTCATCCAGTAGGATGAGTTTTCTGCTTTCAGTTTCTATGCTCGCCTTATCTAGAACAGACTTCCTGGCGACTGCAGAGCTGCTGAAACATCAAGACTAAAAACCCATCCATTTAGAGATGCCTTTGAGTAAACGATTATTGTCATATGTATCATATGTGTTCATGCTCTACTGCTTTATTGCTATTTTTCATCCTTTATTGTGTATCATATTTTGTGTGTGTTTTATGCTAAATTGCTGCTTTCAATTTCCAATGTTATATTCTATGTTTTTCTTAATCACCAAATCATGTAAAGCACCTTAAATTACCCAGTTGTTAAAAGTATCCTATACAAATAAAATTGCCTTGCCTTGCCTTGTTTTGCCTTAAAGGATGTCAAAAGCTGTGTACAGCAATAAAGTTGGATCTGTCAAATGAGACACTGAGGTCACTCACGCTTGTATAATTTATTGTTTTCTTTTTCATTGTTATCTAGCCAATCTGGGTGCAATCTATGTGGGAATTTATGGAGCAGTAAAATCTCATTTTTTTTACAACTTTGTTACTCCTGTTACATGCTTTATTTATGCACTGAATCCATGACACAATTTGTGCTATATGCATGCAGGAGCAATCCCGCCTATCAAGTCCAGCAGGTAGCCTACGAACAAGTGGCACCTATGTTTGTCTCCTATGACAGTTGTATGTTTGTTTGTTTTAAGCCACAAACCCAGCGGAAAGAGAAGGGATTATTGTCAGTCATTAAGTCTCCAAAATATGCATATTAACATCAGAACCTTTTATTTTACACCGTGGACTCTGATCAGTGGCAACATTGTGTGATTTATCAAGATGTACTTATATCATCTCACAGATTGGCCACAGTGTATTTACAAAGCTTAGAATGCAGCCATGGATTAACAGAAGTTTAACTAATAAAAGATAAAAATAGTCCACTTGTGACTGAAATGGTTCCACTTCCAGTTAAAGATGTGTTTATATTATAGTATATTGTTTTAGCAATCACATTCAGAAGTAATACAACTATACCATGCATGCGTATACATGTGAAAACTGCTAATTAAAATTTCTGATTTTTCATTTTATTTTTTTATTTCATTTATTTATTATTGTGCTTTTTTATATGAAAGGGGCTATCTGCTTTTGTTTCTTTGTATTGCACTGTAATGTTGTAAAGTGTCTTCATATCTTGTAAGGTGCTTAGAATAAAATGTATTATTATTATTATTATTATTTTTTTTTTTTTTTTTTGTAGGAGTAGTAGTAGTAGTAGTAGGTAGTAGTAGTAGTAGTAGTAGTAGTAATGCCCTTCAATCCCAGTTGATAAGATTTAAAGTGAAAAAGGAATTCAATATGAAACCATGTTGCTATAACATCAAAAGATAAGTCAATGTTTCCTATGCAACATTAAATAATAATTTATACTATGGTCTGGGGACATTTACACATAGCCATGCATTCTCATTAATCACTGAAAGAACTCAATTGATGTTATCCTTGTAACAGCAGCATTTCTTTTTTATCTATAGTCATTTGATAATTCAACAAATTATCAGAGATGTTTCTGGGTAGCAAAAACAGTTTTGTCTGTAAAGGCTTGTGTGTCAAAACATTTGTTCCTATGAAAAAAGTAACAGTAAAAGTTCACTGAGGGATACAGTAAAGTGCTCCTTTCTCAGTGTGACCAACTTAAGGTCTCCACAGTGAAGTTTTATGTTGGCCAAAAGTGTGCTTAAAGATCATGTAAGGGTGGCTTGGCTGAAATGCCCTTGAGAAAATTGCTGAGCACGAGAGTAGCATCATTTCTATAAAAGTTTTAAAGTTCATAAAGTTTGCTCCCACGCATTTTCAGAAGTCTTCTGTTGCCCTTTACTCATACAACTCTGATGGAATAACAACAATATCACCACAAATTCCAACTTTCACATTATTACTAGACTTACTTTTTGCCCTTCATATTTATATTTCTGTGCTACAGTAGTGAATATGGTGATAATGACATTCTCCATATATAAAATTGAAGTAGGTCCAGATAAATGTTTATATCTATTATTGTACACTGAGAAGGATTTGTATAAATCTGTCATAAGGATAAAAGTTGAACTTAAGTACTTTTTTTATGAATGAACAAATAACGTATGCTTTAATCATTATATTCTCCAAAAAATAATTTTGCCACTTCAGCAGCTGATTGGTTGGCTGTTAAATGCAAGAATAAGTCGAAGTTGAAAGTTTATGCTACTGTTTGAGGACATCTGGCAGCCCTGCTGCTTGCTCTCTTGAGCTGTCTTACATGAGAATTTAGTGTGCTTGATGCACATATGGAGTTTTTTCTTTTATGCTGGCAATAGTTTTTCCCTATAAAATAAAAGCGTCTTGGGATCAAAAGCAACACGCCTGCCTCCTCAGTGAATATAAATAATTCCCTTCATTTCTTTTTTGCTTAGTCTTCCACTGCAAAACAGAAGAAAACCCCTGAAAAATTAAATAAATATTTACCATACAATTACAGATCTGGCCATAAAATGACACTCTTAAGAGCTATAATATAATTCTGAATTCAGAGGAAGCAGGCATACATCCTTGATAGCCTGGCAGCCTGTGACTGGCTCTTATATAGGCACACTACAGTCATACAAATGGGTGAATTAGAATTTCCACAGCTGCTCTGCATATCGTTTGAATTTGTAGGAAGCTATAACTTTTTAGTACGATTGTGCTAAAGCATAAAAACTCATAGCTGAATTTAAAGTTTGACCTTAAGACACGCTTAATCTACCTTTACATTGCAAGCCACCCCTTCACCTCTATCCTAATACTGAAGGTACACCTGAAGGATTTTATTTTTGTCTGCCTCTGCAAAAAGCCTTTTTTGAACAATTTACATCACAATTCTGGTATTTCTTGTCTTTCTGATACAACCCAACTTAAAACCAAAATAAATATCGAATAATTGTATATGTCAGTACAATACTTGTCCAAATAATTTATGTACACGAGATAAGATATGATGCAGAATCTTTTTTTGCCTTTGTTTTTGAACACCTGGAGAAACTTTGGAGGTCTCAGTCCAGTTTTTTGGGAGCACCAGGACATTTCCGGGTGGCATGGCGGCCGAATTGGCCCACTCGGTGATTGGAGACGGTCAGGTCGGGTCGTGCTTAATTTTTCAATAAACAATCCGTTCTGCAGCTCATTAGGTCATCTGCCCCACCGAAGCTTGCACAGACACGGCAAGGTTGGGCACAAACACACCCCCTCCTCTCTTTTTGTAAAGGGGTTCTGTCAAAGCACCTTTAACTCTAGAGGCAAAATGGAGCAAGATCGACAGGCCAAGTTTCAAAGTGGAACAGAGAGGGAGAGAGTTAAAAAGAAAAAAAAACACTGGCCAAAGATGCAGCAAAGTGCTGTAAAATAACTGATATGTTTGTCAGTAAAGGAACAGGTGAGACATTAAACACTATTGGTGACAAAAGACTCACAACCATCTAGCACGACTAGCTTCATGAGGAGGTTAGCTGATGGGCTAAAACTAATTTAACAAAACAAAAGTTTTAAGATGTAAAAAGGATATTGTAAATCTTAGAATACTACAACTACAACTACATATAGACAAGAAAATACATGAACATGGATATCATTGTATTATTTTATTTAATCCTTACATAACCAAGTAAAATCCCATTGAGATTAAGAACATTTGTTGTTATTTGAACATAGACAATGCATTAAAAAATGGTCAATTACCGAATCTGAAAAGTTGGGATATTATGGGTGGCTTTTGGTGCAGTGGTGGACAGCAGTAGTGAGGAATCAGAGCAGGAACCTTCAGGTACTATTTAAGTACAGATCAAACACAGGGTGATGTTTTTAGAATAATCTTTGCTTCACTTATGATAATTAGAATGAAATAAACTTTACAAGTCTGATTATTAAAAGTGTTAATATCTCTGTGTGTTTAAAGTTCCCTTGTTCAGTGTTACAGAGAATAAACTTACACATCTACAGTGCACCACCTGTGTACCTCTCACTTGTGGTATGATACTATGGTCGACACAATAGTCAAATGTATAACTAGTCTGGTACTTGTTAGTGTTAGGATCCTTAGGTGTTTGTGTTTTGAGTTTTAGCCCTTATTCAGTGTACCTTATCATTTTAGTCCCAGGATCTTTAGGTGTTTATGATTTGAGTTTCTTTCTTAGTGTTTTCATGTTTTTTTTTGTCTTCTTTTACATTTTCTCTTGCTTTCCTGTTTCAACCTCAGGTGTTTGTACTTTGAGTTTCTATTGTTTTTAGATCATTGCTTATTTTATTTACTTATTTACTCAGTATTTCTTATATATGACAGGTTCTATAGTCTATTCTACTTTTATTTTATTGTGTTTTTCTTCTATTAGTTATTCCTTCATCTCATCTGTTAGCTGCTTTACTTTATTTTCTCATTAGGATTGCTGTTTTCTGATCTAAGTTCTTTCTAAAGTTTACTAGAGTTTCTTTCTGTTCTGTTTCCCTCTTCTCCTTCTTTTGCTTTAAGTTTCTCTTAGGCTCCTCCACTCTTATCCTCTTAGATTTCTTTCCTCCTTAGTTAGTTCTTACTTTTCTGATCTAGCATTATTCTCTGCTCAGTCTTCTCTTCTGTTATACCTTTGTTTTCCTTCTCTGTTGTCCCCCCTTCCATTTTACTTCCCTACCCAGCTGCTAATCATCTTCACTTGCACTCTCCTTCTGCCGGTGGGTTGCCTGTTCAAATCCCCACTCTGTCCATCTTGGTGGTTGTTTCCTTGGGCAAGACACTTCACCCCGTTGCCTGCTGGTGGTGGTCAGAGGGCCCGGTGGCGCCTGTGTCCGGCAGTCTCTCCTCTGTCAGTGTTCCCCAGGGCGGCTGTGGCTACAATGTAGTAGCTTGCCACCATCGGCATATGAATGTGTGGGTGAATGACTTAATGTAGTGTAAAGCTCTTTGTGGTCATCTGACTGAAAAAGCGCTATACAAATGCAGAACCTTTACCATTAATTACATGTTTGGAAATAAATCTGTGGAATATGTCAAGTAGAAGATTGGAGTGTTTAAAGAGATTTGATTAGATTTGATTAGGAGGCCTCTGACTTACTTCCCTTTAGCTCGGCAGTGTTAGAGGTTTTGTTAACCCTGAGACAAGACATCAGACAGGGTGAGAGGAATAATACAGAAGCACTTGGGAGGCGTTACAGTGAAGGAATGCAAGAGGTGCAAGAGAGTTCAAGTTTTTCACACCTGTCAAGTTTTGGATTTGAAAATAAGGGATATTTTCGGGTGCGAGCCATCCCACCACCCCAACCAAGCTCTAGTATTCACAAAAACCATCACTCTCACCTGACATCTGCCATTTTTGTAGCACGCAGGTTAGGAGAAGCACGTTGATGAACATGTCCGACGATCTTAAGTTCCCGGTCAAAACGGGAGGTTTCACAGTTATGGCATGAAACCCCCAGGAGACAAATCAGATTTTAAAAGTTTATTGAATAAGATGAAGATAAGAGGGTGAGATCTCGACTCGGGGAACTGCTGGAGACAGAGAGAAAAGGATCTGGAACCGGCAACTGCTGCGGACAGGGAGCTGGAACATTGCAGTTGGAGGAGAATGGAAGGAAGTCTGTACACTGCTATTACAGAGAGTGAATGTTAATCTTACTATAGAAGATCATAGGAAGGAGTGAGTGGATTCTGGAAGGCTGGCTGTATGGTAGCTCAGCAGGAGATGATGATGATCTGGTGACTGAACTTAAGCAGAGAGGTGAATATATTTTTAACTTTGAGAGAAGTTGATAATGAACTTACAGGTAGTCGGTGAAGGGTGGATAGGAGGCACATGAACATAGAGGTGATCGTAGAGGCTCCAATGGAGTGAGCAGAGATGAAACTGTAGGATGAAGCCAGTCATGGAAGGTGAACCAGGAACAAACATGAACTGAGCTGTGTGGAAACTTGGAGAGGCAGATCTGAGTGTGGAAACCTGGAGAAGAGACGAGGAATGTAAGTTTTCTAAATATCAAATTTAGAAGGAAAATCTTCAGAATAATCTTCATAAACGAGATGCTCAGGAACTCAGTGGCATGGTGTACCAAGTTTAGGTTAACACTCAGGCTTTGAATGACTGGTTGACAGTTCCCTTTATCTTCCGGTTGGTGATGATGGTCTGCAGGTGTGCAGGTACACACCAATAGATCTCCGCTCACCAGGACTGAGACCCAGTGCCTCCGCTGCTTCCTCCAGTGGACAACCTGTGACATGTTAGCAAAAACCACAAGAGCAAGAACCCAGTATACTAACAAAAACTGGATAAATCTAATCTCTCTTTTTAATATTCATCAGAACTCTTGCTGCAGCATTTTGGATCAACTTAAGGGTTTTAATTGCATTTTGTGGATTTCTTGGTAGTAAATAATTACAGCAGTCCAGCGTTGAAGTAACAAATGCATGGAGTAGTAAATCAGCATCACTCCTGGATAGGATATTTCTAATTTTAGCAATACTCTGGACGTTAAAGAAGGAAATCCTAGAAAGCTGTTTAATATGGGATTTGAATGTCATGTTTTGATAAAAAAAACACACAAAAAAACAAAACAACAATAGGCTCTTTACGTTATTATCGGAGACCAAATTAATGCCATCCAGATGAAGTGATTGACTAAGCAGTTTCTTTATATATATATATAGTAAAACTGGTCCAAGCACAAAACCCTGTGCTCAGTCCTCATCCAGTTGTATTTTTCCACCTTGGATGTTTAATCTAGGATAATGGTTATGATGCTAACTAGTTCCCTGCCTCCTTCTGAGTCCTCAGTGTATGGCCAGTGGATACAGTATTTGGGGTGGAAGCCATCAAGCTATTATCCCTGCAGGGTATCTGATTCCTGGCAAGGCATAGCTGTTGAAATTGATCTTGCCATTGGGTTGACTTCTTAGAACTTCCCTTACTTGTTGCAGGTGGGTTTCGTAATTGACATTTCTAAAGTTCTGGGAATTCTCCCTTTTATGAGTGCAGTTCCCTTTGTCTGAAATATTTTCCCTCTCTTTGTCACCATCTGACTATTTTTCTCCAGCCCAAATTACATTTTATTGTCCTTGGAATAGATCCAGTTGATGTGGATCAGTGATTTGAAGTCTCACTCTCTCTTAGTATACATCTTTTTGTCATCCGTATAGAAGTTGTGACTGATAGTGGCAGTGACATCTATTGCCTATCTTGTTATTAGTTGATCGAGGGTGTTTATGCCTTCACAGAACAGCAGAGAGACATAGCATCTCCTTGAGATATGCAATGAGACTAGTGCAATTGGCTCGAAGATAGCCTCAAAGGTGGTTTTCCACAGTCTCATGGAGTTTACAACGAAGGCTCTCAGAATGTTGTTGACCATGTACAGGTTCAGGCATTCCAGGATCCACATGTGTGCCATTGCATTGTAGGCTTTCTTGTAATCAATCCAGGTAGTGTGCAAGTTTGTTTATCTGGTTTACAGTCTTGGCTCTTTCAACCACCAGTGGGTGTTTTGCTTCTCTGGTATTTTTACCTATGCCTTTTTGTGCTTCTGCTATGCATTGATTTATGTGCCTGCTTACCTTAGGCACTATGAAATCTAACAAGAGCTTCCATGTTGTGGAGAGACAACTTATCAGATGATTCTTTGATGGGATTGTTTCTTTCTGGGAATCTTTTATGATCAGGACTGTTTGGTCTTTGGTCAGCCTTTTAAAGGGAATTCCATTCTTCTGCAGTTGGTTTATTTGTGCTGCTAGGGGCTCATGGACAGAAGTCCACTTCTTGAACCAGGTGTATATCATGTCCTTTCACCTGTCACTGTAATGTTTACTGTACTTTGTTCAGGGAAATTAGTGTGGTCTGCTCTGAGGTCTATTAGCTTCTGTGCATCTGTGTTATGTGATGCTTTCTTTTCCTATATGTCTTTGCAGTGCTGTTCAGCTTTCAGTCTTGGGGGAATTGCTTGTGTATTATTACACTTGGTTTAGTGGAGACACCGGTTTATTAAACTGGGTTCTATTTCCCTTGTGTATCTCTTCAGTCGAGTGGCCAGGGCTTGGAGTCTTTGTTTTCAGACCCCCAGGTATGGGCATCTGGTTACATTTCATGGGTATTCCATTTCTTGTTTCACCCCTTCTGGAGTTCTGACAGTTGGCTTACTTCTTTCCAAGTTGCATTGATTTTGGCTTTCAGCCACCTCCGTCATGGTAGACATTGTCCATTGTCATCACTTTTACTTTTGCCAAACATCCAAACGCCCTTACCTTTGCCAAGCATCTCTAGGATTACTTTTGTTGTACTGTATATCAGCTCATTTGGTTTCTGTGATTATCTCAGTAGGGATTGTCCATAGTGCTGCATCCACATAATTTAGGAAACCCTGTGGTGGTACTTCAGTCAACTTTGATAGTTGGTATGTGTGTCCACAGAACCTTTTTCAGATTTCTTCTGTGGTTCCAAAGAATGGTCCAGAAATCCCTTGAGGTATTTGGAATTTGAGGCACAGCTAATTCAACCTGATGGGGCATGACAAAATGGTAAAATGACTTCATGGTTTTTAGATCCATGCTCACAGCTTGCCAGCAAGAATGTAATTGTTCTGACTCTTTGTTCTTTTTACTGTTCAGGGCAACCTGCCACAGTAAAATAGGGTCGACATAGCTGACATAAAGAAAACTAACCTAATTAAATGTGTTTGTTTACAAGAATGAAATTCCCATAAAATTGTTCAACAAAATGAAAAACATTCAGCAGGAGTCTAAGTTGCTTTGATCAGTCCACAATATTTTTAGCAGTCCCAGTTGGCGATTGGATTTCAGGAGATGTGAAACTAATAACAACTCTCCTACTAATAAAAAGCTAGATGGAAATGAAAGCTATGCATGTGTGTGTATGTCCACAGAGCATGTGCATGATTAATCATTTTGTGAAAACTATTTTACTGACTTGGAGAATATCTTAAGTGGTGAAGGAAAATTAAAATTCATGTGCAGAGAGTATGACCAATTTGATCCAAACATCTCTTTCGTGTGCTTATGACTGGAGAAGGGTGTCATTCAATGGGATGTGAAGAAAAAGTAATTTTGTCGAATTACATTCAGTTTAGTAAATCTGCTTTGCATCAAATAGCACACCTCACATGGGCTTTAATGTAATCCCTAAGTATAAATGGAGTGTATAAATGTATGTCTGCATCAGCCTGATCTTTTTTTAATGTAATAAAAGTTTAATATGTGCATGTCAGAAAATCGACTTTCGTTGACATAATGGCTTAATGTACTTTAAAGCTTTGGGTGCATCTCAGTAATCTACTGTACTATTCTGTTGGTAAACTGCATCTAGAGCAAGGCGGATTGACTTACCATCAAAATTCTTTAACAGCAAGGTTTAAGAAGACCCCTTTGACTCTGCAGAAAGTTTACATCTACACAGAAAATGCCAACCCTGTTCTATATATGAAACAACCTTGGTTAACTCAAGAAAGTTAAGTCATGAATGAAATCTGTAAATTAATTTCCAAATATTTCACTTGTTTTGCAAGTAACATAGCTCTCTTCTAAATCTAACCACTGATGCTGTTCACACAAGTTCATGCGAACCTGTGTAATTCGAGGTTACCACAGAAAGTGTATCCCAACTAAAACCATGTTGTTTCAGCTATGGTGACAGCATGAACCTTTTGTGCCCCTAATTGTAAAACCCAAATCAACTCCTACAGTGAGCATGAACGGTAGAGGAAAAGGCTCCTTTCTAAGTTCTAGTTTCCTAGAAAATGTGACATAAACCCTGTGTCAAAGGTATTTAAGGAAGAAATACATTTGCTGTCATCACAGGGCAATACAAAGTGAAGAATTAGAATCATTCTTAACAATCTTCTTTTGTTTTGGACACACAGAAATTAAAAAATTTTCACCAATAATTGCGATGTAGCCAAAGCAGGTTGTTAACATGTGTGACACAAGACCAGTATAGTAATACAACAATGTCAAATCTTAATTCAACATTTACAAATTTTTAATGATTTTCCTTTCAGAGCCTTTAAAATTGTCCTTTAGAACAGTTCTTCTGTTATTAAATTTAAACATTGTGGGTATGGGTAAATAATAGTGGTATAAAATCATTTCCAGCAGTTACATAATGCTTCCTTGCTGATTGGCATCTTTGTTTAGTATAGCTGCAGCTGAACCTGTGTTTGAGGTGCTTAGATTTATAACCTAAATATTCTATTATGGAAAACAATCAAAAGCATTATTTTTTTGTTGTCTGCATGTTAAGTATTACTCTCCTTTTGTGATTTGTCATCATTTTGTATTATTTTCTTTTTTTTTTGCTTTGTTTTAACATATATTCGACATAAAGTTCTAAATAAAAGAAGAACATTTGGCATCCCTCACTTGGTGATTTATCATAAGAAATGTCATGTCAATGTTTTTTTATGTTGAGTTTCAAGTTACTATCAATGTATGCTTTCATTTACTAACATTTCTCTAAAGCACCCTCCAATGTTTTACCTGACCATCAATAGCTTTTCTTTCCATGTTTCTACCATATTCACATTTCTATTGTCAATATTTTATTCACTGCAGGTTTCAGGTTTTCCAGTGTGAACAACAACCCCTCTAAATTAATTTGTTATTTTAATTTATTTTTGTGTTAACATTGTTTTTCTCCCTCTTACTAAGAATACTCATTTGTTGGGCTTTATTTACAAGCAACTAAAGAAAAGTTAGCAAACTGAACTGGCTGAACCTTATTTTAGTTTTCTAATACAACAGTAATCCTCCAAATGAGAAATTCTGCTACAGTACTCTGTGGCTAGGGTTCAACGCTTTTTCAAGGGCACTCGACTTGGATGAATGTCTCCTGGGGATTATTTGGCTTGAGACATTCATATTGGAAGATAATTTGCTCTGCTCATTTGCACTACAGTCATCCTGATATAGTTTTTCTTTTCATTTGAATAGGAAAGCAGTCACTTTGGAGTGTATGTTATTGTAATAATAGAAGAGAGAAAATAAACTATTATACAATCAATCTTCCAGCCTAATCCATTCAGAAGGCCTTATTCCTCGCATATTTGGCTGTTTCACTTCCATTTACTGTAGTAAATAAAAAAAGTCAGACTCCTATTGGTACCACTGCTATGAGAGAGTAGTAGAGAGGATGGATGCTTTCTGTCTGAGCAGTTTTTCTAACTTCCATCGTCTGTGCATTCTCAGAGAAATCAAGGCCAAAGGTGAAGCTTTTCTCAGCACTATGTCTTTTAAACGAATAGTACTCAATCCTGCTCCTCTTGGCGAGAGGGATTAATGGGTCCTGTACAACATTTATGATGTGCTTGAAAAATGTCAGTAGGATTCTAGTATTCCTTTGTATCACAATGCGGAAAGGTTTGTGGTCAGCTTTCTGCTTACTGCGTCTTTTTTATTTTTATTTATTCCATTTATTCCCATATGCTTTAATGTGTTTTTCTGTATTTAACTATTGGTATCTATGCATTACTCTATATGTGTCTTTCCTCAATTAGTTATTCTTTTTGCTAATTGTAGATTCAGATATAACAGCTTGTCTTTTCAAATGTTTCTCACCTAACTTTTGAGGATTTAAGTTTGTCACATAATTGTTCAGGTTTGGCACCGCATGGCAATATGGTACTCCTATTAGCCCCATGACAAAAAAAAAATATCTGCCATTACCAAAGTGTTAACTGTGGTCTCATTGAAATGTCATGATTGATTTGCATAATGATAGCTCACACAACAAAAATCTGATCACCAAACTGCCATTTCTCTTAGAATTCTCAGCAAAACCTATTTGTGCTTCACTTAAGTCTTTCTTAAATAATGACAGTATAATATAAAAATTATATTAAAATAAAATTGCCCTTTTGTAATGCTAGACCTTATACCCCATTGTAGAGGAACGCCACTCCAGATTGGTCATTATGATAAATTGGGGTGGAACAGCATCTCACTGTTTTTCAAGTGAGCATTCTTTATTGATGCTTATTTAAAGGAGTCATAACTTAGTATTACCTTGGATACCCATGCTATATTATAGTCTTTCAGGCCCTTCTAAAAAAGAAAAGTTGAAAAAAAGTGAAAAAAATAAACACAGAGCTTTGACCCTTATTTCTGAAGGCATTATTGTCTTGCGTGATCTGATGCAATATTTTGGCTGTCGTGGACGGTTAGTATTGTCTCGCGAGATCTGATGCAATATTTTGGCTGTCGTGGACGGTCATTGTAAGAACGCAAATGATGGAGGCGCGTTGATTGGTGGCATTCTAGGTCATTTGTTTTTTGCAAAGTAGCAGCCATTATCTGTGTTGTCCTGAAGCTACTACTCCCGCTAGCATACAATAGCCGCATTAGCAGTTAGCTGCTGTTTGTTACACACAGTAGAGCAATAGAAACACAGCCTTACCAATTCAATTGCAGGCAAGTCTCTGATTGTTGGAATGGCCCCTTTTTCCAAACGGAGCTCGAGTTCGTACTTCAAATCGGAATTCAGTAATGGCGGCTCTCGACTGAATATGAGGGGGAAGCAGGGCGGGCTTCCTGCAGCATAGGTGTGCGATGTCCATATATGGTATATCCTGCACCGACTTGATGTCAAGTTTGCCAGAAATTTAACATTGCGTATTTGAGTGCGTGTGCACGTGGGCTGGTTGATGAACCCAGGGGTAAAGAAAGGCTTCAAACAAACGCTATCGGCTTCCCAGCTAGTGTGTAATCGTCAGGCAATCATAACACACATTTTTTCTCGTGGAAAAGTGAAAATTACAGCTCATAACTCCTTTAAAAACTGCAGAAAATCCATAGATTATTTTCCCTTTGCGTTCAAGTTATGGTTTTATTTTTTTTGTCCGTTTTTAAACATTTCTTATTTTGCTTTTAATTCTTACTTTTCTTTTTGTTTTTGACTGTTTCGGATTATTTCTGTACTGCCATTTTGTCAACTGTTCTTTTAAATGTGCCTTATAAATACTCATTTGATCGGGCTCACCCCAGTAATTAAGATCTGATTAAGTGGTAATCTGCTATCACTTCCATCTATCCATTTGTCTGTACCCGTCCATCCTATGCAGGGTTGCAGGGGGGTGGTGTCTATCTCCAGCAGGGCGAGAGGTGGGTTACACCCTGGACAGGTCGTCAGTCCATCACGCTATCACTTCCAGTTTTATTTTTCTATTTGGACTTGCTAGAAAGAAAACATATATCAAAGTTTGACCTTTGTGGTCATCTTTTTTTTAAAACACATTTTAGTCTGGGGGGGATTAGCAGTCATTGGGTAGAGAAAGCCAGCATAAGGTGCTATTAGCTCCATCTTTGGTGCACTCTGTTCCTTTGATCTCAAGCAAGCTTTGAACAATGGAAAATGAATCAAGGATCACATTGTACACAGGTAGCCAAACGCAAACACTTTTAATTGTACTTTTCCAAAATAGCAGACTGGCAGAGGACATTGAATTCAGAGGGTTATATCCTTTCTCCCAAACAACAACCTCACCAAGCCTTTAAACATCCTTCCTTTCCCTCTGTCTAAATCCTCCAGTGTATCCATCTATCTGTATGCATCTCATCCTCCCATCTTCTAAAATTATCTGCTTGCAGCCTTATACTGTGATATCTGCATAAAATCTTGTTGACCATATCTTAATGCTCAAGCCCAAAAGCAAATACAGATTTTTATTCTGAGCCAATATTTTTGATTAAAATCTAATTTCCTCTTTAACTCAATAAGGACAATGCTCTTCTTTAGAGCCAAATAGTAAAATAGTGGCATTTAGAGTGCCATCCTACACTGCACTGACTGCGCCAAGTCTTTAATGATCTATCCCATGCTCTGTGAGAATCCAATTTGTTGCAGTTGTTTTGTGAGTTAGCTTATATTGTTATTGATGAAGCAGAACAAAATAATCTCAGAGGAAAGCTGTGCCCAGTCTTATTAGGTTTATACAGCTGTTTTAGGCATGCGTTATGATGATCTAACTACATCACTAATTTACTGTATTAAATTTTTTATATAACATTCGAAGGTTGGCAAATAGTTAGATCCCCCCTCTTGCATTATTTAGAGGCAAAATTCCAAGGGGTAAAAGTGCTTTACAATACAAAGTATCAGTCTTGAAAATACAGAAAGAAGCTCAAAATTGAAGCTTTTCAACCTATATGGGTCTTTTTAAGATGGAAAAAAGTAAATAAATACCTTGAACACAACAACAATAGCAACAATTTATGAGAAAACCTTCAGGATAATATGGTTCCTATCCAAGTGTTCAGCCCATTTAGTCTTCGCCTTTTTTAGTTGTGTTGAATGCTTTTATCGTGATCAAATTACATGCAACCATTGCTACTGCATTGCAAGCCACCAGTGACTCAGTATGTTGTTTCTAAGAAACAGCTTGCTATTTCCTTTGTATTCAATGTAGCTTATGACCACTCTTCATAACCAGTATTTGTAGCAATTCTTGATAATGGCTGGTCTTAAAAGCAGACAACAGCAGGGATTAACCATCTTGTTGGTAAATGTCAAACTGAATGGTAACTTCTGCAATATAATCTTAATTGACTCACAGTTCAGCTCTTTTTGTCTATTGAAATTCCAGAGGTAAGCTTGCATGCATTAGAAAGACAGAAAACTGACTGCTTTTTGAATGATCAGGATTTTTTAATGACTGCTCAGGTTGCATCATCTACTTCAGGTGGCTGCAGAATTACTGTAGCTGCTTTTTTGGATGTACATGGAAAGCAGTTCATGTTTGGGATTTTTTTTCACAGCAGGTTTGAATCACATACGTTATGTAGATGTAGGTTTGAATGAAATTTGCCCTTAGGTCAAAGTATTAATATTATTTGATTAACTGTTAATAATAAATATTGTCAATTATTACAGTACTGTTACTATTTCTACAAATCCAGTCAACCCCAACCCTGTAAGAAAACAAGCCTTGTTCACTGCAATATCATGTGGGAAGATGCCCTACATAGTCAGTCTCTGTAAAGTACAAGCTTGTAAGAGTGTATGCGTAACTTATTATGTCTGCATATCACTTTATGCATGTCTGCACATTAAGAGAGTGACAGTGTGGTCATGATGGGCGGTTTCAGACAAGGGGCTGGTACTGATGTGCTGTCATTGCACATCTTCTCAAGGCCTGATCAGCCTTTTTAGCCTCTTGTTTCTTCAGGCCAACTGCCCAGACCTTCAAAAGCAAACGGCATAACAGTGCATCATGCTGAGGAGCCAATTTTCATCAGCCTATTCAGGGCCACACAAAGCATCACCCCCCTGGCTGTAACAGTGACCAAATCATACAAAAATAAAACAAAGAACAAATTGAACAATTAAAATTAAAATTGTTTGTTGTTGTCAATAGAACAGCTATGGAGGATGACCTGCTAGAATAGAAGTGGAAATATATTTCTAATCGAATGAATTCAAGAGATAACGATAAATATAGAAAGCCTGTTTTTCAACCACTGTAACAGATTATAGAGCGCGTACTTCAAATGGGTCATTTTTATCTAGGGTTCCCAGGGAGTACTTTACGGTAGAATTACAGTGTACCTATGGTGAATGTATGGGGGGGAACCTATTGGGTTCCTGCAGGGTACTTTAACATTGACTTATGACTCACTGTGGTACTCACATGGTATAAATAAGGTATTTACAGGGTATATATAAGGTATTTACACAGTAATGGGGTTTCTTAAAGAGGTTCCTTTTTAACACTTGCCAAGTGTTTACTAATTATATACAGGATGCAGAGGCATCTATGGGATATTCATGGTTATGCTTGAAGGGTTCCAAGAAGGAATTTATGGTGTTACTATAGGGTGCCAACAGGGTACATATGGGGTAACTACATACATACAAAAATATTAGCTAAGATCTGGTTAATCACGAGCAGTTACAGGAGTATATACATAAAATAGTGGGAAGACAGTCATTTATGACATTAAAACTAATGCTAATTTTGATTTCTGGATTGCAACACTTACAATATAAGGTTTGTAAAGTTCAGTTCTGTTAACTTTGTGTTCTTTTAGTTTTTTACTTTTCATAGCGGGTACATCTGGTCTGGTGTTTTGTTTAACCTTGACATCTTACTGGATAGCGTCATCGGGCTGAGCTACTGTTGCCAACAACTTAACATTCTTTTTCTATGGATGATACACTTGGTTTTGTCTTTCAGGATTTAATTCTGTCTCTCTCCTAGACAAAGCTATTGGCTGAACTTTTACTGTGACTGTGTGTGCTCTCTTTCAACCTAGAGGTTTGAAAACTGGATCAGAGCTTATCTGCTTACCTGTGTTACTCTCCAAGATGAAGCCTCTAAAAGACCTGCTGCTGCCAATAATGATTTACTTTCTTAACATAGAAAGTACCCTCAGATTAGTGCTTCTGTTTCTTTTTTTGTGTGTATGTTCTGTCTTCTCAAACCCCTAGGCGCTCATGGTAGATGACCACTCACACTGAGCCGAGTTCTGGCTCTGCTGGAGGTTTCTTCTTGTTAAAGGGGAGCTTTCCTTTCGGCTATTGTAAAATGCAAAGTCAATGACACAATGCAAGTGATCATCCTTGCATCCATTAATCCATTGGATGCCTATCTCCAGTGGCTATTTAGCGAGAGGTGGAATGCACCTTTAACAGATCTAAAGTCCATCATGGAAATCTCCTGCCATAATTTATGATATTTGTTATTGGAGGCATCTGCTTTTGTGGCATCTGCTCAATCCATCATGTGATGCACTGGAAATCTTCTGTAGACAATGGATAAAATCTCTCTCTCTCTCTCTTGTGTAATCATCTAACAATGACATTACAATTTATTTCAATTATTTGTACCAGTTTCAAATCAAGCCAAAGTCAAACGAGTCAGCAAACCAAATCTGTTGGGAATAATCAGACAACAGGTGTGACTCTGTGTGATGCTTTGGCACAGCTATAACCAACCTCAGATTAAGGTCAACTTGTCAATTTCATGACATGTATATCGGTTGGTTAACAATAAAAACTTATTAGCAAAGCATACACCTCTTTCTAACTCACATGTGAACAACTACATGTCTACACATCCACCTGCAGGCTTATAGCGTTTACACTGATATTTCCTGGGTGTGCAAAACAAGTGCTTGTTTTAATCACAGCCACAAACACTGCATGGCATTGTTGAGAAGACCAGTGGCCTTATTTATTTGTGTAGGTTTGCATTTTGCTTCAATTAGTTTTATATTTGCCATTTTTCATGTTAAAAGCCCAGACACACCAGAGAAAAGGCAGTAATTGGAATTGCTTTTCAGACCTAATTAGGTTATGCTCAGAATCAGCCATGAACATTTGTTTTCCAAGCAACCAAACAGGAGTATATTAAAGTGAATACTTTTAAGGAAGAAAGAGACACAAAAACATTTTACCATCATGTACATATATTAAGTAAATGTACATTTTTGAAATAAGGCACATGTAAGCAGTAACTATGTAACTATTATTATATCTTATTTAATTACTACACAGTTAAGTAATCGACCTGAAACATCTGCTCTAACAAAACTGACATCATTCATCATCAAAAGCCTCAAACAATCCATGTTTGAACCCACTGGCAAATGCTTTATTGTTGTCTGATCAATGAGCTTCTGTCAGGGTCAATATTATCACTGGTGTAGTGGGTGTGATGACTCCCTTGATCCTTTCAAAGGATTATTTTGGTTATGTGATTTAGATTTGGGCCATCACAGTCAAGTCAAGTCAAGCCAAGTCAAGTTAAATTTGTATAGCACATTTCAGCAACAAGGCTGTTCAAAGTTTACAAGATAAAAACATAACACAATGACAAAACAAAATAAAAACAACATTACAGTGACAAAATAGAGGCCATGAGAAATTTCAATCACCGCCATTTAGTTCACATTAGGAGTTGATGTTTAGTTTATTCTTCAGGGCTAGGCAGTTACAAATGTAATTTTAGTATAGGTCAGTGTTATAAAAAATCCCTGAGCTAGTTGTATGTTTCAGATTACTTCTTCAACTACACACAGATCAAAAGTCTCATTATGTTTTTCCTGAGCCATAAACTTCCCATGGTACAGAAACAATCATTTATATCATTTCAACTTTTTCACATTGATCATGTCACAACCGCAAACATTAATGTAGTGTAATGAGATTGTATGCAATAGAACACACAGTTGTGCATACATTTAAAGTATAAGGTAAACTATAAATTTTTGCTTTTTAATTTTACAAATAAAAGTCTAAAACACGTCGAATGCACATATATTCAGACCCTTTTACTTTGGTTCTTGGCATTTTAACACAGGTTAAAAGACTTTTCATACTGTAGCTATGCTAAAGAAATATATTTTTTGCCTGAAAGGCTAACATGCTCAGTTGATAAGTGTCGGTCTTAAATTATGCTTGACACAAGCAGTACTTGACTTGTTGTCTCTACAAAGATCACAGTCCTTCCACAGTCTAAAAACATACATGTTGGGTTATTTGAATGTACCAGACTAAATTTGAAAAAAAAGAAAAAAAAATCTTCCATAAACCTTTTGCTACTTTTCAATTTATTTAACTGAATTTGACTGTATTCAAGAAATGGTTTGTATTCTTTGGATTTAACATTGAGAGGACCTTAAGAAAAGGACAGAACACTGAAACTAGGTGCCACAAAAAACTGGAATTTCAGAGATTGAATGCTGGTTGACTGCACGCAGGAAGGTACAGATTGCTAAACGCAGGAGGGCAGGCAGAGCAACACTGAGGAGTCTTTGGGGAGAAGAGTGCATGTGATCCACTGGCAAAACTGGAGAGGTAAAGGAGATTGGAATGATAGCAGACAGAGCAGCCAGACTAGAGTTTGGAGGTGAGCATGGTCAGTGGAGAGGGTGAGTAGGCAAGAGTAGCTGAAGATGAGAATAAACAGGATGGCAGATGGCTTGTGTGTTGAGCTGATCATGCAGACTGGCTGCTGAGAGTGATTTTTGTGAAGATAGAAAAAAACATAGAACCACAAAGAACAGGGGCTGATAATATGATGAAAACCCCCTTAAAAAAAAACCAGTTGAGTCATTGTGTATCTGTTTCCAAAACAACAATCTGTGAAAATGGTTTAATAAACGCAGCAGCTAAACCTTAATATAATACACACAACTTGCATCTAGACATATACACTTCAAAATCAGTCAAAGGTGCAGGAAAGAAACCACACGGAAAACAAATTGGTATCTGAACCATACTTTTTGAAAAGGTTGGAAGTCATAGTTAATGTTGTTAATGAAAGTTAGTAGCTAACCTCTGGTCTGACCACAAAGGTGGTTGGTTTAATCAAACTTAGCACTCCAGTACTCAAAGGACCAGTGGACTGCTGGCTCTGGAAATTTAGCAACGATGCTGTCTCCTGAGGTTCAGGTTTGAGTCCAAATGGAAAACTTTCATGACATCTTCAGACAACGCTGAAACCCTGGAAATAGCTTTCAGAAATCTATAGCCTAATGTTTATTCTGAAAAAGAACCAATTACCTCCTGTGTTGACATGACATAGGATCGAGGCTGAAGTTAGGAAGGAACTCTATTACTATTTTAAATTCACACCCTGAGACAGAAATGCTTTGCAAATACAGACAAGCCATTACAGCAGAGATCATTTATGACATTTACCTGACATTTTGAAAACTTTGCACAATTTTTGCTTCTTCCTTTTTGTAATTACATTGTTAGTCGGTGCTTGCAGGGAAAGAAATTCAATTCTGAACTTTTCAATTTTAAAGGTTATATCTCTATTAAAGTTTAACATTGACAGTGGAGAATATGTATGATAAATCTGACATCACAATATTTAACCATACACATTATGCAATAAGAAACAAAATACTCTGAGCTCTAAGGGGGCTTACAGTGAGGCCAAATTCCTGTCTGTTGCAATAAGATATGACAGATGCAGTATATTCTCAGTTTATTCTTTATTAATGGATATGCTACACTGAAAACTTACTGTCCTACTTGATGTACAAACTGATTTAGCTGATTATCTGTTTAATAAATGGCATCCTCTGCTTGATAGAGAAGTTAGGAAATTGCATAGCCTTTTCTGTTTTGGTTAATTATTTATTATTTACAGTGAAATATTCTCCTCTTTAAGATTGGCTCAAAAGCTAGTGGCCTAAAACAAATGTGTGCTGTTGGCTTCAGACTTGCTGTGTTTCTGAACCCAGTATAAGGAATATATTTTTTACTTAACATGTCATGTTCTATGAAGATTGAGTCTGTGAATTCTATTTTTCCAAACTTCTTCAGTAGGTACTAAAAAAGCTCTCAAAATCCATGGCTCTCTGTTCCTTTGTCTGAAATTATTTACCAGATATCTGAGAGTGTAAGGGTTCTATGTATGTTTGGAAACTTCTTCTAGGACAGCACTCCTTTGGAATACCAAAGGCTTATATTAAATATAAAACAAACATTCAACAAAAAATATTAAACAGAGATGTTTAGAGATACCAAGCACTACCTTAAAGTTTATGTATTCTTAATCTTACTAATTCAATTTTTGAATAAAAACTGCACAGTCCCTGTCAAGGGTGTGTGCTGTCGTTTCAGCTTGTCATTCACATCCTAGATTCAGTAAAGGCTGGTTCACATAGCAATATTTTAAAATGGTCGAATGGTCTCCAAACCTTAAGAAACCACACGTGGCCATAAAAAATCGTGGATGCAACCGTTTTGGTTCTACGATATGTGGTGTGTGGCCAATCTTGCAAAACCTCACGAGATCAAGTGTGACTTTGAAATCAACAAACATGACGGCCTAGGAAGAGGAATTGGCAATAGTTTGTGGTATATTTTTAATGGAGAAAAAAAAGGAAAGGCATTGAATAAAGGACTAGAGACAGCGGGAGCAGGAGCTCTACTTGCTATACAAAGATATGGAGGTGAAGTTTTTTTTCTCCACGTTTTCGAAATATCGTTTCACACTTTGCTCTGATTGATCTCTGGTTCTATGTGTTTGTAGACTGTGGTAAATGAGCCGACACTTGGAAATAATAATAGATTCTTCCAATGCTTATTGTTGCCCATCACCTTGTTTACTGATTGGCTACACCTCACATTTAACAGGTTGTGTGCTCGTTTGTTCTAGTAACACCCCACACATAAACAATCTGCCAAAACTGCCAAAACAACCCAACTTGTTGAATATCCCTGATTTGTGATCTGAGCGATCACAACGTCCTTCCAAGATTATCAAAGCACTCTTATTAAAACATCACACACAGCAGGAATATCTGTTTGGATTATTTTAAGAGCCGTCATGGTAATCATTGCATCCTGGCATCCTTGTGATTATTAGAAGGGGAGAGTCAGGCCCAAAATCAGCTTAAAAATCCTGCCGTGTGAACCAGCCGTAATGCTTAATTCATAACTCCCAGCTGCTCTACTGTCTGCTTGACTGTAAATTCTTGGGAGCTATAGATCCCCTCTTCAAGGTACCCTATGTATTTTCCCTAAACTGACTAACTACAGTGGCTTGCAAAAGTGTTCGGCCCTCTTGAACTTTTCCACATTTTGTCACATTACAGCCACAAACATGAATCAATTTGATTGGAATTCCACCTGAAAGACCAATACAAAGTGGTGTACACGTGAGAAGTGGAACGAAAATCATACATGATTCCAAACATTTTTTACAAATAAATAACTGAAAAGTGGGGTGTGCGTAATAAATTTGTCTGAGTCCTGCATGTGGGTCAGGAAATGATCTGAGAACATGACAGAACAACCAGGCCAATCTGACCCAGCAGGCTCAGCCACAAAGTCCTCGCCCAAATCTGCTTCTCTTATGATTCAATGCTCCAGACCCTTTGCGATCAAATAACAAAAGTTATACATGAAATAAACCTGAAAATTCCTTCTTCTTCCCAGCTACCTCCAGACGATTCAGCAGCTGGTCGTTCTCTCATGCCATCTCCAGCTTCATGGGTACGAGAGAAAGCTCTTCCCACTCCAGACTTTTATTCAGGAGAAATAGGTAAAACTAGTAGGTTTTTGTTACAATGCTCCTTGATTTTCTGCCAATCTCCTCTGTCGCTTCTAACATAGCTTACATAACAGGTTTATTGAAAGGGGTGGCTCTTAACTGGGCGGATGCCCGTTACAAGTACTCTACTATCCTCAGAACTTCATTTCAGGATTTCATTAGTGATTTTGAACAAACCTTTAGTTATCGAAATACAGAAACAGAGTTTACTCAGAGATTAAGAACTCTACAGCAAGGTCATAAATCAGTAGCAGATTTTGCTATCAATTTCCAGACCCTCGCCTCAGCCTTAAAAAAATTGTATAAATGGATATGAAATTAAACCAAGAAAAAATACTTATTTTTAAAAAATGGTCGAACTGCTGCTAATTAGCTAGGTGGGGGGATCCCATATTGTTTGATCTTTTGTAGTTTATGATTCACATATGTAGTTTATGATTCACATATGAACAGCAGAGATTCATAAACTTCATGTTCAAGGGCTCAAATCTGACTTCTAGATAAGGTCGAAAAGTCCAGAACAACCAACAATAACATTTTTTTAAACTGACTTACAACTTACAACCAAAATAAACGTTATGCCTACAATTGTTTTTGTGACAATAAACAATACAAGCACTATTAATAATGTAATTTCATTAAATTTGACTAAAATTCAATAAAATAATAAAATTGCACCTATTTTTTATTTAATTCCATCTTCGTTTCCCAACCTCTATTTCTTTCTTTTTCTGAAACGCTTATTGCACAAAATAAACATTTAAAACTAAAGAAAGTATCTGATCGTATGATAAGTCTATACATTTTCTATAGCTCAGTAGAAAAATAACAGATTTGTTTTAATGTCTGGCTCTAAAACGTCTGTCAGTTATCAAAAGGATAAAGTAGTAGTATACCTTTTAAATAAAAATGAAAACAATTTTTGTGAAAAAAAGAAACTGAAATTTCAAACTGCATTTCATTAGTATTACATGGTGCTCAGTATAATAACATTATATAATGCTCCATAATGTTCTAATTATACTTCATCTGACAAATTGCTTTATCATTTACTTCTGAATAATTTTCTGTATAGGCCAAAAGTGTTTAGTAAATATGCATCTAACTGAATCGAGGATCTCTGATGAGATATTATCTAGCAACAATGGCTACATAATATGCCTAGATATACCTTGTTGATAATTAAGCTAAAAATATGTCCCTTATGCAAATTCAATCAATCAGGTGCAGACAAAAGTTTTAGAAAGAGGTTTTCTCCTGCTTCATTAACTGCATTTGCATATCATAACTATTAATGACTAGGGTTATAGCATCATGGTGTGTTGCAATCGGCTTTCTCTCAGGCGCCTCTTGTTCTGAGTAACTCCTGAGAAGTGTAACATCGTGGAGTGGGAAACAGAAAGCAGTAGGCTGTCTTTTATTGCACTTTCACTGTAATCTATGTGTCAAAAGGGACTTTGACAATTACATCGATCTAAATTGGATCCAACCAATCTGAATTTCAGGTCAAATTATTTAAGTGTGATGGTTATATCATGAAACAATTAAAAGAGCAGGAAGGATTTGACTGGACATGTTCCACAGGAAGCTTGATCCTTTGGTGTTGAGCAAGTACTTCCAGCATAATGTGCATGCAATCTGCTGAAAACAGAATACTTTCAAAATTGCTCTTCTTTTATTTTTCAATTTCAGAAGTGTGCGCCCAGCCGCAATTATTTAACAGGACACGCAATTATAGAACATTACAGACAAAAGGGCTCAATTCTATGGCTGTATTATAGTTACTAGGTTTTTAGAGTAAACAACACTTCAAGAAAAATCACTTCAAGACAAAGAGGCTGTTAAGTCTTGACTGCCACACAATCAGTCCTACTTCTCTTTTATAAAATATAAATAAATAAATAAATAAATAAATAAATAAATAAATAAATAAATAAACAAAATAAAACATTTACGTTTACGGAAGATGGGGTCCTGTTTGATGATGAGTATATATATTTTGTTGAATCAGGAATTATCCTGAAACTGCATATTTGGCAGTCTTGGGCAACCACGTACCCTTTGACAACCAAAAAAGCTAACGGTGCATTTTTCTGGAAATATTGTCTTGTCTCTACATCAAATTGAGGCTTAACAACCTGAAAAGTTCATCCTCAATAAGCTGTAAAAAAAAAATCCTTTTTAGTCAGAGCATGTCATGTCCTTCAAGCAGGAAACATAGAGGACAAACCCTCATGATTTCTATAATAAGTATTATTCAGTTTTGGCATTGGTACAAGGCACAATTTTCTTCCAAATGTGAATAAATTACCATGTTCCCTTCGAGAAGTACAGCAAGCTGAATACCACCAAAGGGCAGAAACTGCATAAAAAATATTGCAAAGAAACCTTTTGAATTCTTAGGAATACAAATATTTTTTTAAATTATTATTTTAACAGTATGATCAAATTGGAGCTGTTGAAAAGGCTATTAGTGTTGTTCAACACAACAAAACTTTCTTAACATATTCAGTGCTGTGAACATATATTTACAAACATATTTACTTTTTGCTAAAATGTTTCAGATCATCAAATTAATTTTTTATATCAGACAAAGATGACCTCAGTAAATGCAAATTATACTTTTTAAACTGATAACTTCAGTCATTAGGAACTATAGCTATTCAGATCAACCTTCGGCAAAAACCGAATCAGCCTCTTACATTAATTATTTGTTATTAAACACAGTCTCTTTACCGCCAGACCTGAAGAATCAAGAAGTCACTTAAATAAAAAGTGTTAGATATCATAAAGTAGGCTAAATTATATACAGTAGGCTAAATTATCTCAAAAGACAAAGCATTGCTGTCTGATGTAAATACATTCAAGAACAGATAATGAAACAATCCACTGAAGCCATTACAATTTCTAAGGCTGTGGGACTCCAAGAAAACAACACAGCCTCAAATGCTTTATCTACAAATGGAGAAAACATGGAACAGTAAAGAGCTTTATCAGGAGAGGCCAGCCAACCAAGACCAAACTGACTCATTAAGAAGGTCACAAAAGAATCTGGAACAACATCTAAAGCCTAACAGGTTTCACTTGCCTCAGTTAAGGTTCATGATTCAATAAGAAGAAATAGAGACTGGGCAAAAATGGTATCCATAGGAGAAATTACAGGCGGAACCCATTGTTTATAGAAAAGGACAGAAAACTATTTCATGTTTCCACAAAAAAACCACTGGACTGAGAAGACTAATGTGGAACATATTGTTTATTGTTAGCGTCTCCATTTGTAAAACTAACAGTATTAAAAAAACAAGATGGTAGTGTGATGGAACTGAGTTGCTGCTTCAGGACATGGTCAACATACTGTAATTGAAAACAACATGAACTCTGTGTCGCAGTAAAATCCAGAAGTAGACTGTCCAGCCATCAGTTGACAACCTTAAGCTGAGTCCAATTTATATTATGGAGCAGGGCAGCAATTCAAAGCAAACCATCAAATCCACCTCTAAATGACTCAAACGAAAGAAAATTACGTTTTTGAAGTGGCGTTGTCATAGTCTTAATCTGATTTATTTGTTAAGCATTACTTTAAGCAGATTTTCCATCCTCGAAAGCCTTCCAATGTGGCTTAAATCAAGGCAAGGCAAGGCAATTTTATTTGTATCGCACACTTTCAACAACAAGGCTTTATATAAAAACGGCAATAAAGCATAAAACACATAAATCAAAACAATTCTGCAAAGACAATCTTCCTTAGCGATGTCAAAGACTCATTGCCCATTTACCACAAATGCTTGATAAATGATTTGGATTTTTTTTTGGGTTACTCAGGCTATATTTGTCTGATATTAAACTTTGTTTGATGATGTGAAATGTGTGAGAGAGAAAAAAACAAAAACAGAACGAATCGGTAACATAGGAAATACTTTTCATAGTACACACTGGGCTTTTCACAAAGGAAGTGTCCTGTTGGAGAAATATTTCGTTTCCATTGACAATTTGGTATATGTGCTGTATTTACTATACAGCACACAATATAAATTAATATGAACTATAATTTTGTTACCAAATTAATATTTTACTTTAATAAAATGATGCACCTTTTAATTTTCATTAATCGTTTTCAAAATGAAAGATTTGAAACATGATTATTGCTGCTCATTCCCCCTGATCCAGTTCTCTTTTCCACCCTGTAGCAATTTGCACACAACATGACTGTACCCTCCAGTCCCACAACGCGACTTGTCATCTGGTCCAAAGTCCTTTCATAGGCGGCTGAGGAGGCTCGAGCTGATCCATGTTCTGCCTTGATCATTAAGGGACCCTGCGGCTCTTGCTTCTCTCAGTGATCATTTTCAATTAGGACTCCATTTTGTGCCACACGTACCTGAGCACCCGAGGGGGACAGTGGTCCGTACAGCAAAATCACTGAGGTGGGAGAAGATGCATTAGGATGTGAATTTAAATGGTCACCCTCGTCACCCTCAGAAAAATGAAACATGCTTCTTAGACATCAACCCAGATTAACTAATTAAAAGTGGGCTTTTGGCAAAGGAAATTCTGTTCATATATTTGTATTTATTTATTCATTTATTTATTCATTGAGTAAAGCAAACTCATCAAATCATGAACTCTAAACACATTTTCAACATCTTTTGAGATAATATTAGGGATATATTCATGAATGATGAACCTCCTTAAATTAGGTTATGGGGATGATCAATTTTCCAGATATTAAAATGTTCAATTTTATGCTCATTGCATTTACTGTTAATGGAATATGCATCTTGAGCTCTTCTAGCGATTTCTCCCCATTTGTTCTCTGCTTCTTTTACCTCAAACTGATGGGTTTCCTGCTGCTGATGGAAAATGGTCAGCATCAGCTTAATTACCACTTTTTGGCTGAAAATGTATTAATCAAATCTTATTGTTACATGTAAGTAACAAGAAATTATTGGCTATAGAGATCTTTACAAGCAGGGGTCAAATTACACCAAAGCTTTTGGGGGAGCCAAATGTTTTAACATGCACTGTCATGTCCAAATTCACCTGCACACACGTATATATTTTATGGCACAACAGTCAATAACATAAAAAAACTATTTTGGTAAGTTAATAAGTTCTGAACAAAAGAAAAGCAACAAGGGATCCTCATGCAGTCCAACATGTTCTGCCTTATCATAGCCATTAAAGGACAACAAATCACAGAGCAACTTAGACCAGAAACACCATCATGATCATGATGATCATCATCCACCACCATCAAATCGAAAATTATTGAAAAAACCAAGAACTAATATCAGTTCAGTATATTATCTTACTTTAGATCAGTAGGGACCACAGCTGCCACAAGACTAATTTGTGACCCAAAATGTTCAATATTTTTAACAAACCTAGTCTCCATTTGATTGGCAATGTGCCCCTATTATTTCAGCACAAGCGTGGTGTGATTTGTGCACACTTTAGTGCTATGAAGTTTTTAGTTAAGTTCAGTATGGCTGGGGGCTTTTTTAAAACTATTATTTATTTTGCCACCATATAGGCTGTTTCAAAAGATTTATTTATATCTTGCATTATGAGCATTCATTTCCTCTTCTCCCTAAAATTTCACCAGCTCTTTTGTAAGCCAAAATTTTTTTTCTTAGGTTATTCTGTGATTCATCTCTGACTTTTCCATCAATCCATTCTTCACACAGATGCACCCCAGTTTTGATTTTTTTGCAAGCAGCAGACTTTTTGCATTGATACATACTGTAGGCTACACCCTAACTTTTGATTTCTAGTGAAGAGCCAGGTATTTCTACCTTTCCACTCACTCCCCTGCTTTTGTGTGAAGTTAAAAGGAAAGGCTGCATGACCTGATCAGGAGCTCAGTGCACTGCAGGTACCCATTGACGGCAAAGTTAAAGCTGTTCTGCATCCGCTGCTGATGAGCTCTCACCGCGAGCAAGACTCACATGTGAAACTCCAAAATTAGAAAAACTTTGCCCAATCTAATCCCGGGCAGTGTCCACGACGTTCCAAACGTACTTGATTAGCAAGAACCCAACACAAATTGGCATTAGCATGCTTGATGTAGCATATGTCGATCAACACAGCTCAACCAAAGATGTATGGTAACAGAAGGAACTAAGTAAAAGTTATTTTCATTTTAAGTCAGAATTTGGACAATTTTATGTGAGAAATCTAACACACAAAGCGGACAAATTAGGATTTTATTTTTAACTAAAACACATTAGGATTCTTGTAAATAAAAAAGAGAGAAGAGAATGCAAACTAAATGGAAACTGGAAGGACTATTTTAGAGCTCCCCTTTGGTGTGTCAGTTGAGAGTTTTCTGGGGAACCCATCTCCCCCGAAATTCGAAACCCTGTTTACAAGTATAATATAAGGAATTTGACAACCTGCGCTTGCATCCAACAATTACCATTTATCTCAGCCTAGTAGGTACAATTTATGAGGTACTTGGACTTACAGACTAAGAAACAACTTAATTAACTACATTCATTTTTTCAAATGACACACCTGGAACTGGATGTTTACATAAACAAAGCAATGCTTATTTTCTCACTGTCTGACATTAAATTACACAAAAACTTTCTTTTTTACAACAATAAGGATTCCCAAAATGATTACTATTTACTACATGCAAAAATAATGAGGAATAAACAGATTTCTTTATTTTTATTTTATTACTTTCTTCAAATTCAAAAGTACAAATAAGAGTGACATGGCTTGGAACCCTCTCATAAATTAATGTCCAACATTTGAGGTAAATGGATGCATGCCTATGGATGTCCTTAAGGTAAAATATTAAACACACTGTGTGTGTCTTGGTGTGATATTATCGGAAAATCAAAAGAATTAAACCAAACCGAAGAGAATTGTGAACCTCAACAAGTTTGTACACCCGTTGGTGCAGTTTCAAGATCCCTGAAGGATCCAAGTTAATCTATTCAAGTATAAATGACACGAGACGGTTAAGCCATCATAACGTCCAACATGGGCTGAAAGGCAATTCAGAGAGGAATAAGCCATTACTCCTAAAGTGTTTGGCCATGATGACCATCGTTACATCAGGAGGGAAAAGGGGCGGAGTCTGTGAGTCTGAGAACACCATGAAGTTGTGATTTGATTTGATTTGAAAATACATGGGTGTCAATATCATGTTGTGGATTTCTTCTTGTGGAAAAATAAAAATGAAAGCTCATGACTCCTTTAAAGATAAGAATACCAATGTTTTGGAGTGACTATCACAAAGCCCTGATATCCTTCCCATAAAACATTTCTGGACAGAGTTGAAAGGTTTGTATGAGCAAGATTAATCCAGTTCATTCACAAGGATTGAGCCTGATTTCCAGCAAACTATGTTAAGAAGTTTATACAATGACATCCAAAATGTTTGACAAAAGCTAAATAGTAAGAAGGCAACTCTGACAAGTACTAATGAAATGCTTGAGAATTCTTTGAATAAAAAAAGTAATACAAATTTCTCTGAAAACATTATATCACATAATCCTGGCATTTAGCAATTACAAATAATTTTTGAAAGCCTGTTGACTTTAAACAGGAAACAGTCTGATTTAATGTCAGTTAGTGAGGAAGGGGTTTTGAATCCTTTATTAAGGTGCATTACATATTGAGTTTCCACTGAAAATGTCCATGGGGACAAGAACTAAAGGAACTTAAGCCTGAAGTAACACAAGACGCAACCACACATTCACACAACGTAGTGCAGAATTAAACCTGAGTTTGCAGAGCTAAACATAGTTTACAAAAAGAGAAATGTCACCCAATGGTAAAAATATCAGGTTAAACAAAAACAATTAGAGACGATAACAAAAGACATGATAGGCAGGCAGTACAGAAAGGGGAGTGTAATGTATGCTTGGCTCTAATCAATATTTACCTCAAAGAGATCACACATTTGCTACTGGTGTAATGTAATAGAGTGATGACTATACGAATTGAACAAACATACCCTCTTCTTCCTGCAAGAATGAAGGAAGGCTTGTAAGGAGGAAATAGAGCGAGCCAAAGTGTCAAGGGAGAGCTCAGATCACAGCTATGGTGCTGACAGCTACACTCTTTTATAGTAGGCCCACAATCAATGATTGTCTGGCAACTGCAACGTAATAAAACACAACACAGAACCGAATAAATCAAACAGGACTACAATATGCATTCCTCTCATGAGAATTACTCAACAAGCTGAATAACAGTCATTAAAAATGATCACTATGCTTGGTGTCAACTAAAAAGCTCTATTTCATTCAAATGTTCACTCTCTTTTAAACAAATCTTTTATAGTCAATGATTTGATTTTAGATAATAATATTGATAATTGATAATAATATATTTTTAACTGAAACCTAGCTTGGCTCTAAGGTGCCTGTTATTCTCACCGAGGAGCCCCCCAATATTTGTTATTTTCTATCGGGGGAGGTAAGAAAGATGGTGGAACTGATTCAATTACTCAAAATTCTATTTTGACAAATACATTTCTACAAAAAAGCCCCACCACATTCGGGTATCATGCCTTAAATTTGATCACCTTCCCTGTGTTATGTGTTACAGTTTACATACCACCTAAGCCTCCTTCCTGTTTTATTCAAGAATTCTCTGAATTTTTATCTACTATACATGCTGAATATAACACAATTTTAATACTGGGTTTAATCTACAGATTGATAGTTTTAATTTGCATACAAACAAGTTTATAAATCTGCTGAACTGTACAGATTTTAAGCAAAATGTCACACAGCTGAAACACAACAGAGGACACACCCTGGACCTTGTCATAACGTATGGGCTGTCCACTAGTGTGTCCTCTGTCGTTAATATGGATGTGTCAGACCACTTTTATTAATACTCCAGTGAAGACTTTACCTAGGGTTACCATATTTTGATTTCCAAAAAAGAGGACACACGGCCCAGTCCTGAAAGTGTATCAGGACTGGGCCATATTTTTTTTTTTACATATTTAAAGTGTGCATTCACTATGTAGTTAGAATACAGTTAAGAAACAAACTTCAGATAGGCTTTCACAAGTACAAAAATAACTTTAAAACCTCAGGAAATTAATTAATAATATAAATAATTACTGTTCTGAATTGGAAAATTTACCGGTAACAATATGAGTTCACTTTTTAGGTGATAATGGACAAAAATTGAATTGAAATCTAAACTAATATTCAGAAAAAACAAGCATTTTCTTTTCAATGCAATAATGAAAGTAAAAAGCAGCAGTCTTAAAAAGACAATACAAAACTGCCAGTCTTTAGTTTCCATCTTCATCCTCCTCAGTCAATTTGTAGATGAACTCTCATTTTGCACAGCAGTATTATAGGTTTTGTGTCCATGTGACCTACTGGATCTTTGTCACTTTTGGCACACACAGAAACAAAACCACACTTGTGCTTTGATATCTTGTAACGAGTCGCAATGCCTTGCGCCTTCAGTGCATCTCAGCTTAGGGAGGACATCAGATGACAGAAAGGGTGTTGTCCATGCATCACATCAGTCAATTTAAATATGCTTATTTGTCCCCTTAAAAACAATGAAAACCTGGATATTTTCATCAATCTATGAAATACTCCCGGCCAGCACGTGAAAAGTGGACAGGTCCAGGGAAAAGAAGAGAGCCCAAGAGGTCACCCTACTTTACCTGCATTGTGTCATTTTATTGCTGTTGATTTTAACAGCAGCCTAAAGTCAGCCATTGATTCAGCAACACCACATAAAACAAAAACTATGAAAACCAAGCCCATACGACCATGGAGAAATTATGAAATGAAAGACCTGAAAAAGAAATGGAGAATACTAGAGCGAAAATGGAGAAAAACAAAGCTAACAATTAAGTTTCAAATATATCATGAACAACTTAAAATCTATTATAATACTGTGAAAAGAGCAAGAACACTCCACCTTGCAGAGACTAAATGAAGACTCAGCAACTTCATTGCAGACAATAAGAACAACCCCAAATTCCTTTTTAAAACAATTGATCTTTCATTAAATATTGATTTTAATAAACCCTCATGTGAGGACTTTGCAGACCACAGTTTTACCTGAGGAAAAACTGGAGACTTTTGTCTTGGTTGATACAGAGCTACTTGCTAGAGTTTTCTCTCCAGTTAACAAAACTACCTGCCTTTTAGATCCGATTCCCACATCACGTTTTAAGACATTTATTGTTTATTTGAGGGTGAGCTTTTAACCATTGTGAATTGCTCTCTTCAGAAGGATTTTTTCCCAAATGCCTTTAAAGCAGCAGTGGTGAAGCCCCTTCTGAAGAAGAGTAATTTAGATCATAATATTCTTGATAACTAATGACCTGTATCCAACTTCCCTTTTTCAAGTTAAACTATAGAAAATGTTGTTTTTATTCATCTTAATGAATTTTAAAATTAGCACAGTATTTTAAAATAATATAAATCTGGTTTTAAAACAAACCACAGTACCGAGACAGTTCTTTTAAAGATTGTTAATGACCCCAGGTGTAACTTGGATTCATGGAAAATTTCAGTTGGTTCTACTGGATCTAAGCTTAACTTTTATTACAGTTGACTCAAAAGTCTAGTGGGTATCTCAGGTACTGTTTTAAAATAGTTTTACTCCTATCTCACAGATTTTTGGTAAGTATGGATGCTCACTCCTCAGGAAAATATGACATTGAGTGTGGGGTTCCCCAAGGATCAATTTTACGCCCAGTACTTTTTAATCTGTATATGCTGCCATCAGGAAGCATGGCATTGATTTTCACAGCTATGCTGAGGATACACAGCTTTACATTGCATGGTCTCCTGATGACGTTGAGCCAGCAAATGTACTTTTAAACTGTATTTTAGATATCAAGTCATAGATGGCAGATAACTTCTTACAGCTCAACCAGGACAAAACTGAAGTTTTAATCATTGGTCCTGAAGACAAGAGAGAAATTATTTTACCAAAACTGCAACATTTTAAACCCTCTCATTGTGTCAGAAATGTGGGCGTCCTTTTTGACTCTGTGCTCAGTGTTATTCCTCATATCAAAAATACAACTAAAGTAGGATTTTATCATCTTAAAACCATAGCCAGAGTCCGACCATTTCTCTCTCTTACCACCAACTATTCCAGAACTCAGCTGCAGGTGTGTTAACGAGAACCAGAGGACGGGAACACATTACAACAGTTTCAAAGTCACTGCGTTGGCTTTCTGTGCATTTTAGGATTTATTTTAAGGTTCTGTTATTAGTTCAGAAATGTCTTGATGGTCTGGGTCCTTCCTATTAATTCAACCTTTTCAATTATGAGCCCTCGTGATCCCTGAGGTCCTCCGGTACTGGCCTGTAAGATGTTCCACAAATCAAAACTAAAACGTAAGGCGAAAACTCATTCTACCACTACGGCCCTCATCTGTAGAACAGCCTGCCGTAGAAACCCAGGGCAGACTCTGCTGCTGATTTTAAAAAGAGGCTCAAGACCTACCTTTTTAGCTTGGCTTTTAATTGAGTAATTTTATCTATTTTAGTTAATCTTTTTATTTTATCTTATGCTTGCTCAGTATGAGGGATTGCTGAAGGATTGCTGTGGTTGGAAAGTCTGCATCAACGGGGCCCAACCTCACGCCAATGACTTACGCAATCTGCTGGCATTCCTTAAGTAGGAAACTTTTTAACTGATTGGAATGTTTGTATAAATGTATTGAAATGACTTCTTGTTAAGTGCCTTGAGATGACATCTGTTGTGAATTGGCGCTATATAAATAAACTGAATTGAATTGAATTATCTTATTTATTTATTTATTTAATTATTTATTTTGTTTATTTTGATTGTTCTTTTTTACCTAAGTGTTACAAATTATTTTATATAGACTAACTTCAGTGTATCATCAGTGTATCATCATCATCAGTGGATCATGATATTTTATTGGAACGACTGGAATGCTGGGTCGGACTCTCTGGTACAGTACTTGGATGGGTCGAGTCTTACCTAAAGAACAGGGACTTCTATGTTTCAATAGGAAACTTTTCATCAGAACGAACAGAAATCACATGTGGGGTGCCCCAGGGCTCCATCCTGGGGCCCCTCTTATTTAATATCTACATGCTTCCACTAGGCAAGATTATAGCAACCAATAACATTAGCTTCCATAACTACGTGGATGACACTCAGCTCTACATTACAATGTCACCAGGTGACTCTGAACCCATTCAAACCCTAAATCAATGCATTGACCAAATAAATGGATGGATGTGCCATAACTTTCTCCAGCTGAATAGAAACAAAACTGAAGTGATTATTTCTGGACCCAAGGAGGAACGATCAAGAGTCAGCACACAGCTTCAATTAATACAGCTAGAAACTACTGATCAGGCTCAAAACCTAGGTGTAGTAATGGACTCAGACCTGAACCTCCAGGGTCACATAAAGGAAATAACAAGGTCAGCATTCTATCACCTGAAGAACATCTCTAGGATTAAAGGACTGATTTTGCAACATGACCTAGAAAAACTCCTCCATGTGTTTATCTTTAGTCAGATTGATTACTGCAACAGCATCTTCACAGGTCTGCCTAAAAAGTCAATCAGACAGCTGCAGCTGATCCAGAACGCTGCCGCTCACGTCCTCACTAGAACCAGGAAAGTAGAGCACATCACCCCAGTTCTAACGTCCTTACACTGGCTCCCTGTAGCTCAGAGAATAGACTTCAAAATACTCCTACTAGTTTATAAATCATTACATGGCTTAGCACCAAAATATGTTGAAGACCTGTTGTCACGGTACCAACAACCAAGACCACTCAGGTCCTCCAACTCTAGCCTACTAAACATCCCTAGACTCAGAACTAAACATGGAGAAGCAGCTTTCAGTTTCTATGCTCCCCTTATCTGGAACAGACTTCCTGACGAGTGTAGAGCTGCTGAAACTCTGAACTGCTTTAAATCGAGACTAAAAACCCATCTGTTTAGAATTGCCTTCGAGTAAATGCTTGATGTCATATGTATGAAATGTGTTCATGCTCTCTTGCTTTTTTTGATCTTTCTCTTGCTTTATTGTGTATCATGTGTAATGTGTGTTTCTTATATGTGTTTTTTTTTTTATCACCAAATCATGTAAATCACCTTGAATTACCCTGCTGTTGAAAGTGTGCTATACAAATAAAATTGCCTTGCCTTGCCTTGCCTATCCTTCATGGGCATCCTTCGCACTGGGAGCCCTGCCAGTTCTGCCATTGGGGTCACTTCCATTGGGATCACTTTGGCCGTGGTGAGCTCTGCACTGCAGCCATATGACTGTGGTGTGGATCCATGCTACCCTGTTTATGGTGGTCCCTATGGTGACCCCTCTGTGGCTGTGGGGTGGCTTCCAGTGTGACTGGATCCCCAAGATATTGTTTCCTCACAGTAGCATCTTTTTAGATGTTTATTTTTATTGTATAGTCACTTAAAGATATTGAAACGGATTGAGCAGTGTTTTTGCACTGAGGAGGTGGGGGACTGTGTGTCTGTGTCTTGTGTGTGCTGAGAGTTTAACTGGTTGTGTATGATTGATTGTGCTTTAAATGTGTCTTGTTTGTTTGTTTTTTCAATTTGTTCATATTTTTGTTTTTATAATGTATATTGCTTTGTGATGATTTCATCATGCTTTTATCATGCTCTACAAATAATACTTGATTTGATATAATTGCAATAAGACAAACAAAGCACGGTGAATTAGACAGCAAAGAAAATCATCTTTAATCTTGTTCTCTGAAGTTGGAGAAATAAACATTTCAGTCGGCACGACAATCTTACTTGAAAGACATTGAAAGTCTTTATACCAAAGAACTGCACAAATGGAGCTGCACAGCATAAAGACTAGATGTTCCATTGAATCTAGCACTAGCAACAGGGATTTAGTCAAAGACATCACACATAGAATCACACAGGCTGCATATGGCTCATGGAGAGTACTCCAAGCACTACAGAAAATGCCTACTGTGGGACAGATGGGGAAACAGTCAGCCTCTGCAGCCTCACTTGCTGCAGAGAAAGCTTTATATTAAAAAGATGAGTGAACACTGACTTCTCTAATCTAAATTAACTAGAAGAACGTTTCTTTGAGGTGAGCAAAGGTAGAGTTAATAATAAAATAAAAATAAAAAAATAGTCAACACGACTAAAAACAAACAGTAAAAAATAATTGCCATTTTTTATAGTTATTGTTAAAGTGTAACTCACCCCCAAATCAACTTTTTTTTGCTGATAAACTTTATATAAATGAGAGTCTAATATTGTTATCTACATGTCTGGTCATTATTTTTTGTATTGCAGTACATTTTAGTAAAAATATTCATTAAAACAGTTTGTTGGAGTGCCCTCTTCAGGTTAAAACGTTACACTGCACTTGAATTTGAATCAGGCATCGCTACTGGCTCAGATTGGGTTTCTGATGTCAGCGGGGGTAACTAATGTCAGCTTTCCTGCTACTGTGGAGTATAAAACAAGTCCAGTCTATGCCACGACTCTGTAGCGAGTTGGAGTTGGGATGGCGAGTGTTTACAGCGTTTATCAGGTTAGTGATTTGTTATCTTAGCATTTAGTTAGATTCTTTAGCATAGCCTTTTGAATTTTAGAATAGATTTTAGATTATTTAGTCTTAATTGCCTCAATTGTAGTTAGTGTATTAGTGTAGTAGACTTTAGTTGATACTGTTAGATAAGTTGCGTTTATTGTTGTATATCGTGTGTAATTTTAGTGGTTACCCCCACCTGCTGACATCTGCGCATTACCTATGACAAAGGGATGAACTGATATCAGTAAATGGATAATGAAATCAGGGCAAAGAGTTATTTTTTTATGCACTTTGCTTTATATCTTGAGCACCTCTTTGCAACATACATTTTCTGTTGCAGACAATGAGGTACAGTGGCCGCAGGTGCACCAGTTGCGACAGAGTCACACGATATTACTTGAGATAATCTAAATTTAGCTTTATTTATGGCTAACAACAATGTACCACTCAGAGATGGGCCCCATTCTATGCCACGATGCTGCTGCAGGCTCGGCACCTGTGGCTTCGGGCAACTCAAGAACCATCGGCTCGAAACGATACGGCTGAGGGCTGCTCGCCTTCTCCCCAAAACTTTCCTCTCTTTCCTCTGGTGAAGGAGGAGGAGAGAAATCCTCAACTTCAAAATTGCCACCCTCTGAGGCAATGGAGCTTGCGTCGCTATTGCGCTCCATCTTTCTAGCTCTCTGTGTGCATCTGCAGAAGCGCTGCTGTCAACATTTCAATCACAGCGCACAGTAATTTCAACTGTTAACTTTGTTTCTCTCAGTGTGTTTCTCTCCATAGAAGGTACACCTGGTTTAGTATCCTTTTTAGCTACAATGCCCTGTTGGACGGGGGGCGTTGACCAGGATGATGGTCTCGGTGGCTGAATATTCCTCGTGTCCCGTTATCAACTTTTTACTTTCTTTAATATAGAAATTCCTCTTATATCAGATCTTTAGTTCTTTCTGTGTTTCTGCTTTGTCTTCTCAAACCCCCAGATGGTCGTGGCAGATGGAGGCTTGTACTGAGCCTGGTTCTGCTGGAGGTTTCTTCCTGTTAAAGGGGAATTTTTCCTCTCCACTGTCGCTAGATGCTTGCTCATTATGAGGGATTGCTGAGGGATTACTGTGGTTGGAAGTCTGCATCAACAGGACGCAACCTCAAGTCAATGACTCGATGCAATCTGTCGGGATTCCTAAAATAGAAAACTTTTAAACCAATTGGAATGTTTGTATGATAGTGATGAAATGTTTTTTCTTGTAAAGTGCCTTGAGATTTCATCTGTTGTGAATCGGCGCGATATAAATAAACTGAATTGAATTGAATGGAGAGTTAATAAATTTTCTTTATTTCTATATTGATGAAATACAAAGGGAAATTTTATATTTTGGTAAACTAGTGACAAAAAAAGGGTGATCACTTATCATTTCGGCTGCATGTTTTGAAAATTCAGTTTTGTCATAAGACAATACATTTGCTAAACTAGTATTGCTTATTTACCTTTCTATCCCAGAATGTATTTATTTATTTTTTGCTTAGTTTTTTTTATTTTTCTTGCATCTTTTTTACCAACTGTAAAGAGGCCTAAAGAGCAAGATCTGGAGATTGTAGACCTCTTGTTTATGTGGACAACCATGTTTAAGTAGCACCATACTCTTTCCATTTTTAGATTATGACTTGTATTTTGCTCAAAAAGGTGTTTAAAGGTTGTCATATTATTTTACAACCTAACCCTGATATAAACTTCGCCACAACTTTCTCCCTTAGCTCTTTGGTGTGTTCCTTGGTCGTTGTGATTCTGTTTGTTCTCTAAAAAGCCTCCGAATCCTTAACAGAACAGTTGTTTTCATACTGAGGTTAGATTACAGTGACGTGGACAGTGTAGTGATTAGATGGTACACTGGATTTTATTAGCTGTGTCTGAGGAAAGGGGGCTGAATACAAGTGCACACCACACATATTTGTCACAAACATGGTCTAAAGGGCAACATAATTGAAGAAGAAATTCCCATAACACTGTTGTTAAATCAATAAGTAACCTTTGACTATTTTTCTCAATAAAATATAGAACTGATTAATTAGTAAAATGTTGAGCTAAAAACACTAGACCAGACAAATCAAATTTTCCTCCTTTTAGCCTGGGTCTGATGAATCAAACTGAAGGGTGAAGAATCAGCATTAAAGCTCAATCTTTCAGATGCATGCCCTTGGCGTCACATCATCCCCATCCCGGCAATGAATTTAGGTATTGGAAGACCTGTGGCACTGAATCACTCCCAAAGATTGATGTAATATCTCCTGTTCCGAGGCAGCTTGCCAACAATCGCTTTCATCATACATGTGCATTCCCATCTCAACAGTAAAGCAATTATAGGCTCAATTCATATTCAATTCAAAAATACTTTATTGATCCCAGAGGGAAATTAAGTGTTGGCATAGCTCAAATAATTAATTCTTTAAGGATTTGTTGTAGATGATGATTGCTGTGGGCAGGAAGGATTTCCTGTAGCGGTGTGTATTGCAGCGAAACTGAAGAAACCTCCGACTGAAGACGCTCTGTTGTTGTATGACTGTTTAATGAAGAGGGTTGTCCATAATTTTTTTGATTTTATGAAGAGTCCTTCTTTGCATTATCATCTCCAGATTTTCCACAGTTGTCCCAAGAACAGAACCAGCCTTCTTTATCAGGTTGTTTAGCCTATTTAAATCACTGGCTCTGATGCTGCTACCCTAACAGATGACGGCTGAAGAGATTACACTCTCCACAACAGACTTGTTGAAGATCTCCAGCATCTTGCTGCAAACCTTGAAGGACCTAAGCTTCCTCAAGAAGTACAGTCTGCTCTGTCCCTTCTTGTAGACGGTTTCACTGTTGCGCCTCCAGTCCAGTCTGTTGTCAAGGTGAACCCTGAGGTATTTATACTCCTCAACCACCTCCACTTCTTCTCCCATGATGGAAACAGTGTTTGACTTATCCCTGTTTCTTCTGAAATCTACAATCATCTCCTTTGTTTTGTTCACATTCAAGGTGAGACGATTGTTTCCACACCATGTCACCAAGCGGTCCACCAGCTCTCTGTCTTCTTGTCCATCTCTGATACACCCGACAATTGCAGAGTCATCTGAGTATTTCTGATTCTGAAAAGGAATGGTGAGAGTAAGGTCCCCTGTGGTGCTCCTGTGCTGCTGACCACCTGGTTTGACACACAATTATTCAGTCTCACAAATTGTGGTCTGTTGGTCAGGTAGTCATTGATCCAGGCGATTGTTGAGGGATCCACCTGTGTCTTCAGGAGTTTCTGACAAAGCAAATCAGGCTGAATTGTGTTAAATGCACTGGAGAAATCAAAGAACATGATCCTCACAGTGCTGCCTGCTTTGACCAGATGACAGTGGGTTGGTTGAAGTAGGCGGAGGATGGCATCTTCAACTCCAACTCCACAGCGATAAGCAAACTGCAGTGGGTCCTGATATGTTCTTGTTTGCTTACTCAGGGGTGCCAACAGGAGTCTCTCCAGGACCTTCATGATGTGGGATGTCAGGGCAACAGGTCTATAGTCATTGATGACTGATGGGTGAGTTCTTTTGGGTACTGGAACAAGGAAGGATGTCTTCCACAACACTGGAACCTTCTCCTGAGTTAGGCTAAGGTTGAAGAGGTGCTGCAGAATCCCACAGAGCTGCTCTGCACAGGCCTTCAGGACTCTGGGGCTCCAGCTGCCTCTTCACCTGACTTTTCGAGACAGACAAGTGGGAGGGGGAGGCAAAGGGGGTAGCTTCTGTATACTACTCAGTAATTCCCTGTCTCCCTCCCTGAAGGCTTTTTTTCTTGTTTAGCAGTTCCTTCAGGTCACTGGTGATCCAGGGTTTGTTATTAGGGAAGCATCTCACTGTTCTGGTGGGGATGATGTTGTCCACACAGAAGTTTATATAGTCAGTCACACACTCAGTCATGGCATTGATGTCCTCTCCATGTGCTTGAGAAAGAGTCATCCAGTCTGTGGTTGCAAAACAACCCTGCAGGGCTTCTTCAGCTTCCTGTGACCATTTTCTCACAGTTCATTTTGTCACAGGTTGCCTCTGAACAAGTGGTTTATATTCTGAACAGAGAAAAACAAGATTGTGATCTGATTGTCTCAGAGGAGGTCTTGGTTTGGACATGGATGAATCCTTTACATTTGCATAAAACAAACAAATCCAAGGTCCTGTTTTTTCATGTAGAGGAGCTGACAAACTGTTGAAATGTTGGAAGTTTAGTAGAGAGGGAGGCATGATTAAAATCACCAGATATTGCCACAAATGCATTGGGGTACTGTGTCTGTAGCTTAGTAACAACGGAACTGATGACATCACATGCAGTGTCGGCAACGGCTGAAGGTGGAATGTAAACAACTGCCAAAATTACACTGTTGAACTCTCTTGGTAAATAATATGGACAAAAACTCACTGCCAAGAGTTCGACATCTGTGCTGCAGAGACGACACTTCACAGTAACATGTCCTGGATGACACCATCTGTTGTTTACAAGCACTGCTACTCCACCTCCTTTTCTTTTCCTGCTCGTCTTCAGATCTCTGTCTGCTCGTACAGTCAGGAAGCCTGGCAGACAGACGTTGGAGTCGGGGATATGATCCAGCAGCCACATCTCAGTAAAACACATAACACTGCATTCACGGTACTCTGGCTGAGTCCTTGTAAGGGCTTGGAGTTCATCCATCTTGTTAGCCAGTGATCTTACTTTGCCCATTATGATCGATGGAAGAGATGGCTTGAACTTCCTCTTTCTCTGTCTCCTTTTCGCTCCTGCTCTGCATCCACGTCTCCTCCTTATCAACTCATCAGGAATTTGTGGCTTCAGTTGAGGTATTATTTCAGCTTTTGCGATGTTAATCAGCTGCTCCCAGCTGTAAACCACACTGTTGCCATGGTTACGCATCATAACAAATTGTCAAAAAGGGAAAAATTGACAGCAAAAATCCTTCCAGCTTCACAGCACCAAAAAATAGAAAGTATACAGGTCAAAAAATGCAATCTTCTTTAAGAAAAAAGAAAAAATGTACAAAAAACCAAAACTTAATATGTAGCCAACAGAGCCATTCCAACATCCAGCCACCCAGAGCAGCGCAATTCTAGAAAGAAAAAAAGTAGATTTTCACTTATAGCAACTACACCCAGAGTCCAAACAGAAAAAGTCCTATCACTGTCTGATAACTGCATCATTACATCTGACGTATTTGCAGTGGTGTTTTTAAGCAACCACAAATGGATATGATAGATTTATCATTCTTTACTAAGTTTTACAATGTAAGGACATTGGAATAATTGTTTCTTTTCAACTGAACTTGCTACTATGTATATAGATTTTATATTCATAGTTTCTCTGTTGGACAAAAGACACATGACTGTCAAAGAGAAATCGAATTTTTTTATCCTATATCAACCAACAATTTGTTAAAGCACCAAAGAGATACACTGAACAAGAAAGAAACTACTTACTCGATTAAAAGTAAGTAAGGTTGAGCTTGAGTTATCCTGCATGTTAAAAGTACATAATTGGGGTTTCTAAAAAAATCTCTGCAGTGAGTTCCTAACAATGTTGTTTTTATTTGGTTACTAAGCCCTAACATTGTAAGATTGAAAATGTCCTTTACAAACAAACATCTCCTGCTAAAAAAAAATAACTCTTTGTCCATCGTGTTAAGCCAAACCGAAAGGAAAGCATAAATTAAGTTGTTCATTTGTAAAATCCCTGAATTTTTTCAATTGCGATCTTATATGTTTTTTTAAAGAGACCAAGTTGTAGGTAAGACTTTCCTTTCTAGATTATTGACCTAGTTGTTTTGTTTTGTTTTTTGTTTTTTTATCCAGGGTCTCTTTTAACTTCCACTTAAAGCTGAGTTTTAGAACCAACTGATTGTTCCTGAACCTGATGGCCAAGAGTAAGGGGAAAGAGTCATGAAAGTGATGTAGACAACATAGTGCATATCACACCCAATTACTGTGTGATCTGTTTCAATTATTTTCTGTCAGTTCTAAGAGAACCATTCAGCTAATGTAGTTTTACTGAAGCTTTTGGGTCTAGGACTGATTTTCATTTGTTCTCACAGATTGCAAAGGTTGACAGAGAGGCAGAATGTTCAGTTATCAGGTTGTGCTCATAGAAAATCAACATCCAGTATAGGATTAGGAACCATATACCATTTCTACCTTTAATGGTACAATTTTGCATTTATAGTCTTAAATACAAATGCATACAGGCGGATTTACTAACCACTTTTTTCATTCCGAGTGAGCCTTCCAGATGTTTGTCTCAGTTCAAGTATCTTAGTGGGTTCATCACCATTGATGAATGATGAGTGCTTGTGGCTCAGTGGGTAGAGTAGCTGTTTGGCATTTGAAAGGTTGGAGGTTTAATTCCAGCTTTCCCCTGTCATTTGTCAATGTGCATTGGGGGGCTATTGTCCATCTGATTACTTTCTGTTTGCACCTCTTACCATTCCTCTCATTTCCCAAACAGTCAGGAGATATGGTGATCTACTCTAAAAAAATCATAAAATCTTAACACATTTACTACCTGAACTGTAGACTGCAGAATGAAAATAAGAAATACCTAGAGCTGAATTGAAAGCTCTCTAAGAGTTTGAAGGTGAATAATATAAGCTTCCAGTTTGTCAGAAATCACATTTACATTTTATATAAACACACACAACAAACATCACTACTTTAAAACCATCCTTGTTCTTCTACAGCCAAGTCTAGGTCGTTTTTCTGAGGACTGTGTTGTGTGCAGATTTTGGTGATTTCTATACCCTTCAATCTTTTAATGCAATTTGTTACTCGAAAGAATGGATGTTCTCTTTGGGATTATTGGTTTATTTTTGTTTCATCCTGACAGAACTGCACCCAGCCAGAGGTTGCATTTCTCAGAATGCTTCTGTGTGCTTTCTTTCAGCATTGATATCTAATAATACAGTCATAGCTGATAAAGCCTATTACCTGAATTATTTTGGTTAAAAAAAAATCTTTCATGTATTTAAATTTTTACAACAAAACAACCAAAAAAGTATTATAAAATACAATTGATAAGATGTGAACTGATTAAACTCTTAGAATCAAAACTGTTCTTTCAGTCTTTAATTTATTCATGTCAGTGTTGTAAATCATGTACAGCCAAATCAGGATTTTACCATTGCAATTAAAGTAAATCACTAAAGTAATCCCACCATTATGAATGCTCTGTCAGATTAGAGTGGATTATAGTGGATCTAGTCCATTGACCTGATTTACTAACCGAGTGCCCCTTGTCATCCAAATCCAACCCAGAAATCTGACTTTGAGCAGCTGCATTTAAAACCTCCTAAATCTATGAGGGAAATGTAAACACATGTCTTTTATATTACTTTTAAAAAGTATAATTCTGTCTTCATAATGGTAATAGAATCCATTCATTATCGTCTTCAAATGAAAGAAAATTAAAGACACTTAAATGTTCATCTTGTTAATGGAATTAATCAACTTAAATCTTCTGAGATTTAGGTCACAACAAAGTATTGCCAAAAACAAGAGGTTCAAATCCTTTCCTGATCGTTGAAAGCAAAAAAAATGGTCCCTGGATGATAAGGATCTTCTATAACAGTAATTACAAATCAAGATTGCATATCTAAAAAAAAAAAAAAAATTTTTAAACTGTGAAGTAGAGACAATGATGATTAGACTCATATAAAATATAACCCTTCTCCATATTCATCACAGGTTAAGCCTCCTAAAATGTGAATCTTTGGGCCCAGATTAAGGATCTGTAATGATGTAGTGGTTAGCACTGCCTGCTTACTGAAACCTTATTACTGGGGGACAAGAGAAATCACCCCTTCCCCCTCACCACTCCCTGAAGCCACAACAGGAAAAACAGGATTGGAAAATGGGTTGATGGATGGGTCCCTTTTAGGTGCCAATGATTAACCTAGTTTAATATGACTGTGGGATGGGTTTTAAAGTAAATATGTTTTTTTTCTATGTGACAGTATATCATGTATTTTCTCCCCAGAATATTAAAAAAATGAAACTAGAATAGCAGATATTGGTAAGAGCTGAAATTGCTACAAAGAAAATAACAAAAGCACTAAACGCTAAATAACTTTGTAGACAACTTGCTGTGCTTTACAAAAGATTTTCTTAGGAGAACGATATAGGAAAAGCAAATCAACTGGGTTTTATGCTCTCATGGTAACAGACTTCTAAAAAACAAGACATAATGTAATTTTCAGTGATGTTTCAAGCAGGTGTGCTGACAAGACCACTGAACAGCCACACGCGCCAATATGGGAATACACAACTCAGGAGTGGGGTGCAAGTAACCAATGATGACATTTAAAAAATATTTTCTCCCATGTGCCTCCCCCTTTCCAATACCCCCTGATTTAATGGCACCACAATGACGAAGTACAAAAGATTCTGTACAATAGTTTTTAAATAAAATAAACCACATTACTGCACATATGCCTGAATTTGCCCTTCCTTCAAATTCAGAATGGTGTGCCATTGGGAAGGTTGCGGGGTTAGCTACCTGTTCTCGCAAACATTCTTTTAATCATTTCTTGATTAAGTGTGTACTTTTGTCAAAATAGCACCTAAAAGCACTTCAACTATTTTAACTTTATGAACTCCCTTTTCCTGTACATGAAGGACGTGCTGCACTTTATCCTCTATTTTGTTATAGCTTCACACCGTCCAACCCATTTCCTTTTAATTGTTCAGCAGCTTTATCATAATATTTAGAGGTTACAGTTAACAAGATGGCCAATTAATCCAGACCAGTAATTAGGCAGTAATTAAGTGTCACAGAGACAGCAATAACTGCTGGCTAAACCAAAACAATGACAGGGTTGTAAAACTCACGCTGGCCTAAATTAGTTTCCTGATTTAAATAGGTTGCAGGATCACTTCGTTGTAAATAATATCCGGATCATAATGATGTCAAGGACATTTTTCTCAGTCATCGTCCAGTTCATCTCTTGACATTTCCTCTGCAACTAATCAATTCTCCTCAGCTCCACTGTGAGACAACATCCCTTATGCAAGGCTCCATCATAAACCTTTAAGTTTGCAAAGCTGAAATGAACTGGGTGGTTCCAAAACATGTTTAATAAAACTACATAATTTGTTAATTCTCATCAGAATTCATGGCTCACAAAAAGTAACAAGATGAAATATGTTTATTAGTGCTGGACATGTCAAGGTTGAAATGGCAATACTGGAAGATTGAAACCCCCGGCAATTATATTCAATATTTTTGGGAGAAGACTTATATACATATATATATATATATATATATATGTAAGCTATATAGCTTTTGTTTATGATGGGGTAAAACTAGAAGCTTAAAGCCACATTGTGTATTTTGTTTTGTTAATTCTTAGCAAAAACCCCTTTGTTCTTTCAAAAAGATGTGCTCATTCATGTGTAATTACTTCCACCTACTAATGAAAGTATTCTTTTAAGTGTAGAATCTGCTATTCAGAATACATATGCGCAAGTCACGCAAATGGCTGAATCCATGATGAGTCTTCATCTTTGAAATACATTCGCCAACGAGGGACATACCTGGAAATTCTAGCTCCGCCTTTCGCGCTTTGGCTACACTCAGTTGCACCGTGACGAATGTCAGAGGGAGATTGTCTACTCGCGACGCGGCAGACGTCTGACTATATAACTAAATGCAATGTAGTTTTCTAAAGTAACCTCATCGCTGGAAGGAACACTGGACAAAGTCGTACTACTGGAAGCCATGTTAACCTTGGCATGAAACGGCCACCGTAGGAGTTAAAACGCGCTCGGAATGGGGTGGTGAGAGGTGGGGCTAGAACGTAATATTCAGTTGGTTGTTACAATGCAGATGGGAGAAGTTCTTGCACAATGTAGCTTTAAGGTATTATAAACCCCAAGCTGATGTTAAGATGAACCTTCTTTTGCTCCCAGCAGATCCTAGATCCCCCCCCCACCAAGGTGTCAATTCAACTGCACTTTTGGTCAACTATCTACTTACAGGGTTGGATCCAGCAATAATTAAACTTTTTTCAATGTACATTGAAGTTCGTTGGTACCCCATGATGTTGTTGGTTATGGGGTAAAGTTACACAGTCAAACATTAATAGCAATTATTTGAGGAATTTAGAGAAAAGAATGGAGTTCATGTTTTAAAGTCATATTTTTACCATGTTATTCATTTATTTACAAATCGCATAGTTTATAACTAAATACTTAAAGTGTAACTCATCCCCTACCAGAGTTAAAGCTCCGCCCACTTTTCCCTGTTTGAAAAATGCCTGAAAATAAGGCTTTGCCTGGCGGAGCAGCGAGGGGGAGGTCTGGGCGTGGTCTGCGCTGTGATTGACATGTTGACAGCAGCACTGCCTGCTGCAGGCAGCACACAGACAGCCAGAAAGATGGAGTGCAATAGCAACGTGAGCTCCATTGCCTCAAAGGCCGGCAATTTTGAAGTTGAGGATTTCTCTCCACCTCCTTCACCAGAGAAAAGAGAGGAAAGGGAGGAAGGTTCTGTGGAGGAGACGAGTGGCCCTGAGCCGTATCGTTTCGAGTCGATGGCTCGTGAGTTGCCCGGAGCCACAGGTGCCGAGCCTGCAGCGGGATCCCCACTGTACCTCATTGTCTGCAACAGAAAATGTATGTTGCAAAGAGGTGCCCAAGATATAAATCAAAGTGCATTAAAAAAATAACTCTTGACCCTGATTTCATTATCCATTTACTGATATCAGTTCATCCCTTTGTCATACACTGTAACGAATTGCCGTAAAAACTACAGCATAATTTTACAGTAAGGTGGGTGGATTTTGAAAATACAGCTCTTTGCTGTAAACAGAAATGCGTCTGAAAAGAATATGGAATTTAATTGGGCCTTTGGATCACGTGCATAGCTGTACTGTAAATTTTAAATGCACCGTTCCATTGTGGGACATTAACCGGCAGGCGGCGAATGTTCATTTCAATTCAATTCAAAAATACTTTATTGATCCCAGAGGGAAATTAAGTGTTGGTATAGCTCATATAATTAATTATTTAAGGAGTTGTTGTAGATGATGATGGCTGTGGGCAGGAAGGATTTCCTGTAGCGGTCTGTATTTCAGCTAAACTGAAGAAGCCTCCGACTGAAGACGCTCTGTTTTTGTTTGACTGTCTCATGAAGAGGATGCTCAGGGTTGTCCATAATTTTTTTTTTATTTTAATGAAGAATCCTTTTTTGCATTATCATCTCCAGATGTTCCATAGTTGTCCCAAGAACAGAACCAGCCTTCTTTATCAGGTTGTTTAGCCTTTTTAAATCCCTGGCTCTGATGCTGCTACCCCAACAGATGACGGCTGAAGAGATTACACTCTCCACAACGGACTTGTGGAAGATCTCCAGCATCTTGCTGGCTACAGCAGCGACAAGGACTTTCACTTCACCGGTGAGGACCATTTTAATCAAACATTTTTTTGCTGTTTTGTTTCTGTTAGTTGAGAAAAGTATATTTTACACGATTTTACTGAGCTACTCTCGCACTTCCATCATTTTCTTTGCTAAAGCTGACATTGTTTTTTTCTAAGCTAGCATTATGTTCAACATAAGTGTTTTTTGGCTTATTATCTGTGTGCGCATCTTATACTTAATCTGAGTAAGTGCATCTCTTTCCGATGATTTGATGTCAAACAGTTTAGGTTGTCTGTTCTGTAAAATATTGTTGAAGTGACATAGAGCTGTTTCCTCGATTCAAAAATATTTAGTTTCTCGTTCTTGTCAGTTTTTTTTTCATTTATTAGTTGGTTGCTGCTACTTGTTGCTGCTTGTTATTGGATTGTAAGGTGTGCAAAACAAATATATCAGTCCTGCATTATTAAAGCAGTATCAGTAGATTTTACATGTTCATTTGGAATGTGCCTAGCTGGAAGAAGCACACAGCTTGCCCCCAAGTCCACAAACATTAAATTAACATGAATATGCAATACTGTGCAAACGTTTTAGGCAGGTGTGGAAAAAATGCTGTAAACAAAGAATGCTTTCATAAATATAAAACATGATTAGCTACGAGCTAACTACCCAGAGCTAACTACCCAGAGCTAACAGACGTTGGGAATGTTGAGTGCACGATTAACATCCGAACATGAATAAACATTGCGGACGCCACTGATGGTAGCTAATCACCAGCGCTAGCACTGACGGCTCATCTGACGGCTCATCTGACAAAAGAACATGCCCCTTATTAGTCATAATTTCAGGCTTGAATTTAATCTAAACAGATCAGTTATAAAAACATTCACCCCCCTCAGAGTCGTCATGACGGTAAACTTGAACTATTACACCTAAAATGTTTTTTTGAACCAGGCTGTAAACATGTTTATATCTGCTGTGAAGTTGGCATCTTTAACATGGGAGTCAATGGGAAATTGCTCCTTTCTGCACCTAGCCCCTAGTGGATGAAGGGGGGACCACAATTTTTGTCACTTCTTCATTGGCTTCAATTTTGCCCAACTGAGTTTGTCCCTTGGACTTATACGAATATGGTTAAAAAAGTGACTATTGATGATAATGATAATACCGATATATTGTGCATTCCTAATGAAAACTTATCTATGAATATTTATTTAGTTATTTTCGTAGTTATTTCGTTGAGGGTGAAATTGTTTGTGAGGGCACACAATCTACCTTCATGTATGGACTTGCAGCACTTTTTGCATCCTTCTATGTTTTTAACCTGGAATATCCAAATTGGGACGACATGCACACTGGAGTTCATTCAAAGTTAATAATAATTAAATAATGCTTTTGGTAAACATATTTGGTAATTTAGAAGTGTTGGTACACCCTGGACAGGTCGCCAGCCAAAAATGCAATATCTACTTAAAAAAAAAAAAAGGGTATTTTGAAGACTGAGCTAAATTTCTGCCATCTGCTTTATGCGCTTTATAGGCCTAATCCCAGAAAGGAACAAAAACAGCTAAAGGAAAAGTAACATCGAGAACCACGGGTCAACTTGTGCAGAAGAAGCTCTCAGTGGTGAACCCCCATGTTTCCACTCTCCTCTTCAAATAGATGGATTGCCAGTGGAACTTTTAAAATGGTAAGATTACACATTTAAACACAAATTGTTCTCTCTGTTATGTGCTCTTGGTTTTGTTTTCTAGTCTATTCAATCAGCTTCAGTAGACCAGGATCAACAACTATTTAGACTCTCTCCCTCACTGTGTCTGTCTGTTAGAAAGACATGGAAAGGAGAACACATACAGTAGAAACACTCTTTCTCTGACTTTCCCTCACTCAGTCGGTTTACATGATGTAAAATAAAAAATGTTTGCCTTAGTCCGACTGAATTCGGACTTTTGAAATACATGTATACACCTTCAATCTAAAGTTGAACCGAACTGAGTAGAGGAGGAGCGGAGAGTGCGTGCTGGAGTGGAAACATGAAGAAGGTCAGAAATGTAGGAAGGGGCCAGGCTATGAAGTGCTTTAAATGTAATGAGGAGTATTTTAAAGTTGATTCTTTGTATTACGGGAAGCCAGTGAAGTTGTTGCAAAGTAGGGGTGATATGGTGAAAGCTCGGAGTCTTGGTTATGATCCGTGCTGCAGAGTTATGGAGGAGCTGCAGTTTCTGGAAGGATTTATTGGGAAGGCCGAAGAGAAGTGAGTTGCAGTAGTCAATCCGGGAGGTGACGAGGCTGTGCACGAGGATAGCAGTGGTGTGGGGGGTGAGTGAGGGACGGAGACGAGAGATATTGCGTAAGTGGAAGTATGCAGATCGAGTGATGCTGTTGATGTGTGACCGGAAAGATAATGTACTGTCGAGGATGACGCCCAGGCTCTTGACTTGAGGGGAAGGAGAAACAGATGAGTTATTAAAGACTATTGAAGAGAACTTGGATTTGGAGAGAATTGAGGGGGTAGCTATGAGAAGGACTTCTGTTTTAGAACTGTTAAGTTTTAGAAGATTGGCGGAGAACCAGGAATTAATTTCTTGTAAGCAGAGGGTAAGGGAGGATGGAGGGAGATACTCGAGTGGTTTAGTGGAGAGGTGGAGCTGGGTGTCATCGGCGTAGCAGTGAAAATGGATTTTGTATTTACGGAATATGTAACCGAGTGGGAGAATGTAAATGATGAAGAGGAGGCGACATTGTAAGCCGTTTTTATTCTGTGTATTTTTTTTTCCTACTGTGTATTATGTATGATGTAAAAATATCAATGTGAAAAAGGTTAAAGAAAAACAAAGTTAGTGAGAGAAAGTGAAATGCGATAACAGTAAATTTGCAACAAGCTACAACTGTTAATTTTAGCATGTGTTACAAATTTGATGGTGCCACACATTTGCTATCAAAAGCAAGTAATTAAAGTAATCAATTTTAATGGCAGAGGTGCTGCTGCTGCGCAAACATTTTCTCCATGTGTTACTTTAGCTTGATACCTTTGTCAAAGTCTAATTCCTTCTTTTTTTGGTGCAGGTTTTTTTTAGCTCACAGATAGTGGGTGGTGATCAGAAGGAAAGGGACGTACATTAGTCATACAAATTACATGCTGCTACTCTAGTGTATATCAGCATCCTGCTGTAGGAAACAGGGGATGACACGCGATGGAAAGATTGATGTCTGCTCCTCCCACCAGGCCACAGCATCTGTTTCTCACCAGCTCACTGTCAGTTCACCACACATGAAGCATGTGTGAGGCCTTATCTGCTTGCCTTTGATGGTCTGCCAAAATTCAGGGCTGAGGGGGCAGCAAAGCACCCATGCAGTACCTCTCTTCCTACACTACTCTTATTCTTCACCACAGCTTTTGGCTGGACACCGATATGAGAAACAATTCGTTTATTTTTTTTTTCACATGCACACAGAGGATTAGCACACATTTGGCTAGAATATATCAAAAAATACGACCTTCACCTTTACGCACAAATGATTTTTTTTCTCCAAAAAATGTTCATGAAGTTAATTGTAGCAAGCGACCAAGCATTTCCTGCGATGAATCATGCTTCTTTAGCATCAGAAAAGTAGCCTCCTAACACAGTTCCCTTTTTAGCATACACCTGACACTTCAATCATAAAAGTCCTCCACATTAGTCTCTTCTCCTCTTCCTTCCTCAGATGTTATCTCTAGATTCATTTCTAGTATGCGGTCAGAAGCAAATGGCTATAATTCAAGGAGGTGCAGTACACAGTCGATAAAGTATAGATTGGCTGTCCTTACATTCTATATTTAGATTCAGTTTGATTCTATTTAATTTATTCTATAGCCTATTTATTTAATACCAGTGAATGACAAATATTTTTGCAATACAATTTATGAGGCAAACAGCTCCAATTCATATCCTGTTATACAACAAAAGTATAATCAACTCATTCCAGTTCATCCCAAATAATCCAAAAATGTTGACAGATTCTAATTTAGTAACATGGAGTCCAGTTTGATCGTAAATATATAATTCAGTTAACCACATAACTAGAATGAAATTGGTTATCTAAGCCAATTTCATCCAATGTATTTATTTTTGCAACAATCCCTCCCCATGAGGCACTGAAAGACCCTGTGTTGGTCTGATAATCCAGCTGGGGTTTTCTAAACAACATGCTGCACTCCTAAATTTCTTTTTATTGTCTTATGTGTCTCAACAGTACAAAGATATCCCAGGCAGTCAGAACCATGTGAGACGTGTCTCAGACTAGTGAACTGCCCGGGGAGTCTGTCACATTTGGTGCTTTCCTGTGCGCCAAAATGTTCCAGTTCAGTAAGAGTTCAGCTGCCAAGTGTATTCCAGCATTGCTGTGCAAGTGCAGGAAATAGGAAAATGACAATTAGGGGTAAGTATTTTTGTTCCCATTTTTTAGTGTTGGCTTTAATCACAGTTCCAGAATTAATAGTGCCAAATGAAACACCTGTTTCTCACTTCTACAGAAAGTCTGACCACAGCAGATGTAAAAATGTTGTTCCAAAGCAGCAGGAAGCTCTTTATATTCAACAAAAAAAACATGGATAGCTTTTCAGTGACTATTTTAGGTCAGTTAGTCATTGTCCCCATTTACATCAGGAAAATGTTAAAAATCATTGAACCACACAAAACACTCAGTATTTTGTTTTTATTTTTCAGAGCTTTTTTAATGTAATACAAAACATATTTTGAAGTTTCAAGAGACATTCAGGTTTTGTACAAGAAGCAACAAAAGTTGTCCTCTTTTAATCAGACGGTGATCTCGGTGAATAAAATTAGCAGCATTGAGACAATGCTAAAACAGATAAAGCAAAGCAGTTAATCAAAAAAAAGAAAGAAAATATTCACGTCAAACAGAATATTAACTCCACACACAATTAAAATGTATGAATGTTTTGCTTAACCTCTGATCTCCTCTATGGCAAATATGTTCCAAGTTTACAGCTATGATCAACGTTTATGAAGTTCACTAGTTGTTTATTAGAATATATTGGCATTGTTTTACTAAACAATCCAAAATGAATTTGTTTTGGCTCTGTCAACCAACATTAAGAGAGAAGGCTGTGGTTTATATCCCACATGGGCAGATCATCTCAAGGAAATTTCAAATTCTGACTGGACACTGGCTGTTTTTTTCCAAAATATGCCTAGTGTTTAATGTGTAAGTAAAACAGCAATTCATGATAAAAGGTAATGAGATCTCAATGGCATCCACCTACATCAAAAGACTGCCAGTACAAATATCCTCAGGTTAGAAAATACTATTTATTTTTTTTTATTTTTACAATTAATATTAAATGTATACCAAACTACTTTTGTCTCATAAAATGACTTTTAGGATGTAAAGTAAATGCTTCTTTTTCACATTTAAGCAGTATTTTTGGTTTTTTTCTTGTTTTTAAGAACTCCCTTACCAAGCAGTTACCGTCTTGTGTGTTGTATTTACATTACTTAATGTCTTCGTAACTGATCGCCACAGTGTATGTGTGTTGTCGTCTGTGTCTCCAATAATGTGTCACTTTCACAGGATCAGTTTTCCTATCTTATAAAGGGTTGACCCTGACGATGGTAACCAATTGATTAAAAAATTGTATGTGAGCAGCTCAAGCTTAAAAAGGGAAAGCCACTCTGAGAACACTTCTAAGATTGTAAGTTATCACATACACATAGTAACTGGAGTTGATTTCCCTATGACTGCATAGGATAAATGAGATGAATGTCCTTAAGGCAAATCCTCCCTTGTCTGATTAAAGCCTTCTCAAAACAGGAAGAGACTGTTTGATAGTAGATCTTTTTAATTTATCTCTGTTACACAATTGAGCATAGCCTTGTGTTTCAACAATGCATGAAGATATATGTGGCTTTGAGTGAATAACATTCCTACATTGCTTTTCTATGTATCTCATTCTGTGGTATTTAATTCTCAAGCCAAGCGAGGTTGTCACACATTTTTAGTGGCCTTGTCTGAAAATTCTGGGGCATGAGCATCCCAACTTAAAAATGCTAAATATACCAAAATTAAAGCAAGCAAGTGTTACTCAAATCTCCAAGTAGTTACCCTTTATTGATGTCTCAATGCTATGCCACACTAAGCAAATGCTCTGTTTGCACTGATAAAGGGTCACTCACCTGTGAACTCATACAGTACACTGAATTTTAGCCCAAGATGGTCAGGCAGTCAAGTATTGACAATTACAAAAACACAAAGAGTGACATCCTGGAGAAAGGAATGTATGTAAGTGTAGCCCTATACACGCACACACAGAATTTGAAACCATCATAAATGACGAGCGTAGTTCACATGTCGGGACTTGATGTTACACCACATGCACTTTTTTCCACCTTTACCACCCAAAGGGAAAACATTTTTGGACAGTTTCTTTTTTTTTCTATTATGCTGTATTCTAAATTTATTTAAAAAAAAAACAGTATTAAATAAACACCTTGTACCACCTTGTATGTTGGTTTACATTCTGTAGCAGTGTACATTAAAATTGTCAAGGTCAAGCAGATGTTGGAAGAGATTTGTGTTTTTTTTTGTCAAAAAGAGAATACAACATTGTTTATTAGAAAAAACAACTTCATGATATCTGGGTTTTACATCCCTAGGAACAACTGCTGAAAGAGTGGATCTATTTTCCTACATATTTCTGTAAATGTAAACCAGGCTAGAATAAGTCTGTAAAGGATTTCAGAGACAAGAGTAAATCTTGACAAAAACATGTCTTTTTTGGGAGGAATTGGGCACTTCCAAGGCTACTGTTTCTTTTTTTATCCTTTCAAGGACAGCTAACAAACTGTTATCATCCGTAGCTGTTCTAATGAAATTAACTGCTTGCCTCAGCAGTCACCATGGCGAAACAGTAAAAAGGTTATATGAGAGCTGTTATATAGCCTCTGTAAAAACAGTCAACCATGCCTAAAATGTCACATTCAAAAGACCTTATCAAGCCCTGCTTCTCCTTTTAAATAAATCACAAAAACGAATTTTGTTCAAGTGACACGAAGCTCAAAATCAGGAAATTAGTAGGAAAGGTTCCGTGACATTTGGCCAAATTCTTTTTACCAAAAGCAGCTCGGTACAAAACACATAAAATTACTAAAATACAAAATGGCATTGAGTTAAGATGTAAAAACCCAAATGAATTGAGATGTGTGTAGAGTATCTAGCTACAACTGACACATGAACATAAGAAATCAAGATGACAATAGCTGGTTTGTTGATTCTTTAAGTAATGCTCTGTGATTATAACAAATCTGGAGATTATGAAGTTTGGTGCCGTTCTAATGAAAAATATAAAAGTACTGCAAGAAAAAAAAACATGCTACTGTGCAGTACTTGATTCCACAGGTTAGCATAGGAAGTTGCCTAAAACAACAATAGGGGTTACAGTGATTAACTCTGGTCTAGAGAGTAAATGCTCAGAGAGTTTGGATCTTTTTCATTTAAAATTTTAAAGGCTTTGATGATAAATCATTTTTGATTTAAAAAAACATTTTCACAAACCAAATTAACTAAAACTTTGGCCATAACTAGCAAAAAGTTGGGATCACCACTTGATTGAAAATTTGTAGTGGAAATTGAAAAGAAATGGCCCATGACGGGGCTCTGTTCTTTAAAACTAATCTGTCAAGTGGAAGCGAGAACCTGATTGATGAATATTTGTTCATTAGAGAAAAAAAAAGTCCAGTTTTTGGAAAAGCCTGAGGAGGTGGAAGAAATTTTACATCCAATTGTTTTTTAACTTTAGAATTGTATGATTTTACGCTACATTGACTGTTATGTAAACATCTTTGTTTGATTTTGTTTCATGTAGCATTGCTCTGCCTGTCATTTCTTTATGTTGTTTTCTGTTACCACGCACACCTTAACGTTGTTCTATATTACCATAGGTGCTTTGTCTTCTCTTGGTTTAGTCATCTGCTGCTCTAACTCTTAATTTGTTCTTCCCAGATTTTAACTTGTCCATTGTCATATCCACTTTTTACAGTTCATCCTACTAGATTTTATTTTACTCTGAACTTTGCTATATGTCACCCATATTCTACTTTCCTTTATATTGTCTAAAACTGAAGAGAATATGTATTAACAGTTGGCAAAGAAATAAACATTCAATTTTTGCAGAAAAATAGACCAGATTCAACCACTTCTGGCATCCAAGAAAGCAGGTAAGGTTCCACTCCGCAGAACTGTAGAAAAATCTCTTATCCTTCAAGTAATTTACAGTATATGTCAAGTGCAAAACTATAACAATTCACCATGATGTGGTGCAAAACAATGAAAGGGAGAAGATCATTTACCTGGACCAAAAATTGATCCTCCAGCTAGGAGAGCATCCCAGGAGTAAGGTGAAACAAATTTTAAGCCCCTTCAATGGTTTTCAACCCAGATGCTCCGGTGCTTTTTGTCTCTATTAAGAGACCAAATGATTTATGAGAAAAATAGACCACTTCTGCTGGCTATTTTATGTGCCCCACTTGAGAGCAGAAAAGAAAAAAAGGGGATGATTTGTCTTGAGTGTCTCCACATCTGTGAGGTCTGCACTCACAAGGAGTGAGAAACAAATTACACGTTCATGTGTTTACATGCACATTTTTTATTGTCCCTGTGGTTGCATGGTAAATGCTCCTTTTTCTGCAGGCAACTCAAAATATTTATCATTTATGTTGTTTTAGATGGTAATTTGGCACAAAGAAATGAGAATTAAGACATAACCCAAAAAGGAATATTACATATGACAGATTGTCGTCATGGACTACTCTTTTTAAAAATGTTTTTCTGCAATCTAAGGAAATTTTACTTCCACAAGTCTGTTCAAATGGTGATAAAACTAAATCATCATTGACACTTGCTAAGTGTCTGCACACCTACAGTCATGTTTAAAGTCTAATTTATACTTCTCCATCTGCGGAGGTCCAGAGACAAACGGCGTCTTTATCCGCCGACACAAGTGGCCTCTGATGGAAACGCAGAGACGCACAGAGTAAAGCCCAATTTTTTAACTATCGAATGCAACAGAGAGTGCATGTCTTTTATTGGTCAGCCCAACATTTCATTAGAACAGTGCTGTATAGTCAATGTAATTCGTAGTCAATGCAGCTTTTGGCCACTAGATTTATATTGCAATTTCAGGTCACCTTGGTCTATTGGGCTATTTTAAACACCAAGTGTAGAGAACAACAAAACAGGACACGGTTTGTTTAAATGCGTTTTTAGAGGAGTTGATCAGCTGGTGTAACGCGTCATTTAGAGCCAGGATCGCTTATCTGACCTTTGCCAATAAATGGAATTTTGACATTCAGAACCAGGTTCAGCTATGGAGCCAAAGTGTGTGAGTGAGTCAAGGACACAAAAATAAGTTTCAAAAAGTGTATTAAAATTTAAGACAAACGACATACAAAACATAAAGAACTGTTTAAAAGGAAAAACATCCAACAACAAAGGACAAGCACACACGTAAGTGTGTGTGGTTCAGGGAATCTCTTCTTTAGGATTCAGGTCACAGAGTTCAGTCAGTTCCAAGGTTCGGTTTTCCTGTTAACCAAAATTAGTTATTTCCTACTCCTTTTGCAGTAGAACATGGGTAGCTCGCCATCCAGATGAAACAGGTTGAATCCAATTGAAGAGTCCACACATAGGGAAAAGAATAAAGCAGACTTTAAGGGAAATGGTTTTTTTTTTAAAACCTCCTAAAAAACCTGACCTAAAATGAGGCCAAAGAGAAAACAATTAGTCATACATACAAAAAAAAAAAAGAAATTTAACAAAGTTAAATTAAACAATGAAATACTACAAAGTAACTGATATTCAAAAGGAATATCAAAGTGTACATATGAAAAAAAGATTTGAAGCTTCACAAATTCAAAATTAAGTAAACTGAACATACTAAAATTTAATCTCATTAGCATAAAGCTAAGCGTCAGTCCATATTCCAATGGAAAAAACAAATGTTGCGCAACTAATTGGTGGTGTTAAACCAAATCAATACCACACTACTATTAATAATTATATAGTGTGAAATCAAAGTGCAGCCAGAATGGTAAAAATCAAAGGAAACAACGATTACTGAAAGTAAAACCAAAGTATTAACCATTCAGCTCAAATATCAAATCAAATGAAGACCAAGCACTAGAAAAAAACAAAACAAAAAAACATTCCAATCCATGCTGACCATGTGATTTATCGTTAGAGGCTTGGTTACTGTTATCCAGCACCAGTGGGGGAAAACTAGATCTGCTTGACTTACCGGTGAGTAGAGGGATGACAAAAATTACAGTTGAAGCCAGGGTTAATGGAACAGGAATCTATGATGATATGACTTGGTCAATAAAGATACTATAACATAACTTGAGTTGAAGAAACTGATCTGTAAAACTCACCAAGATGTCAATCCTTCCTATTTCCACTCCCAGTTTGCTCTGAACAGTTGTAGTTTCTTTATCTCTTGAATTTTTAAACAACCATCGAGCAACCTCCTGAGTGGAAAGCAGCAGCTAAATGTTTGAACTGCAGCACTACCTGAAGCAGCAGGTGGTAATCAGCTGCAGAGCAGCAGCTGCTGATTAATAGGGGAGCTGAGCATTAAAGGGACAACCCACTAAACTAAGAGCATAGAAAAAAAAACAAAAAACTAAGAGCATAGCTCATGACCCCTAGGTCATGTGGGTTACACCGGACTTCTAATAAAAAGCTTTCCAGCTCAATCAAAACTCGGACTCTGTCGGCTATTGCTCCTTGAGTGGATGTGAAGAAGTCGCTGCAATGATAGGCAGACGCACCAGAAAAGGTCTGCAACCCCTGCTGTCCTGGTGGGGAATTGCTTTGCAACACTGACACACCAACGTAATTACATAACATTCCAATCTCACATATTAATACATTTATTGTGTAATATTTTCTGAAAATATTTGTCCTGTTTCATTGATTGATTGTTATCCCTGTTTCGGTCAGCTGACTACAAACACATATGAAATTATGAACACTGATCAAACCAAAATAACTTTTCCCTTTCTATGGGCTAATATGAAATTTATAGCAACAACATGACATTTCTTTACTTTTAAGCAATGATTAAAAAATATAACATTATTTCAAAACAATGGCTGTCAAAGCTGCTACTACACATCCCCAAGGCACAAGAAAATGTTCTTTGAAAGACAATTACTTTTTGTATCCTAAGAAGTTGGTTATGAAACGACAAAAACTGAAAAGGTATGAAATGCCAAAGGACTACAATGATCACCTTGTTTTTCATCAGATTAAAACATTTAAAACTCAGCAAATAATTGCACATTTTTGTGGTTGCTTGTTAACACATTACATATGGCTCCTTGTTTTTTTTCAGGATTACACCTAGAATAGCACAGAAGAATAGAATCATCCTTTATTGTCAAACAGTGGGGGAATTCAGATCTAATAGCAGCAAAGTGGTAATCGAAGCATCTAGAATCACACTAGAAAAATGATAAAAAAACAGAATTAAGAATAATACATGTACAGTAACAACAAAATAACAATAACTAAACTACTGTGCAGTCAATAAAAGTTGCATACTCAGATTTGAGAAAATGTGCAACTAAGCAGGATAATCTTCCATAATTTTCATACTATTGAGCGCACCTCAATATCAACCATACCAGCTAAATTTTTAAAGAATTTTTTTTTTTTACATAGGCCACACCTGAATATAAGCTGCATGTTTTCATGTTGTATCATGAGATATTTACACAGAAAGACGGTACATGGAAGATTTTATGTTACCTCCACTAATAGGTAATGTTTTTGTGCCCGTCTGTGTGTTTGTTTGTAATGGGCTGTACTTGTATAGCGCTTTATTTAGTCCTTGAAGACCCCAAAGCACTTCACACTACATTCAGTCATTCACCCATTCATCCACACATTCACACACTGGTGACGGCAAGCTACATTGTAGCCACAGCTGCCCTGGGGCACACTTACAGAAGCGAGGCTGCCGAACACTGGCGCCACCGGGCCTTCTGACCACCACCAGTAGGCAGAAGGGTAAAGTGTTTTGCCCAAGGAGACAACAACTGAGACGGACGGAGTGGGGGCTCAACCCTCCGGTTACAAGACAAACTCCTCACTCCTGAGTCACAGTCGCACCATCTGCCTTTTAACACCATTAAAAAAGCTATGGACGGATTTCAATTACATTTTCAGAAAATGTCTGCAATAGGACCAACAACGAATGATTACATTTTGGGGTTGATCCGACATGAAGCACATATCCACCCTACGACTAGTGGTGCTAACCTCCACTCATCTTCCGTGTCCAAGAGCTCACAAGCGGTTCCCCTCGCGCTGCAGCCCCGAAACACCACTCCCTGCTGGAAGAGCACAGCCATGCATCAGAAATTTAACTGGAAAAGTACCAAAAGCTAGAATCAGACAACAACATTAGGATGGGAGAGAATAAGTGGCCCTGACGGAGGTTTGAGTGCTTTTCTAGTTTTAATTTAAGATGTGCTTTTTTTCTTTTCAAATTCTGCCTGAAAATTGGCAGTCAGGCACCAAAACAACACAACAGTAACATGTCTGGTAAGAAAATAAAACTTACTTTGGCCTACTACCAGAAAGGTAATCGGTCGCTATCTTCCTCTTCCACACTAAAGTCACTGAAATTGTTTTAATTTGTGTCTTTATGTCCTCTGGAAGCTTTAGCCGTCTTTTTACAGTCACTCATTTCTTCCTGCTGCCCCCTGCAACGTCTGACCATCGATTTATTGATGTCAAGCTTATGTGCAGTTGCTATTTCCTTCTTTGAAGACTCAGTGTTTTTCATGATGAGGGTGTGTGCATAAAAAGTACTGGTAGTATATTCTTCTGCGCTTAATCATTCCCCCCATGTCTGGCTCACTTTTGAGCTTCCTGCTATAGTGCAACCCAGAGGCTGTTAGCCAGTAAAAATCTATAAATTAGCCGCATCGTTGTATTGGACGCAGGGTCCGAAATTTGTGAAAAAAGTAGCAGCTTATAGTCCGAAAATTACTGTTAAAATAGTGTCCATGTATAAAAGACATTATTTGCAAGAAGTGAAAAATATATTAACAGTGCAAACAGAGATATGCAATAACAGCAGAGATGTTAGTTAAACTGAAAACATTAGTGCAAATTACAACAGAGATATAAACATTCACTGAGATTGTTGGGAGCAGTGATGGTTAAAGAGTCTAAAAGCTCCTGGGAGGAAGGACCATCTAGGATCCAACAGTCTCGAGCTGAAGGCACATAAAAGTCTGTTCTAAAATGCTTACACTGGACATCACTGCGAGACCAAATAATAACCATATATTTACTGGATGTTGGGAGTTGTATCACTTTCTAAAGCACTTGACCTTATTAGTTTTCTTTTGTTTCTTTTTCAAGTACAAGGCAAACAACACACCAACATCACTGATGTGAGAACCAAACAAATCAGATTCCATCTCATCGCAGGCTCAGTGGTAACCTGGGAAAGACTATGTTGAATTTACTATGTGTTATTGATTAATCTTGGAAAATGTTAAAGACATGTAAATGGTGTTGTGTCCACTGCATAATGATGGCCTTAACTGACTTAACACCTTAGGGCCTAAACAACCTTGTCTAGTAGTGAGAACCTTGCTAGTAGGTGAGAGACAATGTAAGCCTGGAAAGGTTAGAGTTCTTGCTAAACTGAAAGAGAAAAAAAAGATTTCAAATAGTTTTCCTATGACCTAATGGAAAACATTTGACAATATAATTATGTCAGCAAAATGATTATAATTTATACACCTCCTCCCTTCTGTGAGAAGATAATTGTAGTACTTAATTTGACAGTTTTTTAATCAGGACACAATCACGTCTCTAGATCAATGACAAACCCCTTAACCGACCTTGGTTTCTCATTCTCAGTATGTTACCTCATCAACACTGAACAGTATTGTGTGTCTCTTGATATCAGATATCAGAGCAAGGCAAAGTAGGTGGATTCAGCAAGAGTAAGATTTCTTCCTCAGAAGAGGAGGTCTTTTGTCTTCTTTCTTAATCTTTCTTCAGGAGTCAGGCCCCAGCCTTCTTGGCTTACTTAATTTGACATGCAAACGTAAGGTAAAGGAGTGGATGGAACGTTTCATTGGCTTTTGTTGTGAGACCCACAGAGATCTTATGCATGTGGGGAAACTGCAGAACCTGCTGTAGTAACCTGTACTTGATTCCTGTTCACCCTGCTGCAATCATATCCTGGCTATCGATGAGGTCTCAGGAAGCAAGTCTGTGGCTCCAACTCAACTAGATACTCCACAGGGGAATATTCTTTGTTTTTAACATGTGTGTTATGTTTCTATCGCCACTTTTAAAGATTAAATCAACTTCACAACAAAAATATATTCTTTCTTTGCTTCATGAGCCAGGAAAGTTGATGCTACCTGAGGGAAAGAAACAGCTCTTATATTCACCTTTCGTTTATACCAGACTCCTTCTACTTTCCTTCATCAATGCTAAAGGAATGTTTGTTTGCTGATTATAAAGTCTGCCAAAAACTGAGAGAAAGTTCGACCTGTTTTTATTGATACTGAGCTTTTTGTTTTGGTCTATGTTCATAGATTAAAGATTACAATGTTTTAAACATCTTTTGACTTCTGAAAAGGCAGCATCTGGAAAACCTTGGCACAAGTTTAAAGTTGCTGTTATTTGCCAGAGCTTTAGGTGTGTTGTGTACTGATTGCACATGTACACTGTAGAACAAAGACATTTCTTCTTTTAGGTGATAAATATCACCTTTCTGTTTGTAAAATTTTTTTAAAAGCCATCATGAATGAATAGAGCCCAGTAGTGACAGAAGTGACATTTTCAGTACTATTCTAGCTTGTCATTCTCACTTAGGTAAGAAGGCATAGAAGGTCAAGCTGTCACTACTATTAGATTCAAAATGTCAATATGTGGGAAACATACCTGCTACATGCTGTGCCAATTGTAAAAGGCAATATATGGAACCTGCTTACTGTCAGATCGGAGAATTGAATACTTTTCCCCTGACATAGGTTTTTTTGCATCATGTGACAAGCAATGCAGTGGACATGAAAAACATCAAACATCAGAACAGTTGAAGACTTTGCTGACCTCAGGCAAAGATGGTTGCAATGTGCCGTTTTGTGCTGGGTCACACACTGGCCCTAAGGACCCTGTATGGTATTTAGGAAGAGAAAGAAATTTTTCTGCTGGCAATACCATTGTGTTTGCAGGTAGATGTCTGAGGGAGATGTTCTTCCTTTCCTCTTCTTTCTGTTATGCACTTTGCCATGTAGAAAATCTGAGGATTGTATAGAAAGTTTGCAAGGAAGACAAATTTTAGGGAAAGTGACCTGAAAGAACCTAGTATGGAGTGGACACAGATTTTTTTAATTACTCATTATTATTGTTGTTCCTCATAACCATTATGTTAATTTCGTGAAAAAAATCCATCCCAAAAGACTAAATTGACCTGGAGGCCTGGTGTATAGACTAATCCAAGCTTGTACGCTATGTTGTGACTGAAATGCACCAAACACAAAAAAGAAGGAATGGAGCAGCACATATACAGTGGGGCAAAAAAGTATTTGGCAGCCAGAGATAGTGCAAGTTGTTTCACTTAAAAAGATTAAATAAGTCTGTCATTTTCATCATAGGTACACTTCAACTGTGAGGTACAGAATGTAAAAAAAACAATTCCAGTAAATCACATTGTATGATTTTTAAAGAATTAATTTGTATAATGGTGCAGAAAATAAGTATTTGGTCAATAATAAAACTTCACTTCAATCCTTTGTGAAGTAACCTTGGTTGGCAATGACAAAGGTCAAACGTTTCCTGTAGGTCTTTACAGGTTTCCACACACTATAGCTGGTATTTTGGCAAATTCTTCCATAGATATCTTCTCTAGAGCTGTTATGTCTTTGGGCTGTCGCTAGGCGACATGGACTTTCAACTCCCTCCAATGGATTCTTTAATGGATTGAGGTCTGAAAACTAGCTAGGGCATTCCAGAACCTTCAAATGCTTTTTATATAGTCACTTCGTGCTGTGTTTTGGATCATTGTCATGCTGGAAGATCCAGCCATGTTCTATCCTCAATGGTCTTACTAATGGAAGGATGTTTTTGCCCCAAATCACTTGATACATGGCCCCATTCATATTTTCCACAGATCAGTCATCCTGTCCCCTTTGCAGAAAAGCAGCCCCAAAGCATAATACTTCCACCTCCATGCTTCACAGCGGGGATGGTGTTCTAAGGATGCAACTCAGCTTTCTTCCCCTTCCAAACACGGCAAGTGGCGTTTATACCAAAGAGTTCTATTTTGGTCTCACCTGACCACTTGACATTCTCCCCATCCTCCTATGGATCATCCAGATGCTCTCTGGCAAACTTTAGACGGGCCTGGACATGTGGTGGATTTTTCTTTTACATTCTCTCTGTCAGAGTTGAAGTGTACCTATGATGAAAATTACAGACCTGTCTCATCTTTTTAAGTGGGACAACTTGCACATACAGTGGCTGCCAAATACTTTTCTGCCCCACTGTAGCTTCCAAAGTGGGTTATGACATCACCTTACCAAAACAACGGTTGAAGGTTTTCTAAAGGTATCCCTTTTATCCCATGATGCTATGAGATTGAAAATGACTGCAACGTTTGTTACAGTAACAGGGGAAGTCAAAAATGACAGAATTTAAAGTAATAATCCTCTTTCAGATCAACCTTTCTGTTAATGATCTACATTATTTATTTACAGTGTGGGGTGTTTACAGAACAGGGCAGTTGTTTCAAACTGCATTGTCCATCTGATAAGACATTTATGTTGATCAGTGGAATCTGCTGTAGATAACATGCTGAGAATGGCACACAGCAACTTTGCTTGTATACAGAGCACTAAATGCATTTTGACAGCCTGCTTGCATCAGGATATTGACACAGTGCACAGCTCTGTGTATAGGGTCTGGACTGGAGGAAATCCAATGCATAGAAGTGTCTGCGAAACAATATTTTTTTGAAAAGTTCCACAAAATGACACATTTGAATCATTAGTTGACTTTACATATAAAGCAATTATGAAAACTCTGTCTTTTTTTGGTTTCTAAACTGTTTAAAATTTAATCTTTTGAGCTATTTTAAAGTGTTCTCAGTGGTCTTTAAATTATGATTATGTCGTTTTAAGTCAAAATCACAAAACCTGTGCTGTTTTCTAGGACATAGGTTCAGAAGAGTGGCAGTAGCTCATTAGCAATTCACCTCTGTTGTGGGTGGAACCATTGGCATGGAGGACCCCTCCCTCTCCCCTCTCCATTGCTGAGAGCTCTCCTCTCTCTCTCTCTAGTTTACAGCTCCTCACACCCTCAAGCTAGCATCACCGGTGCAACAAAAATGGTGAGAAATACTGGAGCTATCCAACCGTACAGTTTTGAGCCAGATGCAAGCTCGGACGATGAACAGGAAGATGTACATAGATCTAGACGTCTCCAGCATTGCAACCCGCTACAGCACACAGGTGTTGATCTGCCATCATCTTGTCTACTCCTCAGAACCTGAGCGGGCGGGGAAGAGCAGAGCAGGAGCTTGTAGCCTGCCCAGTGCGGTTGCTACATCACAAACATTGACTATTTTAGATGGCATTTTAGCGTCTGCTACTGATTCAAAGCGATTTGAAAGTTGAAATACTCAGAAATCTTAATTTTCTTAAGATAGGTCCTCTGGGATCAGAAAAATGCCACAATAACATGTTAACAACACAAAAAACAAGATTTTCATTGGAGTGGGTCTTTAAACAAAGTGTAAGCTAGCATGGAAAGCATATCTTTAAACTATACAGGTCCTTCTAAAAAAATTAGCATATTGTGATAAAGTTCATTCTTTTCCATAATGTAATGATAAAAATTTAAATTTCATATATTTTAGATTCATTGCACACCAACTGAAATATTTCAGGTCTTTTATTCTTTTAAAACTGATGATTTTGGCATACAGCTCATGAAAACCCAAAATTCCTATCTCAAAAAATTAGCATATCATGAAAAGGTTCTCTAAACGAGCTATTAACCTAATCATCTGAATCAACTAATTAACTCTAAACACCTGCAAAAGATTCCTGAGGCTTTTAAAAACTCCCAGCCTGGTTCATTACTCAAAACCGCAATCATGGGTAAGACTGCCGACCTGACTGCTGCCCAGAAGGCCATCATTGACACCCTCAAGCAAGAGGGTAAGACACAGAAAGAAATTTCTGAACGAATAGGCTGTTCCCAGAGTGCTATATCAAAGCACCTCAGTGGGAAGTCTGTGGGAAGGAAAAAGTGTGGCAGAAAACGCTGCACAACGAGAAGAGGTGACCGGACCCTGAGGAAGATTGTGGAGCAGGACCGATTCCAGACCTTGGGGGACCTGCGGAACCAGTGGACTGAGTCTGGAGTAGAAACATCCAGAGCCACCGTGCACAGGTGTGTGCAGGAAATGGGCTACAAACCACTTTTGAACCAGAAACAGCGGCAGAAGCGCCTGACCTGGGCTACAGAGAAGCAGCACTGGACTGTTGCTCAGTGGTCCAAAGTACTTGCATGTCATTCGGAAATCAAGGTGCAAGAGTCTGGAGGAAGACTGGGGAGAAGGAAATGCCAAAATGCCTGAAGTCCAGTGTCAAGTACCCACAGTCAGTGATGGTCTGGGGTGCCATGTTACCTGCTGGTGTTGGTCCACTGTGTTTTATCAAGGGCAGGGTCAATGCAGCAAGCTATCAGGAGATTTTGGAGCACTTCATGCTTCCATCTGCTGAAAAGCTTTATGGACATGAAGATTTCATTTTTCAGCACGACCTGGCACCTGCTCACAGTGCCAAAACCACTGGTAAATGGTTTACTGACCATGTCATTACTGTGCTCAATTGGCCTGCCAACTTTCCTGACCTGAACCCCATAGAGAATCTGTGGGATATTGTGAAGAGGAAGTTGAGAGACGCAAGACCCAACACTCTGGATGAGCTTAAGGCCGCTATCGAAGCATCCTGGGCCTCCATAACACCTCAGCAGTGCCACAGGCTGATTGCCTCCATGCCACGCCGCATTGAAGCAGTCATTTCTGCAAAAGGATTCCTGACCAAGTATTGAGTGCATAACTGAACATAATTATTTGAAGGTTGACTTTTTTTGTATTAAAAACACTTTTCTTTTATTGGTCGGATGAAATATGCTAATTTTTGAGATAGGAATTTTGGGTTTTCATGAGCTGTATGCCAAAATCATCAGTTAAAAAAAAATTAAAGACCTGAAATATTTCAGTCGGTGTGCAATGAATCTAAAATATATGAAAGTTTAATTTTCATCATTACATTATGGAAAAGAATGAACTTTATCACAATATGCTAATTTTTTGAGAAGGACCTGTAAATATAATAGTAAAAACAGTTAACCATATAGTAGCAAAGATAGCGAATAAACCTCTGTTAAAATATAAGCAAATAAAACATACAAAGCAACGAAACACACTATAATAAGTAATAATCAATTAAAAGCTAGGCTAAAAAGGTGAGTCTTGAGCCTGCTCTTAAAAACATGAACGTTCTCTGCGGCCCTGAGGTCCTCTGGCAGCCTGTTCCAGAGATGAGGGCCATAATACTGAAAGGATGCCTCACCATGAGTGTGTGTCCTGACTTTTGGAAACACAAGGAGACAGCTGCCAGAGAAGCGCAGAGGCCGCGAGGGTTCATACAGTAAAAGCAGCTCTGAGAGATAAGAAGGCCCAAGACCATTAAGACACTTAAAAACCATTAAAAGAACCTTAAAATTGATCCTGAAATATACGGGGAGCCAATGCATGATTCTAAAACCGGAGTAATATGCTCCTGCCTCCTGGTCTTCGTCAGCTGAATTTTGTAATAGTTGTAGACCTGAAATAGTCTTTTTGGGAAGACCAGAAAGCAGGGCATTAATTCAATTCAATTCAGTTTATTTATATAGCGCCAATTCACAACAGATGTCATCTCAACGCACTTAACAAGAAGTCATTTCAATACATTTATACAAACATTCCAATCAGTTAAAAAGTTTCCTAATTAAGGAATCCCAGCAGATTGCGTCAGTCATTGGCGTGAGGTTGGGCCCCGTTACAGTTACATTACATTACAGTAATCAATTCTACAGGGGATAAAAGCATGCATCAGAGTCTCCGTATCGGCCGGAGAGAGAATGGGGCGGACTCTGGCAACGTTCTTAAGGTAATAAAAACCTATTTTAATTATATTTTTAATATGAGGGATAAAAGTCAGCTCAGAGTCAAAGATAACACCCAGGTTCCTCACTTGCTGAGAAGGATTAAAAGACAGTGATTGCAGTTTTGGTAAAAGTTTCTCTCTCTGAGCCTCAGGACCAATGACTAAAACTTCAGTTTTGTCCTGGTTTAGCTTTATTGTTGTTTGTTTATGAATCTGTTCGAAGTTTTCATTTATTGGAAAGACATGATTGACTTTCAAAAATGAATTTGTTCTGTTTCTGCTCCCAATTAGTCAAACAACTGCAAAAAGATCACACCACACATTTGCTGTAAATCCCCAACATAATCATTCAAATGCCCTTATGTGCCTATATCCTTTTCTGTGAGAAAAAAGTTTTTTTTGTATCGGTATTACATATTCACATTTTGTGAAAGCATGTAGCCTTCCTGGGATATACAGAACATGACCTTAAGCGTTGTTTGCTGCCACTGGTGCACTGGAATCATGATGAGGAAATAAAGCATTTCAGTAGGTTTACAAGGCTTGGTCAAAATGAGTGTTCAACCCAGTCTGCCCCTTGAGATGATTTGAGATTCAAAAGGGTTCTGAAAAGAAAGCAACATCAGGTTCCCCTTGAGTAGAGACTAGGTGTATCTGGATCATTGCCAGATACACAGAGAGGTACTGCTGAACAAATTATTCTAGCACTAATTCAGTCTGTCTTTTTAAGACTGCCCTGCCTGCTTTCTAATTTGAGTAAAATCAGATTTGCATGCAAAGAAGAAAATAGTTTTTGAAAGAATGCTGGATAAGTGATAACATAAATCCAAGGAGTGATTTATCTCACCTTGAAACTGGTCTGCTAAATAGAACAAAGAGTATAAGACTAAAGACTCTTGAATGAAAGGAATTGTAGAAAGAATGACAGAGAATGAGCAGACGTTACTCAGGAGGAATGCCTATAAGAAAGAATAAAACAGAAAGGTGGCATAGCCTGGAGGGTTTTTGCTGAATAAGCAATTGAAAATAAATGTGTGAGACTTCTGAGCAGAGAGATGGATGCAATAAACCATTAACTATTTGCTGGAGAAGTAGAAACCATTCTAGTCCAAAAATAAAATCTTTATTTCATCTTTGTTAGGACCACATTTTTCATTGTCGTATTATGTTTGGTATTTCCAAAATAGGATAAGGCCCTAAAGTAGGCCCTATCTAAGTTTATTAATAAGATATCCATTTATCTATCCATCAGTCCATTGTCTATACCAGCTTATTCTTTGGAGCAGGGGTGTCAAACTCCAGTCCTCGAGGCTTAGTGTCCTGCAACTTTTAGCTGAGTCTTTGGTCCAACACACCTGAATCAAATGGCTGATTTAGCTCCTCAGCAAGCAGTCAAGTTCAACAGTCCTGCTCATGACCTAATTAATTTATTTAGGTGTGTTAGACCAGAGCCACCTCTAAAAGTTGCAGAACACTGACCCTCAGGAGTTTGACGCCTGTGTCTCAGAGGTTCATAGGGGGATTGGAGGGTAATTTCAGGAGCCGTAGGATGAGAGACAGGTATACTCTGGAAGGCTTGCCAGTCCATCACAGGATAAAAAACTGGAATTCTATTATGAAATCAGTAGTTTTATATTAATGATATGATATAATATCAATATATTAATAATCATTTGTGAGAATAAAGGATTGTGTGTCAAACAAGGTGATCAGCAGCACTCAGACTCACCATTCCTATCCAATTATATTTAATTAAATTCAAAAATAATTGATTGATGCCAGATGGAAATTAAGTGTTGTTGTAGCTCATACAATAAATTCTTCAATGAGTTGTTGTAGATCATAATGGCTGTGGGTAGGAACTATTTCCTGTAGAGGTCTGTGTTGCAGTGCAACTGAAGAAGCTTCCGACTAAAAACACTCTGTTGTTATAGGAAAGTCTTATGAAGAGGATGCTCAGGGTTGTCAATAATGTTCGTGATTTTATGAAAAATCCTTCTTTGTATCATCATCTCCTCACTCTGTACACCTCAGACTTCCAATATAGGTCAGAGACCTTTCATCTGCAGTAATACTCAGATGATTCTGCATTTGTTGGGTGGATAGAGATTAATAAAAAGCTGAATACTGAGAACTAGTGGACCGCTTTGTGGCATGGTGTGGAAATAATTGTCTTAACTTTACTGTGAACAAAACAAAGCAGATTATTGTAGATTTCAAAAGAAACAGGGTTAAGTCAAACACTGTTTGCATCATGGGAGAAGTGGAGGTGGTTGAGGAGTATAAATACCTCGGAGTTCACCTGGACAACAGACTGGACTGGAGAATCAACAGTGAAGTCATCTACATAAAATGACAGAGATGACTATACTTCTTGAGGAAGCTTAGCTTCTTCAAGGTTGTGCAGCAAGATGCTGCATATCTTCTTCAATTCTGTTGTGGAGAGTGCAATCTCTTCTGCCATTATATGTTGCAGTAGCAGCATTAGAGTCAGGGACTTAAAGAGTAACTAAACCCCAAAACAACTTTTTTATGCTTCTAAACTGTATAATTGGGTCTTTACCAATGCAGTCTTTCAGTTTCTGGGGATTTTTTTTACATTCTGTGTAAACTTGTTTTATTCTACACCTTTTGGTCTAAAAACGTCTTAGTGCTGCCCTCTTAGGGTTGAACGGTGGCTACTGCATTTGAATTTTGTGATTGGTGGAGAGGGGTACATCTCTACGTCACAGGCATTGCCTATGTCACAGCAGCCATGGTCTCACAGACACGCCCCGTGGGTTTGGGTATAAAACTATCAGACATAACACCCCCCCCCCCCCCCCCCCGTGCCAAGTTTGGATTGGTATTGAGTTTTTCAGGTTACAATTATTATCACATTAGCACTTAGCTAGCATAGCTAACATACTGTTTTGAACGTTAACCTATGTTAGCATTACCACTCAGAGACCGGACCCATCCTGTCTCTCTCTCCCTCAGCAGCAGCGCCAGCCTCGGGTAGCGCTGACTCAGCGCCCCGAGCCAGCGGCTGTAATTGATACAGCTCGTGGCCGATGAGCTCCATAAAGCCTCCCTCTACTCCTCTATCTCCAGTGACGACGGAGGAGATCCGCTGGTTCAGGGCGCCGAGCCATCGCCGCCCGAGCTCGGTGCTGCTGAGGCAGAGGAAGACAGGAGGAGTCCAGTCTCTGAGTGGTAATGCTAACATAGGCTAACGTTCAAAACAGATGAATGTTGATCAGTCGCAAAACTGCCAATGTCGCTTTGGTCAATGTTTCAGTGTCACATTAAGCGAGCTGTCACTGTCCTCCTGAACACACCCCCACGTTCCCCCCTCCGCTTTTCCTCAACACTTGGCCATACCCCTCTGTTCTTCCTGGCACCGCCCACTTTGTAGAATTTTTTTAATTCGACGGGGTAAGCCGTATTGCGTCATTTCCTGTTGTCACTGTTGCGCTCCCTGTAAACTGTTTGGTGTTCAGAGTCTCTTGAATTGATCTTATTTTCTCTCTGCTGAGCCCTTTCTAAGTTATTTTAACACACAAGCACACTAAGACACACGTTTTGTGGTGTTGTACTTTACGTTTTGGGAACTCCTTGTGTTTCACACAGCTTTTCTTGGGGTGGTAAGGTCTCGCTAGCTCAGTTAGCTTAGCTTCATTGCGGCTATGGCTACTCTTCTCTCTCCTGTCTCTAACTCTTCTCTTCTCTCTTGCTCTCTCTGTCAGATGTTTAGTTACTTCCCTGCCTCCTTTAGTGATAATGGTAACTGTAATAAATGTAATATTTTTGTAGTTTTGGAGGCGAGGGTATCAGAATTAGAAGCACGGCTCCGCGCTGTTGAAAAACCAGCAGATAGCCGAAGCCCATTAGCCAGCGCGGAGCCAACAAGGATAGAACCCCCTAGCTGTCCTCCGGTAGAGCCCGCGCAGCCGGGACCTCAGGCTGGTTGGGTGACTGTACGTAGGAAGCATAGTTCTAGGACCCAGCCCCCGGGCCACCACCAACCGGTCCGCGTTTCTAACAGATTTTCCCCGCTCAGCAACACACCCGCTGAGAAGCCGACCCTGGTAATTGGCAGCTCCATAGTCAGAAACATGGCATTAGGGACACCATTGACCATAGTCAAATGTTTGCCAGGGGCCAGAACGGGCGACATCAAATCCTACCTGAAACTGCTGGCTAAAGATAAGCGTAAATACAGTAAGATTTTTATTCACGCTGGGGGTAATGACACCCGGTTACGCCAATCGGAGGTCACTAAAATTAGTGTTGCTTCGGTGTGTAAGTTTGCCAAAACAATGTCAGACTCGGTAATCTTTTCTGGTCCCCTGCCTGATCGGACCAGTGACGACATGTTTAGCTGCATGCTGTCATTCCATCAATGGTTGTCTGGGTGGTGTCCTGCAAACGATGTGGGCTACATTGATAACTGGAGAACTTTTTGGGGAAAACCTGGTCTGATCCGGAGAGACGGCATCCATCCCACTTTGGATGGAGCAGCTCTTCTTTCTAGGAATATGGCCGAATTTATTAGTCCTCCAAAACACTGACAACCCAGGGTCCAGACATGGAAGCAGAGTCGTAGTTTAACCCACCTCTCTGCTGCTTCTGTACTGTTACCCACCCATTACTCTATAGAAACAGTGTCTTGCCCACGGCCAAAATTAAATGGATTAAAAGTTAAGACAACAAAAGCAAATTATGGAAGTCTCATAAAAATAAATACAACTTTGACTGAACAGAAAAATAAATCTATTAAATGTGGTTTATTAAACATAAGATCTCTCTCCTCAAAGACTTTGTTAGTAAATGACTTGATTTGTGATAATCACATTGATTTCCTTTGTCTTACAGAAACCTGGTTGCAGCAGGAGGATTATGTCAGTATAAATGAGTCAACTCCTTCCAGTCATTTAAATTTTCACATTCCTAGAAATACTGGGCGAGGAGGAGGAGTTGCAACCATTTTTCGTTCTGATTTACTAATTAGTCCCAGACCAATTGATAGCTACAGTTCTTTTGAACATCTAACCCTTAAGTTTCCTCATCCAAGTTGCAAAACATTAAGACCATTTTTGTTTGTTGTTTTGTATCGTCCACCAGGCCCTTACTCTCAATTCTTGGATCAGATCTCACATTTTTAATCTGATTTAGTATTAAATACTGATAGGGTTATTATAGTGGGGGACTTTAATATTCATGTGGATACTGAAAGTGATAGCCTAAATGCAGCCTTTAGTGCTATTTTAGACTCAATTGGCTTTACTCAAAAAGTACAGGGATCGACCCACTCGGGCAAACACACTTTGGACCTTGTACTGACATACGGTATTGAGTGTGAGGAAATAACAGTCCACCCACATAACCCGGTCCTGTCTGACCACTTCTTAATAACTTTTGAATTTACTTTAACTGACCATCTTAAATCTGAGAGAAAATTTCATTATAGTAGAGCTTTATCAGACAATGCTGTAACAATTTTTAAAGAATCTGTTCCATTCTTACTTTCCTTAGTGTCTCAGGGTAACACAGTGGATGGCAGCAATTCTATCTCTAACCCTTCAGAAATTGATGATCTGGTTCACAGCGTTACGTCCTCATTTCGTTTGGCATTAGATAGTGTAGCCCCCTTAAAAAAGGAAGTGGCTAGTGTTATATTCTACTTTTTTGGGGCTATTTTTAATTATGCAGTACATATGTTTTAAATATATCTTAGTAAGCGTTTAGAGGTAAATAGGCCTGGTTATATTATTCAGGGTAGTAAAACATGACTGTTTACCAGTATTTTATGGGGGTAAGGTTTTAAGTAATAAAACTCTTGGGCAAAGATATGAACTAAAAGCAGGGAGGATGGGTTATAACTCTAGTTCATGGTACGGCTATAAAACCAGGTCAGGAGACCTGGAGAAAATGTATGACTTGTTAAGATGTAGGAGGAGGGGAGAGGAGTCATGTGATATTTTCTTTGTTCTTCTTTAATAAAAATGGTACACCCTTGTAGAGAAGCGAGTCAGATCTTTTCTGGCTCCCATCTGCAGGTGCGTCCAGTGTGAAACAGATATCTGTTGTGTGTGTGTTATTTTACTCTCTGTCTCTCAGTTCTGGGTCTTATTTTGAAAAAGTTCCCGCCGGGGTTTTGGAGTTCGGCGTCCCCACCTTTCTGAGTAAGAAGCGAGTTGCCGATAACATGGGTTACGAAGGCGACAAAATGGTGGAGAATGCGGGCATTAATTTGGTTTTGGGTTTTCTCAGGGCTGAGAGAGATTGAGTGTGAGTAATGAGTGTGGCATAACTGATTGATACATGTGTTTGTGGCATTATAGTAATTTTGTGTTTTTTCTTTGAGTTCAACAGAGAATCGGAGAGCGACTGGATTGATCCTTGCTAATCAACACCCGGGTGGTTTTGTATCAATCTGGAAAAGCGCTAACACCAAATTAATAGGTATTGATCGATTTAAACGTTCTCCATTTAATGTTGACGTGTTGTTCTTTTGGTTGAGGGCCGACCGAAGTGCGGACCAGGGCTTAAGAGCTGGCCGCTCGCCTCCGATAGGACGCTGTCGGAGTTTCTTCGAGGCTGGCAAGTGAAAAAAGTAGACAGCAGCAGGGCCTGTGTGCTCTCTGTTGTCGAGACGGATTCCCTTGAAGAGGCCGGCGTATCTTCCAAACGCACGATTGAGCCACGTGAATTGGATTGTGTTTAATGGTCCGGCTTTAGGTGGCTCCGGTTGAGGTCAGTGGTTGATGATATTGTAAAATTGCTGTACTTTTTTTTTCTAGTGTGAGTGTGTGTGATTGGAGGGGTGGAGGTTACAGGAGGGAGCTACCATGTAGCTCTTTGCACACCAGCCTCATATAAACTCCTCATTTAGGGGAACTAACCGACTGAATCTAAAACCATAATTCCTCTGCGAATCTTAAACGCCTAGACAATGCCCGCGCTTTTTGTATAGACAATAAGCGTAGAAGCTTGACATTGTAGAGGAATAAGGGAATATCATTTTCAGTCGGCTAAAGTACCACCATAGCTAGCTTACGGCAAACACACAGTGTGGATGAGTCTCGCCTTGAATAAAGGCGTTCAACCTTGTGCAACTACGTAAACACATCTAAAGCATTGTCTAACACATATATAGGACTGTTATTATGGATAACTGGTAGTAAACTCTTTAGAATATATATAAAATAACTTTTTTATTGTAACGGAGCGGTCACGTTTGGCTTCCGGTTGAGCTAGGTTGCTCATGGTTACAGCTAATCTCTGGTAGCTTAGCTTCCGAACTGTATTTATTTGGCTCGGTTAAACAGTCATTCGAGTATTGGTGGCGAAGTGTGGTTTTGTTGGAGGCATTGTGTTCTTGTCTTTGGTTGGTTTACTTATGAGTACGGTTTGTTAAGTTTAGCATCGTAGTGAAGAATTAGCCATCTGTGTGCCGGCTTATTCATTCCGCGGTGTGACCCGGAAGTTCTATTGGGCCTGACTTGGTCGCCAGTCCGGTGGAGTTTTTTTGAGCAAACTGTTTACGATTTTGTGTTGCAAAGCGAGTTTTAAATGTATTTCTTTCGGTATATGTTTTAATGATAAATAAAAATTGCTTTATATTGGGAGAATTCTATTTCTTCGTGTGATTCGCCGAAGTGTGCGTCCCGGGTTTTGGCGCCGGGCGGACTCCATTAGGAATTCTTTGATTTTTAGACGAAACGGCAATAATCTCCGTATATAAATAAATTAATGATAAGATAAACAGTGCTTTATAAACCTTTTTAGCTTTCCTTCGTTTCGGCTTTGCCTAAAACATTATTAAGGTTAATGTTGCATGACTAAATAATACATAAACCCCTTCACTATAAAAATAAATAAATGAAAATTAAATAAATAAAAACTGTGCCTGCCTTTACTGTTAACTGCATTAATATTGGGATAAATTTGGGCCTACGAATTGATAGTTTATCAATTAAAATAAATAATTTACTGAGTTAATACAAATAACCTACTTTGTTAAATTTTAATCCATTTTGGATTTTGTTACGAATTTTCAATGGCAGCCGAATATAAATTACTCCCTGCTCCACAGGGACAGGAGTGGCGCACTTTAGATGCCCAATTGTTAGTATACACTTCTAAACTATATTCTGTATTAGTTGATAAGCCCGGTAAAAAAGATAAAAACCAGTTCCAGGGCATTATGACGGCCATGTGGGCTCGTCATGGTGCCCGAGGGGATGATAAGCGGAGTCTCTCACAGATGTGTTTTGAGGAAGGAAAGCGTTTTGCAGATAAGGCTAAAACAGCAAAGAGCATCACTGGTGCTAAAATGAGACACTTAAAAGCTGAGAAAATGTGGAAAACATGTGGTTTAACAGGACAGGGTATTGATCATTTGTGTGTTACTGCAGAAAGTAGTTTTTTGGCAGACCATACTCCTCCCCCGTACCAGCCCATGTACCCCATGTTGACGACCTCTGGTTAAACACATATTTCATGGGGGTTGGAGACAGACAATGGCCAGATTGTACTTCAAAGCACGCAGGGTGACGCACAGAGTTCACCGTCTCCTTGTGCGCCATCCCCGATGGGCACCTCTCCTACTTCCCTCCTTCCTTCAAGCAGTGCAGTGTTGCACTGGAGTGGCCTCCCACAGAGGTCTGTAGCCCATAAACCATTGACTAATAAACCACAGGGTGATCTAAAGGTAAAAGATGAGGGACAAGATTATAAATTGCGTTTTGAAGTCACCGGTAAAGGGATTGTTGAACATACTGAGGGGGAAGAGCGACAGCTACTAAAATTAGTTAGCAACAAAGTAGAACAGGACACTGATAAATTGTTCTTGGCGTATAATGCTAAATTGATGGACGAGATGGAGCAGCACGAACACAGGTTAACTAAAGTTCAGCGACAGATGGATGAGGTGCTGCAGGATCAGGAAAGATTAGCATCTGTGGTAAGGGGGCAAGCTGCAGACCTTCCAGGGAGTGCCAGCCCCAGTCAACGTGATGAATGTGCAGCAGTTGTACAGGTTGACAATGTGCAGACGTTGGTGGACGAGGAGAGTGAGGGGCCATTTAAGAATACCAGATCTAAGTTACCACTGGGGGCATGTGGGGGCCCTGATTTAATGCTTCCTTTAGTGGGAGCATCGGATGGTTCAGTAATTTACAAACCATGGAAGATGGCTGACGTATCTGCCATCATTCTGCAACTCCCTGCTTTGACTGGTGGAGGAAACTGCTGGATAAATAAATTAAATCAGCTGACTTCAGGGCAAACCCTAGCGGTGGGAGATTGGAAAGCCATTAGGGGTAGGATGTTGACATTGACAGATTATAATGAGATGATGCTCCAGTGCCACCTAGCACGTGTACTCGATGAAGACCCCTTCACGCATCATGCACATGATCTTGCCGAGTGGGTCAGAAGAAAATATCCTACTCCGCCCGCGTCTAAAATTTTGAAATTTCCCTGGTCAACTGATGTTACTCCCGCAGAACATATGGCAAAATGTAAAGATAAATGGGTTGCCGTTACTGGGGAACACCCCCGAGATCCGGGGAATAATCGGATTTGGTTTAGAGAAGCAGTTTTAGCAGGCATGCCAGAGTCTGTTGCTACATTAATGAAACGGAATCCTGATTCACACATTTATGATCAGCCTACATGGGAAAGACACGTAACATATTATTTACAAGACGTGCAAGATTCTGCGTTAAAGGACGCTGAGGAGAATAAGAAAATGGAGACTGCTTTGTTAAAGCTACAGTTAAAAGAGGCTCAGAATAAATTGACTGATCTGTATCAGTCTAAAAAAGTGAAGCAGATGGTGGCTGAAGCAGCACCTACTGTTGGATCAGCGACAGTGCTGCCTTCTTTTCCTGTGATGTATGCTGGAGCTGCGCCGAATCCGCTATTTACTGCTCCTTCTCGGACATGGCAGCCCCGTGGCAGGTCACGTGGCAGGGCCAGGTTTGGGGATTTTAGAGGCATGGGGAGAGCGCAGCCAGGTGCTAACGGTTGTCGCAGGTGTGGCTCCAATGAACACTGGGTGAGGGAGTGCCCACACCCACAAGAGGGCGCTATACCTCCCGGTCAGCCACCTCTACATATGGCCCCGAATCAGCATATGGCTCCTCCCTCCTACCCAGGAGGACAGAGTGGGCCTCAGTATTGACAATGCCCACAGAGTACCTTAGTGAGCAGGACTAAGGGGGATCCGATGCTCACAATAGACGTACATGGACATTCATTGCCATTCCTTGTGGACACTGGTGCTACTTTCAGCACGTTGGACAGAGTTTTACCAGACGTCAATTTTTCTGGGAACACAGTGTCTTTAATGGGAATCTCTGGGGCTCCAATGATTCTCCCTGTCACTCAACCATTGCCTGTTTCAGTGGGAGATCAAAGACTATCACATCCTTTTGTCATTGCTCAAACCACGCCTGTCAACTTGTTAGGCAGAGATCTGCTTATCAAACTTGGTGCTACTATCCTATGTACCCCTGATGGACTTATGGTCACTTTTCCGAATGGACATACGCATTGCTGTGACACCATGAGTGGTCAATTTTTGCTGAAGGATGACACTTCACAAGTGGCTGATATTTTCTGGGCCAGATTGACTACGATGTCTGCACATGAATCTTCTGCGGCTGAATTTCTGAGATGCTGGAAGCCTTGGCTGCTTGAACTCCAGCCTTTTGTTCCACCGCCTGATCGTTTCCATGTTACCTTCCTCTATGAGAGGGGCGATCCTACTTTATATCAGGAACAATTTGAAACAGAACTTGAAGGCCAAAGTTGGTCTGTGGCTTCGGGTCCATGCTTTGTGGGGAAGGAGGGTGTTGCACTGTATGCTGATCTGACTTCAGAGCAGCATAAATGGTATATGATGGAAGCTGAAGCGCTTCCACACATATCGCTTTTGTTGCATCCGAAACATCAGGCTAAAGATTTGGGGGGAATGGTTAAAAGGGGAGTTGAATTAAAGGATTGGGTTCCTACCCAGATACCTTCAGTCTCTTTTTCTCCTTCTACTCAGATGTACAAAATAGACACGCAGCTCTCAGATACTACCATTCTGGAACATTTGCAGCTTTCTAGAAATCATGGCAGAGAAAAAACAGATCATCCTGATGCAGTGGAGGCCTTAAAGGTCGTGCCTGACTCTTTGTGGTCAGATGGTCCCACTGATGTCGGACTAGTGAGAACCACACCCATCACATTTGAGATGAAACATTCTGATCCAATCTGGCGTCCGCAGTATCCACATAAACCTCAGGCTGAGGAAGGTATTGCAGACACTATTGCAGGCTTACTTGAAGTTGGAGTTTTAGAACCATCAAACTCTTCATATAACACCCCTATTCTTCCTGTGGAAAAACAAGGTACTGGTAAATACAGAATGGCACATGATTTGCGTGCTGTCAATGAGGCCCTTAGAACCCCTCCCATTTCTACACCGAATCCGTATACAGCTCTGACATCCCTGACTCCTGATTTAAAATGGTTTACCTGCATAGATTTGGCTAATGCATTTTTCTGTTTACCGCTCCATCCTTCTGTCAGGGATATTTTTTCATTTACATTCAGGGGCAGGAAGCTACGTTATAGTAGGCTTCCGCAGGGCTTTGCTTTATCTCCAGGTATTTTTAATCAGGTGTTGAAGCAGTCATTAAGCACTGTACAGCTCCCTCCAGGCTGTGTACTGACCCAATATGTGGACGATTTACTTTTAGCATCCCCTACTGTTGAAACGTGCATAGAAGCTACTCTAGTTGTGTTGCAACATTTGGGAAAAGAGGGATTCAAAGTCTCCCGCGATAAGCTTCAGTTGGTCAGGCAGGAAGTCCAGTACCTGGGGCGAAGGGTGACCGCTCAAGGCGCTGGACTGACTGACACCCACAAGAATGCTATTTTGGCTCATTCTAAGCCTCTCACTGTTAAATCAATGCTGTCATTTCTGGGACTGACAAATTTTTCCAGACATTATGTGCCTAATTACACAAACCTTACCACACCACTCAGGGCTCTTGTAAATGCTCATGGTATGAAAAATCTGCATGCTAAATTAGAATTGGACATACCAGCTGAGGTGGCATTTATTAAGTTAAAACAGGCTCTGGCACAAGCAGCTGATTTAGCCACTCCTGACTATACATGTCCATTTTTTCTTAACACATCAGAAACAGATGGGGTGGTTAATGGGATTTTGTTTCATAAAAAAGGTGGTCAGAGACACATTCTTATGTATCTTAGCATAAAGCTGCAAGCTATTGAAATGAGACAGCCGCCTTGCACGAGACATGCAGCAGGGATTGCACATCTAGTGGAAAAAACATCACACATTGTCAGGGGTTATCCACTTAATATTTTGACATCTCATGGAGTCATGGCATTGGTTAATTCTTAGACGTTTACTCTGTCTACTTTGCGTCAGCAGCGGATTAGCAGAGTTTTGGAGACACCAAACATTATTTTTACGCATGAAGGAATAAACATGGCTGACCAAATCACCACCTCTGGGGAGCAGCATGACTGTGTCAGGCTGAATTCTGTTGCTCAAAAAATACGTCCTGATTTACGGTCTGATACCTTACCTACAGGTTTTGTGCTCTATACAGATGGTTGTTGTTTTAGAGATGCACAGGGGCAGTTGAGATCAGGTTTTGCAGTTGTTGAGCAAAATGGGGATTCACTACAGACTGTCGTTTCAGGGAAGCTGGACGGCAAGCAGAGCGCACAGCGTGCAGAGATAAGGGCTCTTATTGAAGCATGCAAATGGGGCAGAGATAAAGACGTCACGATCTACACTGATTCGAACTACGGGTTTTCTGTTATACATTATGAATTACCACAGTGGAAAAGAGCAGGTTTTGTTACTGCTACTGGTAAGCCTATACAGCATCATGCAGATATTATGGAGCTTTTGGATGTTGTACAGTTACCAGCTAACCTCGCTGTTCTTAAGTGTAAGGGTCACAGCAAGGCTGACACTGTTGACGCGTGGGGAAATGGTGCGGCAGATTTGGCGGCAAAAGGAGCAGCAGGTTACCTGTCACATGTCCACACGCAGCTGATTGTCACGTCAGCACAGGAAATGTCAGACAGTTTTGCTGAGGAAGTAAAGTTGGCACAGCAGGCTGCTGCGTCGCAGGAGATGACTGTGTGGAAGGATAGAGGTGCGATTTTTTCTGATGGCTTTTGGCGTGGGCCTGATGGCCGTTTGGTTTTACCTGCCGCGTTGAAACCCACCCTTTTTCAGGAGGCTCATGGTGTGGCACATGTGTCATACACTCAGATGAAACGTAATCTTTGTTTTTGGTGGCATCCCTTCCTGCCACATTTAATTAAGCGTTTTTTGAGTGAATGTGTGGTGTGTGGTCAATTTAATCCTAAGCCTACTATCAAGCCAGAAATGGGCGCCTTCCAGGACTTGTGCAGGCCTGGCGAGGAGGTCGTTATCGATTATACAGATACGGTGACCCCTGTTAGAGTTTTCCGTTACCTGTTAGTGATGATTGATCCACTGACCTCGTGGGTTTCAGCTTTTCCTGCTAGACGGGAGGATGCTCAGACAGTGGTGAAATCTTTGATTAACCACTGGATTCCGTGCCATGGCTTTCCGACTAGGGTCAGGTCTGACAATGGCACACATTTTAAAAATAAACATCTCCGACAGGTTGAGGAACAGATGGGAATAACCCACAAGTTCGGCACTGTTTACCATCCGCAATCCCAGGGCGTCATCGAGCGGTCTAATTCAACTTTAAAGTTAAAGCTGGCGAAGATTTCAGCTCAGACGGGACTTAATTGGTTTGATGCGCTCCCAATTGCTTTGATGGCCATGAGATCATCTGTCTGTAGAACAAAAGGTCTCACTCCTTATGAGATGTTAACTGGCAGAATTTTTCCTGGTCCGTGGGCTGGCAGAGAACCACAGGTTTCACCGCACCCTGACCCGGACCCTCGCAGTGATCATCAGCAGCTGAAGGGCCTGGTCTCCTCCTTCCTTCCGGCTCCCCGTGACGTGCAGGGACCTGCGGTGTCTCCTTCCGAGGCTGGGCGCGTTTGGCTGAGGGTGTATAAGAGAAAGTGGCAGGAGCCCAGGTGGTCTGGCCCGTTCCAGGTTGCTTTTCGTACAACCCATGCTGTCCAGCTGCGGGGAAAGGGTTCTACTTGGTTTCACTGGTCCCAGTGTGCTCCTGCCCCCGACCCCCCTCCTGTCCCTCACGCTGCAGCAGCTCTCTGCTGACCTGGGGGAAACTCTTTGCAGTGGGTGGTGTCGGTTCTGACTAGGCGGTGTCGACTGCCGAAGCCAGGAGGCGGGGCCTGGCCCACCCAGAAGATTGGTTGGGGTTGTTGTAATCATCCAGTGTAATCTATATGTGCAAAAATTGGGCGAGATAACCAATTTGGACTTGCTTTTCTCGAAGAGGGATTATACCAAAGAGAAAAGATCACAAGAAATCTAACACATTTCACAGCAGGTTTTAACCACCTCACAATCGGTGGGGGAAGCTATTGGAGGCGGGGCCTGTCTGTGCATTTGTGTTTACTGGGGGAAATGTTCAGTTAATGAAGTAACTGTCATTTCAGTGAGGGCGATCTGCATAAAAGACAGTAACATTGGGAAAAATAAAGAGTCCACTGTACTGAATCATTTCATCACTCTTGTAGCCGCCTGCTGCCAGAGAAATAAACAAGAGCGAAGACTAGAGAAGAAAATAATAAAGACTGAACACTTATTAATCATTTTTCTTGTATTTTACAGGTTGTTTAACCAATTTTTATGTACAGGTGCAGATTGTTAGACACTGCCTAAGAGGGTGTCAAATAATTTTTAAGTAGTTAATTTGTAGGATTTTTTCTTAATATTCAGTTTTTACGGTTTTATAAAACTTTTTATTAATAAGCTAAAACATTTTAAGGGGTGTTTAAATTATAATCAGGTTGACTGACTACTAATTTTTGTTTGACTTATTTTTTTTCATTATGATGTGGTTTTTGTAGGATGTTTTTGGGGTTGGTGACAATTGCTAGAGTTTGCTTTGTACTAAAAGAATATTGAGAATTAGGTTAAAACATAAAAAACAATAATAATAAATTTAAAAAAATATATATATATTGCTTAAAGGTAAAGATAAAGAAAAAAACAGACACCCTTCTTTTTTGGATAAAATAAACATAGGATCACACCACAGACAGAAATATGCATCTTTGGGGCAATAAGAAGGTGCTGTGCGCCACAGGTTTTTGCATGGTGTTATTGGTCAATATTATCTTTTACTGTTGTGGTGAATGGCCCTATAATAGTTCTACAAATCAAACGCAGGTTGGAGTTCACTCAATTAGACAGAGAAGAAACTTAATGGCTAAACCATCTCCCTCTTCACGGTGCGGCACTTCCGAGGCACATCATGGATTTTCTCAATTTTGTATACCAAAAGGACGATCTGCAGTGATTACTATTCCCTTAAATACATTGGTTTATAAGGGACAACAAGCAAGTAAATATAAAACCTACCCCTTGTGGTACATAACAAATGATCAAAAAGATACTAGTTGGTCCACTTTAATTGCTGATCCTCTAGGATATGACTGGAGAAGGTACACCACTACCGCTTTTGCAAAACACATGCGTCCCTTGGTTAAATTGGATAAGACTGCAGATAAATTACTTCTTACGGTTAATTTAACTAAGAGTGATCTCCTCCCCTTAAAATATCTCCAGAAGGGGTAAGGTTGTACTCTCTTTATAATTTGGGTTTATAAAGGGGGAAAATATGTTCAATTTCCTATTACAATATGTCAAGACTCTCTTAATGTTTCCACCTCAGTAAGTCAAAATCAGGCCTCAGCAGCAAGAGGTAGTATAATTAAAAAAGAACCATCTGTGGACGATTACTTTGAAATGATGACAGGAGTGGGAGGCTCCACTAATAATTGGTTGCTTATGGTAGAACATGCAGGACAAGAAGCGAGACAGGACTGTGTTGTGTGCATGGGAGCCCGACCTGTTCTCAAGGTGGTCCCTGCACCTTTTGAGCTCAACACAACTTGTCTGGTTTCCCTGCTATCTAGTGAAAATCCAGTAAAAGATTGTAGTAACTGGGAAAAATTATTCCCTATAGCTGATAACAGAGCTACCCCACCCTTCTTTGATAGTAATGTAGCTCCAAATAATTTTACTTGTTTCAAAAATGGTAAGCCTGGAAATAAACTAGTGGGTTCAGTCAACATTACATATTGTAATTCAATCCAAACTTTCCTTAAATCTTTTCAGGCTCGTGCTGATATCTGGTGGTGGTGTGGAGGAAAAATTCTCCACCTCCATTTTACCTAGTAATTGGACAGGATTGTGTGCACCTGTTACATTAATTATGCCAGTAGCAATATTTAATTATGATCCCACAGGAGACCAGACTCTTCTCACTTTGAATAATCATGTTAGAAAGAGGGATTTAAGCCACAAAGATGATCCAACTTATATTGATGCCATTGGAGTTCCTAGAGGTGTTCCAGACGAATATAAATTGGTTAATCAGATCTCAGCAGGATGGGAATCAAGTATTTGTTGGTGGTGTACCCTGAACAAGAACGTGGATAGAATAAACTATATACACTATAATGTACAGAAATTAGCTAATAATACTAGAGATGGGTTTGAGGCTGTTCACGAGCAACTTAAAGCCACCTCCTTAATGGCCTTTCAAAATAGAATAGCGGTCGACATGATCCTGGCTCAAAACGGTGGCGTCTGTTCTATCTTTGGTGATCAATGTTGTGTTTTTATCCCTAATAATACTAATGCAGATGGTAAATTAACTAGGGCAGTAGAAGGACTCAGAATACTTTCAAATAGGCTAAAAGAACAATCAGGTGTAGATACCTCAATGTGGGACGATTTGTTAAATAATATGTTTGGTAAATGGAAGACTCTGGCAATGTCTATAATGGTTTCTTTAGCAGTATTTGTGTCAACTATGGTGTTATGTGGATGTTGCTGTATTCCTTGTATACGTTCATTGCTCACAAAGTGTATTGAAAAAGCTGTTGGTGATAATATGCAAGGTCAATATCTGTTACTCCCTCACATGGAGCCTGAAGGAGAAGTACAGAGGAGTGATCAATCTATTTGAAAATAGATTGAAAGAGGGATTTGTTGTATTCTACTTTTTTGGGGCTATTTTTTATTATGCAGTACATATGTTTTAAATATATCTTAGTAAGCGTTTAGAGGTAAATAGGCCTGGTTATATTATTCAGGGTAGTAAAACATGACTGTTTACCAGTATTTTATGGGGGTAAGGTTTTAAGTAATAAAACTCTTGGGCAAAGATATGAACTAAAAGCAGGGAGGATGGGTTATAACTCTAGTTCATGGTACGGCTATAAAACCAGGTCAGGAGACCTGGAGAAAATGTATGACTTGTTAAGATGTAGGAGGAGGGGAGAGGAGTCATGTGATATTTTCTTTGTTCTTCTTTAATAAAAATGGTACACCCTTGTAGAGAAGCGAGTCAGATCTTTTCTGGCTCCCATCTGCAGGTGCGTCCAGTGTGAAACAGATATCTGTTGTGTGTGTGTTATTTTACTCTCTGTCTCTCAGTTCTGGGTCTTATTTTGAAAAAGTTCCCGCCGGGGTTTTGGAGTTCGGCGCCCCCACCTTTCTGAGTAAGAAGTGAGTTGCCGATAACATGGGTTACGAAGCCGACACTAGCCATAGGAGGCTGACTCCTTGGTTCAACGCAGAGTTGCGTACTTTAAAGCAGAATACTAGGAAGTTGGAGAGAAAATGGCGCTCTACACACCTAGAGGATTCCTATTTAACCTGGAATAACAGTCTGCTGCTGTATAAAAAGACCCTTCGACAAGCTAGAACAGCATATCTTTCATCATTAATAGAGGCGAATAAAAACAATCCTAGGTTTCTTTTTAGTACAGTTGCCAAACTTACACAGAGTCATAGCTCTGTTGAGCCAACTATTCCCCCAGCTCTTAGCAGTGATGATTTTATGGGATTCTTCGTAAATATAATTAATTCTACTAAAAATAAAATCATTGGCATCCTCCCAAACATGATTACTTCTTCCTCAGTAAATGAGGCAGTATCGGAAAGAACTATAGATCCTCAGTTGTGCTTAGGCTGTTTTGATTCAGTCGAACTTTCGGAATTATCAAAAATATTAGCCTCATCTAAACCTTCAACTTGTATGTTGGACCCAATTCCAACCAAATTATTTAAAGAAGTGTTCCATTTGGTTCCTGGCCCCATTTTGGATATGATGAATCTATCCTTAGTAAACGGATACGTACCACAGGAATTTAAAATAGCTGTAATTAAACCTTTACTCAAGAAACCTTCCCTTGATCAAGATGACTTAGTGAATTACAGACCTATATCTAACCTTCCTTTCTTATCCAAAGTCCTTGAGAAAATTGTTGCTAATCAAGTCTGTGAGCATTTAAACAATAACGAGCTGTTTGAAGAGTTTCAGTCAGGTTTTAGAGCTCATCATAGCACTGAAACAGCCCTGGTGAAGGTTACTAATGATATTCTCATGGCCTCAGATATTGGACTTGTGTCTGTTCTGGTTTTGTTAGATCTCAGTGCTGCTTTTGACACAGTCGATCATAATATTCTCTTAGAAAGGCTTGAACATGTTGCAGGGATCAAAGGAACAGCACTAGGCTGGTTTAAATCATATTTGTCTGATAGATTCCAGTTTGTTCATCTAAATGATAAATCTTCTTCACTCTCAAGAGTTACTTGTGGAGTTCCACAGGGTTCTGTGCTTGGACCAATTCTGTTCACCATATATATGCTCCCAATTGGTAGAATCATTAGACAGCATGGGATAAATTTCCACAGCTATGCAGATGATACACAACTATATTTATCCATTAATCCTGATGAACCCAGTCAGTTAGGTAGATTACAGGCATGTCTGGAAGACATAAAAACATGGATGACCCTAAACTTTTTGCTTTTAAATTCTGACAAAACAGAAGTTGCTGTCTTTGGACCAGAAGTTCTTAAACAGAAACTAATTAGTCAATCACTTCATCTGGATGGCATTAAATTGGCCCCCAGTAATAACGTAAAGAACCTCTGCGTTATTTTTGACAGAGACTTGACATTTAAATCCCATATTAAACAGGTTTCTAGGATTTCTTTCTTTCACCTCCGGAATATTGCTAAAATTAGAAACATCCTATCCATGAGTGATGCTGAGAAACTAGTCCATGCATTTGTTACCTCAAGGCTGGACTACTGTAATTCTTTACTATCAGGAAGTCAACAAAATGCCATTAAAAGCCTTCAGTTGTTCCAAAATGCAAGAGTTTTGATGAATATTAAAAAGAGAGATCACATTTCTCCTGTTTTAGCTTCCCTTCATTGGCTCCCTGTTAAATCCAGAATAGAATTTAAGATCCTTCTTCTTACATACAAAGCCCTTAATAATCAAGCTCCATCATACATCAGAGATCTAATTGTTCCTTATGTTCCTAACAGAGCCCTTCGCTCTCAGACTGCAGGTTTACTTGTAATTCCTAGGATTTCTAAAAGTAGAATGGGAGGCAGATCTTTTAGTTATCAGGCTCCTCTCCTGTGGAACCAGCTCCCAGCTTTAGTCCGTGAGGCAGACACTCTGTTTACTTTTAAGGCCAGACTTAAAACTTTCCTTTTTGATAAAGCTTATAGTTAGAGTGGCTAAGGTCATCCTGAGCTATCTCTGTAGTTATGCTGCTATAGGCTTAGACTGCTGGAGGACAGATTTACCAATTTTCTTCACTCTGCTACTTCCTTTTCTCCTACTACTCTCCAGTTGTATTACAGTACATTCTGTTATTTCGACTGTTAACTTTGTTTTCTCTCAGTGTTTTTCTCTCCATAGAAGATATACCTGGTCTGGTATCCTGCTTGGCTGCAATGCCCTGTTGGACGGGGGGCATCGACTGGGATGATCCCCCCAGTAACTGAACATCCACTGTGTCCTGTTATTAACTTTTTACTTTCTGTAACATAGAAAGTTCTCTTATATCAGATCTTCTGTTCCTTCTGTGTTTCTGCTCTGTCTTCTCAAACCCCCAGACGGTCGTGGCAGATGGCCGCTCCTACTGAGCCTGGTTCTGTTGGAGGTTTCTTCCTGTTAAAGGGGAGTTTTTCCTCTCCACCGTCGCTACATGCTTGCTCAGTATGAGGGATTGCTGAAGGATTGCTGTGGTTGGAAAGTCTGCATCAACGGGGCCCAACCTCATGCCAATGACTGACGCAATCTGCTGGGATTCCTTAAATAGGAAACTTTTTAACTGATTGGAATGTTTGTATAAATGTATTGAAATGACTTCTTGTTAAGTGCCTTGAGATGACATCTGTTGTGAATTGGCACTATATAAATAAACTGAATTGAATTGAATTGAATTAATGTTGTCTGGGGGCGGGGTTATGCCTTTCAGGGGGTTCAGTTACACTTTAAAAAGGCTCGACAACCTGATAAAGAATGCTGGTTCTGTTCTGGGGTCGACTGTGGTACCTCTGAAGAGGATGATGCAAAGAAGAATTCTTCTTACAATCAAAAAACACTTTGGACAACCCTGAGCATCCTCTTCCTAAGACTATCATACAACAACAGTGTCTTCAGTTTGAGTCTTCTTCAGTTGTACTGTAACACAGACTGCTACAGGAGACAATTCCTGCCCACAGCCATCAACATTTACATCTGCTTTAGGAAGTATCAGACAAACACATTGGGGATTCTAACCTGAGGGGACAAAGAAGAACTTTTAATAAAAATCTTGCAAAAAATCAAAATTTCTGTCCCTGAATAGAAATTCTTCAGAGTTAATACTTTAATATCCAGTGGATTTGCTCCACTCTGAAACCCAAACACTAAACAGGAGAGTGGAGAGCTTGGAAACTGTAAACTCAATTTATTAAAGAGACTGAGTCTGTTGTATCACAGCACATCAGAGTGATGTGGACACTGTGTGGGTGAAGAAGTAAACAGTGCTTTTCCCACCTTGCAATAGATGAGAGGAATACTGGTAGCCATGGCAACTGTGCTCACAGATGAAGGCAGCTGTGGCCTCAAAATGCTTAGAACACTTGCAAATTAAAAATGCATGGCACAAAAATGAGAGTAAAATCATGCAAGAAATAAGAGCACTAAAATGTGACTGAAGCTGATTTAGAGCAAATCCATGTGTCAGGTGCAGAAAAACTAGTATTCAAAAAGGTTTTATTAACCACAGTCGCATGTGACTTTACTGATTCCTCTTCTTTCCAGTCCTCTCTTCTTTGTTTCTCCTCATGGGGACTTAAAACTAGGATAACACATCATCACATGACAGGAACATAGAGGCCTATGGTCAGGTGTAAATTTAAATCTTACCCTTAAACCATATTTGAACACATTAAAAGTGCAAACCACCACTCTTAAATTTGGTATGTAAAGAAACTGTCACTGCGCTATTACTTTTCAGATTTTCTCAGATTAAAACCTCAAATATTAATCAGCCACAAAAATATGAAAAATATTTTGTTGAAAATAGAAACTGTGAAAGCTTCAACATGTGACACAACGGTATGCATGCATACTGTGTTAATCTCCTGAGCCAGAATTAGTGTCTAGAAAAGTGCCTTTTTATGTTCAAGAGGGCCTGATTGTGCCTGGAAAAGTTGAAATACCTCAGATAATTTTTACTTGTCTGGAACCAGTAACACAAAGATCAGCTGCAACATTAAAACTACTGACAGCTGAAGTAAGTAAAAGTGATCATTTTATTGATTGACATGCATTTTGTCTCAACCCCCAACTGTACTTCTTGAAGAAAACAGGCTCCTCCAGCAGGACAATACACAGATAACATTTTTTACTGAGGATTGGTTCAAGGAAAACAAAACAACCTCTGAAATGTTAAGTTTGAATTTACACCGCCTGCAATCTCACTAACATCTGCATGGTGTTTTTCTATTTACAATCACTTACCATTCCTAACTTACATCTTACGAACCCAGTACTCTGTTAACAATATTCCATATCTGATTGCCTCTGTAACAGAAATGTGTCATTAAATGTGTATAGTTCATTGTGACAGAACAGAAAGGAATGTAATTTTTCTGCTAAAGTTTTAGAACGTATATTATACATCATTTTCAATTTTAAGGCTATAACTAGCTGAAACAGAATGACCTATTTTTCCCCCAAATTGAAGTTCTTGAATTTTTCACCAAGTTCATGCTCTATTTATCATTATACATTAATTCTAGGTTTCCCAGGAATCCTATAAAAGAGAATTAATTTTGAAATATTAATGATCCCTTTTGAAGGCCAGCTGAGGTCTGGACTCTTACATGATCTGTAATTTTTACCCAGAAGTCTGGGTTTGTGCTTAGTATTAGCAAAAAGCAGAGGCTTAAAGCCTGGGGTAGCTACTCTTTAAAGTAATCTGGAATTAAGGCACACTATGGGCCTTGCTAGTTCTTTTCATTTAACCACAAAGATGGTGTACAAGATAACTTAAAAAAGTAACCAGTGTAGAATACAAAATTAGTTCCCTCCAACTAAAACATTATGGGTGAGGCAGGTTGCTCTGATGTTACACAGGAAGAAAAAATGCTTTATTATTAAAGATTTAACTCAAATATTTAATTAAATTTGACTTTAATGTTCATGTCGCTGGCATTCTGTCTTTGACTTTGCAGTAATCCCTCATGCTGAGCATGCACGCAGTGAAGACGCAAAGGACAACTCCCCTTTAACAGGAAGAAAGCTGGCTGAGTGTGAATGGCCATCTGCTAGATTCTATTCTGGATTAAACTGGGAGCCAATGAAGGGAAGCTGAAATAGGAGGAAAATGATCTCTGTTTTCATTTTTATCAGAACTCTTGCATTTTGGATTAGCTAAAGGCGTTTGACTGCATTCTTGTAGACTTTTGGGTAGTAAAGAATTACAGTAGTCCAGCTTTGAAGAAACAAATGCATGGACTAGTTTTTCAGCTTCTGCTGTTGGTACTTGTTCATCCAGAAGCACTAAATGCTGCAAGTCAGTGACTCATTGTAATCTGCTGGGTTTCCTGAGATATGAAACGTTTTAACAATTTGAATAATAAACTGAACTTGACTGCATTGTTTGATACCTAGAATCAATTTAAAATACTGTATGTGCTTAAGACTTGGAATCTGTCTGTATGGTTGGCTTGAATTGACTTTTTTTTGTAAAGTGCTTTGAGATGACATGTATTGTGAACTGGTGCTATATAAATAAACTGAATTGCTTTTAATTAGATGCAGACACATTTCTAAACTTCTGAACATTCCAGTGAGCACCATAGTCCAGCCTGAAGAATAATAATTTACGAGAAATCCATAACGAATAGTTAATTCTTGCCATATTTCTGACATAGGAATCCATGGCTCAGATAATAAACAATCAAACAAAACAAATAGTCGACTGAGAGCCAAGGGTCAGGGAGAGCTTCAGAAAAACCTGGAGTAAGGACGTGCAAATTTTCCATGAAAATAAGACATAACTCACTTCACCACAATGGGCTCTATGCCCTCCTATCTCAAAACTACTCTATAAGAAAAATCAAGTTGAAGCTAGATTTGAGGAGACCTCGAATACCAACATAAAATACTAGCACAATACAGTCTGGTAAAATGAGATTACAATTCAATTAAAAAAGTATGAGGAAAACTGATGATCAAAGTGAATAAAAAATCTCCAAGCAACCTCTAAAATATGAGGACAGTTTGTGTGGAAGAATGGGGAAAAATCATATACGTACACTCTCAATATAAGAGAGTTCTTTTGTCAGGATCCGTCAGGATCCAGCAGAGGGAGCCATTTCCTTTTCCTTCCACAGGTGCTGAGTATTGGGCTGACACACCTGGAGCTGGTTACCTCTTCAGCACTGGCAGCATTTAGCAGGAGCGGTTCCTCCAGACGAGCGTCAGATGATTCCGTTCCTTGACGCGTCGTCTTCCCGAGCTGCTTCCGCTGTTCCTCCGAGCAGTGGAGGAGTGGCCCACCCCTGAGACCAGAAAGCAGCTCCAACGGTTCCTTGGCTTCGCCAATTTTTACAGACGCTTTATCAGAGGTTTTAGCGTCGTTGCAGCTCCTCTCACGGCTTTGACATCCACTAAACATGTTTTTTCCTGGAACCCAGAGGCGGACCGGGCATTTAAGGAACTCAAACGGCGCTTCACCCAAACTCCCGTACTGATTCAATCGGACCCAGAGACTCAATTCATCCTGGAGGCCGATGCTTCTAACACCGGCATTGGCGCAGTCCTTTCCCAACGTTCTACGGCCGATGGTAAGCTCCACCCATGTGCCTTCTTTTCAAAAAGATTTTCTCCCACAGAGAGCCGATACGATGTGGGGGACCGGGAACTCTTGGCCATCAAACTCGCCTTGGAGGAGTGGAGGCACTGGGTGGAGGCAACCTAACTACCGATTCTCATCCTAACGGACCACAAGAATTTGGCTTACCTCCGAAATGCCAAACGTCTTAACCCCAGACAGCTTCGTTGGTCCCTGTTCTTCTCCAGGTTAAATTTCGACATCACTTACAGACCTGGATCAAAAAACATCAAACAGAGACGCTCTGTCCAGACAGTTTTCCCCTGATTCAGACTCTGAGACCCCTGAGCCCGTCCTGCCACCCTCATGCATAATTGGGAGCCTTTCGTGGGACCTGGAGCGACAGATAGACGCCGCTTCCCAGCAGGAACCTGACCCCGGAGGTGGTCCACCCGGTAGGCGGTTTGTTCCTTCCTCCGTCCAATCCAAAGCCATCCTCTGGGCACATTCCTCCAAGTTCACCTGCCATCCGGGGGTCAGCAGAATGGTGGCTTACCTACGGCGATATATCTGGTGGCCGGGCCTCAACAAGGATGTCAAGGAGTTTGTTTCTGCTTGCCATACCTGTAATAAGAACAAGAATACCCACCGACCCCCCTCCGGCCTCCTGCAACCCCTGTCCATTCCGGCCCGCCCTTGGTCCCACATCGCCCTGGACTTCGTTACTGGTCTCCCAGTATGAGTACGCTCATAATACTCACATTTCTGCTGCCACTGGTCGGTCTCCATTTGAAGCCTCAGTCGGTTTTCAACCATCATTGCTGCCCAACTCTGTCCCTGATTCTGTACTTCCTTCGGTTCAAACATACATCAACTCCTGTGAGAGAATCTGGACCCAAACCCGGGCAGCCCTTCAACGGACCTACCTTCAGAACAAGAAGTACGCTGACCGCCACTGTTCCTCTGCACCATCCTACAGCCCTGGTCAGATGGTGTGGTTATCCTCAAGGAATATCAATCTGAAAGCCACTTCCAGAAAACTCGCCCCACGCTTCTTGGGTCCCTTCCCTGTCCTTGTGGTCCTAAACCCTTTTGGCGACTCGCCTGAAGCTCCCGTCCTCCCTTCGTGTCCATCCAGTGTTCCACGTCTCCCAGGTCAGACCTGTTTCCGTTAGTCACTTGTGTCCCCCGTCGCCTACCCCTCCACCAGTCCGCATGATCGACGGGGGTCCGGTCTACACCGTCTCACGCATCCTGGAGACCCGCCGTCGGGGGCGGGGTTATCAGTTTCTGGTGGACTGGGAGGGTTACGGCCCAGAAGAACGTTCCTGGGTACCTCGGTCGTTCATCATTGACCAGTCTCTCCTTAGAGACTTTGAAAGAAGATCCAGTCGGCCGCCTGGAGGCGCCCGTTGAGGGGGAGGTAATGTCAGGATCCGTCAAGATCCAGCAGAGGGAGCCATTTCCTTTTCCTTCCACAGGTGCTGAGTATTGGGCTGACACACCTGGAGCTGGTTACCTCCTCCATCACACTGCTGTCACCGCTCTAGGTTGTTCCGCTTCAACGCTCAACACTACCTACACCTTCAACTAAGGAAAGCTCCCCTGGCATTTCTACGGCTCCCGATAATCTCTGGCTTCCGATTCCTTACCTCCCTCTCCAGTCCGGATCTTCAGTGCCTCCATGGCGTCCTCCGAGTTCCTTCAACCCAGTCCGCTCTCCTCAGACACCAGATCTGCAGAACTTTAATAAACTTCTTATAATCTTTCTCTGAGTCCCGAGTGTAACTGTGTATGCTTAAGAGTCAGTTCTGTGACAACCATGACATCTTTAAGTTTGATTCCCTTAAACAAGCATTTCCACTAAGTATTAAATATTTTCATAATATTGTTCTATGTAAATTATTTTTATGATTTCACATTATTCCATGTCATTTATAGGCTTGATTTGATATTGTTCCTATATGTGGATTACTTGGCTTTTTACCAACATTTGAGATATATGGGTGTGTTTTCCCTATATTTACTCAGAATATTCTCCCTACGTTTACAAGTTGAATACTTATTTTCTCTACAGTATCTGAGAGAAACTAGCCAACCCCAACATCTAACTGCACTCAACATGACATTAGATATTGAAAATGTATAAGTACCCACTCCTTAACCTGACAAAAAAACATGTGCATCCTTATAAAATCATTCAGAAGAGATTTCAACCAGTCATATGGAACACAATCATATTATACTGAATATTTCAAGAAATCCATTACACTTTAACAAATGGTTTATTGTAACCCTCAGCAATTCTGCGTTAAAACATTTGTAGACATAACATGATAAAATGTCTCATTTCAGTTAGTATACTTTGGGTGAGCGTTATGTTTAAATTAAAGTCTGCTAGTGTGAGAAGCTGGAGCACAACACATATTCAGATGCTAATTCTCTGAGATTGTCTGTGGAGCTGTGGCCCATATAATCTGACTTTCTTTGTTACTGTCCAGAGTCAAAATGAAAAGGCGGATATTAAATCTTCATGAGAAGATGGCAGAAAAATATAGTGAGCATGAAAATTACTTAAAAATAAAACTCAAAATTTCTCTTTACAGCCTAGCAAAACTGAATGTGCGGACTTTGGGTGGTCATAGAAGGATTGTTTACTAAGTGGTCTCAGAAATAACAGTTAGCAGGTAAATTCATGAAAACTAAGGAATTAACAAAAACAAAAGATTTCAAATATGGGCAAACCATTTTTATTTACTGTATGTCTCTATTAGGCAGAGTTGTGTTAAACATTCACTCACTTGTTTATTCTAAAAAAAAAGGCATTTTTCATTATTACACTTTTAGAATTTTGCATGTTATCCATACACAGAATATTTTACTGTTTTTTCAGATTATGTGTCTTATTTTAATACAAGTTATGATTTGACTTGGAGACTTGGATATGAGTCCCACCTAAACCACCCAAACTTGACTCTTTTTTTTTCTCAAAAAGAACAAAGAAAAAAAAGGGGGGGGGGAAATTATTATTATTAAACTATTATGCAGAGTTTTTGTTGATTATTTACTCACTGGTTTATTCTGAGAAAATTGCATTTTCTTATAATAAACAAATCAAATCAAATCAAACTTTATTCATAAAGCGCTTTTCATACAATAAGTTGCATCACAAAGTGCTTTACAGATTAAAATGACCCCACATAAAACCACATTCCCTTCCCTCCCCCACAGATTTAAAAGCATGATCACAGTTACACCCCCCCCCCCCAACCCAACTCCCATGCACACACACAGTTAAAAGCAACAGTAAAAAAGGACATTGGGCCGAGTGCAGATGAACCATGCAAGGAAACGCCATCAGAGGAGCCATCTGCTCCGGCAGCGGTAGATCAACAGCAGCCGAGGCGCTGACACCGGGCGCCCAGTGAAGGCAGGGTCAAGACCCCCACCTCCATCCAAGCTCCACCTGGAGAGCACGCAGGCAGCCACAGCCGACCACCACTCCCAGGGCAGAGGGCTCCCACAGAGGAAACACTGGAACAGGAATTAAGATAAATTAAAGTATAAAAATAAACAGTTAACAGTAAATTAATGTGCTAAGATTAAATAGTAAAACACTGATAAAAATATAATCATATAAAACATGCAGAGCAATTAAACAAACAGTAATAAATAATAATCAATTAAAAGCTAGGCTAAAAACGTGAAAAAGGTGAGTCTTGAGCCTGCTCTTAAAAACGTGAACGTTCTCCACGGCCCTGAGGACCTGTTCCAGAGGTGAGGGCCATAAAACTGGAAAGACGCCTTGCCATGCGTGTGTCCTGACTTTTGGGGTGACAAGGAGACGGCTGCCAGAGGAGTGTACAGACCGTGAAGGCTCATATGGCAAAAGCAGTTCAGAGAGATAAGAAGGCCCAAGAACATTAAGACACTTAAAAACCATTAAAATAATCTTAAAATCAAACCTGAAATGTACAGGGAGCCAATGCAATGATTTTAAGACCGGTGTAATGTGCTCCCGTCTCCTAGTCTTCGTCAGGACACGTGCTGCTGAATTTTGTAGTCGTTGTAAACCTGATATACTCTTTTTGGGAAGACCAGAAAGCAGGGCATTACAGTAACCACTTCTACTGGAGACATCCATCAGTGTCTCCGTGTTGGCCCGAGAGAGAATGGGGTGGACACTGGCAAAGTTATTTAGTTGATAAAAACCTATTTTAGTAATATTTGTAATGTGAGGGATAAAACTCAAATCACAGTCAAAAATCACACCCAGGTTCTTCACTTGTAAAGAAGGATTAAAAGACAATGATTGTAGTTTTGGTAAAAGTTTCTCTCTCTGAGCCTCAGGACCGATGACTAAAACTTCAGTTTTGTCCTGGTTGAGCTGGAGAAAGTTTTCTGCCATCCAGGATTTGATGTCTAAAATGCAATTAAAAAGTGCATCCATTGGCCGTGTGTCATCAGGAGACATGGATATGTATAACTGTTTATCATCAGCATTACTGTGAAAGTTAACTCCATGTCTTCCGATGACGCTGCCAAGAGGGAGCATATAAAGGTTAAAAAGCACTGGGCCTAAAATCGAACCCTGGGGCACACCACATGTAATCCTGTGGACCTTAGAGGAGCAGGTATCTAAACTTAACATAAAAGTCCTGTCTGTGAGATAGGATGTGAACCATTTGTGAACAGCACCAGAAAGGCCAATCTGTTTTAAACGGGTTAAAAGAATAGTGTGGTCTACTGTATCAAAGGCAGCGCTTAGATCCAGTAGAACCAACACCTTCTGTGCATCATACTTTAATCTAAAATCATTTAAAATCTTCAAAAGGGCCGTCTCTGTGCTGTGGTTCACCCTAAAACCAGACTGAAATTTCTCCAGGACATTGTGCTCATTAATAAAATCTTTAAGTTGAATTAAAACAATTTTTTCTAAAACTTTGCTTAAAAAAAGTAAGTTAGATACCGGTCTAAAATAGCTAAAATCATTAAAATCTAAATTGCTCTTCTTCAATAGGGGCCTCACTACTGCCCCTTTAAAGGCGGCAGGAAAGACCCCGTCTGAAGGGAGCAATTCATCATGGTTAAATCTCATCTCTAAAAGAGCCATAAAATTGCTTAAAAAAGGAAGTGGGAATCGGGTCCAAGACACAAGTGGTGGGCCTCACTGAGGAGAAAACTTTATCAAGCTTCTACCAGGACAAAACTGTCCAGTGTTTCCTCTGGTAAAGACACATGATCAGATTTGTCTAAAACCATGTTACTCTGAGAAGATAAAATCTTACATCTGATGGTGTCTACCTTCCCTCTGAAGTGGTCTGCGAACTCCTCACAAAGAGTGTTTGAGGGGGTTTAAGGAAATGCATTAGTAGCTCTGTTAAAAAGTTTATCAACGGTGGAAAAAAGGATTTTGGAATTATTTTTATGTTCCGAGATGATTTTGGAGAAGTATGAGATTCTTGAATTTCTTACTGCATTGTTGTATAATTTGATAAGATCTGTGGTGGTTTATTGTGGTTTTACTTTTCCTACAATTTCTCCTCATTTTTCTCAGGTTTTCATTTTTCCATGGCAGTGCAGCTTTAGATTTTAAACTTTTAACCTGTAGTGGAGCAAGCCGGCCAAGAGTGGACTGAAGCCTTCTGTTAAAATCATTGACAATAAAATTACAGGGGGCAGGTAAAACAATAGGAGGATTCTTTTCAAAAGCTTCCAGAAAACCTGCAGTCACTTCAGGGGTAAGATGACGCTTCCTGACAGTTCTCACAGAGGTCTCCTGTTGAATAAAACTGGTGATGTTAAAAAACACAGAGTAGTGGTCAGAGACAGCCAAGTCAACAACAGAGGACACACGGATGGACAGGCCATGCGTGATGACCAAGTCCAGGGTGTGTCCTCTGTTGTGAGTCGGCTGCATGACATGTTGGCTAAAATCCATATAAGTCAGAATATTTAAAAAATATGTTGATAAAGAGTCTAAAAGGTTATCCATATGTAGATTAAAATCACCAGCTAAAATGATCCTTTCAAATGAGTTGTGCAAAATTGATAAAAACTCAGAAAATTCTTTAATAAAAAGTACACTCTTTTTAGGAGGCATATAAACCTATAAACACATCAAATCTGAGGAGTGCTAAAAACAGTAGCATTATATTCAAAAGTAAAATAGTTATCAAATAAAACAGGTTTGGCGGAAAGTGTTGATGAACTAATAAAAGTAATTCCGCCTCCTCTTTTGCTACTCCTCGTAGAATAAGTGAAGTTAAAATTAGGTGGGGAGGCCTCTGTAAGAACAACAGGGGCATCTGCACTCAGCCAAGTTTCTGTTAAAAATAAACAATGAAGATTGTGGTCTAAAATCAGATCATTTATTATAAACGTTTTTTTCAGCAGAGAGCGTACATTAAAAAGTGCCATATTAATGGTGATTGGAGATGGAGTGACTGTATGATTTACTGAGAGTGGGGCTTTTGGTAACTTTTTGAGATTATTTGGGTTGCATTTGATCAGTTTATGACTTTTAGTCTGCTCTCTGCTGATAGGAACAGGTATGAATGAGGTAGAACAAGGTCCAAGTTCAGTATGTGAGTTACTGTTAAAATCAGGGGTGAGTTTGTAGGAGCAGGGACCATTTGCACATCAGGATGTGGCGGAGAAATCAGAGAGGGCAGGGGCAGCTGTGGCCAGTGTAGTTGACAGGGGGGGGCGTGGACATGCCAGGCTCAACGCTAGTGCACGAATGCCTTGTCTATTTAGATGGAGCCCATCTGGTCCAAACAGGTGCTTCCTGCCCCCAAAAATTTTAAAATTGTCTATAAATCTAATATTGTGAACGGCGGTGATAGAGGAGAGCCAAGTATTAAGGGATAAAAGTCTGCTAAAGCCACCAATTCCTCTGTCGACGGTGGGGGTGGGGCCAGAGATAAAAACAGAGACACGTGTGTTTTCTAAAAGATTAAAAAGGTGAATAAAATCACGCTTCAGGAGCTCAGACTGTTGTTTATAAATGTCATTGGTGCCAGCGTAAATCACAACTTTACTCAAAGATTTGTGAGGATCAATGAGCTGCGGGATCTGTTCGGTAATATCCGTGACAGTGGCTCCTGGGAAACACAGAGTGAGGGCTCCTCTCATCCTCACGTTTCTGATGATAGAGTCCCCGATGATGAGAGTGGTGGGCGGCGGGTCTGCAGGCGGATGTTTTCGCTGGGCAGAGGATCGTTCGCCATCCAGGACTTGCTGCATGGCAGGTGGAGAAGCTTCCCCAGGACTGCAGCGATGTTTAATCGGCGCCGAGGGCTCATTCCGTGGGTTTGGGGTGAAGTGGAGCACTCCTCAGCGACTTCTGGCTGCAGCCCGGGATTTGGCGCGACGTGGAGGGCTGCGGGAGTCCGGCTGTTGCTCCGGCTGCTGGGAGGGATTAGGCGGCGCTCCGACGGAGCTACGGCGACCAGGGGCTGTCAGAGGAGGGAAATCTGCATCCAGGGCACTGAAACGGTTTGATAGAGGCAGGCAGGTTGGAGGAGAGCGGTGCTCCAAAACGCCCCCACCGCAGCCGGGCCCAACCGTTAACTGGGCACCCTGGAGCACCGGAGTGGTGCTGATGGGGGCTTTTGGTTTAGCCCCCTGCTGGAACCAGTGGTCCTCCTCTGCAGCAGATGTTACACGGGCGTTTGGCACTCTGAGTCCGCCGGAGGCCCAGCGATGGATCCTCCCTCCACAGCTTCGCCGGGCTGGCAGGGAATGGTGTCCGCCAGCTGTGCACTGCTGGCGGCAGCAAAAGTCCGGCCGAAGATGATGTCCACGTCGCGCTCATGGTCCTGGATTTGATGGAGTGTTGAGATCCTCTGCTCCAGCTCCAGAACCCTCTGGCTAAGTTTATCGCAGCCATCACACCCAGCACTGCAGGTGAGTGGAGGAATGGTGAGGAGAGAAGTAGTCCGCGCTTCCCTCCCATTAAAGCGATCCGATAAAAAAACGTCCAGATTATTAATAAGTTAGTAGTGTTAAAAATCGGTTAAAACGAGTCTTTAAAAAGGTTAAAGACTCGTTTAAAGACTCGTTAAAACCAGTTAAAAACCGTGCTTGATAGGGAGCCGGTCTTGGCGGGCTGACAGACGCTGACCAAATCCCAAAGAAACCACCCAAACTTGACTCCAGAACTATACTCACCCTTAAAAGAATTGTAGCTTGACTCAGAATCATGGTCTGGGATTCTAGTTTCACAAATAATCTGCATACAATGTGATAAGATGCCAATGTAAATAAAAGTAATGTAAGCACAGACCGCAAGTCTAACAAAGATGCACATCATCCCAGTGTAAAAGTGAACCTTCGATTCAGAGCTAGCTGAAGGGCGCAGTATACATATACATATTTACATATATATATATATATATATATATATATGTATATATATAGACATATATATGTCTATATATATATATGTATATATATATATATATATATATATAGTCCCGTGAGGACACTGTTGCAGTAATCAATCTGACTAAAGATAAAGGCATGGATGAGTTTTTCCAGGTCCTGTTGCAACCTTAGTTCTTTAATCCTAGAAATGTTCTTCAGGTGATAGAAAGCTGACCTTGTTGTTTCCTTTATGTGACCCTGGAGGTTCAGGTCTGAGTCCATAACTACACCTAGGTTTTGTGCCTGATCAGTAGTTAACTGAAGCTGTGTGCTGACTCTTGATCGTTCATCTTTGGGTCCAAAAATAATTACTTTAGTTTGTTTGGTTTTATTTGGTTTATGCATTGATTTAGGGTTTGAATGGGTTCAGAGTCACCTGGTGACAATGTAATGTAAAGCTGAGTGTCATCAGCATTATAATGCTAGCTAATCTTATTGGTTGCTATAATCTTGCCTAGTGGGAGCATGTAGATATTAAATAGGAGAGGCCCTAAGATGGAGCCCTGGGGCACCCCACATGTTATTTCTGTTCGTTCTGATGAAAAGTTTCTTATTGAAACAAAGAAGTCTCTGTTCTTTATGTAAGACTCAAACCAGCCAAGTACTGTACCAGAGAGTCCGACCCATCTCTCCAGTCGTTCCAGTGAAGCTGCTGAAGAACTGTATATATATATAATTACATATAAGCAGCTTGTTGTGCTGAGAGGAAATATTGAATGCAGAAAGTGACATAGTACGATAACCTCTCTAATTTTCCACTTAATTTTCTGTTTTTAGAATTTATTTATCAATGTAGGAAAGCCTCCAAATACCACAAAGGACAATTTGAATACAGGAAATAACAGGTGTTAATGTGCCTCATAATAAAGACAAATCAGGCTTCTTAAAAGAAAAGCATTTCATATAACATTCGATCAGAAATTGATCATTAACAGGTGTTAACTTATGAATATTTAATTTTCTTTCTCAATAAGTAAGGCAAGCTTGATAAAACAAAAGATGGTGAAACATTCTAATTTCCATTATAAATGCATGCAGTGAAACCTTTGGAGCATACAATTTTCATCATAAAACATTTTTCTGCAGATGTCAATTCTTCTCTGGCCTAACCTAACAGTCTGCTTTTGGCACACCAGGACTGTCAGGTCGCAAGCGGACTGGGAGCGGCAACCGAGGGAAACTTCGCGCTCCAGGCGCGGATTCGAGTTACCCGAGCACATGGCAGCTGAGCGGCTTTGCCAGCAGGCTGTGGTTGAGAGCAATGAATGGGTCGTGGAGCTGGCTGGTGGATTGCTATTAGAAGGGAAGACTGTCTTGGCTGGATGACTGGTCTGGAACTCTGGTCTGGGTGGATGAGTCACTGAGGATTGACTGATGCGTCGGGACGGATCAGGGGCTCTGGACCATGGATGAACGATGACTGAGCGAAGTGAAGGTGAGTGGAAGGGTCTTTTAAACTGTGGGGAAAGTCGGGTAATTGACAGGAAGCTCCTCAGGCCCGGCTGGTCTGGGTTATGGCTGATGACTTCCTGACAAGGACATAGTTTATTTATTTTATTCTTTGCATTCAGCTCACACTCATTCCACAGTTGCTAAGTCATGTATAAATATGCATGTATAATAATTACATTGAAAAATGCTCTTCTGAATTTGTGTATCAGTGCTTGTTTGTGTTTGTCTGAGCCCATTTTGGGATATGTACTATTGCTTCAGAATGCTAGTGTTGGCACTGTTTGATAAATAGGCCTCCAGATGTGTGTGAAGCCTATCTCTGGCAGTGAGCAATTTTGGCTCTCCCTGGTATTTTATCATGGAAAGGCAGCTATGACAGAATCCCGAGAAAGAAACCTCTCCTAGAAGGGAAGTTAGGACAGCTTGAGTATAATTAGAATTAATGCGGAGATGTGGAATAAGGAAATGAGCCATCACAATTCAGATCAGCTCTTCGTTTCAATTTTATGCTTCACTCATTGGATTTCATGGGTAATAATAGATAGGCAAGGCTGCCAATCACTACTGCTTGTGATGATGACAGATATGTACATGCTGATTGTTTTATGCTTCTGTTGGAAGAACAACAATGGATATGAGATTGACAACATTTGAGAGCGGTAAGCAATGATTTATGTAGATGAAGCAGTACATGTTAATGTTTATTTATTGCTGTCTTATTTAAGCACTTGCTGCAATCCCACTATTTACACACACACAGCCCAGATTTTATGTTATTGGCTGTCAACAAACTTAATGCCCTGGTTTCGAAGCCGAAAAGTATCACAGTTTAATTAATTATGATAATTTCTTACATGTATAATTACAATGAATACATACATAATTTAAACATAAACACGTACAATTATTTTCTTTATATTCCAAAGTCACATGCTGCAGCAACTGATAAGCTTATTTTATCTAACCTTCTAAGTTGACAGGTGGGGCTAATGTTACTCTAGTACAAGTAACTTGTTAGATGTTGACTGCTGTGCAGATTAACTTTTTACATTTTATTTAGTAATTTCAGGTTATGGTTGATTTTTGTAAAAAGCTGTTATTAAAAAAATCTCAAAATTACAAGTACAAGTATTACGAGTAATTAAGGTGCAATTAAATATTTTTTCAAATTAGTCACATTGTAATGTATCATGAATGGTTTTAAATGGTGCAGCCAAAGATAACTGAAAGGGTAATCTATTTGAGCAATGTTGTCTTCATCAACATTGACTGTGGGTTTCACACCCACAGCTCATTTGTGGTATTAACAAAGCTTGCACATATGAAAACTTTGTAAAGGTTTGTTAAAATAACATAACTACTGTTAAACATGAGCCATAGGTCTTTTATTTCATTTACTTACCCCTATATATTTTAATATATAGGGGTAAGCTTTAATCTGTAAAGCAATTTGAGCTGATTTTTTTTTGTATGAAAGGTGCTTAAAAAAAAAAGTTTGATTGATTTATTGATGGATTGATTGATTGATTTATCATTGGTAAAGACATCTAAGCAAGCATAAATGCCACATGTAATTAATTATCTTTATGGGCAATGCTATAATTTAAAGCTTGATGAGAAACAATTAAACAATTTCTTCATAGCTTTACTATAAACTATTTGAAGAAATGAAAGGATGTATGGTACATATGGTACAACAACGCTTACATTATCCTTTGGGGTCACATCAATCTGCATTTAATTTTGACAGATATTTATTTTACAAGTTATTTAAATACATTTCATCTGTACAAAAATGATGTCAAGCACAAATATCAAATAAAATGCGTTGTATGAAATAAAATTATTTATTTGCACTGAACTAAGCCCAGTTTCTTAGAGTAAAGCTGAGTCAGAGTGAAAAGAGGGAGAATAGAGAGAGTATATGCAGAGATAGAGACGGCGCTTGGAGCCGTGACTTTCCCAGATAACACTATAATTTAATTTTCTATGCTCTGATGCAGCACAGTGAATATTATTCATCTTAATGGAGTGAAAAGCATTCACACTCGGGAAAGAATGAATGAACCGTTTTCAGAATGCTCAAAATGTTTTGGAATAGGTCCATTTTCTCTGAAAAAGTTTTGAGCAGTGGGTTCAGGCAGAGGAACTGGACCTACAACAATGTTTCTGGAATTTGCAACGTCTAATGATTTTGCTAAATGGATGGTCAAGTGACAAAACAGTGCTTATTGTGGTGATACTGGTACGATGAAATAAAGTATGGCATTTAAACCTCAGGAATCATCCATTTCTGATCATAAAGCCCCAGCTGATCTCAAGGTTAGGGTTGACCTGCCATGAAGGGATCAAACATAGTGGTGTTAATTGAGCGATTGTAATGATGTAAAATCTTAGCATTAAACTAGGTATCAAAGTTTTAAAAACATGGTCTAAAACAACAGGGTTTTTCTTTAATTATTAATTAAACACAAAAGTATGAAGATTCTATAATGGGTTGAAAAAGAAACATATTAAACAATTCTAAATAGCTATTTTGATTGTGACTGATTATAAACAAATTGAAGAATTGCATCTCCAGATATCTAGAATAGTCAGTGTAACATTTCTTTAAATAAGCATTTTTTTCAGCATGCAGACCCACCTCTGGTGAGTAATCCTATATTGTTCTCATCTTAACCTGCTCTATACAACCTCCCCACTGCAGCTCCTAAAGAACCCTACATGCTGCTGCAAATTGAACACACGAATTCTCAACTTACCTAGTGGTTGAACACAGCCCATTGTACAGTCGAAATCCATATCATCCATCTTCCACAGGCCACAGGCTTCCAATTCTGTTTCTCTACTTCGGTTCATGGACTTGGGCTTGGGAAAAGTCATCTTCTATATCCCCCAGTTTCACTGTGATCTTCGCAACACCAATTATTTGTTAAAAAGAAAGACTGAACTAAAATAAAAAGACCATTCACATTAAATAGAAATTGTATGTATTTGCTTCTTGAATAACTTCTTATTTTCAGGCATAGTTTATTCTCATTTAACAAGTTGCAAAAATTCTTGCTTATTTACTGATCCCAAAAGAGTCCTCAGCATCTCTGGAACTGAATTAAACTGAGAAAAAAATACAACATCCTCCAAGTTCTCCATTTTACACCAATTTGTCACCTTCACCGAGTTTTTGCTGAGTGTGTTTGTTTGATGCATTTGCCTGGTAGTCTCATATTGCAAACCCATTAAGAACACATTATTTAGAGGCAGGAGTATCAGAGATTAATAAATGGGAACAGGAAGCATTAGCTCTGCTTAACAGTAAGCTATTAGGAGTTCCTTTCCCATACTTTGTTCAGCAATTTTTTATTAATTGTTGTGGATTCAGTGACAGCTTCTCACCTATTCATCAACACTGGTTGACTATGCAGGCTTTACTTGCTGCTTGTGGTCACAGATGCTACGAAGACTGGTTCCCAAAGTTTGCATTGCAGGCATCAGCACAGTGCTCTGTGACATCGCTGTTTTTCAAAAGATTGGAAGACTTAGAGGAAAGTACGTTTTGCGAACGTACAAATGGCGTGTCCTGCAAGTTGATCTCAGCACACAGAGTTTGGATCTTGATGTTGACCAATAGAAGAGAAGCTGACTCTGAAGCCCACCAGGACCCCTCTTGTCTTCCATTGCCCTTCTTCATATAACCCCCTACAATAAGTCAGAAGGAAAAAGAAAAAAGAACATAAAGAAAATAAAAAGCTGCGTGTTTCATCCACAACGCAGTGAACTGCGGAAAGAGAACGTTCTGGGCACACTGTAGAGTTTTGTCAAAACACGATGTCGCGAGTGATCACACTGTGAAACTCCTCCCTCCTGGAAACTGAGATGAAAATGGGTTGATGCAATGTAATTCTGTATTTTGGTTTTCCACCAATCTCTTTTATTCACTGTATGTAAAACATTAGTAACAATATACACAGTTGCATCATTATAACCTGGATACTTTTTTGAACATTACCAACAAAACCCTTTGCTCATTAGGATTTTTCCCTTTGAAGATTTTGTTTTATTTTTATTTTTTCATAATTTGTTTGAGTAGTTGGAGTATCACAGACATAATGGCACTTAGGTTACAGCTTTACTTGGGGATAAAAAGCATAGTTCGTACCATAAATTATTAAGTCCCTCAATAAGGCAGTCGATTTGGAAACCTGAGTTGAATGGTGAATTATTCAACACAGCCTAAACTCTATCTATATCTTCGTTTATGTTAAAGCAGACATTTCTATCTGTACGTATCAGGATATACAATGCTCAAAAAATGATAGGAACACTAAAATAACACACTAGATCTGAATGAATGAAATATTCTTATTAAATACTTAGTTCTTTACATAGTTGAATGTGCTGACAACAAAATCACACAAAAATTATCAAATGAAATCAAATTGATCAACCCATGGAGGTCTGGATTTGGAGTCACACTCACAATTAAAGTGGAAAAACACACTACAGCCTGATTTAACTTTGATGTAATATCCTTAAAACAAGTCAAAATCAGGCTCAGTAGTGTGTGTGGCCTCCACGTGCCTGTATGACCTCCCTACAACGCCTGGGCATGCTCCTGATAAGGTGGCGGATGGTCTCCTGAGGGATCTCCTCCCAGACCTGGACTAAAGCATCCGCCAACTCCTGAAAAGTCTGTAGTGTAACGTGGTGTTGGTGGATGGATGGAGCAAGACAAGATGTCCCAGCTGTGCTCAATTGGATTCAGGTCTAGGGAATGGGCGAATAGGGAATGGAGTCCGTTTCTGACCGTTTGAGCAGACACATGCACATTTTTGGTCTGCTGGAGGTCATTTTGTAGGGCACTGGCAGTGCTCCACCTGTTTCTCCTAGCACAAAGGTAGTGGTCCTACTGCTGGGTTACTTCAATCTTACGGCCTCCTCCACATCTCCTGATGTACTGGCCTGTCTCCTGGTAGCACCTCCATGCTCTGGACACTATGCTGACAGACACAGCTAACTCTCTTGCCACAGCTCGCATTGATGTGCCATCCTGGATGAGCTGCACGACCTGAGCCACTTGTGTGGGTATTAGACTCCGTCTCATGCTACCACTAGAGTGAAAGCACCGCCAGCATTCAAAAGTGACCAAAACATCAGCCAGAAAGCATAGGAACTGAGAAGTGGTCTGTGGTCACCACCTGCAAAACCACTCCTTTATTGGGGGTGTCTTGCTAATTGCCTTGCTAATAGTTGTCTATTCCATTTGCACAACAGCATGTGAAATTGATTGTCAATCAGTGTTGCTTCCTAAGTGGACAATTTGATTTCACAGAAGTGATTGACTTGGAGTCACATAGTGTTGTTTAAGTGTTCCCTTTATTTTTTAGAGCAGTGTATATGCAATTGGTTCTAAATGAAAGCAACTGTAATATCCTAATGCAGGTGGTGCCAAATTGTCGGATGTAAATTCATTGGGTCAGCAACAAGTCAGCAGTGCACAGCCTGGAATTTTTTTGATATAGAATGTGTCTCATGATGTTTCATTAAACTCATTAAAATCTGTAATGTTTTGGTGTTTTTATTTTCGCCTCAAGCATTTTTCTTTAATCCAGCTGCACTGTTTAGTTGATCAGGTATTCATAATTAAGAGTTGCCATAGTGTTTATGGTTCTTACTATTACAAAATGACAATAAAATGCAACATGTAATAAATAAAAAGCTGCAAAGCAAGGGACATTTAACTAAAAGTGGATTTTATCTTTTCTCTCAATATTTTGCTAGCTTGACTAGTGTTTTATTTCAGGCATTAAATGTACGTTTCCCACTTAACTATCCATCTGTGAAAGAAATAATAATCTTCACCCAATTGTATCAGTATTACCTTTTTTAAATTATACTCTCTGAATTTGAACAGTGTTGACCCACTTTCTTCCAAAAAAACAAATGTCTTTTACTTAGTGTAAAAGTGTATTGCATGCATGTATAAGAATATCTAGCTTGGTTGCCTTGTTTCTACCTTTCACAAGCATGCACTTTCACAATTTCTTTTTCAGAAAGCACACTATTACTGACCACCAAGTGAAAGCAATTTAATGGAACAAGTACTTTGGTATTCCAAACATGCAGGTGATGTCTAGTCTTATTAACAGGGATGCCTATAGGGCTTACGGTAGCAGGACTCCTCCACAAGTCTTTTATCACCTGTTGAGAGCTCCTGTGCTTGAGTGCTGTGAAATAAATAGGTATGTATACCTACCGACTTAAAAACCCCGGGAGCCATTATCTTACTGACAGAATAAGATATCAGAGCAGTCATCATGGAACTGCCCAAGGAAGCATAAAACTGCTGTGCACTGATGCAATGACGTTAAAGCATGTGATCTTACTTTTAAAACTGTTTCACCTTATATAATCAAGCTATTCATAATGTCAACACTTTTTTTGCATTCATGTCAAGGCATGAGAAAACATTATTGTAGAAATATGATTGCTTGGCTACACTGTAAATGATTTGTGGAAGGCATCAGTTTTATCCAATACACGCAATGATTAAAAAAAGCAGATATTAAATAAAGGCCTACTTTCTCTACTTTGACCATCACTGCATCCTGTAATTTCCTCCCTGATCCCTCAGCACGACAGCCAGCAGGAAGAAGTTGGTCCTCAGAGTGTCCCGACTGGATTGCCCAATATGGAAGGTATGAAGCTCTATTTATTGGTATCTGTCCAGTCGTGATGTTTGCATTTTTAACATAAATCAGCATCAAAAACAGGACCATGACAATTTACTTTTTAGGAAAACCATACAAACACCATGGTAATTAAGGTAAAGGAACTGTACTTGTATAACTCTTTATCCAGTCCTGAGTGCTTTACACTACATTCAGTCATTTACCCATTCATCCACACATTCACACATCGGTGATGGCAAGCTACTGTATATTATAGCCAGAGCTGCCTGGGGCTGTACACTGGCACTACTGGGCCCACTCTGACCACCACCAGTAGACAAGGTGGGAGAAGTGTCTCACCCAAGGACACAACGGCTCGAGACGGACGGAGCAGTGGTTCACACCGGCAACCCTCAGGTTACAGGACGAACTGCTGCCTCCTCAGCATGCAACATCAGCCAGTTTGATGCAAGGATGAAATTCCATAAAGCTTATTAAAAAGGTACTGGTCTTTGCGAAATAATTGTTTTTTTACCCTGGCGGTACACATAGATGTATAATCATATATCTTTGCAAAATAAATGTTTTTTTACACTGGCGGTACACATAGATGTATAATTATATATCAATATAGACAAGCCCATATACAAATTCTTATTTGGGCACCATTACCTTCTCCTTCATCAGGTCCATCCATCCCTTTTTTGTTCCCGCTCTCAGCGCTAGCCAGGCAAGAACTGCCACTGAAGTTACTGCAGATGGCAGTTCTCGCGAGGCTAGTGAGAATTTAGTTTAGAGATGCAGAGGATTCTTTTTTATATTAAGATACAGGAAATTTAAGGGATAATATTAATATGGGAAGACGCCGGGAAAGAGGGGTAAAATACAGGAGTTTCCCCACCAAAATGGGAGACTTGACAGCTATGAGTTTGAGGAGAACAAGTTCCATTTTGAAGGGTTTGTGAATTACGCTGTTTGGTTTCCTCACATTCTACAGGCAAAGATTTAGTGCATCAGACTTCTTCATTCATTACAGCTGAAATGGTATGTGTTCAAATTCCCGTTAAAATATTCTGCAGGTACCCCTCAGCATCTGCAGTTGTGAGCACTATGTAGGCTCCAACCCTGTCAGACAATCCTCTCTATACTTATTTGTAGAAAATATAACCTGGAATGACAGTTGAGCACAATTAAGCACCTGGCTTGGTGGAAATACAGCAGTTCTTGGAACTGTGGAAGTAACTGAGAAACTCAGCATCATATCTACTCTTCACTTCTTACAACACAGGACTTATGTGTGTCGTCGTCTATATCCAGCACAGTAGATATTTTGAAAAGTTTTTGTTATAATAGCTTCATAAAAAAATTTGAAATAAGCACTTAGACATGTTCACCTAGAATTAATCTTTTGTTTTACAGTTTCAGAAATTGGATATATTTTCATTTTTGCATGCCTTATTTTGTTATTTTAATTTTAAAATGTAACATTTTTTTCTAACCGTATAAAATAAGCTTTCATTTTTTTGCTTTAGATCAATGTGCATTGTGTCCTGTTAATGGAGTGGTAATTTTAAAGACTTTGATCTTTGATAAACTTCCTTGTAATTAATACCACAAACTGGTATGACTTTTTTTTGGTTTAGATTTGTTTTCACATTGCAGAATTCAGCTTTTGTCACCCTGACACGGCCAGGAGTCAACAACTTTTCCCTCAGACATGCCACTTCAGGATAACATCAACAACTTAAACTTTTGCATTCAACCCAAAAACACTTTCAAAGAAATAATATAAATATATATATATATATATATATATATATATATATATATATATATATATATATATATATATATATATATATATATATATATTATTGACAGAAGGTAGCCCATTTAATCAAATGAAGTTCCAGCCGGATACCAGAAAATGATAATAAAATAAAATTTTAATACCATTCTGTTGTGGAAATCTTATGGAGGTATTTAATATAAATGTTAAAACTTTGATTGCCTATTTAATAGGCATTTTAATTTTTTTGTAACACTTATCAACTTTCACTGTGAAAGAACTAAAGTGCTACATGTTGCAAACATCTTGACACGCCATGGGTTTAAATATAATCTCAATCACATTACTGGTCACGTTCTCATCAACTCATACCAAGTAAAACAACTTGTTTTAAAGTTGAAAGACTTCAGTTCCCTTTTATTGCAGGATTCTAGATTCTGATATTAGCATGTTTTGTCTAGATCATTATCATTGATAAAAAGAATCCCTTTAAAACATATTTACAGCAGAGTAATTTGCCAAAGATGGTTCAAGTATTTATAGTACCAATGACTCTGCTGTCACTGAAGAGCCTACGTTCATTGATTGTATCTTGAGCTATGAAATCAAATGGGATCTTAAAAGAGAATTTTAGATAACTCATTTAACTCTGCTTTTAAATTTTACTGTAAAACCAATAAAGTATACTTCTGTTTAAAGGGACATAAATGACAGCATTTACAATTCTCTGAAATAGCCATCTGTTGGATTGAGCCTTTACATTTAAACAATCAACTGCAGCTTCGTGAGGGTGGCAAACTAGAGGTCCTTTGTCTCAGATCAAAATCCCAGTTTTATTAATTATTCAACATTAAAGATGTCTTATTCAGATTAAGAAAATTTTCTGCTTGAGGTTGCAGTGATTTGAAACAGAAACCCATGGATGATACTGTCATTTTTTTAAAAAAGGCATCCAGTATACACACAATGTATTTCAAGTTCCACATCTTCAAAAAAAAGTAGGTGTAAAATTAGCACCCTGTCAGCTTTTTGTAATGAGAAATATTGTTAAGACATGCATTTCATTTATTACAGTTTTACCATATCTAGGCTGCTTCTTGCATTTGACATTGAGATACATTTTGGAGCTACTCCATTAAGCCCAGTCTCATTAATTATCATTTTGTTGGAGTGGGTTCACGAGCCGAGTTCATTTCCGCTTAAGAGGGTTTTTAAGTACACTGTAATTAAAATAAACTCTGGTACAGTTTTTTTATGAATTCTTTGAATGGCGAACACAACGTAGCCAGATGTGAGGCAAACATATTTTGCAATAAAAAAAATAATGCTCCAAATACCTAGGTTGTTCATTACTGTGTTTTTTACACAGATGCAATTTTAATATTGCCCTATTTTGAATTAATAATCTGACAGGTACAGGTAGTGTTGGCAGAGTACCACTCAGATATGTTCCAGGTATATTATGGAGCTATGTTTGAATGTGGTTTTGACAAATTTTTTGGAAAGGTTAGCTAAACATAGAACAATAACCACAAACCTAGAAAAAAAATCAAAATGTTGCCTTAAATTGTTACTTTATCTATTTTTCAAATTAAAGACCATGTGCAAAATACAGAAGCTTCCGGTAAAATAACAAAGTTTTTTTACATGAACATTGGAGATACAATAAATAAAACAGAAAACAAAACTAAATAGCATTTTTCTTGTGTTAACAGAATTGCCAAACCAATAAAAAAATAGCTAACCATGAGTGGTGTTACGCTCAGGCCTGGAGAGAAATGTCCCAAACTGGCTTCCAAAATTCAGAACAATTGGGATGTTTTTACAAAGTGTAAGAAAAAGGATAAAAAGTGAGAAAATAACTTCAGGGTGAACCAAGGCCCAAAAAACAAGAGTCTGAGCATCCAAACAGTAATGACCTGTTTGAAGAGTTTCAGTCAGGTTTTAGAGCTCATCACAGGCGAGGATGACAGAGTACAGACAGTGGACTCAGGACTTTGTGGACTGGTGCCAGCAGAACCACCTCCTAATCAACATGGGGAAAACCAAAATGTTGGTGGTAGACACACTAACACTGGTGAACATCTAGGGTGTGGACATTGAGATAGTGGACTCTTATAAGTACCTGGGTTTTCACCTAAACAATAAACTGGACTGGTTCCACAACTCTGATGCTCTTTATAGGAAGGGTCAGAGCGGCCTCTAGCTGCTGAGGAGGCTGAGGTCTTTTGGAGTCCACGGAGTGCTCCTTAAGACCTTATTTTTCTCTATGGTGGCACCAGCCATCTTTTATGGCATTGTATGTTGGAACAGAAGTTTATCTTCAGATGAGAGGAAGAGGTTGGATAGGCTCATCAGGAAGGCCAGCTCTCTACTAGGGTGCCCACTGGATCCAGTGCAGGTGATGGGAGACAGACGTACTCTGGCCAAAATAACGTCACTGATGGACAGAGTCTCACACCCCATGCATGAAGATGTTGCTGAGCTGCAGAGCTCCTTCAGTGACAGACTGCTGTATCCTAGGTGCATGAAGGAGCGTTTTTGCAGGTCCTTCCTCCCTGCAGCTGTCTCTGACTCTACAACTAGAACTGCTCCCAACAAACTCAAATATGTTCACACCCATGCTGTAATTTGTACTGTTTAACTCTGTAACGGTAACCAAGAGGACCCGTAAAGTCAGCCACAACACAGGAATGGGAGAATGAATATGTTTTATTGATGCTGATTTTCTCTGCAAAGGAAGCTGGGCTGCTGCAGGCTCACTGCGGAGAAACGGTAGAGGTGAGTATAAAAAATCCTCCACAGGGAAAACACGACAAGGCAGATTAGTGCCACTAACCTGCTGCTTGAGGGTCCGCGTTGGGGCGATGTTGGAGCAGGCAGGCAGAGCCTGACCAGCGGTCACGTGGGAGGGAGCGTGGGGTTCCCAAGTGCTCCTCTTCGGACAATGCCGTGGGCAGAAACGCTTGCAGACTTGAGTAGCAGTGAATCGAATCAGGATGGGGCAGGCTAGAAAGAGAGGTCAAGGTAAACAAGCAAGGATCATATACGAAGAGGCAGAAGGCGTTTAACTCATCCAAGGGGCAAGGCTGGAATCAGAGTCGAAAGGGCTGAGAGCAGGTCCGGTTTCCGGGGGGAAAGAAAGGCAGAAAGGAGCCGACTGGGGTGAGACAAAAAACATGGAACTTGAAGAACGCTGGACTTCTACTTGCCACAAAGGTTTTCGATAATCTGGCAGGGGAGTGGAGAGTGAGGAGAGCTTAAGTAGTGGTGAGTGCAAGTGATGTCAATGAGCTAATGAGGTTGATACACAGGTGCACAGCATGAGGCATGATAGCAGGGAGACACAAGTGAGGAGGAAGTGCAAATGAAACGTGGGCCATGACAGTACCTCCCCCTCAAGGTCCGGCTCCAGACGGACCACCAGGTTGGTCAGGATGGTCTCGATGGAAACGCCGAATGAGGGGCTTATCCAAGATATGACGAGCAGGAACCCAGGACCGTTCCTCTGGTCCATACCCCTCCCAATCCACAAGGTATTGAAGTCCACGCCCCCACCGTCTGGAATGCAGGAGACGTCGCACAGAATAGGCGGGGCCGCCAGCGATGAACCGGGCGGGAGGAGGGGGCCTGGAAGGAGGGCACAACCTGGAGGAGACCACTGGTTTGACTCTAGACACATGAAACGAGGGACAGACCCTGAGAGCCCTGGGAAGGTGGAGTCGAACTGCCACTGGGTTAATCACCTTGGAAATGGGGAAAGGACCAACGAAACGAGGAGCCCCCTTACGACTCTCCAACCGTAGTGGCAGGTCCCTGGTTGAGAGCCATACCCTCTGCCCCACTTGATAGTCAGGTGCGGGGACTCGACGTCGGTTGGCAGCCCGGCAGTAAATGGCATTGGTCTTGATTAGGGCGTTGCGGGCCCTCCTCCATACACTGCGACACCTCAGAGCTGCAGCATGGGCCGAAGGAACTGCTGCCAACGTCTCCTGAAGAGAGAACACTGGGGGCTGGAAACCAAAAACAGTAAAAAATGGAGAGAGACCAGTGGCACTGGAAGGGAGAGAGTTAAGGGCGTGTTCCACCCAGGGAAGGCTCTGGACCCACTTGGTGGGATCCTGTTCACATAACATGCGAAGCTTGGTTTCAATTTCCTGGTTTACACGTTCTGTCTGCCCATCAGATTGGGGATGAAAACTAGAAGACTCACATGAATCCCAAGCTGATGGCAGAATTCCTTCCAAAAACGTGAGGTGAACTGGGGACCACGATCAGAGACTATGTCCACAGGGAGGCCATGTAATCTGAAAACCTGTCGAGCCAGTATTTCGCCAAGGTCCTTGGAGGAAGGTAACTTGGAGAGAGGGACCAGGTGAGTCATCTTGGAGAACCGATCTACAATGGTGAGAAGGACAGAATGACCCCTGGAGAGAGGCAGAGCAGTGATAAAATCCATGGATATGTGTGACCATGGATGGTGTGGAATGGGCAGAGGCCTTAGGAAACAGGCTGGTGGACGACGAGATGGCTTGGCCTGGGAACAAACCCGGCAGGCGGAGACGAACTCCCTAACATCCCTTGACATAGTCCTCCACCAAAACCGGTCTTTAACCACGGCTAGGGTCTTAGTGATTCCTGGATGACAGAAAAGGCGAGACGAGTGGCAAAAAGACAATACCTCAGGTATCAGGTGTTCCGGAACAAACAGACGATTGGCAGGTTGATCAACTGGGGAAGGGAACTGCCTGTTTGCCTCCTGGACCCTCTTCTCTAGGTCAAGCCTAGTGACGGCCAACCGAGCAGTCTGGGGTAAGATGAATGCCTCATTCCCCCTTGCCTGCTCCTCTTCTGCCTCTTCAAGGGACTCGTGAATTCGGGACAGTGCGTCTGGTTTTTCATTCTTGGTTCCAGGTCTGTAGGATAAAGCAAAATTAAATCTTGAAAAGAAAAGTGTCCACCTGGCCTCTCTGGGGTTGAGCCTCTTGGCTGACTTGAGATATTGCAGATTCTTGTGGTCTGTCCACACAATAAATGGTTCCTTAGAGCCCTCCAGCCAATGCCTCCATTCCTCTAGTGCCAGTTTAACTGCCAGCAACTCACGATCCCCCACGTCATAGTTCCTCTCAGCAAAGGAAAGACTCCTGGAAATAAAGGCACAGGGGTGAGTCCTACCACTCTGGTGCCTCTGGCTGAGAACCACCCCAACTCCAGAGCTAGATGCGTCAACCTCGACAATGAACGGTCGAGAGGGATCAGGTGAATAGAGCACCGGGGCAGAGGTGAAGAGCTGTTTGAGGTGAGCAAAGGCTTGTTCAGCTGGCTGTGTCCAAGTGAAGGGTTGCTTGGAAGAGGTCAGTGCGTGTAAAGGGGAAACAATGGAGCAGTAGTCTCTGATAAACCTGCGGTAAAAGTTAGCAAAACCCAGGAACCTTTGGAGTTGTTTTCGATTTCGGGGAATTGACCAATCCTTGACGGCTGCCACTTTGCAGGGGTCCATGGAGATCCTGTTGGGGGAGATCCGAAAACCAAGGAAAGACGTGGTTGACTGATGTGTTCTGGAGCAACCAGAGAATTACTGAGCGAAAGTGCTCTTAATGGGTCTTCAGATCCCTTGAAAAAATTAAGATGTCATCGAGGTAGACAAAAACATAATGACCAACCATGTCCCTTAGCACGTTGTTGATTAGGGCCTGGAAAACAGCAGGCGCATTAGTCAGACCAAAATGCATCACCAGGTACTCGTAATGCACTGTGGGGGTGTTGAATGCGGTCTTCCATTCATCTCCATCTCTTATACGAACCAAGTGATAGGCGTTCCGGAGATCGAGCTTGGTGAATGTTGTAGACCCTTGGATGAGCTCAAAAACAGTGTTCATGAGGGGAAGGGGATAACGGTTCTTGATGGTGATTTCATTTAGCCCCCTATAATCGATGCAGGGCCTGAGAGAACCGTCCTTCTTTTCAATGAAGAAAAACCCGGCCCCAGCAGGTGATGATGATGGTCGGACAATCCTGGCCCTGAGGGCCTCAATAATGTATTTGGACATGGCCTGGTTTTCGGGTTCCGTTAGGGAGTAGAGGCGGCCCCTGGGGGGAAAAGTTCCATGCAAAAGGTCAATAGCGCAGTCATAGGGACGATGGGGAGGTAATGAGGGGGCATGGTGCTTGTTGAACACCTCCTTGAGGTCATGATACTCGGGGGGAACGTTGAGTAGGTCAAGACTAGCCCCCTGTTCCTCACGAGAGTCCAAATGTGGGGGGTTGGCGGTAAGGAGATATGAGGAATGACATCCAGTAGCCCAACCCAGAATCTCTCCGCTGTTCCAGTCAATGTGGGGGTTGTGTCTGCGGAGCCAGGATGCTCCCAGAATAACAGGAAACTCAGAGCTGCGAATCATGAGGAAAGAGATTAGTTCTTGGTGGTTGCCTCCAACCACCAATCTAATGGGGGCAGTTCTCTGGGTTATCTGATGTAGAACATGACCATCTATGGCAAGAACGTTAAACTTAGCTGTGGTGGGTTGCAGGGTCAAACCTAACTCAAGAGCGAGTTTCAAATCCATAAACTCAGTGTCAGCACCAGAATCAATAAACACACTGACCTGCTTGGTGACCCCATCAGCTGAGACTTGGGCAGAGAGAGAGTTGAGTGAAGAGGTCTTGCAGTCCAGCCTGTGGCTCAGTAAGCTCCTCTCCTTCCCTACTGAGTCTGGCCTTTTCAAAGGGGCACTTGGCGTAGCTGGTGATTCTCCTTACAGCAGTAAAAACAGAGCTGCAGGCGGAACCTCCTCTCCCCTTCCTCGGTGCTCAGGCGGGTGCGCCCAATCTGCATGGGCTCCACTGGTTCCGGAGCTGGAATCCCTGAAAAAGGGTTCGGACGTGGCCTGGTTCCAGGTTCTGGGCGAAAAGAACGACCCCTCTCGAGTCTGCGTTCATAGATCCTCTGATCAACCCAGGTTGTCAGTTCCTCTAGCTCAGCCAGGCTCCTGGGGGGATCACGAACGGCGAGCTCATCCTTGATCTCATCATTTAGTCCCTGGTAGAAAGCGTCAGAGAGGGCTTCATCATTCCAAAGGCTGTCGCCTGAAATAGAAATCAATTATATAGTCGGTCACCTTCCTCCTGCCCTGTTTTAGCTTGAGCAAGCCCCTGGAAGCCTCCTTGGATGGGGGAGCTGGCTCAAAAACCCTAATTAGCTCCTTGGCAAAGTTATGAAAATTATAACAGAGGAAGGAGTCTCTCTGCCATTCAGCAGTTCCCCAAACTTTGGCCTTTCCGGACAGCAGGGAGATCATAAAAGCCACCTCCGCCCGCTCTGTGGGAAAAGAGGAAGGTTGGAGCTCGAAATGTATCTCACATTGGGTGACAAAAGGCTGACAAAAGGCTGACATTGATCTTGTTCCCCTTTAAAAACCTCAGGTGGAGTCAAACGTGGTTCCTTCACTGGAAGAACCTGAACCTGGGGAGTCAAACCGGAGACTGTTGGGGGAGCAGCTGCCTGTGGGGCTGGGATGGAAGACATCCTAGTTAGTAAGCCCATAATCTCCTGCATATTGGCCTCTAACTTAGTAATGGCAGCTTCTACGCCTGAACGCCATTCCTGTGTGAGCGACGGGTCCATATTGTGGCCAGATTATACTGTAACGGTAACCAAGAGGACCCGTAAAGTCAGCCACAACACAGGAATGGGAGAATGAATGTTTTATTGATGCTGATTTTCTCTGGAAAGGAAGCTGGGCTGCTGCAGGCTCACTGCAGGGAAACGGTAGAGGTGAGTATAAAAAATCCTCCACAGGGAAAACACGACAAGGCAGATTAGTGCCACTAACCTGCTGCTTGAGGGTCCGCGTTGGGGCGATGTTGGAGCAAGCAGGCAGAGCCTGACCAGTGGTCACGTGGGAGGGAGCATGGGGTTCTCAAGTGCTCCTCTTCGGACGATGCCGTGGGCAGAAACGCTTGCAGACTTGAGTAGCAGTGAATCGAATCAGGATGGGGCAGGCTAGAAAGCGAGGTCAAGGTAAACAAGCAAGGATCATACACGAAGAGGCAGAAGGCGTTTAACTCATCCAAGGGGCAAGGCTGGGATCGGAGTCGAAAGGGCTGAGAGCAGGTCCGGTTTCCGGGAGACAGAAAGGCAGAAAGGAGCCGACTGGGGTGAGACGAAAAACTCTTGAATCCGAGAGGCAAAAACAAGGTCATACACAGGGAGAGCAAAAAACATGGAACTTGAAGAACGCTGGACTTCTACTTGCCAAAAAGGTTTTCGATAATCTGGCAGGGGAGTGGAGAGTGAGGAGAGCTTAGGTAGTGGTGAGTGCAGGTGATGTCAATGAGCTACTGAGGTTGATGCACAGGTGCACAGCATGAGGCATGATAGCAGGGAGACACAAGTGAGGAGGAAGTGCAAATGAAACGTGGGCCATGACAAACTCTCCAAATTAACATTTTTGCTGCTGTTATTTGCACATCTGTTTTCTCAGTTTATATTCTGTCAACTTCTTGTAAATAATATGTTTACTTTTTAATGCACAACTACACATGTACATTCTGTAAATATGATGACTTTTTTTAAATTATCCTATTCAGATGTACATTTAAATAACTGCACAGTACTTTGGTTTTTGTAATTTTGTCCTTAATATACATTCTTAATTCTGTTTTTATACTTAAAAAAAACTTTTTCAATAGGATTATTCTATTCTATTCTATTATATTCTATTCTATTATATTCTATTCTAGGCTTGAACATGTTGAAGGGATCAAACCAACAGCACTGGGCTGGTTTAAATCTTATTTGTCTGACAGATTTGTTCATGTAAATGATAAATCTTCACACTCAAGGGTGGAACAATTCTTTTTAATATATACATTACTGTTCAAAAGTTTAGGCAGGTGTAAAAAATGTTGAAACAAAGAGTGCATTCAGACATTTAAAATAATGATTATTTATTTTTATCAATTTACAAAATACAAAGAAAGCAAACAAAAGAAAAATCTAAATCAAATCAATATGTGTTGTTACTACCTTTTGCATTCAGACCAGCATCAAATATGTTAGATTCACTTGCACAAAGTCATGGATTTTGTTGGATTATAGTCAGGTGTATGAACCAACTAATTGTACCAAACAGGTGCTAAGTATCATCAATGTCACAGGTAGGTCAAAACACATTCATTAACTGAAACAGAAACAGCTGTGTAGGAGGCTTAAAACTGGGAGAGGAACAGCCAAACTCTACTACCAAGGTGAGGTTGTGGAAGATATTATCATGAAATGGCAAGATTGAGCGCAACAACAAGACACAAGGTAGTTGTACTGCATCAGCAAGGTCTCTCCCAGACAAATATTTCAAAGCAGACTGGGTTTTCAAGATGTGCTGTTCAAGCTCTTTTGAAGAAGCACAAAGAAAGGGGCCACATTGAGGATCATAGATGCAATGGTCAGCCAAGGAAAGTTAGTGCAGCATATGAAAAACACATCAAACTTATGACCCTTCAAAATCAGAAGATGCCCAGCAGTGCAATCAGCTCAGAAATGGCAGAAACCAGTGGGACCCAGGTACACCCATTTACTCTATGGAGAAGTCTGGCCAGAAGTGTTGTTCATGGAAGACTCCTCTGACATGGAAACAAGGCCAAGTGACTCAAGTATGCATTATAACATAGGAACTTCAAAATTTGAAATATTTGGCTATAGCAGAAAGCAGTTTATTCATTGAAGGGCTGGAGAGCTGTAGAGTGTCTGCAGGCAACAAGGAAGCATGGTTGAGGTTACTTGAACATTTGGGTCTGCTTTTTGTTGTCCAAATAGAGTTTGAGATTTCGTGAGGATTAATGTTTTCAATGCAGAGAAATACAGGCATATACTTGTCCATCATGCAATACCATCAGGGAGGCATCTGGGATTACATGAATAGAGAGAAGGATGTGAGGAAGTCTACATCCACAGAAGATCTGTTGCTAGTTCTCCAAGATGTTTGGAACAACCAACCAGCCGAGTTCCTTTAGAAACTGTGTGCAAGTGTACCTAGAAGAATTGATGCTGTTTTGAAGGGAAAGGGTGGTCACACCAAATATTGATTTTATTTTATTTAGATTTATCTTTTTGTCATTCACTGCTTTTTGTGTTTTGGTGCAAATAAATGATTGACACTTGCATTTTTGAAAGCATTCTTTGTTTACAACAGTTTTTCCACAAAAAAACCATGTATGTATGTATGTATGTATGTATGTATGTATGTATGTATGTATGTATGTATGTATGTATGTATGTATGTATGTATGTATGTATGTATGTATGTATGTATGTATGTATGTATGTATGTATGTATGTATGTATGTATGTATGTATGTATGTATGTATGTATGTATGTATGTATGTATGTATGTATGTATGTAAAGATTTAACAGATTTTAAACAATGTTTACTCCAATCTGTTTTTGAACCACAGATTCTTGGAGAATACTATTACAATGCATTGTGTGGCCCAGAACAAGGCTGTCCATTTGTGACCCTCAGAATTCATTTTAGGAAAAAAATTAGAACACAGTGTGTTTGCTAGACAGTATGGATTGGTGCCAGCGGTGAGATGCAATACTTTGCCCCACACCCAATGTCCTAAACTTGTTTTTGTAATTTCAAACAATACACGAGAGGCAAGCAACACCCATGGGGCTTCAAAGTGTGTATGACAACTGGCATACAGTGGCTTGCAAAAGTATTCGGCCCCCTTGAACTTTTCCACATTTTGTCACATTACAGCCACAAACATGAATCAATTTTATTGGAATTCCACGTGAAAGACCAATACAAAGTGGTGTACACATGAGAAGTGGAACGAAAATCATACATGATTCCAAATTTGTTTTACAAATAAATAACTGAAAAGTGGGGTGTGCGTAATTATTCAGCCCCCTGAGTCAATACTTTGTAGAACCACCTTTTGCTGCAATTACAGCCACCAGTCTTTTAGGTTATGTTTCTACCAGCTTTGCACATCTAGAGACTGAAATTCTTGCCTATTCTTCTTTGCAAAACAGCTCCAGCTCACTCAGATTAGATGGACAGCGTTTGTGAACAGCAGTTTTCAGATCTTGCTACAGAGTCTCGATTGGATTTAGATCTGGACTTTGACTGGGCCATTCTAACACATGGATATGTTTTGTTTTAAACCATTCCATTGTTACCCTGGCTTTATGTTTAGGGTCGTTGTCCTACTGGAAGGTGAACCTCCGCCCCAGTCTCAAGTCTTTTGCAGACTCCAAGAGGGTTTCTTCCAAGATTGCCCTGTATTTGGCTCCATCCATCTTCCCATCAACTCTGAACAGCTTCCCTCTCCCTGCTGAAGAGAAGCACCCCCAGAGCATGATGCTGCCACCACCATATTTGACAGTGGGGATGGTGTGTTCAGAGTGATGTGCAGTGTTAGTTTTCCACAGCCCATGCAGTGACAAGTCCCTGGGCCCCGGAGACCCGGGGTCCGCCACCCCCTAGCAGGGACCCGACCAGGGATCGGCCGACGATGGGTGGCGGCGGCGCGTGGCGGCCGTTGGCCGGCCGTGGCCCCCGCAGCGGTGCCGGATTCCCACTACCGACATCCCAGTGCCCCACCCCTACCCCACGTCGGGGCGCCCCACCAATAGCCACAGCGGATGGACAGCATCCCCAGGCCAAGCCCAGCCAGCACCTGGACACCAAGTTGTATGAGATCCTTAATCCTTATCCCGTGCAACGCAGAGTGCTGAGACCAGGCGTCCAACCAAGCTCAATCAAACCCACCAATGAACCGACCACGCACAAAACGTACAGAACAGGTGATCAAACAAGCAGAGACGCAGGATCCGTATCCCGCCGAGCCAGCGAACACTTCTTTTAGGGCATCAGAGTAAAGGGGACAAAGTATGACTTTGTTATTATTCTTCCTACAGGAGTGTTCCCATAGAACTGGTTCAAACTGCAGGATTTTTTAATTGTTGCAAGAGGTGTGAGGATTCCGGTGTGTACAGATGCAATCTTGGGCTTAGGTTACCATTACTAAATATTTTAATAATCGGTACCATGAGCTTTTCAGTGATGCTGTTATTTGTATTTATATATCTATTTGTGGGTTGTGAAGTTCTCAGTTTGCATTGTTTGATTTGTTTGTTGTTCTTTCCTCTCCCTGCCATCCTGTGGGTGTGGAGGCGGACTCGGATGTTTTCTTTGTTCCCCTTCCTCTCTTGTATCTTCAACTCTCTTCATCTTCTTTCTTTTTTTCCCTTTTATTTTCCGTCTCTGTCTCCATAATATCAGAAAAAAAACCACAGCAATTTCTTATAAAGATTTCTCATACATATATATCAAGTGGAGTACTAGAGCAAAAGCCATAACGCTCCACTTGTGAAAGTAAATCTGTTGGGCTTCTACTTGGTACTCAGATACCAATTCTGAGCGCCACACTGCCAGACAGGACATTTAAAAAAATTGTTGCAAGAGTTTCAGACCGCACACACTGCGATAAAAAAGTAATGGATATTCCTTCTTTGGTCCTACATGTGTAGTGTGCAGCCGCACGGTAATGACACAAACCGATTTTACTCACAAACATTCCAAGCTCATACAGGAAATCTCACAAAACCTCATGATATGAAACGTGACTAAAGTCAAAGGAGTAAATAAATATGAATGCCGAGGATGAGGCATTGGCAATAGTTTGTGGACTAGTTAACATAGAAAAAATTTAAATCTTAGCATTGGATAAAGCAGCGGACACAGCAGGAGAATGGGCTCTACTTGCTATATAAACATATGGAGGTGAATTACTGTTTTTTGTTTTTTTCCACTGGGAAACGTCGTTTTACACTTTGCTCTGACTGATCTCTGTTTCTATGCATTTGTGGACTGTGGTCAAGTGAGGCGACACTTGCAAATAATAATATATGCTTCAAAGGCATATCCGCGCATCCCTGCCTATCACCTCGCTTTCTGAATGGTTGGGCATACCATTCAACAGGCTGTATGCTTGTTTGCTTTTGCAACACACCACACACACTGTGATACAAGGCCAAGACAATCCAAAATGTTGAATATCCCCGATTTGCAATTGGAGCGGTCCCGGCGTCTTTCCAAGTAGACCAGATTGCTCTTAACACACCACACACAGCAGGAATATCTGTTAGGATTATCTTAAGAGCCATCCCGATAATCAAAGCATGTCATCTAAAATCGACCTAAAAATCCTGCTGTGAGTTACAGAACCTGATCTAAATAAGTTAGCATAATTTATGACAAACTACATGAGATACGTTTGGCTCCATTTGAATACACAAATGTAATGAATGCTAGCTAGTGTAAATACAATTATCTGGAATAGTAAGTAAGAAACAATCCAGCTTAAATATGGTTCAAGTCTTTCCAAGCCCAACCCAGATCCATCATTTCCTTTTCCTTGACTTTTCCAACAACTTCTCTGAGAGCCACTTATCAGCCTGCTATATGTTCCTGCTATATGTTTCTTCATTTTCTTTTTTTGGCACAGAACTCTTACACTTTGACAGGATACAGAACAGATAACACTACTAGAAAGGCTAGGAGAGAGTCTTATAAATATACTCCACTATGCAAATACAATTTATTAAAGGTTAATGTAAAATGAGATTCACTTGCATGTGCATCTTATTTCTGTCTTTCCAACTTGGAGGGTTGTCTTTCCCATCAGTAAAATGGAGGTGAAGGCAGGCATGCCTTCCAGGCATATCTGATGTGTTGGATTTCAATGAGGGTTCTCCAGAGTCCAAAGTCAATGAATAACCTCAGTAGTGCAATCGCTTGAACTGACAGGAAATGCCTGGGAGCAGAATAACTGCAGAGTCGATGCAATCAACTCCACCAACAAAATCCCACTGTTACTTTTTTTGTTGTTTTTTTGTTTTGACAACACATAAGGTGCCAAAACAGAACTTAGGTGCCAAACTGATGGAAGTTAAAAGCTGTGTTGAAAATAGTTAAAGAAACAAAAATTCAGCAAACAGAATTAATAAAATTTTTTTTATCAGAATGAATTGAAGCAGATGCCAAGTGGTCTTTGGGGAGCTGATGGGAGAATGGCAATTCCAAACAGTGATTATTTTTTATTTTCATATGGCTGGCACATAAGGCATTCAAAAATGATGAGTGATGTATATTTTGTGAACAGACAAATATATTTACCAAAAAAAATCTAAATCAACAATAGAGTGTCTTAGGGATTATGTTCTAAATGTTTAGTAAAAATGTGTACAATAACTGAAACATCCTGAGGTGATTCATTCTGTTTACTAATGTCCTTGATCACTTCTAGGAACCAAAACATATCCTACATATAAAGGCAAATGATATAATCTGGTGTGTAAAAACAAGTCATGTGTGAATACTATTCAGTGAATAGTGTAGTGACCACACCTACTCAGCATAACTTTCCTTGTCCATTTGTGGTGTTCTTATACCACTTTGAGTAGAGACATGGCTGGGGTCTCTTTGCAAAGAAAACACTGTGAAATTTCTCCCAGAACAATGATAATATGTCTAAGTGCTATTGTTACCAAGTAATATGATTTTTAAGACACTGGAAAAGATTAAACTAATTCTAATTCTAACCTTGATTGGCATATAGCATTGGAATCACAAGACTCTTAGCTTCCCAATAATATAAATTATGCAAAAGTTCATAGATGTTAGAAGTCAGAAGATCGGTGGGTTTAAACCCTGAAGTGGGACGAGCCCACTGGTGGGCCGCAGGAATGCTCATGGGTCAGCTGTACAGCACAGATGGGATAGGTTGGTGAATCTAGCAGCAGCAAGAGTTTTGATGAATATTAAAGAGAGATCTCATTTCTCCTGTTTTAGCCTCCCTTCATTGGCTCCTTGTTGAATCCAGAATATAATTTAAGATCCTCCTTCTTATATATAAAGCCCTCAATAATCAAGCTCCATCATACACCCAAGATCTGATTGTTCCCAACAGAGCACTTCGCTCTCAGACTGCAGGTTTATGGGCTTAACAGATGGGAGGTGAATAGTGGGTCTTCCGTGGTTTTGATTGGCTGTTAGATTGGAGGGAACTTTAAGGTATCAAAGCAGATCAGGGGTGAAAATGCGGCAGATATGAAGTGTCACAAGATTTTGCTAGAGTTAAGTGGAATCTTACTTCTGACTTTGGTATGTAAGAAAAGAAAAAGATCTCTATATTCTTTCGTAGAAATATTGTAACGCTCTGGGAAATCTGACACAGGAAATATGAACTTTTCCTCCATGTTTTCCTGGAGATGACTGAGTAGCATCCTGTCAGCTCATTGGTCAGTCAATGAAACCTCCACTGATTGGTCCTTGTCTGAAGGACAGTGATGAAAAGTTAAACTTTTCTCATCTTTCTGGGTTCGCATCGCAGACCTGCGTGTGCACGATACATGCATGAGCACCACATTTTTGCATGATTTTCGCTTGTCACTTAGCTAGAAGGAGCCTCGCTGTTATCGCTTTGTCACGTACAGTATAGACCAAAGGTTTGGACACACTTTCTCATTCAATTGAATGAGAAAGTGTGTCCAAACTTTTGGTCTATACTGTATGTCCTGTTGAAAATGTATGGAGGAGAGGCGATGTCGGCTCCCATGGGTCAAGCCTATTACTTTGGTCTCAGACTGCAGGTTTACTGGTGGTTCCTAGGATTTCTAAAAGCAGAATGGGAGGCAGATCTTTTAGTTATCAGGCTCCTCTCCTGTGGAACTTCCAGTTTTAGTCCATGAGGAGGACACTCTACATTTAAGGCCACGCTTGAAACTTTCCGTTTTGATAAAGCTTATAGTTAGAGTTACTTAGGTCATCCTGAGCTATGTCTGTAGTTATGCTGCTATAGGCTTAGACTGTTGGAGGACAGACTAACCACTTTTCTTCACTCTGCTACTCTTCTCTTCTACTACTCTCCAGTTGCCTGATTTGCTGTTATTTCGACTGTTAACTTAGTTTTTTCTCAGTGTTTTTCTCTCCATAGAAGCTACACCTGGTCTTGTATCCTTCCTTTGCAGCAATGCCCAGTGACTGAACATCCTCCGTGTCCTGTTATCAACATTTTACTTTCTTTAATATAGAAAGTACTCTTACAACAGTTCTTTTGTTCTTTTTGTGTTTCTACTCTGTCTTCTTGAACCCCCAGACGGTCGTGGCAGATGGCCGCTCGTACTGAGCCAGGTTCAGCTGGAGTTTCTTCCTGTTAAAGGGGAGTTTTTCCCCACCACTGTTGCTACATGCTTGCTCAGTATGAGGGATTGCTGAGGGATTGCTGTGGTTGGAGTCTGCATCAACGAGGCGCAACTGCCAATCTATGACTCGATGCAATCTGCCAGGATTCCTTACATAGAAAACTAGCCAAAACTTTTAAACTGACTGGAACTTTTGTATTGAAATTACTTTCTTGTAAAGTGCCTTGAGATGACATCTGTTGTGAATCGGCGCTATATAAATAAAATGAATTGAATTGAATTAACACTAGGAAAAAAAACTTAAGGATTAAAAATAATAATTAGAATTGTAGTAATAATAATAATAATAATAATAATAATAATAATAATAATAATAATACATTTTACAAATATAAATAAAATTCCTTTCCGAATTGTGTTGTTTCTGAGCAGGAAAAATCTATCCAATTCAATTCAGTTTATTTATATAGCACTGATTGTGTCAGGGTTCGAAGATAAGAAGATAAACTGAAAAACCCTAGCAGAAATATGTTGTATTAACAAAAAAGATAAAACTACTGATTTCATTGTAATTCCATGAACAATCATTTTATTTTGGGTGAAGCAAAATAGGCAGAAATAGTTCAGTTTAGCATATTTTAGTAAAGCTTTTATGCAAATGTATTGTTATTTTGACCTTTTGTGACTCAGGATTTTCAAATTAATTCAAAGGAATGCGGCTAAAAATGACAGCTTTGAGTTAATTCTGTACTTAATTCAGCTTCGAGATGTGTGATATCTGGGCTTTGAATAAACTCATAACTGACATCAATATAAGTTGTGGATAAACTCCCTTTGAAAGGTGTGTACATACATATATATATATATATATATATATATATATATGGTATATTGTATTGTATATTGTAATTGACTCAGTTCTTATCAAAAGGTAATTGTGTTTGAGATTTATCATAAATCATAAACAGCTTGGATCAAAATATAGAAATGGATTTTTGAAAAAATAACTTCATATCACATGTTCCAGGAGGAAGACTAGATCTTTTGGGCTAAATGATAATTAGTGCAGATGTTGCAAACTGCAATGCCAGCCTTTTGTGGAAAAAAAAACAAACAAAACGTTTTTATCTGAAAAATACTGTGAAACATAATGATTTGCTTAAAATACGCGAGCCAGAAAGCTAAATCAAATTTGGAAAGGTTTGAACCATAAAACCAAGAAATGAGGATTTGTTGTTTTACTTGTGGCTTTAAGGTAAAAAATCAAATAAAAATATAATTTAGGCATAAAGTTAATACTTTAAAAATATATTTTAATTCAAAGTAATACCATTATGTGCTATGCAATATTTCAAACTATTTTAATACACAACTTGGTTCTCAGTAACATTTTTTGCTATTTTAGTTGTTGAATAAAATCAGTACAAGTTCAACTGGTTACACAAAAAGCCATGTATAGTAATTGCACTGCTCTGAAGGTCTTCATAAAAACTCAATACCAATGCATTCTCATTCCTGACAATTTATTCTTCTAGAGTACTTGTCAGAATTGCTTTAATACTCAATATCAACTCAGATCTCTTCTGAGTCCCACTTAATCCAATGATATTACCACTTTGCACCCAATCAAACCCTCCTGAATTAATTTACTTTTTATAAATTCTTCACCTGCTGTTGTGAATTGCTGTTTAGAGAAGAACTTCAAAAACATCAATAATTTTCTATATATTTTGCAGAGAGGAATGTCAAATAAACTACTACAAATCTGCATACAATATTACAGCTTATAAGGTAAGTGGATTTTTTTAAATTGAATTTTGAAGTTTGAAGAGTGAGGTTAATTAATCTTTTAGATTAAGATTGCATTATGGCCAAAAGATTCCATGAGCCTAAATGGCTCTGGTGATGAACACACATATTTTAAATACTCAACAGCGTGATGAAGAAAGCTTAAGTACCAAGGAAGTAACAGATCTCCAAACAATAATCCAGTTACAGTGTTAAATGTCTGAACCACACCTGGCCATTTGTTTTTGTAAAACCTTTATGTCCTAGTTGAAGCACAGCACTGATGAAGTGAGTTGGAGCAACAATAATTCTCATAAAGGTTTCAGACTGATCATGTGGAAACCCTCCCCAGCATAAATATATGTAGATGTTTTGCTCGGTTACCATTTTTTCACAGTTTTCAGGGGAGATAAAAAATAACCTTTATTGATGCCTGGACGATAATACATGGCTTTTGCTTTAAGAACTGCAGAACTATTTCCTTGGAATATCTTAGCACCATCACGAATGAAATAACTACACCATTGTTCTTTCCTGACGTTCGTCATAGGTTTTTTACCTTAGGAACCAGGATGGTGTAGTTAAAGTTGCATGTACAAACACAGCTTGAACACATGCAAGTATTGCCTAATTCAGTGTTTCCCAGCCCTGTCCTTAAACCACACTGCCCTGTATGTTTTAGATGTTTCCCTGGTCTAACACACCTGCTTCAGATGGTTGCATTTCAGCAAAACTCTGTTAATCAGGCATCAGTTGAAATCAGGTGTGCTGAAGCAGGGAAACATCTAAAAGATGTAGACCAGTGAGCTTTGAGGAGCAGGGTTAAAAAACACTGGTCTAATTTATACCTCCTCATATGCTCTTCTGTCCATTCTACCGTGAAGCTTTTGTGAAGTAAATATGGTCATCTGTAACCGCACACCTAGGCCTGCTAGGGGCCTCTTCAGACATTCGTGTGCAGTCCATATTTTTGCATTGGCTGTGTGTGCCGATGGAGACAATAATAGTCCCAGTCAGAGGTTGCCCCCAGACGTACAGCAGATAAAGAAAAACATGGGTCAGATCACGACCAGAGGAAGAAAAACGACAAAGAAGCTGTTTCTTCAAGAATACAGTGAGGAGAGATCTGCTCTATTGCCAGTGTGGATAATTTATCTCTCAGGGACAACACGGATATAAAAATTACATTGATTTTCTGATGAGAAATCACTTTATTCTTCCCATTTAGTCATTTTCTTCTCTTCCTCGACGCAGGTAGAGTATAATCCAGTGCATAATTATCCTTTATGATATGGTTTGCTTTAGTGACAACTTTAGTGACAACTTTATATCTATTACTTGAATGTGGTTATTTAGCTGACCTGAAAAAAGTATAAATATTAGAACATGCTTGTCCAGAAGTTTTAAGTGGCTTTTTCAAACCATTAATAACCGCTATGATTTGTTTTTAACTGGCTAGTAAGCAATGTCTCAGAGTCCAGCTGGATGTAGTATCCTTTGATGCTGACAAAGAAAAGCGGTAGATCTGTCTTTGATCTGTAGAACAACTCTAAACTAGGACCAGAAGATGAAGACTGCTACCATCAATTGACCGGTAGAGCATCAGGTTACCTTGGAAACTCTGGATGTACGTTGATGGAGAAACATTGCTGACCAAGGAGTGAAGCTGATTGCTTATGGAAGGCAAGGCAATTTTATTTCTATAGCACACTTTCAACAACAAGGTATTTCAAGGTGCTTTACAAGATTAAGATAAAGTCAAAACAGCAATAAAGCATAAAACATACACAGAGCATATGACACATAAAAACATTACTCAAAGCAGAAATGACTTTAGGGTAAAGTAAAAACCGCAATAAAGCATGAAGGACACACAAAACATATGACACATCAAAACATTACTCAAAGGCAGCTCTAAACAGATATGTTTTCAGTTGTGATTAAAAAGAATTCAGTGTTTCAGCAGCTTTGCGGTTATCTGGAAGTTTGTTCCAGATTAGAGGAGCATAGAAACTAAAAAGCTCCTTCTCCGTGTTTGGTTCTAATTCTAGGGATGTTGAGTAGACTTGAATTAAAGGACCTGAGTGGTCTGGGGGGTTGGTATGGGGGCAGTTGATTTTCAAGATACTTTGGCGCTAAGCCATTTAATGATTTATAAACTAGTAAAAATATTTTGAACTCTATTCTCTTAGCTACAGGGAGCCAGTGTAAGGACTTTAGAACTGGGTTGATGTGCTCTACTTTGCTGGTTCTACCGAGGGCACGAGCAGCAGCATTCTGAATCAGCTGGAGCTGTCTAATTGACTTTTTAGGAAGACCACTGAGGACTTTATCACTGGATTGTTTCAACCGCCACAAAAGAAAAAACTTTAAATTGGAAAATTGATTTTCACAAGAAATCAGAATTGAGCATTTAACCTGCAATGGGAACATAGCAGTGCTGCTCCTGCTCCTGTCAGTCAGCAGGGCTGCAGTTTACCTGCTCATACTGTGTGAATGCATCATTTAGTGTTTGGTCTTGCTGTTTGATTCTGCATTTGGGTTAAAATAACGTTTATGTCATTGAGTGACCAGTGGCTGGCTGCTCCAGCCAATAATGCGATTCACATACGGATTTACGCAGCTAATCAATCGATATTTGTGCTACATTTCAAGCATCCAGCGCAGACTGTAAAAGAGGCTTTAGTGTAATGAATCGTATCATAATAGCATCGAGAAATCGTCTTGAAGTGGACCATTTGGATCAGCTGATGTGCATAAAATCAAAGCTGCAAGCAGATGAGGCCATCAACCTGGACAACGTGTACAACCACTGGATACATGAGAAGAAAAGACAAAAAAAATAAGGTGAAATTTAAGTCCTCAATTAGATTTGTGCTTATCTAGTGTCATTTATTTACAATGTTCATTTATGAAAACTGATCATTAAATAATGTCACCAGTTTATGAGTAGCAGAAATACAAATAATGGTGTGATTATATAGTGTATTTTGCAAGCAAAAAGTTATAGGACCCTCTCCCAGACCACTTTTACCCAGTGCACTGCAATAACTTCACACAATGCCTCATCCTTATAATACAAGCCAGACCTTTATAATAAAAATGTTAAGTGTGTTTTCAAAATTTGAGTTCATAGTTAGCTTGGCTTACTTGGCAGTTCAGGTTTCTCCACAGTTACAATGACATATTTATACTTACAATTGTGTTAACACACTACACAGGTCATGAATAAGATCTTTGTCATTTTCATTGTAAGTGGGATAATGTAGTTAATTAAAAAGTATTCTCACAGACATTTAAATGCTGTAATTTGATTATTTTGATAAACTATGTAAACTGGATGGATGCAATGCTGGCATGACCACAGTGCACACATTTGATTTTGCTCACAATGGTCAAAGGGACCGCTCAGGGCATTTGTGTGTTTGCTCAGACACATGAAAAATTAGAGGGAACATTGGTGAGGACGCTGTTGCAGTAATCAATCCGACTAAAGGTAAATACATGGATGAGTTTTTCTAGGTCCTGTTGCGACATCAGTCCTTTAATCCTGAAATGTTTTTCTGGTGATAGAAGGCTGACCTTTTTATTGCCTTTATATGAACCTGGAGGTTCAGGTCTGAGTCCATTACTACATCTAGATTCCGTGCCTGATCAGTAGTTTCTGGCTGTATTAACTGAAGCTTTGTGCTGACTGTTGATCGTTCCTCTTTAGGTCCAAAAGTAATTACTTCTGTCTTGTTTATTTTTTGGCACATCCATCGATTTGCTTGATGCATTTACTTAGGGTTTGGATGGGTTTAAAGTGACCTTCTGACATTGTAATGTAGAGCTGAGTATCATTTGCATAGTTATGATAGCTAATCATATTGGTTGTTATAATCTGAGCTAGTGTGTGCATACAGATATTAAATAAGGGGGCCCCAGGATTGAACCCTGGGGCACCCCACATGTTATTTCTGTTCGTTCTGATGAAAAGTTTCCTATTAAAACAAAGAAATCCCAGTTCTTTAAGTAAGTCTCAAACCAGCCAAGTACTGTACCAGAGAGTCAAACCCAGTTCTTCAGTAGTTCCAAAAGTACATCATGATCAACAGTGTCAAATGCTGTGTCTGAAAACACAGACCAGAGGATGATGTTGGCTGGCTGTTTTATTTGGCAAGCACTGAAATGCAGAGGAGACGAACGTGATGCAGGCTGGTTGGAGCCGAGAGGGATGATCCGTCTGGAAGAGAGAAGACAGGATTAGTTTGGAGCATAAACACAGAATGCGTGTCACAGGAGCAGTTCAGGGCTGGAGGACCAGGTGACTGAACAGGGTGCAGGTAAGTGAAGGCTCCTTAAATGTGGCAGATAAACCAATGGAGGAGAAGGCTGTTAATTGCTGCAGGTGGAGGTAGCTCGAGCTGATGAGCGTTGACATGCTGTGCTGAGGTCCAAAAGTACCAGGACTGTGGTTCTACTACAGTCTGTATTGATGCAGATGTCATTGAAAACTTTGAGGGCAGTCTGAGTGGTGTGGTGAGCATGGAAACCAGACTTAAAAAACATCAAATTGGTTGGTCATTGTTAGGAAGCTATTCAACTGTTGAAACACAGCTTTTTCAAAAATCTTCCTGATGAATGGCAGACTAGAAATTGGCCTGTAGTTTTGTATTAAAGTGTTATCCGGGTTATTCTTCTTCAGCCGTGGTTTAATAACTGCTGTTTTTAATGCCTGGGGGAAGACACCTGACTGAAGGGATGAGTGCACTATTTGATTTCGATCAGACCCAATGACAGGGAAAACTTTCTTAAGGAAAACTGTGGGTAGGATATCAAGACAGCAAGAGGAGGAGCTTAATTGGTTCGTGATTTCTTCAAAGTTTTTTTGGTTTAAATCATGGGATTCCGACATTTTCTCTACATTGGTGTTGATTGAGGATAACAATGGTAGTGGGTTTGGTACTGAGGTACAAACTGACCGTCTAAATGTTAGAGTCTTTTCAGGGCTGGTAAATTCATTGTAGGCCGAAGTTATAAAGAGTGTCACCTAGGGTTTGTGCAAGTCTATCTTGGGGGTTGTCGGTGTGGAAGTTCAAGTCCCCACAATGATTAATTGATCATAGTCGATACGTATTACAGAAAGAATGTCGCTGAAATCATTAAACAAGTTAGAGTTAAGTTTTGGGGGTTTAAGTAAACTTAGAAATAAAGCTTTGTTAGGCTCATTTATCTGGGTAGCTAGGAATTAAAAAGAGTAAAATGTGCCCCAGGATACCTTTTTAAAGTTCATTGAAAAATTGTGGCTACGCCTCCACCTCATCTGTGTTTCCTGCTCTTGCTTAAAAAAATTTGGAGGAGTAGATTTTATTAATGCAGATGTTTCATTATTTACGTCTAGCTAGGTTTCTGATAAAAAAGGGTGTGCATATTATGTTCAGTGATGAATTCATTGATTAGAACTGACTTTCCTGATAGAGACCTAATGTTTAATAAAGCTAATTTAAGTAGTTTGATGATGGGTAGCTGAACCTTCTGACAGGTGATGAATTTGAGATTTTGTTTAATATGAGAGCGTTTGACTTTAGTTTTTTGTTCTCTACTGCTTTTAAGCACTGAAATACTACTCTCAGGGAGGCTGGGCAACTTCTGGGAGTTGATGGGAGTAGGATTACTGTCCGGTCCCCTTCTATATCAGATGTCTTTTATTACTTTAATTAGATGTCTTTCATTAGTTGGGGCAGGGGCAGAGTAAACTCAGTGTTAGTCCCAGAGGATTGATGAAGTCCAAGGTTTGGTGTTAGTTGTGTCCCAATTCTATTTTGTGTCTTCAGTTTATCTGAGAAATTTCGGATGACGTTAGAATGCTTGAAGAACGCTGTGGTGAGCGCTGTACGTCTTTGCTAGCTGCTGGTGTAGTCATAGAAAAGGTAGGAAGTGTTTGTTCTATGTCAGTCTCTGTGGGTCGTGCATCTGTCTGGGCTGGTGGCTTCATCTTGACTTGGTGTGTGTGGGGAAGTGTTTGTTCTCTGGTAGTATCCACGGAACATGCTTCGAGGTCAGCCCTTGGGTGCTTTATTAAGGGTTTAGCTTTCTGATTTAGATAACAGAAAATATTTTAGTTCAGCAGTATGACAGCAGATCCTCCTGCTGCCTGAAATAAGACAGACATTGCTTTCCCTTCCACATTCTGTTTGTGTGGTGTTTTACCCCCCTCCCTCCCAAAAAATGGTGTGTGATTGTCTACATTCAGCTTTTGTAATGCTCCTGGTTGATGTAATTGACCACTTCCTCTCGAGCCTTTGTCATTCTTTTCCCATTACCCCAATAGGTTGCCGGTTAAGTACCTTTGCCAGGGTTCATTATTTAAATTCGGTTGGCACATTCTCCCATTAATTAAGTTGGAAATATGCCACCCAGGAAGCAGGAGGAAAACCTTTCCAAGGGTGGCTGTAGGCAGGTTAAGAGCTAATGTTGTCCAAAACTGATAAAAGCAGAAATAATTTCCTATGCTGTATTTGTGTTAATCACACCCACTACATTATCAGCCGACACTACATAAAAGTCCACAAATCTCGCAGCTTCTCCTCTCATGCATACTACAGTACATATGAGAGTCATATTCCTTGATAGCAGTTTACAAATAAAGCACATGTGGCTTGACACATTAGTTCATGTTAAGGCAAGACACTACAGGCAAAAACATGAATTTTTCGTGACCTGGTCAATTTTGAGATTTGTGGATATTTAACATCCTTAGCCTGTTGACTTTCAGAATAAAACAAACTACAACTCTGAAACACCTCTAAAATCTACTATTTTTTTCATTTTAGTCCGGGTGAGACAACAGATTTGGCATTCTATATTCCGTCTAAAAGCCCCCAAAAAAGAAAAAGAAAAATGTCAAAAAAATGTATGCCTGTTTAAATTAATGACCAATCACAAAAACAAACAAGGGATTCAAGGATCATTTGTACTTCACATTGCACTGAATTATCTAATGCAAATCTTTAATTGCGTTTTTCTCAAAATTAGTTTTTTCCAACATTCAAAACGAATAATCTTGAAATCAGTTATACCTATATACACCAAACTTTCCACCATTGTTCTATGCTATGAGCTGAAAAAAAATTACAAAGCGATTTGTCAATACATCGTTCTAAAGAAAAAGTGCTATTTTGTGTAAAAAAACAGGGCGAAAATGAGTTTTTTGGAGCTACTGACACTGTTTTTTGATTTATGAAGTAATGAAATGAAATAAACCTATTTCCCTCTTTAAAAAGTTTTTGATAACATATATGATTAGAAAATTAAAGAAAAATTCAATCTGTCTATCACCAATTTTGAGATGATACATTTACAAATTCAAATTAAAAAATACTTTATTGATCACAGATGGAAATTAAGTGTTGGTATAGCTCATATAATTAATTCTTTAAGGAGTTGTTATAGATGATGATGGTTGTGGGCAGGAAGGATTTCCTGTAGCGGTCTGTATTGCAGCAAAACTGAAGAAGCCTCCGACTGAAGACGCTCTGTTGTTGTGTGACAGTCTCATGAAGAGGATGCTCAGGGTTGTCCATCATTTTTTTGATTTTATGAAGAGTCCTTCTTTGCATTATCATCTCCAGATGTTCCACAGTTGTCCCCAGAACAGAACCAGCCTTCTTTATCAGGTTGTTTAGCCTTTTTAAATGCCTGGCTCTGATGCTGCTACCCCAACAGATGACGGCTGAAGAGATTACACTCTCCACAACAGACTTGTAGAATATCTGCAGCATCTTGCTGCAAATCTTGAAGGACCTAAGCTTCCTCAAGAAGTACAGTCTGCTCTGTCCCTTCTTGCTATATATATATATATATATATATATATATATATATATATATATATATATATGTATATGTAAATATATGCAAATTAGCACATTTTTAACCACATTACACCTAATTTGCATATCTAAACAAAATTTATATCAAAACTTCTAATACAAAAGATGTATGTCATGTTTCATGAAGGTATCTTGAAGCTAACTTTTTTCCCTATTCACCTGTCTCCCCTGTATCACAATTTGGCATATTTAACAAAATCAACCGCAACTACCAACAGTCAGCCCTTCAACTCTGGGCTAATATGTTGTCACAAGTATTCAGTTATTCAGGTCACAACCCCACGCTAACGTTACTGGATGTCTCGACTTGCGCGTCTCCTCGCGCAGCAGCACCTGCTGCTGTGGTGGCGACCCCGGCACCACATAGGTCTGTCAACCTTAAACATTTAGCAGCTTCCACCTCCAGAGATTTCAGCTTTTTGAGCCGCACTTTTTCAGCGCCACCGGGGCGTTTCTTACCCATCTCCATTTTCAGCTCAGCAGCATCCCGCCCATTGACTGTATCCCCGTCCCAGTGCCACCACTCCGGCCCGTGTCATGAGGTCCCGCCCACCCTGGTCTGTGTTGTGATGACAGCACTGTCATGGCTCTCATAGGCTGTCAGCCCATGATTGTTTGACGATGACAAACATAGACCAATAATATGTGTCGATGCTGGCAACACACTGCTAGCCCTCTGTAGCTAATTGGCCGGCCCAATTGGAGGGAATTTTGAGAGAGGAGAAAAAAAAAAACGAAAAAAAAAACAGCGGACCGGCCCACATTGGGTCAATGGCCCAGCGGGATGATGTCCGGTATGCCAGATGGCCAGTCCACCCCTGCCTGGATGCATGGACAGGGGGTTCAAAAGCTATTTTTAGCTTCACTTCAAAGGTTTTATAGAAGCCTTCTTCACTGTCAAGCAGGTTAGAAGAAAATGTGTGTCTCCAATACCAAGCAGTGGTTGAATGGAAAGAACAAAATCGCCATATGTAAATTATCTCAAAATAGGTAATGGTTGGTTGGTTCAAGGGATAAGGTAAAAATCCACCTGGAATCACTGTTGCTTTGTAGCAATGCAGATGTTTCATTATATCTTCACCACTATTTAAAAAAATAAGCATTGACTCGTTGTTTGTGTGCTTCTTTGCTTTCTTTATGTTAATGCTCTGTCTGTATATTTGAACAGTAGGTTATTGTAAAGTTACCCACTGAAAGCTTCCATGGATCAATAGGCCTTTATCAGCAGCCCCTTCTCATATTAGGTATATCTCTTTGCTGATCTTTGCCATTATCATCGTGTATGTGGCTGCAGCTCAGTTTGATCATAACACAATCACAGTAGTTGAGGTGATAAGAATAATTTATAAGAAAAAAGAAGCAAGCTCTTAATGTTTTAGGTTGGCACTGCTGCATATTTTATGTCCACTATTACAAGACAAACTGAAAGGGCTTGTAACCCAGGATGCTAGGGTGGGGAAAAACAAAATCATCAACATTGAATAAAAGATCTGAGCACATATTGTAATTCTTTTATTTATAATTAGAAATCCATTTTACCTTCTAAGAATATACCTGTGGTATAACACCAAGCTTCAAGTATCCTTAATCTGAATTACAAACTCAATCTGAGCTCCCTTTGACTCACCTCAGTAATTGGTTTCACTGTGATCTACAGTGGCTGGTAAGCTATTCATAAAGGAGAGCTGACGTTGCCGTAGGGGGACCTGAATGAACAGCAAGCACAGCACTGAACTTTGATGCTCTCACAAAAAAAAGCGAGATTTGTGCATTTATGATTTTGCAGAAAAGTACTTACTTCAATGTGTCCAGTGCTTACAGTCAGAACATAATTTAAGTGTAATTCAGAATTTGTGTCACGCAACTGGGGAGTAAGAAAGGCAACACTTATCTTTCCTTTCGGTTAGAAATAAAAACTGTAATATTTGCCTACATGTAACTTTGTAAAACATTTAGATAAAAAAAATTTTTTCTGAAATCAGTATCTCTACATGTAAGTATGACAGCCATCCTAACACAAGCACATCTCACATCACTTAATGTAATTCTAGAATTGCGCTGCTCTGGGTGGCTGCATGTTGGAGTGGCTCTGTTGGCTATATATTAAGTTTTGGTTTCTTGTACATTGGTTCCTCTTTTTTCTTGAGGAAGATTGCATTTTTTTGACCTGTATACTTTCTAGTTTTTGGTGCTGTGAAGCTGGAAGGAATTTTGCCGTAAATTTTTCACTTTTTGACAATTTGTTATGATGCGTAACCATGGCAACAATGTGGTTTACAGCCGGGAGCAGCTGATTAACATTGCAAAAGCTGAAATAATATCTCAACTGAAGCCACAAATCCCTGATGAGTTGATAAGGAGGAGACGTGGATGCAGAGCAGGAGCAAAAAGGAGACAGAGAAAGAGGAAGTTCAAGCCATCTCTTCCATCGATCATAATGGGCAACGTAAGATCACTGGCTAACAAGATGGATGAACTCCAAGCCCTTACAAGGACTCAGCCAGAGTACCGGGAATGCAGTGTTATGTTTTTTACCGAGACGTGGCTGCTGGATCATATCCCCGACTCCAACGTCTCTCTGCCAGGCTTCCTGACTGTACGAGCAGACAGAGATCTGAAAACTAGCAGGAAAAGAAATTGAGGTGGAATAGCAGTGCTTGTCAACAACAGATGGTGTCATCCAGGACATGTTACTGTGAAGTGTCGTCTCTGCAGCCCAGATGTCGAACTTTTGGGAGCAGGTTTTCGTCCATATTATTTACCAAGAGAGTTCACCAGTGTAATTTTGGCAGTTGTTTACATTCCACCTTCAGCTGTTGCAGACAATGCATGTGATGTCATCAGTTTCGTTGTTGCTAAGCTACAGACACAGCACCCCAATGAATTTGTGGCAATATATCGCTCTCTACTACACTTCCAACATTTTAACAAGTTGTCCGCTGCTCCACAAGAGAAAACAGGACCTTGGATTTGTTTTATGCAAATGTAAAGGATGCATACATGTCCAAACCAAGACCTCCTCTGGGACAATCAGATCACAATCTTGTTTTTCTCTGTTCAGAATATAAGCCACTTGTTCATAGGCAACCTGTTACAAAGAAAACTGTGAGAAAATGGTCACAGGAAGCTGAACAAGCCCTGCAGGGTTGTTTTGCAACCACAGACTGGATGACTCTTTGCCAAGCACATGGAGAGGACATCAATGCCATGACTGAGTGTGTGACTGACTATATAAACTTCTGTGTGGACAACATCATCCCCACCAAAACGGTGAGATGCTACCCTAATAACAAACCCTGGATCACCAGTGACCTGAAGGAACTGCTAAAAAAGAAAAAAAGAGCCTTCAGGGAGGGAGACAGGGAGTTACTGAGGAGTATACAGAAGCAACTTAAGGTCAAGATCAGAGACAGCAAAGAGGCATGCAGGAAGAAGCTGGAGAACAAACTACAGAGGAACAATATCAGAGATGTCTGGTCAGGAATGAGAAAGATCACAGGCTTTAAGGACAGGAAGGATTGTATAGATGGAAGTCTGGACAGAGCCAATGAACTGAACACATTCTTCAACAGGTTCAGTTCAGGAACTAGCTCAACATCCTCCTCTCCTGTTCCCAGCCAAACAGACATCCCACTCTCCTTTGATCAACAGCTTTCCTGTTACACCTTGGATGTTTTATCCTTCACCTCAGCCATGGACTCTTCTGATTCCACAAGCTTGACTTCAACCAAGTCAGGAAATGCTGCTACCCCTTTTGCCTCCCCCCTCCCACTTGTCTGTCTCCAAAAGTCAGGTCCAGATGGTGTCAGCCCCAGAGTCCTGAAGGCCTGTGCAGAGCAGCTTTGTGGGATTCCGCAGCACCTCTTCAACCTTAGCCTAACTCAGGAGAAGGTTCCAGTGTTGTGGAAGACATCCTGCCTTGTTCCAGTACCAAAAAAGAACTCACCCATCAGTCATCAATGACTATAGACCTGTTGCCCTGACATCCAACATCATGAAGGTCATGGAGAGACTCCTGTTGCCCCCCCTGAATAAGCAAACAAGAACGTATCAGGACCCACTGCAGATTGCTTATCGCCGTGGAGTTGGAGTTGAAGATGCCATCATACACTTGCTTCAACCAACCCACTGTCACCTGGACAAAGCAGGCAGCACTGTGAGGATCATGTTCTTTGATTTCTCCAGTGCATTTACCACAATTCAGCCTGATTTGCTTTGTCAGAAACTCCTGAAGACACAGGTAGAGCCCTCAACAATTGCTTGGATCAATGACTACCTGACTAACAGACCACAATTTGTGAGACTGAAGAATTGTGTGTCAAACCAGGTGGTCAGCAGCACAGGAGCACCACAGGGGACCGTACTCTCACCATTCCTTTTCACTCTGTACACCTCAGACTTCCAGTACAAATCAGAAACCTGTCATCTGCAGAAATACTTAGATGACTCTGCAATTGTCGGGTGTATCAGAGATGGACAAGAAGCTGAATACAGAGAGCTGGTGGACTGCTTTGTGACATGGTGTAGAAACAATCGCCTCACCTTGAATGTGAACAAAACAAAGGAGATGATTGTAGATTTCAGAAGAAACAGGGATAAGTCAAACACTGTTTCCATCATGGGAGAAGAAGTGGAGGTGGTTGAGGACTATAAATACCTCGGAGTTCACCTTGACAACAGACTGGACTGGAGACTGAACAGTGAAGCCGTCTACAAGAAGGGACAGAGCAGACTGTACTTCTTGAGGAAGCTTAAGTCCTTCAAGGTTTGCAGCAAGATGCTTCAAATCTTCTACAAGTCTGTTGTGGAGAATGTAATCTCTTCAGCTATCATCTGTTGGGGTAGCAGCATCAGAGCCAGGGACTTAAAAAGGCTAAACAACCTGATAAAGAAGGATGGTTCTGTTCTTGGGACAACTGTGGAACATCTGGAGATGATCATGCAAAGAAGGATTCTTCATAAAATCAAATAAATTATGGAGAACCCTGAGCATCCTCTTCATGAGACTGTCATACAACAACAGAGCGTCTTCAGACCGCTACAGGAAATCTTTCCTGCCCAAAGCCATCATTATCTACAACAACTCCTTAAAGAATTAATTATATGAGCTATACCAACACTTATTTTCCCTCTGGGATCAATAAAGCATTTTTGAATTTGAATTGAATTTGAATTAATAAGGTTCTGAAATCTTATTATTTTATATTTAGCATATATTATATATATATATATATATATATATATATATATATATATATATATATATATATATAAATATATATATGTATTTATATATATATATATATATATATATATATATTTAGCAATAGCAAAGAAAATGCTACAATGGGTGCAATGTATTTGGCAGCCACCATTTGTCCAAGTTGTCCAATTTAAAAAGATGAGAGAGGTCCGTTATTCTCATCATAGGTACACGTCAACTGTAAGAGACAGAGCGTGAAAAATAATCTAGTCCGTTTAAATTCCGAGGGCCCGCGGGCGGGCCCAGCCCATTTCCTAGTTTAAATCCACCACTTTTCTGACTTCTAACTTTTATGAACCTATACATGTTTTATATCATTGGAAAGCTAAGAGTCTTGTGATTCCAATTATGCCTGGCGTTTAAGGATACAATCATAACTGTAGACACAGTGAGCGCTTTTGCCAACACAAACGTTCTCCTGATGGAGGTATAAAAATATGGAACTCACCACTTTGTAGTCCAATAAACGTGACAAAACCGATCCATTTCGAACAAAAATTGTCTTTTTACATCAATAAGGGTCCAATTAAAGTCCTCCGATGAAGTTATTAGACCAGGACAACAGCAAAACCAATAAAAAATGTAAAACAAACAATGAAAATGCGCTCCTGAAATGTCTGGCCATTTTTGTAGTCTTTACGGCTTTGTTTCCGATTCATTCGCTTCCACTTCCGCCTACAAAGGTCACTGAGCATGCCCAGAAGGAAAAAATAAAAAAATAAAAAATTCATCCGGTGTTTTCCTTACGTAGGGTACATCTCCAACCAATGGCGCATGGATGGAAAGTAACGTTATGGTAAGTGTCGGCTTCTTATCATAATGTGCTCTTCAACTCACTTCCTGCTCAGAGAGGTGGGGGCGCCGAACTCCAAAACCCCAGCGGGAACTGTTTCAAAATAAGACCCAGAACTGAGAGACAGAGAGTAAAAACAACACAAACAGATATCTTGTTTCAAAAGGACGCACCTGCAGATGGGAGCCAGACAAGATCTGACTCGCTCTCTTACAAGGCTGTACCATTTTTATTTCCAAAAGAACAAAGAACATATCACATGACTCCTCTCTCCTCCTTCTACATCTTGACAGGTCATTTATTTTCTCCAGGTCTCCTGACCGTACCATGAACTGGGTTATAACATGAACTAGAGTTATAGCTGATCCTCCCTGCTTTCAGTTCATATCTTTACTCAAGAGTTTGTTTACTTAAAACCTTAAACCCTATAAAATACTGATAACAGAGTCATGTTTTACTACCCTGAATAATATAAACAGGCCTATTACTTCTAAAGCTTAAAAAAGATATAATTAAAACATATGTACTGCATAATAAAAAATAGCCTCAAAAAAGTAGAATACAACAAATCCCTCTTTCAATCTATTTTTCAAATAGATTGACCACTCCTCTGTACTTCCCCTTCAGGCTCCATGTGAGGGAGTAACAGATATTGACCTTGCACATTATCACCAACAGCTTTTTCAATACACTTTGTGAGCAAAGAACGTATACAAGGAATACAACAACATCCACATAACTATGGAAAGCCGTTTGAGCATTTATTAGATATCTTTGATATCCAACTTTAAATCCATGTACTAGTACACACTTCATCCTCACTAGTAAGACAATTTGGCAGACTAGTATAACGACTAGGGTGCACTAGTATAACGACTGTGTCTTACTTGTCACGTTTTTTCCACTACTAGTGCCACTTTTGGACTACTAGTATGCAATCAAACCTTACTAGTAAACTACTGTGCAGCACTAGTGACACTACTAGACCCAACTAGTAGGCATGTGTCACGCACTAGTAGCCTTCTGAACCCTACTAGTAGCGCAAAAATACCGACTAGTAGCACTAGTAAGGCATTTTGACCTCACTAAATGTACTGGTAAGAGACAAAATGTCCACTAGTAGAACTAGTGGGGTGGTTTTTTTCTTACTAGTACTACTAGTAATAACGAAGATGCTCACTAGTAGTACTAGTGAAAGCTAAAATATCCACTAGTGGTACTAGTGAGGATGTGTTTTACCTTACTAGTAAAACTAGTAAAAGCCAGACAGTCTACTAGTAGGACTAGTGAGACTTTTATCATATTAATAGTACTACAAGAAAAGGCCAACATGTCTACTAGTGCTACTAGTGAGGCATGTTTTACTCTACTAGTACTATTAGTAAGGGCCAAAATGTGTACTAGTAGCACTAGTAAGTGGCAAAATATCCACTAGTAGCACAAGTAGGGGACTTTTACACCTTACTAGTAGTACTAGTGAGATCAAAAATGCTCACTAGTGTTACTAGTGGCAAGGTTTTGTTTTTTACTAGGGTAACTAGTAGAAGAAAGTTTGTCTCACTAGTGAGCTTCTAAACGTCACATGAAAAGGCTTTGGCTGTACTAGTGCGCATCTGCCCATCACTAGTTCTCAACTAGCTTACCACTAGTATGCAATTGCACACTACTAGTGCGTGACTACACACTACTAGTGCAACATTTCTGTAACATGTGAGACATTTCTGCACACTAGTAGGACAAATTTGACATACTAGTAGGACAGCTACGTCTTACTAGTGAGGCAAAACTTTGCACTAGTTGACATCTGTATGCTACTAGTACTACTAATGCAGCACTAGATGTTAACTGGTAGAAATTTATGATGTCACTAGTAGCACTAGCGGTACAGAATTGTCAACTAGTGCACAGTGGCCGCTAGTGCTACTAGTGGCCGCTATGTGCCTACTAGTTCTACTAGTGGCCTCAAAATGCCCACTAGTGGTACTAGTGGCCGCTATGTGCCTACTAGTGGTAGTTAAGTGCCCACTAGTTCTACTGGTGGCCTCAAAATGGCCACTAGTGGTACTAGTGGCCGTTAAATTCCCACTAGTGCTACTAGTGGCTTCTAAGCTTAGTGCTACTAGTGCTACTTGTGGCCGCTATGTGCCCACTAGTCCTACTAGTGGCCTCAAAATGCCCACTAGTGCTACTTGTGGGCACTATGTGGCTACTAGTGATACTAGTGGCCGTTAAGTGCCCACTAGTTCTACTAGTGGCCTCAAAATGCCCACTTGTAGCATTAGTGGCCATTAAGTGCTACTAGTGGGCATTAACAGGCCACTAGTGGGGACCGAAATCAAATGACATCATGTTTCCAAAAGAGTATTTTAAGTGTTAAGGACAGTGAATAATTATGAAGCATAGGCATACACTTGAATCTGAATGTCAAATTCATTATATAATCAACAAACAACCATTATAGGTTATGTAAAAAGGTAAGACTACCAGTTACAATTAAAATTTTCTCTTTCCCAATCAGCACTAGCTGTTATTTACTGTCGCAGCTTAAACTTCCTCATGATAAGAAAGAGATGCCTATAACATAATCATTAATCATTTTCCTCTCAGACATATATTAGTATGACGTAATTCGTTATGTATATAGTACATATATAATAGTTATTTTTAATTATATTATTAATTTTCATTATTGTTATTGCCAAAAACAGTGAAAGTTCATCAGGCTTTATAGGGTTAAATTTTGGCTGAGTGCAATTCTTTCTGAAGAGCCAATAGCAAGAAGTTTCAGTGCATGCTGTCCACACCTCCTAATTAGCATTTTTATTGAATTAATTTGAGTAGTGCTACTAGTGGACAGTTGGACCCGTACTTGTACTACTAGTGGACGTTTTTGCCTTCACTAGTAGCACTCGTAAGATCCTAAATACCCCAACTAGTGCTTCTAGTGGTTGCCCTGGCCCTTACAAGTAGTACTAGTGATATCAAAAATGTCCACTTGTAGTACTAGTGGGATTCGTTTAAGCTTACTAGTACTACTAGTATCACCCAAAATGTCCACTAGAACTACTAGTGGAGATTTTGGCTTTCACTAGTACTACTAGTGTGCATCCTTGCTGTAACTAGTAGTACTAGTAAGGGAAAACACACCCCACTAGTACTACTAGTGTGCATTTTGTGTCTTACTAGTAGCACTAGTGAGGTCAAAAATGCCTTACTAGTGCTACTTGTGGGCATTTTTGCGCTACTAGTAGGGTCCAGGAGGCTACTAGTGCGTGACACATGCCTACTAGTTGGGTCTAGTAGTGTCACTAGTGCTGCATAGTAGTTTACTAGTAAGGTTTGATTGCATACTAGTAGTCCAAAAGTGACACTAGTAGTGGAAAAAACGTGACAAGTAAGACACAGTCGTTATACTAGTGCACCCTAATCGTTATACTAGTGTGCCAAATTGTCTTACTAGTGAGGATGAAGTGTGTACTAGTACATGGATTTAAAGTTGGATATCAAAGATATCTAATAAATGCTCAAAAGGCTTTCCATACATAACACCATAGTTGACACAAATACTGCTAAAGAAACCATTATAGACATTGCCAGAGTCTTCCATTTACCAAACATATTATTTAACAAATTGTCCCTCTTTCTAACATGATTATTCAAAGTGAGAAGAGTCTGTTTTTTTTTTCTTTTTATCTTTACCTTTAAGCAATATTTTTTCTAATTTATTATTGTTTTTTATGTTTTAACCTAATTCTCAATATTCTTTTAGTAAAAAGCAAACTCTAGCAATTGTCACCAACCCTAAAAACATCCTACAAAAACCACATCATAATGAAAAAAGAATAAGTAAAACAAAAATTAGTAGTCAGTTAACCTGATTATACTTTAAACACTCCTTAAAATATTTTAGCTTATTACTAAAAAGTTTTATAAAACCGTAAAAACTGAATATTAAGAAAAAATCCTACAAATCGACTACTTAAAAATTCTTTGACACCCTCTTAGGCAGTGTCTAACAATCTGCACCTGTAAATAAAAATTGGTTAAACAACCTGTAAAATACAAGAAAAATGATTAATAAGTGTTCAGTCTTTATTATTTTGTTCTCTAGTCTTCGCTCTTGTTTATTTCTCTGGCAGCAGGTGGCTACCAGAGTGATGAAAAGATTCAGTACAGTGGACTCTTTATTTTTCCCAAAGTTACTGTCTTTTCTGCAGATCGCCCTCACTGAAATGACAGTTACTTCATTAACTGAGCATTTCCCCCAATAAACACAAATGCACAGACAGGCCCCGCCTCCAATAGCTTCCCCCACCGATTGTGAGGTGGTCAAAACCTGCTGTGAAATGTGTTTGATTTCTTGCGATCTTTTCTCTTCGGTACAATCCCTTTTCGAGAAAAGCAAGTCCAAATTGCTTATCTCGCACAATTTTTTTGCACATATAGATTACACTAGATGATGACAGCAACTTCAACCAATCTTCTGGGTGGGTCAGGCCCCGCCTCCTGGCTTCGGCAGTCGACACCGCCTAGTCAGAACCGACACCACCCGCTGCAAAGAGATTCTCCCAGGTCCGCAGAGAGCTGCTGCAGCGTGAGGGACCGGAGGGGGGTCGGAAGGAAGGAGGAGACCAGGCCCTTCAGATGCTGATGATCACTGCGAGGGTCCGGGTCAGGGTGCGATGAAACCTGTGGTTCTCTGCCAGCTGTAAATTTAAAGTTGAATTAGACCGCTCGATGACGCCCTATTTCCCCACGCGTCAACAGTGTCAGCCTTGCTGTGACCCTTACACTTAAGAACAGCGAGGTTAGCTGGTAACTGTACAACATCCAAAAGCTCCATAATATCTGCATGATGGTGTACAGGTTTACCAGTAGCAGTAACAAAACCTGCTCTCTTCCACTGTGGTAATTCATAATGTATAACAGAAAACCCGTAGTTCGAATCAGTGTAAATCGTGACGTCTTTATCTCTTCCCCATTTGCATGCTTCAATAAGAGCCCTTATCTCAGCACGCTGTGCGCTCTGCTTGCCGTCCAGCTTCCCTGAAACGACAGTCTGTAGTGACTCTCCATTCTGCTCAACAACTGCAAAACCTGATCTCAACTGGCCCTGTCCATCTCTGAAACAACAACCATCTGTATAGAGCACAAAACCTGTAGGTAAGGGATCAGACCGTAAATCAGGATGTATTTTTTGAGCAACAGAATTCAGCCTGACACAGTCATGCTGCTCCCCAGAGGCGGTGATTTGGTCAGCCATGTTTATTCCTTCATGCGTAAAAATAATGTTTGGTGCCTCCAAAACTCTTCTAATCCGCTGCTGACGCAAAGTAGAAAGAGTAAACGTCTCAGAATTAACCAATGCCATGACACCATGAGATGTCAAAATATGAAGTGGATAACCCCTGACAATGTGTGAAGTTTTCTCCACTAGGTGTGCAATTCCTGCTGCATGTCTCGTGCAAGGTGGCTGTCTCATTTCAATAGCTTGCAGCTTTATGCTAAGATACATAAGAATGTATCTCTGACCACCTTTTTTCTGAAACAAAATCCCATAAACCACCCCATCTGTTTCTGATGTGTTAAGAAAAAATGGACATGTATAGTCAGGAGTGGCTAAATCAGCTGCTTGTGCTAGAGCCTGTTTCAACTTAATAAATGCCTCCTCAGCTGGTATGTCCCATTCTAATTTAGCATGCAGATTTTTCATACCATGAGCATTTACAAGAGCCCTGAGTGGTGTGGTAAGGTTTGTGTAATTAGGCACATAATGTCTGGAAAAATTTGTCAGTCCCAGAAATGACAGCATTGATTTAACAGTGAGAGGTTTAGAATGGGCCAAAATAGCATTCTTGTGGGTGTCCGTCAGTCCAGCCCCTTGAGCGGTCACCCTTCGCCCCAGGAACTGGACTTCCTGCCTGACCAACTGAAGCTTATCGCGGGAGACTTTAAATCCCTCTTTTCCCAAATGTTGCAACACAACTAGAGTCGCTGCTATGCACTTTTCAACAGTAGGGGATGCTAAAAGTAAATCGTCCACATATTGGGTCAGTACACAGCCTGGAGGGAGCTGTACAGTGCTTAATGACTGCTTCAACACCTGATTAAAAATACCTGGAGATAAAGCAAAACCCTGCGGAAGCCTACTATAACGTAGCTTCCTGCCCCTGAATGTAAATGAAAAAATATCCCTGACAGAAGGATGGAGCGGTAAACAGAAAAATGCATTAGCCAAATCTAAGCAGGTAAACCATTTTAAATCAGGAGTCAGTGATGCCAGAGCTGTATACGGATTCGGTGTAGAAATGGGAGGGGTTCTAAGTGCCTCATTAATAGCACGCAAATCATGTGCCATTCTGTATTTACCAGTACCTTGTTTTTCCACAGGAAGAATACGGGTGTTATATGAAGAGTTTGATGGTTCTAAAACTCCAACTTCAAGTAAGCCTGCAATAGTGTCTGCAATACCTTCCTCAGCCTGAGGTTTATGTGGGTACTGAGAACGCCAGATTGGATCAGAATCTTTCATCTCAAATGTGATGGGTGTGGTTTGCACTAGACCGACATCAGTGGGACCATCTGACCACAAAGAGTCAGGCACGACCTTTAAGGCCTCCACTGCATCAGAATGATCTGTTTTTTCTCTGCCATGATTTCTAGAAAGCTGCAAATGTTCCAGAATGGTAGTATCAGAGAGCTGCGTGTCTATTTTGTACATCTGAGTAGAAGGAGAAAAAGAGACTGAAGGTATCTGGGTATAAACCCAATCCCTTAATTCAACTCCCCTCTTAACCATTCCCCCCAAATCTTTAGCTTGATGTTTCGGATGCAACAAAAGCGATATGTGTGGAAGCGCTTCAGCTTCCATCATATACCATTTGTGCTGCTCTGAAGTCAGATCAGCAAACAGTGCAACACCCTTCCTCCCCACAAAGCATGGACCCGAAGCCACAGACCAACTTTGGCCTTCAAGTTCTGTTTCAAATTGTTCCTGATATAAAGTAGGATCGCTTCTCTCATAGAGGAAGGTCACATGGAACGGGTCAGGCGGTGGAACAAAAGGCTGGAGTTCAAGCAGCCAAGGCTTCCAGCATCTCAGAAAGTCAGCCGCAGAAGATTCATGTGCAGACATCGTAGTCAATCTGGCCCAGAAAATATCAGCCACTTGTGAAGTGTCATCCTTCAGCAAAAATTGACCACTCATGGTATCACAGCAATGCGTATGTCCATTCGGAAAAGTCACCATAAGTCCATCAGGAATGGCAATGAATGTCCATGTACGTCTATTGTGAGCATCAGATCCCCCTTTGTCCTGCTCACTAAGGTACTCTGTGGGCATTGTCAATACTGAGGCCCACTCTGTCCTCCTGGATAGGAGGGAGGAGCCATATGCTGATTCGGAGCCATGTGTAGAGGTGGCTGACCGGGAGGTATAGCGCCCCCTTGTGGGTGTGGGCACTCCCTCACCCAGTGTTCATTGGAGCCACACCTGTGACAACCGTTAGCACCTGGCTGCCCTCTCCCCATGCCTCTAAAATCCCCAAACCTGGCCCTGCCACGTGACCTGCCACGAGGCTGCCATGGGAGCAGTAAATGGCGGATTCGGCGCAGCTCCAGCATACATCACAGGAAAAGAAGGCAGCACTGTCGCTGATCCAACAGTAGGTGCTGCTTCAGCCACCATCTGTTTCACTTTTTTAGACTGATACAAGTCAGTCAATTTATTCTGAGCCTCTTTTAACTGTAGTTTTAACAAAGCAGTCTCCATTTTCTTATTCTCCTCAGCGTCCTTTAACGCAGAATCTTGCACATCTTGTAAATAATATGTTACGTGTCTTTCCCATGTAGGCTGATCATAAATGTGTGAATCAGGATTCCGTTTCATTAATGTAGCAACAGACTCTGGCATGCCTGCTAAAACTGCTTCTCTAAACCAAATCCGATTATTTCCCGGATCTCGAGGGTGTTCTCCAGTAACTGCAACCCATTTATCTTTACATTTTGCTATATGTTCTGCGGGAGTAACATCAGTTGACCAGGGAAATTTCAAAATTTTAGACGCAGGCGGAGTAGGATATTTTCTTCTGACCCACTCGGCAAGATCATGTGCATAATGCGTGAATGGGGCTTCATCAAGTACACATGCTAGCTGGCACTGGAGCATCATCTCATTATAATCTGTCAATGTCAACATTCTACCCATAATAGCTTTCCAATCCCCCACCGCTAAAGTTTGCCCTGAAGTCAGCTGATTTAATTTATTTATCCAACAGTTTCCTCCTCCAGTCAAAGCAGGGAGTTGCAGAATGATGGCAGATATGTCAGCCATCTTCCATGGTTTGTAAATTACTGAACCATCTGATGCTCCCACTAAAGGAAGCATTAAATCAGGGCCTCCACTTGCCCCCAGTGACACCTGAGATCTGGTATTCTTAAATGGTCCCTCACTACCCTTGTCCCCCAACGTCTGCATATTTTTGACCTGTAGAACCGCTGCACATTCATCACGTTGACTGGGGCTGGCACTCCCTGAAAGGTCTGCAGCTTGACCCCTTACCCCAGATGCTAATCTTTCCTGATCCTGCAGCACCCCATCCATCAATTTAGCATTATACGCCAAAAACAATTTATCGGTGCATTCTAATTTGTTGCTAACTAAATTTAGTAGCTGTCGCTTTTCCTCCCCAGAACACATTCTGTGAGAGACTTCTCTTATAATCCCCTCGGGCACCATGACGAGCCCACATGGCCGTCATAAGGCCCTGGAACTGGTTTTTATCTTTTTTACCGGGCTTATCAACTAAAACAGAATATAATTTAGAAATGTATATTAACAATTGGGCATCTAAAGTACTCCAGTTTTGTCCCTGTGGAGCAGGAAGTAATTTATATTCGGCTGCCATTGAATATTCGTAACAAAAATCCAAAATGGATTAAAATTTAACAAAGTAGGTTATTTGTATTAACTCTATAAATTATTTATTTTAATTGATAAACTATCAATTCGTAGGCCCAAATTTATCCCAATATTAATGCAGTTAACAGTAAAGGCAGGCACCGTTTTTATTTATTTAATTTATTTATTTTTATAGTGAAGGAGTTTATATATTATTTATTCATGCAACATTAACCTTAATAATGTTTTAGGCAAAGCCGAAACGAAGGAAAGCTAAAAAGGTTTATAACGCACTGTTTATCTTATCATTAATTTATTTATATACGGAGATTATTGCCGTTTCATCTAAAAATCAAAGAATTCCTAATAGAGTCCGGCCTGCGCCAAAACTCGGGACGCACACTTCGGTGAAACACACGAAGAAATAGAATTCTCCCAATATAAAGCAATTTTTATTTATCATTAAAACATATACCAAAAGAAATACATTTAAAACTCGCTTTGCAACACAAAATCGTCAACAGTTTGTCCCCCAAAAAAAACTCCGCCGGACTGACAGATCAAAGTCCGGGTCACACCGCGGAATAAATACGCCGGTGCACAGATGGCTAATTCTTCACTACGATGCTAAACCTAACAAACCGTACTCATAAGTAAACCAACCAAAGACAAGAACAAAATGCCTCCAACAAAACCACACTTCGCCATCAATACTCGAATGACTGTTTAACCGAGCCAAATAAATACAGTTCGGAAGCTAAGCTACCAAAGATTAGCTGTCATCATGAGCAACCTAGCTCAACCGGAAGCCAAACGTGACCGCTCCGTTATCATAAAAAGTTTATATATATTCTATAGAGTTTACTACCAGTTATTCATAATAACAGTCCTATATATATGTGTTAGACAATGCTTTAGACGTGTTTACGTAGTTGCACAAGGTTGAACGCCTTTATTTCCAGGCGAAACTCATCCAAACTGTGCATTAGCCGTAAGCTAACTTATGGTGGTACTTTAGCCGACTGAAAATGATATTCCCTTATTCCTCTACAATGTCAAGCTTCTACGCTTATTGTCTATACAAGAAGCGCGGGCATTGTCTAGGCGTTTAAGATTCGCAGAGGAATTATGGTTTTAGATTCAGTCGGTTAGTTCCCCTAAATGAGAAGTTTATGTGAGGCCGGAGTGCAAAAAGCTACCTGGTAGCCCTTTTTTCCGTCACCGCGACTTCCCCAATCACACACACATTCATCCGAGAGAAAGAAAGAACAACAATTTTTACAATCTCATCAAACACTAACCTCTACCGGAGCCACCTAAAGCCGGACCTTTAAACACAATCCAATTCACGTGGCTCAAACGTGCGTTTGGAAGATACGCCGGGCTCTCCAAGGGAATCCGTCTAGACAACAGAGAGCACACAGGCTCTAAACTGCTGTCTTTTCTCGCTTGCCAGCCTGGGAGATTTCCGACAGCGTCCCATCGGATGTGAGCGGCCAACTCTCAAGCCTGGTCCGCACTCCGGTCGGCCCTCAACCGAAAAAACAACACGTCAACATTAAATGGAGAACGTTTAAATTGATCAATACCTATTAATTTGGTGTTAGCGCTTTTCCAGATTGATACAAAACCACCCGGGTGTTGATTAGCAAGGATCAATCCAGTCGCTCTCCGATTCTCTGTTGAACTCAAAGAAAAAACACAAAATCACTATAATTGCCACAAACACATGTATCAATCAGTTATGCCACACTCATTACTCACACTCAATCTCTCCCAGCCCTGAGAAAACTCAAAACCAAATCAAATGCCCGCATCCTCCACCATTTTGTCGGCTTCTTATCATAATGTGCTCTTCAACTCACTTCCTGCTCAGAGAGGTGGGGGCGCCGAACTCCAAAACCCCAGCGGGAACTGTTTCAAAATAAGACCCAGAACTGAGAGACAGAGAGTAAAAACAACACAAACAGATATCTTGTTTCAAAAGGACGCACCTGCAGATGGGAGCCAGACAAGATCTGACTCGCTCTCCTACAAGGCTGTACCATTTTTATTTCCAAAAGAACAAAGAACATATCACATGACTCCTCTCTCCTCCTTCTACATCTTGACAGGTCATTTATTTTCTCCAGGTCTCCTGACCGTACCAGGAACTAGAGTTATAGCTGATCCTCCCTGCTTTCAGTTCATATCTTTACTCAAGAGTTTGTTTACTTAAAACCTTAAACCCTATAAAATACTGGTAACAGAGTCATGTTTTACTACCCTGAATAATATAAACAGGCCTATTACTTCTAAAGCTTAAAAAAGATATAATTAAAACATATGTACTGCATAATAAAAAATAGCCTCAAAAAAGTAGAATACAACATAAGTAACTCGAACCAATTGCGGTCCAGAACTCTGATGATTGACGCATCAAATAGCCAATGTAATGCTGTAAACGCAGATATATAACATGACCGGGCGGACTTGTTCGCAGCCATTGTATATGACGTGCGTAAAATGTCTTATTCATAAAGAGATTACGCACAGTGCGTACCAGTAACATATTGTTTACGCACCGTGTCCAAACACCCTTTATGATCAAAATACAACATTGAAGGAAGCCGTGGAGCTTTATATGGTAAGATGAAGTTATGATTCTGATGATATTTTTAATTCAGTGAGGACTACGGCATTTACTCAGGAGATGGCGCATGTGGCACACTTTTGACCACCTTTGAACTGTAGTTATAAAAATGTGTGCAGAATATTAATTTTTTGGTTTATTGCTTTCAACTTTGGTGTGGATGAAGGTAATACTTCAGACTTTAGACCCACAGTGTGTTTCAGGTCACCACCTCTTTTTAAAGCCATTTTTACAGCATGTATTTATATAAAATAAATATTCGGACAGAAATAAAATAATTTTTTGGGTTATTAAAATTCATATTGCTTGGTAACAATAGCACTCAGAGATATTAACACAGTTCTGGGATACATTTTAGAGTGTTTGCTTTCCAAAGAGACCCCAGCCATGTCTCTACTCAAAATGGTTCAAGAACAGCTCCAAAAGTTAATTTTGGGTATGCGTTTTTGAAAAATGTAGGGCGGAAATTGCAGGAATTTACATCACATTATATGATTTCTAAAGAATTTTATATTTGCATAATGTTTGTATACTTGTGCAGATAATAAGTATTTGGTCAATAACAAAAGTTCACCTCAGTGCTTTGTAATGTAACCTTGGTTGGCAATGACAGAGGTCAAATGTTTCCTGTTGGTCTTCACCATGTTTGGACACACTGTAGCTGGTATTTTTGCAAATTCTTCCATCAAGATCTTCTCTAGAGGTGTAATGTTTTGGGGCTGTCGCTGGGCAACACAAACTTTCAACTCTCTCCACAAATTATCTATTGGATTGAGACTGGCTAAATCACTCCAGAACCTTGAAATGCTTTTTACGTAGCCACTCATTCATTGCCACGGCAATGTGTCTGGGATCGTTGACATGCTAGAAGATCCAGCCCCATTTCGTCTTCAATTCTCTCACTGATGGAAGGAGGTTTTTCAGAAAATCTTACGATACATGGCCCCATTCATCCTTTTCTTAATATGGATGAGTCGTCCTGTCGCCTTTGCAGAAAAGCAGCCCCAAAGCATAATATTTCCACCCCCATGTTTCACAGTGGGTATGCTGTTCTTGGGATGCAACTCAGCATTCTTCCCTCTCCAAACACAGTGAGTGGCGTTTATACCAAAGAGTTCTATTTTGGTCTCATCTGACCACATGACATTCTCCCAATCCTCCTCTGGATCATCCAGATGGTCTTTGGTAAACTTTAGATGGGCCTGGACATGTGCTGTCTTAAAGAGTAACTGAACCCCAAAACAACTTATTTTTTGCTTCTAAACTGTATAAATGGGTATTTACCAATGAAATCTTTCAATTTCTGGGATTTTTTTTACATTTTGGTGTAAACTTGTTTAATTCTACACTTTTTGGTCTAAAAACGTCTTAGTGCTGCCCCCTTAGGGTTGAAGGGTGGCTACTGAACATGGAGAAGCAGCTTTCAGTTTCTATGCTCCCCTTATCTGGAACGGACTTCCTGACGAGTGTAGAGCTGCTGAAACTCTGAACTGCTTTAAATCGAGACTAAAAACCCATCTGTTTAGAATTGCCTTTGAGTAAATGCTTGATGTTATATGTATGAAATGTGTTCATGCTCTCTTGCTTTTTTTTTATTTTTCTCTTGCTTTATTGTGTATCATGTGTAATGTGTGTTTATTTTATGTGTTTCTTTTAAATCACCAAATCATGTAAAGCACCTTGAATTGCCCTGCTGTTGAAAGTGTGCTATACAAATAAAATTGCCTTGCCTTGCCTTGCCTTACTGCATTTGAATTTTGTGATTGGTGAAGAGCGGTACATCTTTACGTCACAGGCATTGACTGTGTCACAGGCATGATCTCACGGACATACCCCTCCGTTCTTCCTGGCACCGCCCACTTTGTAGAATTTTCAAATGTTGTCTGGGGGCAGGGTTATGATTTTTCAGGGGGTTCAGTTACACTTTAAGCAAGAGGACTGCATGATGACATAGTGTGTTACTAATAGTAACCTTTGATACTGTGGTCCCAGCTCTCTTCAGATCATTGACCAGTTCCTTGCCTATTGTAGATTGGCTCATCCCAGTCTTGTGTAGGTGAACATTCTTGTACCTGGTGTCCTTAGACAGCTCTCTGGTCTTGGCCATGGTGGAGGTTGGAGTCTGACTGTTTGAAGGTGTGGAGAGATGTATTTTATACAGATAACGAGGTCAAACAGGTGCCATTAATACAGGTAACGATTGGAAAATAGAAAAGCTTCCTAAAGGAAAAGTAACAGGTCTGTGAGGGCTAGAATTTTTGCTTGTTTGTAGGTGCTAAATACTTATTTTCTGCACCATCTTACAAATAAATTATTTACAAAATCATACAATTTGGTATCCTGGAATTTATTTATTTGTTACATTCTGTCTCCAACTGACATGTACCTATGACGAAAATTACAAACCTCATCTTTTTAAATAGGACAATTTGCACAATTGGTGGCTGCTAAATACTTTTTTGGCCCACAGCAGCAGGATAGGTATGGTTATAACATGTGGAGAATTGTAAAGCATAATTCTGTTAATCAGGGAAGAGATAGTGGCTCAGTGGTCATCTTAGTACTTCACATCGTGGTTGTCAAGGCAGGAAACAGGTGCATGCAGAGAAAATAATTAACTTTCTGTCATGGTTTTAAGTAAGCGCTTGACCCACATGCACAGAGACACTCAGGAGATCAGTAAAAGTTAAGATGTTGAAAAGCAATAAGAATATGAAGGGGTCTGTGGCTGGAACGGACTGAGGACCGGGAGCTGGGAGCACCGGGAGATGTGCGAGGAGGAGCTAGATGACCTGTCGTGAAAACGGAATCCAAAACATACTGTTCAAAGTTGTTGTAAACCAAACGCAGGAGGATCTCTTGTTCAGGTAACCTGAACAAGAGAGCAGGTGGTCAGGCAAGGAAAACAGAAGGAGAAGAATATTCAAAGAGACACTTAGGTTAACACTCAGCCATTGAATGACTGGTCTATAGCTCCTTGCATGCTGCACCCTGCAGTCCATAATCAGCTGTAGATGCGGTGTAGCACACCTGCAGGCAATCAGCTCTGGGTGAGAGAGAGGCTGCTAGAATAGTGCCTCCGCTGTGGCCTCCAGTGTGGAAACTGTAGAATCCATCCATCCATCCATACCATCCATCCATCCATCCATCCATTATCTATAACGTCTATTCTATGCAGGGTTGCGGGGGGGCTGATGCCTATCTCCAGCAGTCATCGAGTAAGAGGCAGGGTACACCCTGGACAGGTCGACAGTATATCACAGGGCATGAAACTGTAGAGGAAAGAAGTTAAACAGAAAAACTACAAACGCCAACAAAACAAGCTGCATGACATTTTGAGGCAGGAAAGTACTTGTTTTTTCAAAAACCATACTTTGACATTACGATGTGTATTCAACATTAAGATATGAGGATATGGTATTTTGGGATTTTTAAACTAGTTTCCTCAATAGAAACAAAGATAGTTGATAACCATAACTTATTTGCGTTCTTGAAAAAATTGTCTTACTTTTTGCAATAATTTCATCATAGGATAAAAGTAATTATTTGCAGTATGCAATTCTTTTTATCACACAGAAAACATGAACTTTAAAATAACTCAAATATAGGATCCTTTCCTTAAGTTTGCAAAGGTTCTTTTTGTGTTTTGTTTGTTTTCCTACTCTGATTTTCTCCATCTCTTTAAGTCGCACTCTAAATTCTCAGAGCTCATGGGCTGTCACATCATCTTTTTCAAGACAGGGAGTTGTACAGAAAACAATGAATGAAGACTCAAAGAATTGCAGCGGTAATGAGAGGGGAATGTCAGGAGAGAGGGAAGCTGGTCTTGATGTGGTGTCACAAAGGATATTCTTGAGGTCTGATCAGCCTTCCCTCTGCCGACTAGGCGCTCATAAAAACACAAAGGCACATACACATTCAAGCCAAATTACTACCATGAGACACATGGAGCAAAAACAAGGAACAAGGGCACACATACACGCAACATGAATAAGCAGTGTCTTCATTTGAGCTTTGAGAATCCATAAGCCCTGGCAAACCATCATTTCTTACTCGATGCTGTTGCTGCTGACAAGGTCACCAGTCTTCTTAGCTCATTATTTTATCTCATAGAATACACTTGCTGAAAATGAGGTGTCACATCCAATTAACCCACTGTAACAGTTTTTCATGACAACCTAAACATGCTAAACATTTAGAAGTTGCCATTAAATTGATCTAAAATTTTGAACTCATACCTTAAGAAATTATATTTACAGAGAATCTTGATATGATTTTGGGAATCAAACCAATGTTTAAAAGTTAGAAATATGGGTTGTGTTATGTTTAGTTAGAACAGCAAATTCCAGTTCTTTAAGTCAAAAATAAGGTACAGTAGCCTACTGCCGACTTGGTACGCAAGTGTACCAAATGGATACAGCGTTGTTTTATACCTGAAAACACATGTTGAAGGTGCTATACCGAATCTGCAAAACAATCTAGCTTAAAAAATTTTTTAATGTTGCTTAACAACGTTCTAACATAGTATAGCTAACATTAACATTGGATATGAAAACGTATTCTACTGATTGAAATTTAAAAAGATTATCTGTTTACTGCTGAGTGAAGTAAGGGAAATATCTTTTTTTTCTTTTTTTATGGTTGAAGCATACAAAATTGTGCCAAATTGTGGCTTTACAATCTGAAAACCGGCTTTCTAGTTTGCGTCCTTCGCCTTTGAGATGATGCAGATTAAGAGTAAACCATTGAGCTGAGCGAGAAAACAAAACAGATCGGTGTTTGACTGGAGCAAATGTGTTGAGAATCTCTAGGATTAAAGGACTGATTTTGCAACACGACCTAGAAAAACTCATCCATGCGTTTATCTTTAGTCGGATTGATTACTGCAACAGCATCTTCACAGGTCTGCCTAAAAAGTCAATCAGACAGCTGCAGCTGATCCAGAACGCTGCCGCTCGCGTCCTCACTAGAACCAGGAAAGTAGAGCACATCACCCCAGTTCTACAGTCCTTACACTGGCTCCCTGTAGCTCAGAGAATAGACTTTAAAATACTTTTACTAGTTTATAAATAATGACATGGCTTAGCACCAAAATATGTTGAAGACCTGCTGTCATGGTACCAACCACCAAGACCCCTCAGGTCCTCCAACTCTAGCCTACTAAACATCCCTAGACTCAGAACTAAACATGGAGAAGCAGCTTTCACTTTTTATGCTCCCCTTATCTGGAACAGACTTCCTGACGGGTGTAGAGCTGCTGAAACTCTGAACTGCTTTAAATCGAGACTAAAAACCCATCTGTTTAGAATTGCCTTTGAGTAAATGCTTGATGTCATATGTATGAAATGTTTTCATGCTCTCTTGTTTTTTTTTTATTTTTCTCTTGCTTTATCGTGTATCATGTGTAATGTGTGTTTCTTTTATGTGTTTCTTTTAAATCACCAAATCATGTAAAGCACCTTGAATTACCCTGCTGTTGAAAGTGTGCTATACAAATAAAATTGCCTTGCCTTGCCTTGCCTTGAGAAGGTTATGGAGGTTATCATAGTAAGAAACAAGTTCATCAGGGTCTGAGGAGCTGTGAATAGATGGAAAGTCACAAATGGCAGATGGGAAATGTCAGGGTTAATAAAAAATTGTTTTCTAAATGCAATATCATGAGGGGTACAAGTTTTATATCAATTTATATCAAAAGAAATACACATATGATCAGAAAGGGGAAAAAATTAGATGAACAACAAATCATGTAAAGGCAAATATATTTTGGTGAAACCATTAAAAAAAACATTGATGTATATGTTTTTTTACTTAAAGGAGCAGGGGGCAGAATGAAGAAACGAAACTCACAAGCGACGCGGCCGGCGCTGCAAGTAACTGCAGCCAGCCGCACGGGAGCGCGCACAAACGCTTCACAAACGCTTCACAAAAAAACATACCTCTTCACAGTGACAAACTTCTTTTTCTTAGTGCCACTTTTTAGTGGGCTGTGAGTCGTCCTTGGTCGTTTTCCCAGTTGCAGAAGAGAAGAATCCATTCTCACAATTCAATCAACAGAGGTCTGCGATCATTTTTCTTCCTCAAGGTGTCGAGAACGCACAAGCCGTGTCAACTGACGTCACATCCGTAGGACAGCGCGGGAAATTCGGCCCAGAACTGCAGCACATTTTGCAGCACACAGCCAGTTTAAGAAAATGGAGCAATACGTGGGTGGGCTCATTCTTTTGGTTTATAACGCTTCATCACTCAACAGCATTAAAAAACTGGACATGGATGTTCATTTTGTTTACAAATCCTGCCCCCGTGTACCTTTAACAAAGTAGATTTAACCCTTAATCCTTGTTACGATGCAATGCCACATTATTATTATCTCCTGGCACATCTGTAAACAACATGTTATAGGTATAAACTTTCAGTGTAACTTTTGAGTAAGGTTGCTTGCTCTTAGGAAGCAGTGGGTGCCAGAAGCAATTCTTATGTATGTGTTACACAAGGGGAAAGCAGTGCTACCCTGCACTGAGCTGAACAACGCACAAAGTGCAGCACACTGCCGAGCATGCCGTCCAGACCTTTTGCCCAAGTTAAAAAATTTGAGGCATTCTGCTTTCTGTGAAAACAACCTGACATTCACATGCTGCTGGAGTTGAGATTCAAAACAGGACACCTCAAAATCAACCGGGGAAGGTATTGACACTGAATACCCTGCTATAAGTAACACATATTATCATGTGCCAACTATGACCATCATTTTATTAGATAACTGCTTGAAATATATATGTATATTAATATATATATATATATATATGTATATTAATATATATATATATATATATATATATATATATATATATATATATATATATATATATATATATATATATATATATATATATAAAGCAAAACACTAACACTGAAACAAAACTCAAAACCCAGGTGAAAATCCGATCGAAGTTCAAAAGATCATCATAAGCAGACAGTGGTCAAAGGCACAAGGGCTATCAGAAAACTGTTCTTTTTTTAACAGGATGACTCATGTTAAATTTGAATTGTTGGATTGTCATGCTATTAATACCACTCTACATTCCTTTTCATTGTTATGACTATAAAGGATTCCTAACTTTATGGTCACATGCACAAATAATTCCTCCCTTTAATTCTATCCAAACATTTGAGCATTTTAGGATCACAGTAAACTAGAGCCCACCTAGCACAAACAGACATCTGTTTGGATATGGCCTCCTCTGTTTGTAAGTTAGGTTGAGGAGCTTTTAATCAAGAGTTTCGTTATAAACTGCATACAGTATGCCATGTTTTATAGCAGTTGGAGTCCAATTCTGCCAAAGTTGGTAGCTTAAGAAATGACTCGGAGAAATAGTAAGAAAGAAAGAGTGGGGAAAACTATTTATATCCTGTTACTTATCAATGAAAGCCAGAAATGGTGAAAAGGCCGTATTCTCAACTGAAGATCAATATCAACAGGTTTGCCTAGGAGGGAATATGTGGGCAGCTGCTTTTTGAAGCTTCTTCATATGCTGCAGTTAAAATGCCCTACAGCCTTCAGTAACCTCTGAGTCCATATCTGACAGTAAAGCTTTTTAGAGTGCCTGAGATGGTAGGCTAAGATATTGAGTTGGATAGAGAAAGAATGTGTGCGACGAACTGGCACCGCATATAAGTATTTCCTCCTACAAGGAGAGGAAGCAACTCCCACATTTCTCTATCACAGAGATGTCCCAGAAACCTGAGGTCACTCAAAACTGCAGGAGTACAGACTCTTTTAAATGATGCGTCTGGAAAATGTAGCTGAGTCATTTCTTCATGAAGCAAGCAAAGTTGACAAAGACCAAAAATAATCAAAGTAACAATAATGCTCCAAAAGTCTGCAGCTTTCATAATGTAGAACTGAGACAACTTCGAGGATAAAAGTGAAAAATCACATTGAAAATGTCACTGTATATTAGAAAAAAGAAGATGTAAGTGAAATGAGTCACATTTTAAGATTTGTCTAAATGCAAAATGAAGTTAACATTTAAAGCTGTGTTAGGTTGTGCATTATATAATTAATCTGAAAATTATTATTCAAATATTCATGGATGTTTTTAAATGGAAAATCTCATCAGAGGAAGTGTGTGATTGTTATTATTGACCTACAGTATTTGTTTTTTATTGAAATTTAGCGGATATTGGATTCCTGAATATGTGAAATTGACTAAATCAGTGACCGTTTAAATCAAGTTGTTAATAAATACAATTATATTTAGAATAATTTTATTTAAAATAGAAATATTTTATGACTGATGACCTGTCCAAGTTGTACCCTGCCTCTCAGCGATTGAACAGTCCTTAAAATGGATGAAAGAATGAATGGATAAACATATTTCAAAGATAAAAAAACTTGTATGTGCCATTTAAAAAGTTATCAATTTTTTTTAATCAAAATTTAATATGCTTTTTTTCTGAGCTCATCCTTCATGAAGTGCCTTCTTGATCTCTTCAGATTTTTAAAGGTTGCTAAACCTGTTTATCTATTTTGAGTTCAACCTGAAAAGAGTCTGACAAAAAACCAAAGCCTTTGCTGCAGGCTTGAGTTGTCTTGTTAAAAAGAAAGACCGTAGAAAGCAGAGGAGGTTAAGGAGAAGTCAATCAGTGGAGAACTGAACCTCAATCAATAACTGACCATGAAAAGCAAGCAGAGAAAACACTTTTTAGAACAAAGATCAAAAATGCATCTTTTAAGGTCTGTTGCATCTTATCTTCCGTGAAAACGATATTAAAATCCTATGAAAATCCATAATTATTACTCAACAGACAAATCAAGATGTTCCAAAAACATATTGTTCCTTGTATTTTTCTTTAATGTCAGCTGGCTCTGAGCAGAGTGCTGCATGTACAAAGGAAGACGAACTGAGACCAGTTTGAAAAATCACTGACAGTGTCTACAAGCATGTTGGTGTTGACAGAGCTTTGGGAGTACAGTTGTGAGATTCCAGTGCCTCTAAGAAAAAGATGAGGCTGGAGCTTTACTTGCCAAAGAGAGAGGCCATGTCAGGGATTGAGAGTAGCTCTGATATGGGAAAGAAAATTACTTAACAACATACTAGATGTCTAGTGATATGTTTACTACACTATTCAGATCTGTTGTTTCATGTTATATCACTTTAAAATATATCTATATGATTTTATAATATGTTAATTCTTGTCAGTCAAGAACAACTGCAGAAAACATTTAAAACAAGTTCTGAATTGATGAAAAATAATTTTCATGAGATTCGCAGAAGTTCAGGGCTAACAATCTAAAATAAAGATGTCACTGCTATTCACAGCTTTAAATTTTGTATTCATGCCAATTGATCATTAGAGGTGCCTTGTATTTTTTTTTAGTTTTGTTGTTTTCCTTTGCTGTTTAACCTTTTTTTTCTAAACTAAAGATGTAAAATTTGGAATAAACTCACACACATACCTTAAAAAAACTATACTAAAAATCTTAAAAGTACATACCACAATCTTAAGACTTATAAAAACCTTACCTTAGTTTCAGTTCATGTCCTGCGGACCAGCCATATTAGTTTTCTTAATAGAAATTAATTGATCTTTAATATGATTGTGTTTACATAAAGATACATTCTACCTACTCCCTAAATATAATAAAACCTAAAGGAGAATCAGATTTGTTTAATTAAAATTGAATGCAGCTAGAACCCTCGTCCATGTTGACCACAGAGGAAAACCACCATGGTTTGCGTGGGTTTGTGTGTGCCTGCGTGCGCTCGTGTGTGTATAATTTTTTGTCTCTTTATGCAGGGCTGTGAAAGAGCTTTATTGTCACATTTAAAATATTTCAGATCCATCCATCCATCCATCCATCCATTATCTGTGCCCATCCATCCTATGCAGGGTTGCGGCGGGTAATGGTGCCTATCTCCAGTGGTCACAGGGCGAGAGGCGGTGTACACTCTGGACAGGTCACCAGTATATTTCAGGTCATTAAAGAAATCTAATTATCAGACATAAATAACCTGAGTCAATACAAAAAGCAGTTTTTAAATGATAATTTTATTAAGGAAGGGAAAAAGGATATCCAAAAACAAACCCAACAAATAAGACGTTTTAAATTTTCAAGGCATCTTAGTTCAATTTTAGTCTCCAGGCCTGGTTTTTATATGATCTGTAAAATCAAGAAGTCACCTAAAATTGAACTGCAGTAGGCAACAAGATTTCAATAAGGGACTCTTAAAAAACATTTGTAAAGAAATTTAGAAGTAGAGAAGAAACAAACTTACTGAACTTTCTCAGTCACAAAGGGTTAAAAGGCTGCTTCTAAGCACCAGACCACAGTAAGAGCCAGTCTTTGCAAATGACAAAAACATGACACACGTGAATCTTCCCAGGAATGACCACCAAAATCACTCCAACAGCACACTGACGACTCATCGATGAGGTCAGAAATAAACCCATAATATGTGTCATTTTAGGTCAAAGTTTAGGATTTCATAATAAGGAAAAGACTGGGCAAAAAAATTATGTTTTCAATATATGTAACAACGCCCAAGACAAGTGGATAAGGACAACATATGTTCAGTGTTGTGTCCCCCCGACTCATGTAAATGATATACTTTTGGTTGTTCAGCTCTGTCGTAACTGCATGAATGCTATTGCTGCTTTGCTGAATGGATTTCCCAGGGAAAGGAGTGGCTAAATACAGCAAATGGGAAGAGCACAGGCAGAGGTCTGCAGGCTTTTAAAGAAGGAGGTTGGTGGGTGAAAGGGGACGTTGCTCTGGGCAAGTATTGAGCAAAAAGCCGCCTGTGTTCCTAGGTTTATGTCTGTCTAAAGAACCCGTCTTCCCTCGAGTTCCCCTCCTTCATCCTCAATCTTTTCCTTCCCAGATTTAGCTTTTCAATAAAAGGACTTGAGGGCTGGGGGTAGGGCCTGTCACATTTTTGTGTGAAACGAAGGGGAACACAAAACTGGTGGCAGATATCAGACACCTGAATTGGTCTTCTCAACCCTGACTGTAGCTGATACAAATCGCTTTCTTTTGCATTCATGAATACTCTGGCTCTACTCTATTTGCATATTCATTACATCCCAAAGATAACCCCAAGGTAAAGCTTTCTGACATCGAAATCAGCTTTTCTGGATCAGACTTGCGCTTTTGTGCTTTTGGTTTTTTAAATGAGTTGTTTGTTGTCATTGTAAATGCACTTCTGTGTGGTTGTGTGATGTGAAATAACTGCATATTCAACAATTTTGGTGAGAAGAAAAATCAAAAGTCCAACTGGTGTGAAGATGTTGTAGAAAAGTACAAAAATGACCACTTTAATTTTTCCACAGGCTTTAGGAGAACTGCTTTTTAATTTAGAAAAAAACAGAAATGTTTTTTTTTTGCTATGCTGAAAATCTAACACAAGTCATTCATTTGCAACAATTAAATATGCTTTAGATGCAATTTGGTCCTGTTGTCTCATACTGTTAGCATCCATGAACTTCTGAAGGAATGTGTAATGGCATATCTAGGTCAGGTAGTGAGTGGTGGAACACATTTTAACAAGTTATTGAAGCAACACAGTTCTATTTGGATTAGAATAAACAGAAGCAGTGCAAAGCAAGCTTTCCTCTGAAACTGCTTTTTCCCCTGAAAGTATTATATATTTTACTGGCAAATAAAAAGGGAAACCAACAATAAAGACAACAAATATTTCAAGTTATTGACATAGTGCCAAGGATCATTATACGTACTTATTAACTGAGTACTGGTATACTTTAACCATTAGAAACCACTCTCTCGTTGGTAACCTCTGTGACATTGATTTGGTTTGTTTCCACTAGACAAGTTCTGGGACATTTCTGAGAGGGAAGATCTGATGGGGTAAATCTGTTGGCCCTTTCCTCTTAGCCATCATGACTTCATACAAAATTGGTCCTTTGAGGAATTCGCAAAGACATCTGCATATCACGACTATTTCGGTAGTGAGTAGCATCACTAATCAGAGCCAAAAGGTACCAACAAAAACAGAGAATAACAAGAGCTCAACAATGGAAGAAGCAGGGATAGTTGTCGTGTTTCTGTTTGCTATGTTGTTATACACTGTTTCGCCAGCAACTCTTCCAATGTTACAGTCGGTTGTTTGCTCTGCTGATATAATTTCCCTCTGAGTTACAACCAATCAGTGTGACTTAACCACAGCTACTGCCAAGCGACTCTAGTGGATTTTTTCCCAGTATATACCCCAAGGCAGGTACTTGGTTGGTTCCTGAAATGGCCTCAAAAGCAGCCCTACTGGGCCAGTCGGGTGAGGGAAAGACACATAAATGGTAAATGGCCTGTACTTGTATAACGCTTTATTTAGTCTGTGAGGACCCCAACGCGCTTCACACTACATTCAGTCATTCACCCATTCACACACTGGTGATGGCAAGCTACACTGTAGCCACAGCTGCCCTGGGGCACACTGACAGACCACCACCAGTAGGCAGAAGGGTGAAGTGTCTTGCCCAAGGACACAACGACTGAGAAGGAAAGAGTGGGGGCTCGAACCGGCAACCCTCCGGTTACAAGACTAACTCCTCACTCCTGAGTGGGCTGGCCATAGGGAGGTTTGAGAGTTCTCGGCTGGTCTGTTCTAGGGCCGCTGGCTAGAACGTTTTATTGTAACTGTTTATTGTAATGTAACTAGATACCCACCTCTGGTTGTGACGACATAAAACATATTAGCCTTACTTTAAACCTTAAACATGTTATTAATATTGTTTGTAATATAAAAACATTATTATTTTATTATACTATCAATATAAGTATTTTTGTTAAAATCACGGTTCCACTTGCATCCTTTGAGCGATCAGACAAAAGGCCTCTCTAAACCAAGCTGCTGTGTTGAATTTCAACATCAGCCCACCCCTGCCGTGAAGGTCCTGTAAAATTACCCTGAACCTAGGTGTAGTAATGGACTCAGACCTGAACCTCCAGGGTCACATAAAGGCAATAACAAGGTCAGCGTTCTATCACCTGAAGAACATCTCTAGGATTAAAGGACTGATTTTGCAACACGACCTAGAAAAACTCATCCATGCGTTTATCTTTAGTCGGATTGATTACTGCAACAGCATCTTCACAGGTCTGCCTAAAAAGTCAATCAGACAGCTGCAGCTGATCCAGAACGCTGCCGCTCGCGTCCTCACTAGAACCAGGAAAGTAGAGCACATCACCCCAGTTCTAAAGTCCTTACACTGGCTCCCTGTAGCTCAGAGAATAGACTTTAAAATACTTTTACTAGTTTATAAATCATTACATGGCTGAGCACCAAAATATGTTGAAGACCTGTTGTCATGGTACCAACCACCAAGACCACTCAGGTCCTCCAACTCTAGCCTACTAAACATCCCTAGACTCAGAACTAAACATGGAGAAGCAGCTTTCACTTTTTATGCTCCCCTTATCTGGAACAAACTTCCTGACGAGTGTAGAGCTGCTGAAACTCTGAACTGCTTTAAATCGAGACTAAAAACCCATCTGTTTAGAATTGCCTTTGAGTAAATGCTTGATGTCATATGTATGAAATGTGTTCATGCTCTCTTGCTTTTTTTATTTTTCTCTTGCTTTATTGTGTATCATGTGCAATGTGTGTTTCTTTTATGTGTTTTTTTTAAATCACCAAATCATGTAAAGCACCTTGAATTACCCTGCTGTTGAAAGTGTGCTATACAAATAAAATTGCCTTGCCTTGCCTTGCCTTGAAGCTCTGATAGTGGAAGTGCACCTTTTATTGTTGAGTTAAATCAATATTAAGCACTTAGTTATGACTCAAAACAAATGCCAACAATTCATCCACTAGAAACGTTTACTAGCATAACATTTTAAATGATGGCAACTAATGACAAACTATTAATGCAGTTATATCAACAACATATGTAATCTAAAGACCCTTATTGGAGTGTTTTAGTTTTGACATTTTAAACATGTGCAAATACAAATGGTTTGGGTGGTTGGTTGGTTGGTCATGTTTCCCTCAGGGTATTAAGAGACTTTGGTGCCATAGTCATACACATTACATTCACACTCAACACTAATCCAATACAAATAATAAAATAAAAGATATGTGGAATAAACCACATATTGAACTGCAAAACTAACAAATCGCTTACAGGTATTAAAACATTTATTTATTTATTTTTTGGGGGTGGGGGGTTGCAGAAAAACAATTGTGTCATATCATCTTTTGGATCAATATGGACAACAATGTTTAAAATATTTTCAAGGCTATTTTATTTTCTAGATTTTAAACTATAATGAATTATACAAGCTTGACACTCCTCTACTCTTTACAAAAACATGTTTCACATCACATGAAGCCATTCTTTAGGGCAATTCATTGTAAACAGTTGTTATCTTGCCTTTACAGAGGCATTTGGTGTGAATATTCTGATATAGATTTTTTTGTGTTGATTACCATGGAAACAGCAAAATATGGGTCAACTCAAAAAAAAAATGTATGTGATCCTCCTGACAACAGCTTTTTCCTCCCCTGGCAAAGGTTGGAACTTTGACAGCTTTCTGTAAAATTAAAAGAAATGAAAAAGAAATGTTTTATTGAAAACCTCAAAACATTATTCAGGTGTCAATAATGGTGGTGGTGTTATTAACTTATTTTTTTTAAAGGTTAATGAATGATCAGCAAATGTTTGACTTCCTCTATATTGTGAAAATCTGTGGAACAAAAATGGGCAATAACAGAATACTCAAGACTCAATAGGAACATAGCCTTAGATTTCTTTTCTTTCTTATCTTTACATGTCATGATTATCTTAATTAAACTGGAAGCCTTATTATACCCTTTTAGTTCTATTTGGAAAAATCACAGTTCACTGATATCACATTTAAGACGTCTGTCACATGAAAACGAGTCATTCGACAAACATATTATATGCCCGTCAGACAAGCAGAATGAGTCAGAGGTTTAGTCATTCCTTGGTAGACTGATATACATGCCCTTGCTGCTAATGATGCTCAGTGCAGCAACAAAAACAGATGCTTAAAATAGCTGACCTTCACTGTCAGGATGAAAAAAAATACACAAATCTTTATGTTTAGGATGGACTGTAACATGTCCAAGAGACTTTCTGTCAAATCTAAAAATTAGAAAAAAATATTACTTCTTAACTCTGGTTTTCTTCTTATGCACATTGTGTCCAGGTATATGTCTAGGATTCTACTACTGCTTGATTTTCAGTGACTGGAAAAATTAGCTCTTACGAGGAACATCTATTTTGAACTCTAAAGAGAAAATCATCACCACACTGTATATATATATATATATAGGATGGACGAGATATATATATATATATATATATATATATATATATATATATATATATATATATATATATATATATATATGTATATATATCGTCCATCCTATGCGGGGCTGTGGGGGGGCTGGTGCCTGGACCCCATTTTGCCTTCAGATCTCCCTCAATCCTTCGTGGCATAGATTCAAGAAGGTACTGGAGACATTCCTCAGAGATTTTGGTCCATATTGACATGATAGCATCACGCAGTTGCTGCAGAGTTGTTGGCTGCACATCCATGATGCAAATCTCCCGTTCCACCACATTCCAAAGGTAGGTTGTGGTGTTACAACAATGCTCAATTGGTACTAAGGGGCCCAAAGTGTGCCAAGAAAATGTCCCCCACACCATTACACCACCACCACTAGCCTGAACCGTTGATAAAAGTCAGGATGGAGCCATGCTTTCATGTTGTTGAAGCCAAGTTCTGACCCTACCATCCGTATGTCGCAGCAGAAATTAAAACTCATCAGACCAGGCAACATTTTTCCAATCTTGTATTGTCCAATTTTGGTGAGCCTGTGTGAATTGTAGCCTGTTTCCTGTTTCCTGTTCTTAGCTGACAGGAGTGGCACCCGGTGTGGTCTTCTGCTGCTGTAGCCCATCTGCCTCAAGGTTTGACATGTTGTGCATTCAGAGATGCTCTTATGCATTCCTTGGTTGTAACGAGTGGTTATTTGAGTTACTGTTGCCTTTCTAAAGGTCAAACCAGTCTGGTCATTCTCCTCTGACCTCTGGCATCAACAAGGCAAGTTTGCCCACAGAACTGCCGCTTACCAGATATTTTCCCTTTTTCTGACCATTCTCTGTAAACCCTAGAGATGGTTATGTGTGAAAGTCCCAGTAAATCAGCAGTTTCTGAAATACTCAGACCAGTCCGCCTGGCACCAACAACCATGCCATGTTCAAATTCCCTTAAAATCACCTTTCTTCCCCATTCTGATGCTCGGTTTGAACTGCAGCAGATCGTCTGGACCAGAAAATTGATATATATATATATATATATATATATATATATATATATATATATATATATATATATTGGCTATGCAACATTGCAGGAACAGGAGATAGAAATATATATATATATATATATATATATATATATATATATATATATATATATATATATATATATATATATATATATATATATATATATATATATATATATATATATATATATTGGCTATGCAACATTGCAGGAACAGGAGATAGAAAGGCAAAGAATAAAAAAACTAATTGCAAGATGGAAACAAAAAAAACAAATATGACATAAACATGCTCTTTTTGAAGGGGCAGATGGTTTTGCCTCCCATTGCAGAAGATGTGGGGCTGTGTGTCTAAGGGCATTTTCACACACATACTTTGCTCGCTTTTGTACAAATCAGTTGATGAGTTTGTTTTCACGTGGTTTGGTTCCTGTTCACACAGAGACAACTCAAATTGAACCAAACGATGTCATTACAAACCTTGTGAGAATGTTCATTCTTTTCATTGGTCAGATGAAGTAGAACGGATGAAGAATTTAATTAGATCATTAGTTTACTTAAAAAACAAAAAAACAAGCTGCTATAGTTTACTAGTTTCTTTCTGCATTCCACAATGCAATGCAGACATGGCTACGGGAAAGCTCAAGCTCACAGCATACCCCTAGATGTGTCGGATCAAGGTCAGAACATAAACAAGCCACTCTGGAATTCATTTCGAACCGTGCCGTGTCTGTTTTGAGAAGGTGGTCTCAGTGCAGATGTTTGGGCCTGCACCCTAGTGCAATTGTTGGGTTCACATCTACATGAATGAACCACGCTACGGAGCGGAAGCAAGCCAGAGTTCATTTTAAATGGACTAAAGACTTCAGCTGTGAAAGCACCCTAACAGTGTTTATTTCGTGGAGCCTACAAGTTGGTTGGAGAGAATTGTCATCCATTAACACAGCATTAACTCACATCACTATCAACATTTTGAGATTGAGTGGTTTTATAGTATATTGCTGAAATCCAATTTATCAGAGCCTCAGTCTAGGAAACTTTATGCAAACAAGAGAATGTCTATTTATAGTGACCATAGTTGAGGGTTGGAACATAGACAGACCTACAGTACTGTACAAAGGTTTTAGGCAGGTGTAAAAAATGCTGTAAACAAAGGTTTTCAGAAATATGAATAATATTTGTTTATTTGTATCAATTTACAAAATGAAAAGTGAGCAAACAAAACAAAAATCTAAATCAAATCAATATTTGGTGTTAATACCTTTTGCATTCAAACCGACATCTGTATTTAAAGGTACATATGCACAAACCCGGGCATTTTGTAAGATTACATTTAGGTGTATGATCATACAATTGTACCAAATAGGTGCTAATGATCCTAAATTTCACACGTAGGTTGAAACACAGTCATTAACTAAAACAGAAAAAGCTGTGTAGGAGGCTTAAAACTGGGTGAGGAACGAACAGCCAAATTCTGCGACTAAGGTGAGTTTGCGGAAGATAGTTTCATGTCATGGCAAGATTGAGCACAGCAACAAGACACAAGGCAGTTATACTGCATCAGCAAAGTCTCTCCCAGACAAAGATTTCAAAGCAGACTGAGTTTCAAGATGTGTTGTTCAAGCTCTTTTGAAGAAGCACAAAGAAATGGGCAACGTTAGGATCAGAGACGCAGTGGTCAGCCAAGGAAACTTAGTGCAGCAGATGGAAAACACATCAAGCTTATTACCCTTTGGAATCGGAAGATGTCCAGCAGTGCCATCAGCTCAGAACTGGCAGAAACCTGTGGGACCCAGGTACACCCACCTACTGTCCAGAGAAGTCTGGCCAGAAGTGGTCTTCATGGAAGAGTTGCAGCCAAAAGGCCATACATCCGACGTGGAAACAAGGCCAAGCAACTCAGGTATGCACAAAAACATAGGAAATGGGGTGCAGAAATAATGGCAGAAGGTTTCTAAATTTTTAATATTTTGCTGTAGCAGAAGGCAGTTTGTTCATCAAAGTGGTGGAGAGAGGTACAATAATTAGTTTCAACAGGCAACAGTGAAGCATGGTGGAGGTTCCTTGAACGTTTGGGGTTGCAATTCTGCAAATGGAGTTGGAGATTTGGTCATGATTAATTGTGTTCTCAATGCTGAGAAATACAGGCAGATACTTATCCATCATACAATACCATCAGGGAGGTGTATGATTGGCTCCAAATTTATTGTGCAGCAGGACAACAACCCCAAACATACGGCCAAAGTCATTAAAAACTATCTTCAGCGTTAAGAGGAACAAGCTGTCCTGGGAGTCATGGTATGGCCCATGCAGACCCATGATATCAACTTGTTGAGTGTGTCTGGGATTATATGAAGAGACAGAAGGATGTGAGGAAGCCTACATGCACAAAAGATCTGTGGTTAGTTCTCCAAGATGTTTGGAACAACCAACACCCAAGTTAACACTTTCATTTTTGAAAGCATTCTTTGTTTACAGCCTTTTTTTCACACCTGCCAAAAACTTTTGCACAGTACTGTATAGAGAGATTTGCCTTTTGGCTCATCTCTCTTTTTGTAAAAACAGGGTGGAGCAGCAGCTAATTTAATGCAGACACAGTGCAAATCTGTCTGTACATCTCCCATTCCAAGCTAATTAAGCTTATCCACTTCAGGCAGAGGCTGACCCCCAACCCAGAGGGAGCAGTCCACCTTTGTACGGTCATAACCATGGCCTCAGATGTAGAAGAGCTGACTTTCACCACATTCAGCTGTGAACAGCTCAGCTCTGCATGCTGAAAATTGTGGGTTTAAAAACCCAACACAACCACTGGTCCAATTACTCTATTAGATAAATTATCTTTCACATCTAATAAACACATAGCTAAGTACATGAACAAAGCCTTTTTGATAGTACAAGCAATATTAGGAGTGCAACCTTAAGCAGCTCTAAACGAACCAGTAAAGAGACAAGTATCAAGTCAGGACACACAACTGGTCTCAAAAAGTGCTACAACCATGCAGGTTTTAGAGAAAAACAGAAAAAGTTCCTGAAAAAACTTCCTAATTCTAGAAGAGTAGCCTCTAAGTTTCTGGAAAGGCAATATGTAGATTCCAGGAGCATCACATTATGTTCAGGGACAGTACAGGGTGTATTTTGTATTGCTACCAGCCAACGATAAAAATCAGACTGGACAATCTGTGCTATTATCTGAACAAAGTGTAGACATCTTTTAAAATAATTAACCCAGTCCTATAAGCTTTATTATTGTGATTAACGGTTAGGGTTAGAACCTAACCCACTATATTATCTGTCCCATTCTGAATCAATATATTTAGGTCCAAATCATCTTTGTTTTATTTATAGGCCCCCATTTGTTGGCTTAATAAACTGCCATTCAAGCAATATCCAAAAGGCTAATGTGTATATGTTTCAAAAGGCTATTTTTTTTCTAGACAAATTTAAAAAACATGCGCATTTAAAACGTTCATTAAACATCTGGTATTTAACTTGGTACACAAACATATAAAGCAAATTACAGGCCGGTGTTTTCACTGACAGAAAATGCTTGCCATTCCCATTATCATACCTATCTCAGTCTGTGATACAGCCCTGCCACTATTCTGTGCAATCTGTATTAGTCTTTTATAGAAGAGGCATGGTGTAAGAAGGCCACAGGCAGAACAAGAATTGTCTTCCCATTCACAAACCACCCTAACACTATGAATGTGCAGATTTAGTTTTCTTTTCTTTTGTGGAATATTTTGTTGTGATTTTAAGATTGTACTTGCTCTTTTTTATCTGCTACTATCAACCATAACATTAACTGGTGTAGTCAACAAGGCCAACAGTAATCAGCCCACAGGATGATTAAGAGATGAGTGGAATGATGCAGATGTGCCAGACTAATCTGAACCCTTTGATAAGCTGTTGTTATTGCAGTGGAGTTTGGATTGCATTAGCATCATTACAGCACATATCTACACCAGACATAGACCCTCCCATGGAAGATATGAAGTGGTTGCCCCTGGATTACTGCAGTATAAACAGCAACAGAGACCTAATATCAATTTTAACTCTAGGGTTATTTACAAGCCCAGGAGTTACGTACAACACTGTAGATATAATCTATGAGATAACTGGACTGTAATAAGTAAGTATGCCTACTTCTTCTATAAAAAATGTTTGCCCACTACATTTGAGGAAGTCACCATATGGACATAAAATGGTCACATTTCCATCACGACATTAAGGGACCTTGGTAGAGGTTCTTAATGAACTGTTAACAGACTGTTAAGGGTCCACTAGCCATCGGTTAATTCTGTTTTATGTGGTTTAGATATCCCTAAATAGAGCCAATTTCTTAGTTGTCAGTCAAAAATAAGCCTAGCCTATCAGACTTCTTTGTCAAACAATAGGACTGACAACCAGATATTCTGCCATTTAGTCAAGATTTCAACCAGATAGCTATCTGTGAAAACATGATACACAGCCGTTATAATATTTTTGATGGAATAATTAATGCATTCATAAACTAAATTATTGAAAGTATTATTTTGCATTTCTTGCCATTTGAAAAACAGTCAAATGTATGACTTACTACAGTGTAGTAAACATATATTACAGGTACATATCTGCATTTAGATTTCTTCTTTTTTTGTTTCTTTGTTGCATTTATATATTTTTCTTTATCAAGGAAAAAAAATCCTAATCCACCTAACCCCTATGTGAGGACTGCCCCCTTAACGTAATACCTGGCTATGTTGGTGGTACCAACTACCATCAAGTATTTACAATAACTGCCAATTAGTATTTTACATTTATTGGTGTGGAAATATTCAGGGCCAATCTTCTTTGCAGAATTGTTTAAATTCAGCCACAGTTGAGGATTTTCAAATATGACCATGCTGTTTAAGGTCATGCCACAGCAGCTAAACCAGACTTAAGTTTGTACTTTAAACATAAGTCCTTCATTTAGTTTTTTGTTGTTGTTGTTGTTGTTATTTAGAGGTGGACCTGCTAGTGGTCTTTGGATCATTGTACTGCTGCATAATCCAAGTGTTTTAGGGTTAAGGTCCCACACCAATTACCAAAAGGTTTTTTAATATAAAGCAGAATTCATTGCTCCATCAATTGTGGTAAGTTATCTGGTTCCTGAAGCAGCCCAAGACTACCATAATACCACCATGATTCAATTTTACAATGACATTAACTTTTTAGGCCAGAGAATCCTGGGAAGTTTCACCACTGTTTTATGTTTTCTCCACTTGTGAATGATTGATTTTACTGTGGCTTGCTGGAGTGCAAAAAGCTTAGAAATTACTCTGTAACCCTTTCTTGACCGACAGATCTCAATGACTTTGTTGTTTGTTCTTAAATTACTCTGGATCTAGGTGTGTTATTTTCTAGAGATTTTTAGCAAACCTTATGTTGTCAAACAGGTTCTATTCAAGATACATTCTTGAGTATACAAGTCAGCTTTAATCAGGCCGGGGTGTGGCTATTGAAATCGAAACCAAAAATGTGCTTAATCATAGTTAATTTAATGTCTTTTCCACCTTTTTGATAAATAAATATGATTTGTAAATTCAAAGCGGATGAATATAAGTACATTTAGTAAAACTGGTTTATTTCTTTTTGTCAATATTATCAAAAATCAAGTGTTGACTTAGATGAGGGCCTACATGTGCTTATAAATCTCACGAATGAATTCCATTTTTTTCTGTTTATAAAGATTCTTTTTAGCTTTATGGCCGCTGCAAATGGATCATTTAACTCAGATATATGGAGTCTGTTTGATTAAACAGAAATTTGACAAAGAACCCAGTACAGAAGTATGACAGCAGCTGCTCTGTGGGTTTGCACTGCATTAAGCTCATCCTCAGGGAGAAGCGTGTTGTTGGAATTTCAAGCAGGCTGATGCACATAAAGCAGTAACCACTGCTCCTTGAGATGGGAGACTTTTCAGGTCACTTACATATTCAGGGTTGGCTCTTTTTGTGCTGAATATAAAACAGTATCTCATTCTCTTTCAATAATCATGGCTAACCCTGAAAATTGTGCTGACTAGGATAAATGCACCAGAAACTAAGCAAAATTTAATTATATTACTGTAATTAGATATATTTTGTTAGTCAGAAGTTATTTAACTTAAAACTATTTTCACTTACACATATTCACTTCAAACACATACATTAAATGCATCCTCTGGACCACAGAGGACTGAAAGACACACAAAAAAACTTCAACTCTGAAACATTTAATAGACACAGACAATCATTGTAATTTTCTAATTTTTCTTTCTGTGTACTAATTAAAACTCACTTTTTTTTCACTCACATTTTTTACTATTTACGTAACAATGAAATTTAACAAAATCAGGGAGGCATTTTGCGGGTCCAAGCAGCACTTTCATCCATGTCAGACAAATGGAGGCCAAATTCATAAAAGCAGAAATTACTTATTCAACGGATTTAATATGTTGTACATTATTTATTTATTTATTTGTGGTGGTATATATATATATATATATATATATATATATATATATATATATATATATATATATATATATATATATATATATATATATATATTGTTGAATCTTTTGTCACCTCTTTGGTTCCTGTCATTAACTGATGTAGGCAGGCAATTGTAACATATACTATGGCCAGGTTAAGGTTATAGGTTACTTCTCAGAACCTACAGTGTATATTTTTAGAATTTATAAGATACTTTCCCACTTTGAGCTAATTCCATGGCCAGCATGATTCATGTCTGATTATAAATTGATTGTTTGATCATTGTCTTTTTTTGTCGGCTCTCCTCAGACCCAACTTGAAATATTTCTCTATGTTTTGGGCATTACTGGAGTGAAAGAAAAAGAGGGGAATGTGACAGAAACATTTCAATGTTATGTCAATTATTGATTAATTAATTTTTAGTTATAAGGCATCTGGGGATTATGGCATAAATTTTAGAGTCAGGAAAGAGGCCTTTCTCCTATTCTGATTTAACTGCATGACTCCTCAGCTGTGAGGAGTGTTTTGGTTAACCTTGCAATGAAGACATAATATTAAGGGAATAAAGACAGAAGCTGGTGGCAGAGAGGGCATGCATGATCTGGGGTGCGAGAGAGTTTGTGCGTTGGCCCAGAAGGGCTCATGTACATGACTGGCCATAATAAAATATGAGAAACACCGATCCAGACTCCAGCCTTATCCATATGGAAGGAAGAAGATGTTTTCTTCCATAACAGTATACAGATGGATGGATGGATGGATGGATGGATGGATGGATGGATGGATGGATGGATGGATGGATGGATGGATGGATGGATGGACGGATGGATTTTAGAGAACATACAGAAGTGGGTAGGGTAAGATTAGTAACCGACAATTTACTTTTTACTTGAGCAGAAGTTAGAGTTATTCACTTCAAAATTACTGAATTAAGATTAAAAAAGTCTTTGGTTAATGCCTAATCAAGTACTTAGTAGTGACTGACTGATTTTACCATCGATCAATTTGTAAAAAAAAAAAAAAAGTTGCAATCAGACAGATACAAATATAAAGGTATGTGCAAATTAATGTATTTTAAAGAACAAAATATAAAATATGTAAAACAAAAAGTGACATTATTGTCTAATAAAAAACAATCGGGTAGAAGAAACACAATTCCAATTATTTTTCCCAAAGTGACGTTTTACATCCATTTCTTACAGTGGGTAATGTAAATATATTCAATTAGAGCTTCTATTAACAATCTGCTTCTGTTAACAATATTTATATACTTATATATTTATCATTTGTTGCATATTAACTTGACCTCGGAATGCCACAGCAGGCACAGACGAGAATTGTGTCTGTGTTTGGTGACTTTTAGGTTATAACATACTTGTTCTCCATTTTGGGAAGTAATTAGAGATGGGTAGAGTAACAGAAATCGTACTCAAGTAAAAGTAGCACTACTTCAAAACCACAAGACTCAAGTAAAAGTGAAAACAACTCAGCCAAGTCTACACCCCCCCACCCCCCAAAAAGTTACTCCAGTAAATGTAACTAGTGCTACCCACCTCTGCTAATGTATGGAAAAAAATTTCATTTCAGTATAAAATGTATTATTTTTGTCTTTCCAAGTTTCTGTTAGACATGCACTGCTTTCCATTAGGACCGATTGCACTACCCACATAAATATTTGTATATTGTAATCCTTGGATTATTAATATTACAGTTATTAGGATGTTATATTAGGCAGGCAATAAAAAAAGGTTTTTACATTATGTTAATGTATAGTCTTTATATTATTTAATCACATATAACAATAGGATTGTAAATAGCAAACAAAGATCATCTTAATGTTTTTCCATCTTAGAAACAATGGACTGACAATTGCCATAACATTATTGACAAACATTCTTTGATAATGTTTTTTCTACATAACTTAATGAAATCCAATTGTATAGAGGTGTACAAATATTTTCAGCAGTACAACAAAATTTGTGATTGTTGTGTAATGTACATTTTATATGTAAGCTGTGACAGAGTTAGGTCTGGAAGTGTGCAGATATTATGACTATAAGTCTTACTATAAAATGAAAAATGTGCATCCCCGTCAACATTTGACACAATCCGTTAGCAGGGCAAGAAAGATAAAGTTATCCACTTTCATGTAAATTGGTTCAATAAGTAGCCTATTTTCAAAGGAATTTGGCTGATGGGCCCATTAGGGTATATGATGTATCTAATACGTAGAAGTAAAGCAATGGCTGCTTAAGGGACCAGAGCACAAAAATGTTTTTCTTACTATCTGCTGGGTTTCTAATCTAGGTCGTTATCCAGGAATCCGTAATCACAATACTGGTTATTCATTAATTTAGTACAACTGCATAAAACTTTTAACATAACATTTGCATGTTTTTTAGTGTAAATAGAAACATGACCGTAATGACCATCTCCATCACAATTAGCATTTGTCCTTCTCAGCATTTGTAATTAAACTTATGTCATAATCTGTTCACTGAAAAAATTGGCGTTCTCATTGTATTTCTTTTCTATCCAGTTGTGTAAATGAAATGGACAACAAGAAAGCCAATGCTCCCAAAAACTGTGTGAACTTCTCACAGCTAATTTTGGTGCCTTTACAAGAGACAGAATTTGCTTACTAAACTTTCAGAAGCATTTTACTGATTTCAAGCAACTTTTTGGATTGCTTGAAAACAAATCATTGTACTGTGTATGTCATGGACAGGTTTATGCAAAAATTAAAAACAAATTCAAATTTGAAGGAAACTACGGACTGGAACATATTTTCCTAATACTTTAGGAATAATGATCCAGCATCATTTTCCGATCCGTTTGACGCTGCAGCAGACACAATTTGATCAATTGGTGGCAGAACGTTTTTTGACATGTTGGGAAAAAAATGTTTTGTGTTTAGCATCACAACTCTAAGATACCATTTATACCACATGTTTATGCCATTGCATTAAAGGTGAAGGAAACTGTCGGTTAAAAATTGCAGCAGCGACCCAACAATCTTATTACTTGCCTTTATGCTACACTATGCACATACTCAGTCAGTAAAAATGAACTTTCCCTATCCTAATTAAACTGTGAATTTTACACCCCTCATTACAATACACACCAAGTATACCAATTGGTTCTCTTTAAAAATTACACACATACTTCAAAGATGTGGCAGGAGCTCATGTTAAATGCACTTCATCCATTCACTTATAAAGCCATGTAACACAGAACGTGGTAAAGTAACAATCTATAGTGTGTAACTGCTTAAAGACCCACTCCGATCATCTTTTTGAGCTATTTTAAAGTTTTCTCAGTGTTCTTTAAATTATGATTATGCCGTTTTTCTCCAAAATCACAAAACCTGTGCTGTTTCCTAGGACATAGCTTCAGAAGAGTGGCAGTAGCTCATTAGCAATTTGCCTCTGTGTTGTGAGAGGAACCATTGGCGCGGAGGACCCCCTTCCCGCTTCAGAGCGATTTGAAAGCAGAAATACTCAGAAATGCAATTTTGAGCTTAGTTTTCTTAAGATATGTCCTCTGGTATCAGACAAATCCCAGAACAACATGTTAACAACACGATTTTCATTGAAGTGGGTCTTTAAGGTTTCTCTGACTTGGGATCATAATGCTGTTTAATATTCACAGGTTGATATTTTTTTGTGCCATGCTATTTTATTGATATTGACCAAATATTTCAATGTTGCCCCATGATACATAAGACCTAAATAGTTAGAGCAGTGTTTTTCAACACCAGCCCTAAAGCCACATGGTCCTGCATGTTTTAGATGTTTTCCTGCACTAACACACCTGATTCAGAGGACTGTAGTTTAACAAAAGCCTGTTAATTAGCCAACTATTGAAATCAGGTGTGCTAAAGCAGAAAAATGTCTAAAACACACAGGATAGTGTGCCTTAAAGGGGGGCATATAATGCCTCTTTTTAAACAAGTTATAATATGTCTATAGTCTATACAAAACATGTTAATGAAGGTATTTGCACAAAATCACTGTCACATAAAGCAATCTCACCAGCTCAACCCTTGACGAATTCAGTTCCTTTCAGAATGAGCTGTTTAGAGGGCTCTGACACCTTTATGCAAATTAGCAGTTGCAGACCACCCCCACGTATCTTACTAGGCTGCGGGTTTGCCACAGATGAGAATGGCATGGAATCGGAATTAATGGGCGGACTTTGGCAGGTGATGGGCAGGCTTTTACATATAAGGGGCAGTTATATGCTTATTCCGCATATTGTTATTTCACAATAAGACACCTTTTCAAACGGCTTGTAGATGATTTCTGACAGCAAAGATTAAGGGTAAAAAAACAAAAAATGAATGGACAACTTTTATTCATGTTTGGCGTGTTTATAGAGTCAGCAGAGACCGAAATGACAACCCGAAAGGATGACAAAAGGGTAATTTGCATATTATGGCCCCTTTAAAGACCAGGGTTGAAAATCACTGACCTAGAGCTTTAAGCTTCGAGGCCAATCTGGACTTTATAGAAAGCTCATCAATACAAAAAAGTCCTCTGACATAACCTATAAAATGTACATGCTGCTCAAAATATTGGACCTTCCTAACCTGTCTACTGCTATGTGAAATCGACCCAATTACTAAAATTATTTCCTGGTGCCAAATAACATACGGCCTTAAATGTAGTTTATGCACCATTTCATTTTTCTCATCACTTATTTTTTAGCACTCCAGTGCTGCTTACCTGCTGGTTCCTAGCTATGTAGGCAGATCAGACATCCTCCTAACTGAATGTTAGTACACCCTTCCCTCTTTAAGAGCCAAGTCTAATTGGATAGTGAAGCCTTTTTTTCATTCCAAACAATGTGTATTGTGTATTGGATGCAAAAGGTTGTATTCTGTGTAAGGGTACAATCTAAGGTGCCCTGTAGAATCCAAACTTGGTTAAAAAGGCACAATAGAAGCGCAGCCCTTTTACTCTCAATACAATCAGGTCACAGTTGGCAGCTTATAGATGACATGCTCTCCAGGCAGGCAGTGTTAGTGGCATGTGGCTGTCCAAGGCTGCGGCAAACTACTGCATATAAAAGAAGAAGGAGACAAATGTCCCACAGGTGTGTTAATCAGTCACACCTGGCACAGCTCCACAGGCTACTCAGATCCACCACTTCCACTGAATCTGAGCCAAAACCACACCCCAACACTACATCAGATAGATTAGGGATATTAGAGGAGAGGTATGGATTACAGTAAAATTTGTGAATAATTAAAAGTAACCTAAGTATTTTTAGATTTCAACTACAAACCATCATTAAGTTCAAGCTGTTGCAGCTAAATACGTATATATAGAATTCACCTTACAATGTATCTTGATATGATTTGGAAAGTTCATTCTTGCGAAAATCTTGTAACAGGAAAAATAACTATTTTCATTTGAATGCACAGCACCCAACCAGAGCAGCTAAGATCCATGATGATAGGTATAGGAATATACAGAAGGCCCAAGTGATAAATACTAACCCTATTATTATTTTCCAAATCACTTACCATGACAACCTAAAAACATTCAGCCTCAAGTGCAGATTTTTTTTCTTCTGTTAAATAGTGCCCTGGCTAGCGATCTCTTTATAGCCTTCTTTTCCACCATGATTGAAAACAGTTAGTTTTTCCTGTGGAGACAAGGGTATAAAACATATAAAAAGCTTTGTTGAAGCAGAATTGAATTTATGTTTGAGAGCCTGAGAAAATGGATTTGTGGTGTAACACCATCTAAAAATGTTCTACTATGTAATTCTCATGGTCAAAATGAGAGTTGGCACATTAACAAGTATTACATTTTAGAGCTAACTGTGATTAAATCAATGTTTGAACATACCATTGGCACAGCTGAATGCGAGTCAATTTTCTAGCTAAATGTTTGTGGGTAAGCTGACAAGTTAGCCATTTGAATTTGTTTTTGCTTTTGCATTTACAAATCCAAATGGCTAATTTTTATCTAATTACCTCCACCAAGGAGGTTTTCTTTTCGCCTGTTTGTTTGTTAGTTAACAACTTAACTCAAAAAGAGATTGACCGATTCGAATGACATTTTCAGAGAATGTCTGCAATTGGACCAGGAATAAGTGATTAGACTTTGTTGATGATCCGGATCGCCGTCTGGGGTGGGGGGACTGAGCTGCTTCTGTAGTTTTGCTCTGGATTCAGTGACTGATCACCACATAATATACACACAACAGCTGACATTGATTTAATTTCCATCCAGTCAGAAATTAGGATTTTTAAGGTTAGTTTGCCTTTAGTTCCTTTCTTTACCCTTTTTTATTTACATAATTGTGATAACTATGATAAGACGACACACACAAAGTATACGTGTATGTGTGATAGTTTGAAAGACTTTTTATTTAATACTCCTATGCAGCTCCAAAAGACACTAAATAACTGTGATTCATAGACTGATTTTATGGCAACAGAGTACAGTGAGATTAAAGATGCACAAGTAACAGTAGAAAGGGTTGCAGTGCATATTAATTCACATAAGTTAACATAAACCAGAAAGAAACTCAATGTAAATGCATTAAGAATACTGGTAAGAAGTTATTTACTGTTACATTTATGTTTGGTCCATTTAAGTTAAAAGACCTGTGATTTGTGCATCAGTAATCTACTAACAGGCCTTTTTCTGGGATCGATTGGTAGTGCCGCCCGTTTTCCACTAGGGGAAGCTTGCACACTCCTCTTCATTGCAATAAACGATTGCATGAGAGAGGCAGCTGAAATCACAGTCGTGATTCTTTCTCCCCTATTTTCAGGTAATATAATCAAAACATGTCATTGTATAATCTGTATGTTGCCAACACGTTTGTATTGATAAAGCGTTGATGTTTTATTACTTGTAGGAGTATTCTGTTAGTTTTATAAGCAGTCAGACCACTCCGTTCCAGGTCTTTAGCCATGTGCTAGGTGATAGCTATTAAGCTAACAATAGCTGCTGGAAATGCTACCGATTTCATTTGTGTAAGAAAACCGTGTTGAAAGGATATATTCATTTGTTTCGTATTATTTTTGCTTAATTAGTTCCATCCCCTGTGTGACATTGATCAGTATGGAATGTAAATTCTAATGTTCATTTCATTGCAATAAACGACTGCATGAGAGAAGCAGCTGAAATTAAAGTCGTGATTCTTTCTCCCCTATTTTCAGGGGTGTAACATTTGGAGGCACCGCTGGGATTGGCTGCTTAGATGTCCGGTGTTCATAAGCTGTACATCGTAGTCCAAGCCAGTCAAATCACCCCTACTAAAACCCAGGCAGGCTGCAGAGAGGAAAGTGTCGCTGTCGAGGGAAGCCAGTTGCTGTTTCAATGCAAGCTTCATCAGGGGCTGCAAAGACCACTCAGCTCGACGTCACCTTTTACCGGCAAAATCCCTTCTGTCTACTGCCATCATGTCTTCAGTGGGAACTACGAGAGGAAATAGTGCGTGAAATGCACACTTTGTCCAAAGATCAACTAGCGTCAATCTGTGAGTTTCTTGGGATTGCAGACAAAATAAACGTTAGTAGAAAAACACGCCTGTCACTGCTAATACACATCCAATTCTATATGGAAAGGGAAGATATGATGACACATGAGGATGACGGAATGTCAGAACTGTTGATGCCTGATGACAAGATTGCTGACATTGTGAAAGAGAGAAATAATGGGGCTAAACAAAATGAACCCAATTCAGATGATGGGGACAATTCAGGACGTGGGGAACAACAAAATAAAACAACTTCATTGGTGAGCGAGATGGTTAACACTAACAAAGGAATGGTTACTCCTCACCCCCAAGTTAATCTCTCAGTCGTTAATTCACCTGTGTCAGATGTTCCCCAGCAACAAAGCCCATACTGGCAGAAATATTTCAAAATATTAGGGCAGATTGGTGAGCCTGGCCAAAAAGATAAATTGACATTTTCCAGTCTTGCTCACCAGATTGAAAACGGACTAAGCAGAGGCTACTCAGAACTAGACATTGTAGATGCTGTCATTAGGGCTATTGTGCCAGGTCTGAAACTACACAGCTACTTGGAGGGAAAAACTCAACTTACCCTCCCAACTCTACGCCGCATCCTCCATTCCCATTTCCAGGAAAAGAGTGCCACCGAACTCTATAAACACCTAGCCTCAGAAGAACAGAAGAAGAAGAACAGACCCCAAAAGAGACTGCTCAAAACTTCCTGATGAGAGTTTTAGATTTAAAGCACAAAGTTTTATTTGCATCTCAGGATTCAGAATCGGGGCTTAAATATGACCCAGTTTTAGTCCAGCGTATGTGTTTGCACACCATACTCACAGGTTTTCAGAGTGACAGTGTCAGGAAAGATATGCAGCCACTTCTGCTAGACTCTAAGACACTTGATGAACTCCTGTTAGAGAGGTTAAATACAGCTTGTGCTAATAAAACAGAAAGAAAGAACAAGAAAAAGGGTTTAACATCACAGTCAGCTACCAGTGTGAACACAGTGCAGTCAGATGATGTTTTACCAGCTAAGAATCCGATGAAAGAAACAAGAGCGAAAATACCACCTGAACTTTTAACTGAATTGGCGGAGCTGAAGACAGGTGTATCTTCACTGAAAGGTCTCACTGCAGAGATAGCTCAGATTAAAGAGACTTTGCAGCAGCCAGTAGCCCAGTCTTATAGCCCGCCACCAGTTATGCAGTATGAGAGGGAACACCAGCAGCAGTATTTTAATTTTCACAGCCACCGTCAAAGACCACCGCCCCCTCAGTATCCAGTACAGCGCCACAGTTGTCCGACTCGCCGTGAGAGGAAATGCCACAATTTTCACCAAAATGGAGTCAACGAGCGCTGCTCACACTGCTACTTCTGTGGGAGTGGAGAACACTTTCAGGCTGGATGCAAAAACAGAGCGATGAGATCATCGAAAGAGGGACATTTAAACCGGCAATGGTTACCACCGAGGGACAAGTGTTAACCATGTCCAACGTCCTCAAGTCCCAACATTGGTTCAACTGTAAACAAGAAAAGTCAAACATGACTCTAAAACAGTGTTCAGCATGTAAAACTGCACTTTATTGTTCAAAAGCATGCCAGAAAGAACATTGGAGACAACACAAGAGGCGATGCATCGGGTTAAAGACTCTCAATGAAAATGAAACTGTCCAGGTACCCCTGCCGTCAGCTCAGGTAAACACCCCTCACAAGATTACATCTTTGGTGGGCAGACAATGTCTGGTTGAGTGTCTCCTGGGTGGTCAGAGGCTTCAAGCTCTGTGGGATTCGGGCTCCCAAGTATCAATCATCGATGAGAGATGGAAAGAGGACAATTTACCACACCTAAAGCTGAGAGATGTTAAAGAGATTATGGACACATCTGAGCTGACTCTGACTGCAGCCAATGGGACCAACACGCCATACCTGGGGTGGATTGAGACAACTTTCCAACTTGTTTCTGGAACTGAACAAGCTGAAAGAATGACTATCCCCATGTTGGTGATGAAAGGCTTCCAGCTGACATACCCCATTATAGGCTATAATGTAATTGAATATATTCTGAATAAGACTGACCAAGCTAAACAGTACATCACAGTGAGGAAAGCATTCCCGAGTCTCAAAAGGCACAAGGTGAAAGCTTTTATACAGGTCGTTCATGCAACTACAGTTGATGAGTACAAAGTCATGACTAAGAGAGAGTACATTACTGTACCTAAACAAAGTCTCATACGGGTTAAGGGTCGAGTAGCAGCAGAGCCATTCAGGCAAGACATGATCATGATGTTTGAGCCAGACTTAAATCCTCAGTGGCCAGACAATCTTGAGTTTTTTGATACCTTGGTGAGCATTAAGAAAAATACTTTACCAGTCATAATGCTAGATGTCTCTAATCCCACTGATCATGATATTGTCATTTCAGGCCATACGATTGTCGGTTCAGTTCAGCCTATTACAGCTGTATTTCCTGCCCAAATGTTTGACCAGCCATGTCTGTAACCGCTAGTAATAAGGTGAGCACACAAGCTCAATCTAGCTGTAGTGAAGAATGGGATCCGCCTGTAGAACTTAGCCACCTTAGTGAGGAACAGAGAGTATTAGTGAAGCAGATGCTCAGAGAAGAAAGCCAGTCCTTTTCTAAAACAGACAATGATATTGGCTGCATTGAAAATTTGAAAATGACTATTTCACTCAAAGACAATGAGCCAGTTAAATGTTCATACTTGTCTGTGCCACGGCCACTCTACCAAGAGTTACCTGCATGATCTAATAGCACAAGGCTGGGTTAGAAAGTCGGACTCGTCATACTCCTCACCAGTTGTGTGCGTTAGAAAAAATGACGGTACATTAAGACTGTGCGTAGATTACAGAGACTTGAATAGAAAAACCCATCCTGACCGCCAGCCCATCCCACGTGTCCAGGACATTATGGACAGTTTAGGGGGAAACTCCTGGTTTTCACTCTTAGACCAAGGGAAAGCATACCACCAGGGGTTTATGTCAGAAGAAAGTCGTCTACTCACTGCTTTTGTGACCCCCTCGGGACTATATGAATGGATTCGCAACCCATTTGGACTTATGAATCCCCCAGCAGCATTTCAGCGTTGTATGGAGAAGTGTTTGGATGGACTGCGTGACAACATCTGCATCCCCTATCTGGACCACACATTTGTCTACAGCAAAACATTCAAAGACCACTTAGAGGACGTGAGGAAAGTGCTCCAGAGATTAAGAAGTTTTGGTATAAAACTCAAGCCAAGTAAGTGTGACATTTTTAAGACTGAAGTGCGCCATTTAGGCAGAATAGTGTCAGCAGAGGGGATCCTGGATATTTTGAAGCAGTTAAAGCTCTCAAGGCGATGAAACCACAGAATGTTGGCCAGCTCAGAAGAATGTTAGGCCTCCTCTCCTATTATCGACAATATATAAAATACTTTTCCAGGAAAGCAAGTTGTTCGTATGAACTGTTAAAGGCTGACAAAAGCACAGAGAACTTGGACACAGCAAAATGACCCAAACAAAGAGCAAGAAAAACCAGTCAAGTTGTGCCCTCCTCAAAACAAATTGTGTGGACAGAGCAGCATCAAAGCGCACTTGAGGAACTAATAGACTGTTTGCTCCACCCACCAGTGCTTGGATTTCCAGATTTCACACAGCCATTCATTGTTCACACCGATGCTTCACACAAAGGACTAGGTGCAGTGCTCTACCAAAAACAAGATGGTAAGCTGCGAGTTATTGCTTATGGTTCCCGTACACTAACAGCAGCTGAAAAAAATGACCACTTCCATGCAGGAAAACTGGAGTTCCCTAGCCTTGAAGTGGGCCATCACGGACAAATTCAGGGACTATTTATACTATGCCCCAACGTTTACTGTTTACAGCGATAACAACCCCCTGACATACATTCTGTCAACAGCCAAACTGAATGCAACCACATCAAGATGGGTCACAGAGCTCGCTGATTTTCACTTCACCATCAAGTACAAGCCAGCAAAAGAAAACGGTGACGCAGATGTTTTATCAAGGATGCCACTTGATGTGGAAACCCTCATGAGAGACTGTTCTGAAGAAGTGCCACCAGACACAATTGCAGCTGCTATTCTAGCCATTGAGGTACAAAAAGACACACCTGCTACATGGACACTGTCAGCTGCAGCTATATCAGTTAGAGTAGAAAGTGAGTTAGCAGAAGCAACATTCACACCTCTACCAACGAGAGAACTGAGTGAAGCTCAAATGTCTGATCCTGTAATATATCCTGTTTTACAGTGTAAGCAGAGAAATTCAAAACCACTGCCCAAAGAATTAAGGACATTCGACCCGAAATCAAAATGCTAATTCAGGGAGTGGGGCAAGTTAATGTTGGACAACAACAGCATTTTGTACAGACTCACTTCTGCCCTTAAACAGCTAGTCCTGCCGGATCAGTTTAAAAGGACTGTATTTGAAGAGCTGCATAATAATATGGGTCATCAGGGTGTTGACCGTACAGTGTCTTTAATCCGTGACCGCTTCTTTTGGCCACACATGCAGGCAGATGTGGAGCAATATGTGACCAAACTTTGTTCCTGTGTTAAGCAGAAAAGGCCCAGTCATGAGACAAGAGCCCCTTTGATAAACATTGGAACTACACAACCCTTTGAGCTGGTGTGCATAGACTTTCTCCATCTTGAAAAATGTAAAGGTGGCTATGAATATATTTTAGTAATAACTTATCAATTAACACATTTTGCACAAGCCTAGGCCACCACCTCAAAATCAGGCAAAACTGCTGTAAACGTCATATTAAATGACTACTCCCTGAAGTATATGCAAATTGCTATTATAAAAACTTAAGCAGCAAGTTTTCCATTTTCCAATATTTATGTAATTCTCAAAACTTTTGGCCAACCCTGAATAATCCGACTAGAATGTTTTCTTGTATTTTCTTTATTCCTTTTCCTCTCTTGTATTGTCAACTCACCCTCTCCCTCTTAACTTTTTTCCTACCTCTCTTTATCTTCTTTCTTTTTTCCCTTTTGTTTTCCATCTCTGTGTCCATAATATCTGGAGGGAAACATCCACAGCAATTTCTAATAAAGATTTCTTACACATCTATATCAAGTGGAGTACTATAGCAAAAGCCGTAATGCTCCATTTGTGAAAGTAAATCTGTTGGGCTTCTACTTTGTACCCAGACACCAGGGTAGGACACTTAAAAAAAGAAACCCTAGGAACCACCAGTAAACCTGCAGTCTGTGAGTAGAGTGCTCTGTTGGGAACATATGTAACAATCAGATATCCGATGTATGATGGAGCTTGAGTATTAAGGGCTTTATATGTAAGAAGGAAAATCTTACATTCTATTCTGGATTTAACAGGGAGCCAAAGAACAGAATGTAAAACGGGGGAAATGTGATCTCTCTTTTTAATATTCATCAGAATTCTTGAAGAAGCATTTTGGATCAACTGAAGGCTTTTAATTGCTTTTGATGGACTTCCTGATAGTAAATAATTACAGTAGTCCAGCCTTGAAATAAGAAATGCATGGACTAGTTTTTGAGCATCACTCCTGGACAGGATGTTTGTAATTTTAGCAATATTGCAGAGGTGGAAGAAAGAAATCATAGAGACCTGTTTAATATGGGATTTGAATGTCATGTCTTGGTCAAAAATAATGCAGAGGTTATTTACGTTATTACTGGAGGCCTATATAATACCATCCAGATGAAGTGATTGACTAAGCAGTTTTTCTTTTAGAACTTCTGGTCCAAAGACGGCAACTTCTGTCTTGCCAGAATTTAATAGAAAAAACTTTAGTGTAATATGGGTTTTTATGTCTACTAGACATGCCTGTAATCTACCTAACTGACTGGATTCATCAGGATTCATGGATAAATATAGTTGTGTATCATTGTCATAACTGTGGAAATGTACCCCGTGCTGTCTAACGATTTTACCAATTGGAAGCATATATATAGTTAAAAGAATTGGTCCAAGCACAGAGCCCTGTGGTACTCCACAAGTAACCCTTGAGTGTGAAGAAGATGTATCATTTACATGAACAAACTGCAATCTGTCAGACAAATATGATTTAAACCAAACTAAAGCTGTTCCTTTTATCCCTGCAACATGTTCAAGCCTTTATAAGAGAATATTATGATCGACTGTGTCAAAAGCAGCACTGAGATCTAACAAGACCAGAACAGTCACAAGTCCATTACCTGGGACCATGAGAATATCATTATTAACCTTCACCAGTGCTGTTTCAGTGCTATGATGAGCTCTAAAACCTGACTGAAACTCTTCAAATAGGTCGTTACTATTTAGATGCTCACAAACTTGATTAAAAACTATTTTCTCAAGGATTTTGGATAAGAAAGGAAGGTTAGATATAGGTATGTAATTAACTAACTCATCTTGATCGAGGGAAGGTTTCTTAAGTAAAAGTTTAATTATAGCTATCCTTAAATTTCTGTGGTACGTATCAATTTACCAAGGATAGATTCATCATCACCCTCCTCTGACCCACAGATGTCCTGTTACATCTCAGATGTTTAATCCTTCATGGACTCTTCTGCTTCCACACGTTTGTCTTCAACCAAGTCAGGAGTTGCTGCTACCCCCTTCCCCTCTCCCTCCCACTTGTCTGTCTCTAAAAGTCAGGTGAAGAGGCAGCAGGTCCAGATGGTGTCAGCCCTAGAGTCCTGAAGGCCTGTGCAGAGCAGCTCTGTGGGATTCTGCAGCACCTCTTCAACCTTAGCTTGACCCAGGAGAAGGTCCCAGTGTTGTGGAAGACATCATGCCTTGTTCCAGTACCAAAGAGAACTTAGCCATCCGTCATCAGTGACTATAGACCCGATGCCCTGACATCCCACATCATGAAGGTCCTGGAGAGACTTCTGTTGGCCCACCTGAGTAAGCAAACAAGAACATATTAGGACCCGCTGCAGTTTGCTTATCGCTGTGGAGTTGGAGTTGAAGATGCTATCATCCACCTGCTTCAACCAACCCACTGTCATCTGTGGTCAATGACTACCTGACAAACAGACCACAGTTTGTGAGACTGAAGGATTGTGCTTCAAACCAGGTTGTCAGCAGCACAGGAGCACCACAGGGGTCCGTACTCTCACCATTCCTTTTCACTCTGTACACCTCAGACTTCCAGTACAAATCAGAGACCTGTCATCTGCAGAAATCCTCAGATGACTCTGGAATTGTCGGGTGTATCAGAGATGGACAAGAAGCTGAATACAGAGAGCTGGTGGACCGCTTTGTGACATGATGTGGAAACAATCGTCTTACCTTGAATATGAACAAAACAAGGTAGATGATTGTACATTTCAGAAGAAACAGGGATAGATCAAACAGTGTTTCCATCATGGGTGAAGAAGTGGAGGTGGTTGAGGAGTATAAATACCTCGGTCCTTCAAGGTTTGCAGCAAGATGCTGCAAATCTTCTACAAGTCTGTTGTGGAGAGTTTCATCTCTTCAGCCATCATATGTTGAGGTAGCAGCATCAGAGCCAGGGCTTTAAAAAGGCTAAACAACCTGATAAAGAAAGCTGGTTCTGTTCTGGGGACAACTGTGGAACATAAGGAGATGATGATGCAAAGAAGGATTCTTCATAAAATAAAATAAATTATGGACAACCCTGAGCATCCTCTTCATGAGACTATCCTGCAACAACAGAGTGTCTTCAGTCGGAGGCTTCTTCAGTTTCGCTGAATCACAGACCGCTACAGCAAATCCTTCCTGCCCACAACCATCAAATCCTTCCTGCCCACAACAACTCATTAAAGAATTAATTGTATGAGCTATACCAAACCCCTTAATTTCCCTCTGGGGTCAATAAAGTATTTTTGATTTTGAATATCTAAAATGTGGCCAGTAACCAAAGGGAGCACTGCCCTAAATAATTTGGATGGGATTGGGTCCAACATACAAGTTGAAAGTTTAGATGAGGCTAATATTTATGATAATTACAGCCCAAACACAAACGAGGTTCTACAGTTCTCTCAGATGCTGCCTCACTTACTGACAGAGAAGTAAGTAAGTTTGGGATGATGCCACTGATTTTATTTTTAGTAGAATTAATTTTATTTATGAAGAATCCCATAAATAAGTCATCACTACTGAGAGCTGGGGAAATAGCTGGCTCAACAGAGCTATGACTCTGTGTAAGTTTGCAACTGTACTAAAAAGAAACCTAGGATTGTTCTTATTCACCTGTATTAATAAAAATAAAAAGTATGCTGTTCTAGCATGTCGAAGGGTCTTTTTATACAGCGGTAGACTATTTTTCCAGGTTAAATGGGAATCCTCTAGGTGTGTAGGGTGCAATTTCCTCTCCTATTTCGTAGTGTTCTGCTTTAAAGTATGCAGCTCTAAGTTTAAACCAGGGAGTCAACCTCCTATCACTAATTACTTTCTTTTTTAAGGGGGCTACACTATCTAATGCCAGACACAATGAGGGAGTAATGCTATGAACCAGTCCATCAATTTCTAAATGGATAGGGGTGGAATTCCTGCCCTCCCAATGTCCAATGTCTTATTTTCAATGTTCTCCAGGATTTTGTCATTTCATGTCATGTCTTTTTTATGTTGTTAGAATATATTTGATTCATTATATCTTTGTACAAAAGTATTAATCAAACTGTATGTGACAATATTTGTCCCTTTTACTGAAGCCTATTATTCTACATTGATGTGCCAGAAAAAGAAAAAGGTGTTCATAACTACAGCTTACAATCACTTTCAGGGAAAGTCATGAAGACACCAAGAATTTAGTTGTAAATGTGCATGTGATAAAAAAGCAGTTCTAGAAAGCTTTCTTTTCTTCATCAATATATTTAGTTAAAAACTATGTTATAAGCAACTGGACTAAATAATCTCAAATGGGAATCAACCGGTTTCACCAGGCGATTTCCAAACAAATTTCAGATCATCAGTTACAGACAGTGAGATTATTCACAAGTGGGAAACCTTTAAAATGTGAATATGCACTCCTAGGCAAATGTACCAATGCTCAGAGAAACTGTAGGCAACCCCAAAAAGCGGTTGTCACTCACCTCAAGGCTTAGTTGTTATGCTTAATGCTTGCTTTCTTGCTAAGGTTGTCAGGAGAAAATCTCTCAGGAAAACTGACATACGATTACACAGTTCCAGCCACATGAACCACAAAACCACTATAACAGTATCATTCAGACACCAAGGGGGAGATGCGTGGTAATAATACATAGGACTACAATTCGTGAAATCTAAACAGTATATCAACACAAACAACTGCCAAGCACAGGGCTTGTTTTGCAGGACAGGACCTGGACACTGGGACAGCCATAAACTGATCTGTAAGCACAGTATTCTAGAGTCAAATGTGAGGCTGTTTGTCTAGTAGGTAATTGTGATCAAACTGGTCATTTCACAGGGCAAAAAGCCCAAGCACAGCCACAAATCAACATCAGAATGGCTGAAATATGAAGAAATTAAGTTACTGCAGACCTCAGTCTGAGAGTAACCCAGCGGTGGATTGAGTTGGGGATAAACAGATGCCTTCAAAATTTAATGAACTGAAACAATGTCGTAAAGAACAGTTGTGCCAAAATTCTCAAGGACAATGTGGGAGGCTAAGAAAAACACACAGAAAGTTATTAAAATAATTTCTAGGAAATATGAAAACATTGGTTGAACTTGTGATTTTTTTTTTCTTCCATGACAGTAATATAGTATAAAAAATATTTAAAAATCCTTAAATGGAAATGGGGTCTCAAGGTATGAAGGCATCTATATTCTCCTAGACTCTCATATACCGGTTGCTTTTCCTTCATAAGAATGTCTGGAATAATCATTATGGCCAAATGTGATACTCTTAAAATAAGATTTGCTTAGTATGAATTTAAAATTGTATTGAAAGATCAAAGGTTGTAGAATATGTTAATTCAGTTTAGGGATGTCACTTTACAGAATGATGTGTGGAACTCATCAGATTTTACATCAACATTAAATATGCTCTTTGATCTACCTCCCTCATTTTTAAATAAAGAACAGTGCAGTCTTTTGGAATTGTTGTTCACATCAAATTCCAAGTAGTGAATGAAAAATGCCAGACACAAAACCAAGCTTCTGTCGCCATGTGAATGCTAGAATAAAGACGATTGAGAGGAGAACAAAGCAGAATACCCCCTCAACCCCTAACACACATTATTTAGCTTGGCACATTATGAATCTACTACAAATCCTTTTACAGCATGCTCAGGAAGAATAGCCTTGTGTGATAATGTGCTGAAAGGCTATCACACTGCAGCAGATGCCTAGCTTCAATGTGGGAGAGTGTCCCTTGACAAGGTTTCCACAAGCTGGGGTGTATTGACATGAACACTCTGGACACAGCCATGGAATCAGGGTTGTATAGATGCTGCTTTGCTGGCCTCCCCATGGCACAGCTATAAGCACATCCAGAGCCCTTTCATCTGTAAAGTTGAGACAATGGCTGAGACGCTCCACAGAACATTCAGGAAAGGGCAAATAAATGTGACCGTAAACATGTGTGCAGAGAGATACAATCAAAGACCTGGTGAAGCAGATGATTGCTTTTGATAGTCCATGTGATCTCGACAAGAGAACAGTATGCATTTCCGTTATCCAGGGACAACTGCCATCATCAGGAGAACAAATGTTTCCATTGCAACATTTCAGACTGGAATGTTTTAACTCACTGAATGTCAGACCAATTTTGATTTTTTTAAGTGGGTAATAAATATGTTTAGATGTTCTTAAAGATATTTGTACAATGAAAACTTGAAATGTCTTTACTCGCTATGTGAACAATTTTCATGGTAACATGAGGGAGTGTGAGCACATATGAAAGCATGATATTTTACACTGAAAATATAGATTACCTTTTTTCTCATTGTCCAACCTTAAATTCCTCTACTCCTAAAGAGATAAAATTGAAAAATGAAACGCATATACTTTTAGAGGTGGGTAGTAACTAGTTACGTTTACTTGATTAGCTTTTTGGAAAAAGTGTACTTTTAGTAGTAGTTTTACTGCACCAGTAATTTACTGGCGCCACTGCTCAAAGTAGGCTACCTTCCCCTTCTGAGGAGATCATGACTGATCTGTCTTGGCTCCAGTTATCTGCTGTGGCTGCACTCATCCTGGCAGTCACCGCAGCTGCTCTCAATGCTCCAGTCACTACGTTTACATGCAGCAAGAGAAATTCGAATTATTGCCTTAGTCCGACTGAAATCAGACTTTTAAAATGCATGTATACACCTTAGTCTAGCTGGAATCGAACCGAACTGGAGTTTCAGAAGCTCAACTACTCTTGCTGCATAATGCGATTCAAATCAGACTACTCTGCAACCAACCCCCCCCCGGCCCCGCCCACACTCGCGCACCACCCTCGGGAAGTTTGGAGAGCCGGAAATCCGACCCAGTACTAACAACAGTGGTGTTATAAGAAGCATATGGCATCTAAGACAAACGTAAGCGGCCAATCAGTGCAAGGCGATGCGTTGTTACTGTGAATCTCCTGCTTTAACTCTGTCTGCTTCACTCCCGCATGCCTCAGTTTACTGCCTGAATGCAGCTGGAAGCTAACCGCTGTTAGGCTAACTCGTAGGAGCGCATATCACCATCTATCGTCAGGGAGTGGAACGTACTTCATTTAATAATTCGATTTTCTGATGGACATGTAAACTGGGACTCGGCTCGCTGCAAGAGGGAAGTCTTTAGTCCGATTACTCCAAAAAGCTCGATTTAGCTGTGCATGTAAACGTACTGAGTGTCTCCCTGTGAGTTGTCAGCGTTCCCTCACGGTTCTCCAGTGTTTCCTTCTGGTTCTCCAGCGTTTCCTCGTGGGTCTCCAGTGTTCCCTTGTGGGTGTCTAGCTCTTCTTCATGGGTTTTCTCGCCACAGAACTCTTGCGCTTCTTTGTGGGTTTCATCGCCACTGGCCTGCCCCCTCCAAGCACCTATGCCACTGGCCTGCTGCCTCAATGACTGAAGACCGCGGTCTTCTAGTGTCTCTTTGTGTGTTTCTCTGTTCCTACGGCCGGCCCCCTGAACTTTCTGTCAGGTTCCTCCTGTCCCACACCCGGCCACCCGAATTCTCTGTCGGATTCCTCCATGACTAATTTCTGTTGGATATTTTGTAACTGTTTCAGGGACATTTATTTGGACTCCTTGTGTTTTGGACATTTTTTGACTTTGTTTTTGTTTTTTCCTGGTTTGTGTGTCCTTGATTGTCCCAATCTGCCCCGTGTTTGCCTTATTGTCTCCCTCATTGCCTTCCACGTAAATGTATACCATGTCTTTGTCGGTTCATTGTTGTGCTTCGTCATAGTCCTTGTCGCTCCTTATCATCCTGCTCCTGAACCTGTGTTTGGTTGTTATCTACTTTCATCATTATCATCATTAAATGAGATTTCAGTCTTCAAGCAGCCACTCTGCATTTGGGTCTAAACAACACTTCATGCCATTTTTTTGGCCTGAATTTATGATTTTTGTAATTATGTCATTTGTATTTCTTCTTTCCATCATGCTTCAAAATACCAGAATTTACACATAAAATTGCATTTTTCTCCATCTGATGACATCATACGTGACTCAGGACTCAAGTAGCCTTTTCACACATTTCTTTACTCTTATTTGAGTCCTATACAGATGCATTCCTAACAGAGTGATATATTTCAATGTTTTATTTCTAATATTTTTGATAATTATGATTTTTAGAAACAAAAACCCCATAATTCAGTTTGTCAGAAAACTTTAGACCATTTCATATAGAAAATGATCTCCATGTACTGAATACAACTATGATTAGGGCTCCTTTTGCATTAATTATTACTTGATTGTGGTGTGATATGGAGGCCCTGCTTTCTCTGATCTTCTTCTTGACAATAGCCCAGAGGTTTTCTGTGGTGCTTAAGTCATGCAAGTTCACTGGCCAGTCAAGTGATACCATAGTCATTAACCCAAACTAATGCGATTGAGGGAAGGTCCGAAGCTAAATGAGCATCTCCATAAAGCAGAGAGAAGAATACAATTTCCTGATAGAAACCTGACCTCAAGCAACTTTGATTAAATGCCTCTCCACTCCTCCTCCGGACTCTTTGACCTTGATATTTACATTAAATGGAAAATGTTCTTTCATCTGAAAAGAGAGATTTGAATCACACGGGTAGCCTACAGAATGTTTTTCAACACATTGATATTTTTGCTGTATTAAAGGATGAAAATCATCCGTACCTAATCAAATACTGTCTTTAACTTTTGTTAATCCTTTGTGGCATTTTTCAATGATTTATTGATTTTTAATAGACGTTATGAATTTTAAATTCTAATTAAAAGCTTAAACCACTTTTAGACCTGGCAATTTTGTCTGGTTTGAATCTAGAAAAATCGAAACACAAAGAATCCAGGTGTAAATCAGGGCTACATATAAAATTAATACTGATATGTCTAAATGAGGTCTAGCCACAACGTTGAATTTAGGTCTATTACTTAGTGGGAGGACCACAAGTCTAAGTCAAGTATGAAGTCTGTGGTTTTGTTACTTAAGTGTGACTCAAGTTTAAATTTGAAACACGAGGCACCACCTTTGGGTATTCCTGGGATGGCCTAATGGTAATCTGTTAAAACCCAAGGTGAAACATGTTCTCTTCTATCATGGACGGTTTCCTTACCCCAATAAGAGTCTGACTGCCTCCCTTATTATATTAACCATGTCCTTTGTGTTTATTTACTGCTTCTTTTAGACAGTCCAACATTTAATTCAAATACCATTTGTTATATACCCACTCACTGTTTTGTTATAGGTTGCACACACTCAGAAGAAGGGGCTTTGCAGAATCCTATAAGCCGAAAGTTGTAATACTGATGTCACAAGTTTATGTCTAATTTACTCAGCTAAGATTTTCCCAGTAGAGGCAGGTGCCTCTGATCTAACTAAACAAGTGCACACCCTAAAGATAAGTAAGCTAAAGCTAAGTTAACCCACATAAGACCCTGCAACCACTCTGTGCAAAATTGCCTCATGCAAATCAAACATTTGCACAATCAAATTAAATGGAATCACTGTGAAGACGCAGCCACATTGGCTGAATGACAGGAGCTGATTTGCGTGCGTGGATAGGGGTGATGATTGTGTCTCTACTGTGTGTTTGAGAGGAAAAGAGAGGGAGAGAGAGGGAGAGAGGGAGAGAGGCAGGTGGATAGGGGGAGGGGTCGGGGGTGGTCCAGACAGTCGGTCCTTGTGTTGCCTACCTCACTCTCTGCCTCTGCGCATCACTGAAGGGGGAGTTCGGCCGCCGCTTTCCTCGGCCAGTTTCACCGCCTGGCTGCTTAATAATAACTCTAACGCCCCTGCGTTCCTACTCCATCACCTTTCCTCTCCTGTTTGAGCCAGTGTGTCCGACACTGAACGCGAGCACCTCGCCCCCCCACCGCGCGTTAGATGGAACACAGGGGGGTTGCCAGGCGCGTTTATCTTCTTGTAACTGGGAAACAACACACGGGGGGTGGAGGGGAAAACGTTTGAGGACTAAAACACAGCCAGCCGTGATTCATGGACGCACCGCACCGCGCATCATGAGGATACAGCTACCGACACCAAGGTATAACGGAACTGGATTAAATTACAACCTCAGTGTTTCCGATTTCTAAATAACCGGTTATGTGCTTCCGTTTGTTTATTCTGTACAGAAAAAAATGTGAAACGTTTGACTGGGATGCGTTGATGTGCGCTGTATATTGTCTTATCGCTGCATTGGTTAGGATGCCTGCATCACGGAAAAATCTTTGACAGTCTCTAACCTGTCCCTGCTGCAGCGAAGTGGGCCTTTTTTTTAAATTCAAAATGTAATTGATGAGAAAGCACGGATGTTCTCTTGTTTGTTGTGTTTGTATTGTGAGAGTATTAAGCAAAACATCATCGTCCCTGCTTTTGAAACGCATCCTGTAAGTCTCTGAACCCAGACAGAGTAAAAGCAGCTGTATTTGTTATTATGTAACAAATCTGGCATTTTATTTTTAGGCTGTCATGTTACTTTAAAATAGCGTGTCTCTATATTACTATGCAGACATATCCTCTCGCATTATTCACTTTATTCTTTTTTTTTTATATGGCTTCTGAAGTGGTGATTTTATTTACCCAATTAAAGTTCACTATAACAAGGCGCTATTTTGTCATTATAGGCATTATTTAAAAGTCCTAATAGGACAGATTGTGTGTTATCTAATTTTTCACTTACAGCCCTACTTCCCCTTGACATGACATTGGCAGTGAAGCTTGAAACTACATTGTTTACCTTTCTGGGCACTTTTTCTCCTAATGTGAAGTGGCTTACAGCTCAATGATTTGTCTCTCCTGTCAAGCCAAATTAGATATGGACATGATTAAATAGACAAAGAACAAACCTAGATGCATAATAAGGGGTGTGATGCAAGATTTATTGTAGTATGCAGTCCCTTATAATTACTGCGGAATGACTTGTAATATTTTTCAATGCATAAGGGAAAGAAAAATGTGTATAACTAGATTTGTTGAGCTATTTTAAATCAGAATATGTCTTACTGTATTTAAATACTGTATGCACTACACTGTAATCTTGGCTCTCAACCTGCTGCACATGTTTTGGCAGGCAGTGTCAGTTGACTGGAAAGTAACCAAAAGCAGGGTCTTAGAACTTCTTTATCTATTTTAATTTCCAGAAATCAGGCTGCAGAGCCAGCAGGAGAAATGGGAAGTAAATTGAATGATTAAGACAAGTTATTCTGTCTCGTCGCTGCAGCATTTCTTTTTTATTCACATCCGCTTTTGTTCTTTTTGTTGTTCAGTATATAATTCATCTTTAACCTAATTTCCCCATAGGTACTATAATCAATAGAAAGATTTGTGTTAGAATCATTTAAAAAAATACAATACAGGCGGCACTGAATCTCTGAGGGCCCACAGTCAGTTCTAACAACATTCACAATACACTTTATGTCTTTAAGATATTGACTCTATCTCTTGGTACTATGATGCTTACATATGTGATTTATCTGGAGGTTTTGTATTGTAGTAAAATAACTACTACTATTTTTTATTAATTTACCAATAAACCTGCTTCTCATAATAAAAAACAAAATCCTCTTTGTTCACAGGGAGGACCTGGCATAGGCATCTCTGGCTAGATGCAGTGTTTCAGCCATGCAATGTTCCTGGAAGTCAGTGATTCTGCTGGCCTTGGCATCTATTGCCATCCAGTACACAGCCATCCGGACGCTCACCTCCAAGCCTTTCCAGCTGTGCCCGCTGCCCAGCCCCCAGAACTGCGGTCTCGGGGCTCAGGAGACAGATCCTTCCTTTGAGCGGGGGACAGCAGGTGGGGCAGGTTGCGATGACTACCCTTACTTTTCTATCAACGCCACCCGTAAACTTCACATCCTGGTCTTAGCCACCACACGCAGTGGCTCCTCCTTTGTTGGCCAGCTCCTGAACCAGCACCAGGAGATATTTTACCTGTTTGAGCCTCTTTATCACGTTTATGCCACGTTGGTCCCACGTCAGTCACACACCCGAAACCCTACAGACCGCCGTGTGACGTTAGGTGCCAGTCGAGACCTCTTGCGCAGCCTGTATGGTTGTGATCTCTATTTCCTAGAGAATTACATAAAACCAACTCCCACAAACCACACTACGGACAAACTGTTTCGTCGAGGTGCCAGCCGGGCATTGTGTCAGCATCCTGTCTGTGATGCCTTTGGTCCAGGGGATGTTAATGTGGAAGAAGGAGACTGTGTGAAGAAATGCTCAACTTTAAACATGACTTTAGCAACAGAGGCCTGTCAAGAGAAGAAGCACGTGGCAATCAAAGTTGTGCGAGTGCCCGAAATTGGAGATCTGAGGGCTCTGGTTGAAGACCCACGGCTTAATCTCAAAGTCATTCAACTCGTGAGAGACCCACGTGGTATCCTGTCATCGCGGATCGAGACATTCAGGGACCCATACCGTTTGTGGCGCATTTGGAGGGCCACAGGCAGAAGGCCCTATAATCTAGACATGAATCAGCTCACAGTTATCTGTGAGGACTTCTTTGGCTCAGTTTCCACTGGTCTTAGTCACCCCCCCTGGCTGAAAGGGAAGTACATGTTGGTTCGATATGAGGATTTGGCTCGAAATCCACTTCTTAAGACTCAGGAGATCTATGACTTTCTCGGGCTGCATATGGATAAAAATGTGAAACACTGGATACGCGCAAATACACGAGGAAGCAATGAACCTTCAGCAAAACACAAGTTTGGAACAGTTAGGGACTCAGCGGCTAATGCAGAGAGTTGGCGTTTGAAACTGTCTTATGACATTGTAGATTTCACACAAACCATGTGTCATAAGGTACTAAAGCAGCTGGGATACAAGACTGTAAAATCAGTAGAGGAACTAAAAAATCTCTCCTTCTCTCTGGTGCAGGACAAAACCTTTGTACCTTTTTTGTAACAAAGATAGTTCTTTAATAACTATATTTTTTATTATATTTATATTGTTGCCTTATAAGTTCCTCAGTTTGTTTCATTTCTGATGTGATTTTGTTCCATGAAATTTGCACTAAAGTTTGGAAGATGTTTGAATGCACCAAGGGAAGTATTGATAAGTCCCCAGTGACACAAACCCACACATTTGCAACACATCAAACAAGCTACTTTGCTAAATTTACTATTATTTGTCCATAAGTGGAATAATTTAAAGGCTCTGTCTCCATTACTTTCCTGTATAAAAAAAATTGTAATTTCAGCAAAAGTTAAACACTTGTCTGCTAAAAACCATGGAAATCAGGAAGGACTCCGTAAGCTATACATGTTTTTTTAAGACCTGTTATGGCAAACTTTAACTGTACAAGCTCTACTGTGCAATAAATAGTGAATGTCGCAGTCAACCTTTATCACTGTGGCATTTTTATCCATGTGGGAACAGGAGAGATACCTCTGACAGATGCCATGCTTGCAAAGGATAATTGCAGACAATTAATAGGCTCTCAAGTGAAAGGGACAGAATCCCATTGGAGGTCACAAGCATCTCAGCTGAGGATTTTACAGCCATCTGTGATAGACACTCACAGATGAGAGGTAATGCTAAAATCTTTATTATGGAATACCATTTTTTTTCAAAAGGATTCTAACATTAAAGATGAATGTAGTCCATGAATTTTCCAATACAAGAAGAATTTGAAGCACTATAATAAACAGCCATTGATTGCTTTTATTGTATTTATAATTTTGTTGTAATTTGCTGTGGGATTTTTTTTGTTAAATGTATCCGATCTTTTTTATGTCAGTGATTACAGTATTTCCAACACTATCATCTGTTGGTGAAATTAGGTACTCAGTTAAAAATTAAATCATTTTCATTATGTTGCCTTATAAGCAGGGATTACATAATAACTGACACAGTAGATCAAATAGACCCTATGCATTCTTTTTCAACCAAAAAGCACAGCTATTTTGACATTCTGCGTTGCTTTTGTGTTTATCACGTAGACAAAAGATTCATAACTCTGAAAGACAAGTCTGTGTGGAGCGGTTTGCATGGCTGATTCATGTGTTTCCAGGATGTGTGCCTGACTAACGCTGTGCAACACAGCCACCTTTCCAAAGTTACATCTACATTAGATCATACACAAAGAGTATTACACTAATGGCTGTCCATAATCTGGGACAAATCCTTTGATCATTAGTGCAGCTGGTGTGCAGTTTTAACCAAGCAGTGTTAATGGACGAAGCTCAAGGCTGAAATACAGAACACAACAGTTATATAAATGAATGTGTCAGTCATTTCTCCAGCTTGTTAAAATAATACTAAACACATGCGAGAGTGGCCTAGGCTTTTGGAAAATGTACCACCTTTTATCTAATAGTGAGAGAAACAAACAACTAATCATATCTTAAGTTGCATTCCCAAACTCAAGAACAAAAATAGGCTAAAAAGCTGGCATGGTGGTTTCCTTTAAATTAAAACATAGCGTAAGTTGTTGGGTATTGATGGAGTCTCCCGTCATAACTGCTGCAAAACATTCAGTTCGTTCCTCCAACTGGCGAAAATCTCTGTGCTTTGGTTAGCAGACTTAATTTGCATTTTAAGTCATGTTATTGTAGCAGTGACTTGTTTTGTAAATCGCCTTCCCAGTCAGCGGTCATTTCATGCTGAACATTGTACTTCATAATCTCCCTCTGCTACTGTAGAGGCTTAAAATCTGTGGCGTTTCAGACTGCATTGCGCAGAAGCTGGCGAGAAAATGAGCACAAAGTATGAAGCTGCACCTCTAAAATGCTAAATAACACATTTTTAGTGTAATTTTGGTAAAGGCATTGGATACTTAAAAACTTTGGTGTGCATATGCTACGCAGAAAAAAACAAAGCAAAGTATTTCAGGGCAAGAGCTGAAGCGATTGTTTTTTCTTTGTAATATTTTCCAAGTAGCCAGAGATGAAATACTTGCATGTTTTTGAAACGTAGAAAAGACATCTTACTATTAGTTAATGAGAATAAATATAAGTAATTAGGCATTAAAAATACTCGAGCAGAAACTAACAATGAAATTAACTTAATACCAAAAAACTGATAATTATTTGTAATTTTTTTTTGCTATTAAAAACTTTCAAAAGTTTAGTTTAGGCACTGTGAGGTACAGCTCCTCAGTGAAGATGTCTATTTATTTGCACACAATGACCACTTGTTTTCTCATACGATATAAACCCTGTGAATGTAGCATCACACGCCCAGGCTCATCAGTATTGGTGACCGGATCTCCATTGAGATGCAGAGCACAAACCTTTGATCCTCCTCTGTTCTGAGACTGGAGGGAAACTCTCCCTCTTTCTCTCTTCCTGCGCATTCTCTGCCATCTACTTCGTTCTTTCTGTCTTTTTTTTAGACATCTCAGGGGATTGTTCCTTTGCTTCAGTGCCCTCTCTTTGTTTTTTGTGTGTTTTTTTTTATTTTACCTTGGAAGTTTCTGAATGTGTTTAGAATAGTCCTTATTTCATACTTAAAAAGAGGGTGCAATTATGGAAAACTGCGTACTTATCTTTCTGAGAAGTTAATGTATTAACTGAAGGAAACACTCTTCTTGTCAAGGAGTAGGATGAAGGGACTTACAAATGTGCTCATTTTCTACAAATATTTAGCTCTAGTTTGCTTTCTCAGTAATAGTCCACCAGTTTCCAACCAATCTAAGGTTTTAGCATCAATTTCAACCCAAAACAAGTTGTACTTTTTTATTTAAATTTGTTTGACATAAAGTTAGTAAGATTATCCTACTTGCTATTGGTAATATTAAACAGACAAAAACACATTCACAATTGCTCTTAAATTACAAAGAATATTTTCTCCGTTTTACACCTTTAGTGTCATTAAATGTTTTTGTAATAATTTGAAAATGCACAGGCAAAAACGTTTGTAAGCTCTGTTTTTGCAGTGATTTGCAAATCTTTGGCTGTGCTTAAAAAAAAACAAGTAAATGATATTGTCGGAAAACCAATGAGGAGCTGAGCAAGTAAAAGCTTTAGTAACAGTTCACGTGCAGAGCTGTACACACATGCATTCTTGTCTTACTAGTAGTAGAGAGGACCTTCATTGTCTTCCATTCATTTAAGTGACTGTATTATGCCTAATCCAGACACTTTTCCTTACCCTAAACATCTCTTCCATACCTTAACTAATACTTAATTTACACCATACCTCTAAAACTAACCAGTAGTTATCAGTGATATTAATCCAAAAGTGATGACCAGGCGAAATGTCCTCACTTTGTATTAAACTGTCCTCACTTTACAGGTGAAAAACTGGAAATGGTGAAAAACGATCCTCAGTTTGAATACCACACACACACACACACACTCACAGACACACAGTCTGCATCATGCTTCTCATGTGCCAGTGTGTTGGTGTGTCTTTGAGCTCTTGCTGAACCCTCATGTTGTTTTTTTGTGTCCCTGGGCTTAACATATGGTTCACAAGCTACTGGGAAAAATGATAACCCCCCCCCCCCCCCCCCCCTGGGTGTTCTCAGACGAAAATTCGCTGCCTACGCAATTTTTCTTTTGTCTTTGTGTGTCTCAGTCTATATGAGAGTGACTTGTTTTGTGCTGCCACTTAGCAGGAAACAGTCTTGATGCAAAGTGAAAAGCCCACTGAACTGCACAAATCAGCTGAATTGTGCTGCCTACACGTGTCACTGTTGCTGGGGCGGATGTTCTTATTCTTTTTCTTTTTTCTTTTTTTTGTTTTTGCTCTGACAAGTACACATGATCCCTGGACTATCAACAGATCACCGTTCTGTGAATGACTGATGATGGTGTTACACTCTACATCAGAGCAGCCCTAAATACAGTTTGTATAAGTGAGTTAATTTAAGGACAGAGCTAAGCAGATCCATGAGAAGTATTAGCTTAAAAATCATGGGAACTTCTTGTTCAGCCTTCCTTCACAGGCTGTCAACCAAGCTTCTATTTGATTGCTGGTAAAATGACAGTTGGGGGTTGGCAAGCAGGGCTTTGCTAAAAAAATGATACAAGCAGTTTAATTGAAGCTGTCAGCAGGTCAGCGCAATACAGACAGAGCAACCAGGTCATTAAGTAGTTAGAGATCCAGAACACCATGTTAGGTGTAATGGGCCAAACTGCTTTTGAAGGAAACAAAAAAAGAGGAAAAATATCCCCTGTAATAATCAAACTGGAACCTCTACTCCTGTTGTTAAAAAAATACAAAGTTAAAATTATGTAAAATCCTATCTTGGAATAATACTTTTAAAATCAGCTCATATTAACACAAAATTATTGGGATTTTGTCAGTGTGCTGTTTCTGGACACATTTGATGTTGCACGAAGCATGCTCTTGAAGTATTTCAAAGCCTGAAGTTGCTATGAAATATCACTTGTAATATATTCATTGAAAAAATTACTTTTTGTGCTAACCTATTTTTTCATACTAAAGGTTTAATAAATGAAAGCAGTAACTCTTGTGTCATGCCTGAACTTATTTTAAGAAACTAGTAAGTGGGGGGGACTAGAAATGATAGTCTGTCTCTTAAATGCAAAGAGATGCAGCTGCAACTGGCAAGAAGAGTATAGTCTCTGCTTCTCCTGCTCTCATGCATATATTCACACTGAGGAGCCATTGATGGTTAATCCCCCGGTGGAAAAGTGGTTATAGGTGAGTGAGAGAGATGGTGTGCATGCAGCTTCAGACCGGCTTACGTCACTGTGGTCAGCCGTGGCTATCTCGCATTGCTTTCATTGCTCAAATTCTCCCTTTCACTGGCCTGAAAAACTGAAATGACATTAGCGCGCATGCACAAAGGCAAACAAACAGGAGCGCTCATGAGCTAAAAATGAAGCTCTCAGAGCTGTGGGAACAGAGCAAATATGGAAGGATCTCAATTTTGACAATAGGATATTTATATTTACAGATATTAACTTGTAAACCTGGGCAGCCGGAACTATGTCGTGTTAACCGCAAAACCAGCTGTGGGTCATTCACCAGAAGAAGCTCCTGATCGGCTTCCTGACTATTTAAAAGACCACTAGATTCACCTGCAGTTGGGGAGCAGCTTGTCACTGTGCTGCTCCCCCCCCCACTGCCTACTCTATTTGTTTCTGGGCTGTCTGCTTATGCTTTGATTTCGGGTCGTAACAAAGCTGAACAGGTGATGTGTGTATATGTCAACTTTTGAGAATAAATCCTGATCAAACCCTTGATTATCAGACAAGCATTTGTTTTCTCAGACAGAAAGGTTGTAAGTCAAAGCTCTAACAATGCAGCAATGTAGAATTGACAAATGCCATTTGGAAAATCCTATTCATGAAATGGAAGTGCTTATCATGATATACTGTATGATTAAAATCCAATTAGTTTTTTTTTCCTAATTTGTTTACGGAACAGCATATTTTCACCTTAATGCTGAAGAAAAAACAAAAAAAATTCTGTCATTTTCTGGATCGCTGTGTAATCTTGCATGTAACTTTGTCTCAATGCTTTTGTCAAAATATAAGTCTGTCATGTTCTCTCAAAAAGAGAACATCCCCTCTATATGTCTGGAGTTCTGACTTGCAACATATGTTCTAATCTACTTTATATCAGCTCTACAGAAAACGTGAGCACACACAGGGTCTACTGTCTGTCTTCTTTCCATTTAGTATCCACCCTGAATAAGGCTTTGTATTATTTAGACTGATATTTTATTCAACAACAACCTCAGAGGCTTTGAGGCTGTTCCAAATGACAGCACTTGATATGAAACGCTAATTGCAGCATCAGAGATTAGTCTGTTTTAAGCGCCCATGAATCTGAAATTCAATGATGCAAGTCTATTTACTTCACCTTTTGTCAACATATATATTACCAAAAAAGGGCTGATTTTTTGTTTTTTTGTCTATGTGAGTTCCATTGGATTTTCATCATCTCAAACATTAAGAAAAGCTGTTTTTTTATATAGCTTTACAAAAGAGACCGGGGCCTACAGCGAACACCAAGCATGCAAATATGTGTAAAAATTTCATTTGTTCATCTCACACCGGCCAACCATACACACATGATCTGGTCCTGCCCAAAGTTATCTAGCTTTTGGAATCAGGTGTTTAACACTCTATCTCAGGTCCTTCAGATGAATATCATCCCGGATGTATGCATAGCTTTGTTTGGTACTCCTTCATTAGGTTTGCCCAACATTCCCTTGATAAAACGACGTGTAATAGCCTTTACAACCCTTTTAGCCAGACGCCTTATTTTATTTCAATGGAAGCAAGCCTACCCACCTTCACACAATAAATGGCTCAGGGATGTGTTGTTGCACAAAATACTTGAAAAGATCAGATATTTTCTGGTAGGCTCTACCAGTTTGTTTAAGAATATTTGGCAACATTTCTTAGATTATCTAGAAAATACATTGATAACCCCAGAAAATGATTCGTTGTTGATGTCCAGGTCTATGTCTTATTAGTTATTTATGTTCGTTGTACATCAAAAAGGAAGGATAGGGGTATAGATTTGTGTATTTACTTATGTTTGTATGTTTTTCTTTTTAATTGTAATATCAATGTTTTTTTTTTGTTTTTGTTTTTTTTTCATGATGTTTTGTAACATAACGGAATGTTAAAAAAGAAATTAAATTAAAATATATCACTTAAAAAAATGTCTTAAGGTGAAGGAGCAGTTTAAGAGAAGCCTGAAGATACGCAACATATTACAGTTGCATGTTTGACATCAGAGACTACCCAACAAGCTTTCTCAGTCAACATTATGTATGTAGTCAGTTTTACTGCCTGACAAAAAGCATCAGCTTCAAAAAGAAAGTGTTTGGAGAATAATAATTTCATTGGACAGGAAACCATACGTTAAACTTTTCTTTGGTATTTACAAAGTCCTCAAGTTGTCTTTAATAATTTCTTTGATTATGTTAACTTACTGAAGCTTTAATTTATAGCCCACCTTTTTTGTAAATGATTTACAATAAAAATTTTATGAAATCTTTTAAAATCAGTTTTAATTCAGCCACACCGGAGGGTATTTAAGCATGGTCGGTCTGTTTAAGCATAACCCACAGCATCTAAATCAAATTAAAGTCTTTGATCGGGCTACTCCTAAAGCATTGTTGTTTTTTAGCAATTCAGTGATGGATTTGCTTATGTGCTTTGGCTCATCTTCTTGCTGCTTGACTCAAGTACGCATGAGCTTAAGGTCACAAACTAATAGCCGGACATTCTCCTTCAAGATATTCTGGTTAAAAGAAGAATCCATGACTCCAGCAAGCAGTAAAAGTCATGAAGCTGCAATCAGACCCAAACCTTCACACTACCACCACCATCTTTCAGTGTAGGTGTGATGTTAGTTTTCTAAAAAGGCTGTGTTAATTTTACATTGCATGCCACAACATGCACACACTTTCCAAAATGTTCCTCCTTTGTGTTGCAAACCCAAAGAATATTTTCCCGAAAGTGTCAGGCAGTATTAAAATGTGTGACAAATGTGAGGCATGTTGTTGTTTTTTTCTTTGTTGGTTTTGGCCTTAAAACTTTCTCATATATGGCATTTTTGCCAAGTTTAATAGATTCCATCCACCCATCCATTATCTGTACCCGTCCATCCTATGCAGGTTTGCAGAGTGGCTGGTGCCTATCTCAAGCAATTACGGGGCGAGAGGCAGGGAACACCCTGGACAGGTCGCCCGTCCATCGCAGGGAATACAGAGACATAAACGGCCAAAGAACCATGCATGCACACACTCAAACCTAAGGGCAATTTAGAGAGACCAATTCACCTAACAGTCATGTTTTTGGACTGTGGGAGGAAGCCGGCGTACCCGGAGAGAACCCACGCATGCACAGGGAGAACATGCAAACTCCAAGCAGAAAGACCCCAGTCCGGGGATTGAACCCAGGCCTTCCTGCTGCAACAGTGCTACCAACTGCACTACTGTGCAGTTTAATAGATTGATCTCTTAAAACTGGCCAAAGGAATGAATGTCAGTGGGCATGGTGGTTTGTCCTATACGTCTCTGTTGGAGTGATGGTGGCTCAGAAGATGTAACCTGTGATCCGGTTCGAACCCCCGCTCAGTCATTGTGTCCTTGGGCACCTGCCTTGCATGCGGGTGGTGGTCAGAGGACCCAATGGCAGCCTCGCTATTTACCATTTACCCTTTGATAGACTGGCAACCTCTCCATGGTGTACCTTTCTTCTCTCCTGATAAAAACTGGAGATAACACCCCAACCATCAAAATGTCCCTGCATGGATTATGTAGGTGTAGAAAATAGCTGCATAGATGGATGAGCTCCATTCTTTCCACTCTAGGACATGTTATAACATCAGCAACTCCCACTTTATCCACTCTATGACACAGACATTGTTTTTATTAGTGAAAGCTATCATGCAGATATTGAGTCAAATTAGTAAATGGCTAAACGGTATCCATTGGCATCATTAATCCTCCAAAACAAGAAGAGTCATTTCACACGTTTGAGTGATATTAAATAATCCAAATATCAGTATGACATGAAATACCTCCAAGATATACTGTAAATCAGTCACATTTCAGCCATTATCTTATATTGCTATTTTATTGTTTATCAAATGATTTGACTCATTTAAGCTGGACTTTCGTTACTTGGAGAGTAGTTAAAAGTAAGTACCTTTTTAAGGTTTTTTGAAGTGGGCATATATTTGAGGAAATTAACATCTTTGAATATCTCTGTACACTGTGAAAACTTAACATTAGGAAGACTGTATTGATGAGTTTTCTGAAATGCTGTCCATTAAAGCTTCAGACCTGAATTCTTCCAATTTTACCTGAAAGCTTTAATGTTTTTGGTAATTAAACTTAGTTTTATAAAAAGGCTTTCTGCCTTATTTAAATTTTTTGAGCTGTGACAGCATAATTAGTCACACTGGGAAATTGGTAGTTTAATGTGAATGTTATAGTGCTCTCCAAATAATGAAAAGAGGGTGAAAATTGTATTTGAAAATTTTTGTTCCAAATCACTCAAGGTCTCATTACTACCTGATACGTCAATTAGGAAAACGGACAGCACCATGAAAAAGCTGTATCAATAGTTTATCACAAGAAGGAATGTAGGAAGGCTGAATTCAGTTGGAGAAAAGCTAAACATAAACTCATTATGACATATACATATGTGATATCTGAGCTATGTAACTATGAGTAACGCACTGCTAGGAATTCCAATCTTTCAAATAGCATAGAAGCAATGATAACAGTCATGGTTTAGATACTTTTGTTTATAGCCTTACAAATACTATTCTGTATTCACCCCATGATTCCTGCCAGTTTGACAGTGAAATGAGTTGAAAATATCAGACTCTCAATTAGACCCACTCAACCTTGCACTGACATCATGATCTCATCACCGTTTGTGATAAGAATGGCTCCTGTCTCTCTGCACTTATTAACAACAGTTTGGAAGAAGAGAGGCAACATCTTAAACAGTCTCATTCCTTATTAAATATTCCACCTACAAGCCCTTCAAAGATGTTATTAGCTCTTTGTCAGTGGATTTGTTGCATATTGTAAATGGCTCATTTCTCTCAGGAACCTTTCCAGTCTTATTAAAATCTTCAATTGTCTGGCTGCTCCTAAAACAGAGAAATACGACTTGTGTATTGCTAAGTTACTACCGAACAATCTCATATTGTCCTTTTAGGAGTAAGATTATAGAGAGAGTTGTTTTTATTTTTAATCAAGTTAATTACTTCCCCCATGCAATAGACATCAGTGAAACCTTGACACTCATTTAACATTCATTTGAAAATTGATACATGGATTATGGGTAATTTTAAAGAAAGGGTCAAAAACTGATTCAAGCTGTCGGTAGTGTTCAATAAGTGTTCAATACGGAAATCATAGAGAGAAGCTTTGTGATATGTAGTTATGGATGTAAACTAGGAATCAGAGAAATTTAATGTAACATTTCACCTTTTGTGGTTTTTATATGCTTCCTCTATTTATATTCACCAACACGACTGAGTAGTGCAATCATTATCAATAGTCTGTCAACTGATGCATCAAAAGTTTAGAATAAAAGCAATTAAGTAAATTAAACACTGCTCATTTTGGCTGTACGTACTGGTCTTTAGCTGCGGGGAAAGCTAACTGAACTGCATTGACAAGGAAGAGTCTTTCTGAACCATCCAATCCATTGTGGATTTTAGCCATCCTTTCATTGATTTTGCAAGAATGGATCTAGATGTCTCTTGGCAATTACCTCTATTAAAATAAGTTCATGTAAAATGTGAGTTCTTATGAATTAAGTAGTTGCTGGGAACATGGTGGGTGAAGCAAGGGAAATCTTTCACCCTTGAAGAATTATGAACATTCAGTGGAATCTCTTCCAAAAACCTGATTAGAAATTAGTTGTGCATGTCTTTGCCATTGAAAAAAGCCTAACTTGTTTAATTAGTCTGTGACATTATCTTCTAAATGTTGAGAGAGAGTTAACAATATGTACTCTATTTGGTAGCTTCATTCTGAGTTTTGAAAGAGATAATAGTGAAGGGATCATGCAAGTGTACCAGCTTTACAATCCAATATGGCAGCATCAATTTGTGCTGATGACACAAATGTTAACCTTTTGTCTCTGCACCTCAAGTGTAAACAACTAGATCCATCCATCCATCCATCCATCCATCCATCCATCCATCCATCCATCCATCCATCCATCCATCCATCCATCCATCCATCCATCCATCCACCATCCATCCATCCATCCATCCATCCATCCATCCATCCATCCATCCATCCATCCTCCCTCTGTGTTCACATAATCCTATTCAAGGTCTCAAGACCATGCTCTTTCTCAGTTGTTGTGTGACCAAACAGTTTGTACACTCTGGATATGTCACCAGAAAAATCAAAGGGCCAACCCATATACACGAAGGACAGAAAACTTAAAGTTACCAATTAATCCTTCTTACATGTTTTTGGACTAGAAAATCATTAAAAAATCTAGTTGAGAACATCCAAACTCCACACAGAAAGACCGGTAATGTCTATTCTTTGCTAAGATTAAAGCAAAACAGATTAAGTATAATACCGGTAGATTATGCTGACAAAATTGCATTGCTACTTTTACATAGGTAAGATTTAAAGTTGCTACTTTATAATTGTGTTTACTAAGTCTTATTGACATTTGCAACGCCCGTGATTTATGCTGACACAAGTCAACCTTCTCAACAGTAAAATGCAAATCACTAAAAAATCCATAATTTTTCAACACTATGTCTTAGTCAGCTCTGAAGACCTCAAAAACCCACTTTTTTATGCATTAAATTTAGTACCTCTTATTGCTTACTCTGAAGAGCTAAGCCTGAATCAAGGTGCACATAATGGTTAAAGACCTTGATAAATGTATCCTTTAAACATGAGCAGAGTTGTCCTTGTTTGCTGCCATATTTTCCATAATATGTACACTGGTATAGGTAAGATACTATGTAAAATCAATCACAATGAGTGCCATTCAAACATTTTACATTGGACTCCAAAAATGGCCATTATGAACTGGTATTTTAGAAATGAAAAATATATCAGTGATGCATAAAATGTGTGGGTTAATGAAAATATTGTTCCAACCAAAAAACCTTTAGTTAAAAAACTAAACTGCTAACAAGGTCGTGCAGGTCTATTACAGTATCTGCATCAGCATCAAATAATGCAGCTGGAAAACTCTTGACTACATCATAAGGAAGTCACACAGTGAGGAAATAATGAAGCCAGTTGGACTTCAGCTGCATTGCAGCACGTGGGAATAGTCCACCCTGGGGCTCTGTGCAGATGATAGCAGTTTGATGGTTTGGCTGGTATTATTTTGCAATACTATATTTTAGAAAATATGTGACAGTTGCTTTACTGTCTATATAGCCTTCTTTTCAAATAAATGTGGGCTTATGGTGCATTTTATGCATATTATGGTGCCATAATGTTGATGGTGATGCTTCGCCCTGCTTTGAGTTTTTGTGTTATGTGCAGATTTAATGCTGCCCTCATTTACCTTCAGAAAAACAAACACACTCTGTGAGAATGACCTTTGAATGATTTTATGATGTTATATAACATTTCCAGATCAAATCTGCCATTAAAGCATCACCCAGAAAGGAAATTGTGTCCTCGTGCAGTAGGTGACTGTTTGCCAAAAGTACATGTATGCCACCCTCAATAAACTGAAGAGATGAGAATATTTTACTGCTCGAAAGGAAATAACACATCTGCTTAGCACATGTTCTTCTGGTACTGGATGAACTTTCAGACAAAGCGAGAAATGCTTTGACAGCAAGAAACAGTGAATCACACAGAAGCAGCCTGGGATACGGCATGACCTCCAGCCATTGCCACATTAAAAATATAGAAATGTTTGAATTTGCCATAATCAACATGGCAAGAAGTGTTTGCAAGCTTTGATATCTCATTATATGTAAGGTAAACCACTCTATGTTTATTATGCGTAAATGCTCTGTTGGTGGATTTCATAATTGTTCTCAGAAGCAAGGATTTCTGAGGCAAAGTCCAAGAGTTTAACAGTAAAGTTCCCTGTGGTCACAATTTTAAACAGATTTACATTTGAAATTATTTTCATTCAGGCCAGAAATGTGTTTTTAAAAGGCGACAAGACAAAAGAGTAAAATAATTTAAAAGAAGTTTCAATTTTTGAAAAGTAAATTCAGTTTTGATTTACATTTAATTATAAAATGGCATGTTGAAAATTATTTATACCCTTCTAAATAGTTTTAAAATCTTAACTGTCATTACAGCAATCATATCCTTTCTATATTTTCCAGATTTTTAAATTGTTCCAATAGTGTTTTTGCTGATTCACCCATGGTAATGAGCTCCAAGTATTTGAAGTCTGATGACCTCTTTGCCATCACCCTTATCTTTTGCTCCCTCCAAAGTTTTTTTGTCAGCTTCAGGCTGTGGCTCTTTCTCGGGCACTTTAAAACATCAATAATGTCCAGTCAGAAAATATGTTGGTCAAATAAAAAGATTACTTTAAAACTAACTCTTGAACACTGTTGACATTGTTGACAGTGAGCTCTGCCGACACACGTTACGCACTATGTGTAGGGCACCAAGTGGCCAGGGGGCACCAAAAAAATCAGGCTCATGAAGAAACATCATGATTACAGTAATCATAATACAGGGTTTATACAGGAATCCTAGAGTTGAATTTACTACCTTTTACTACCTTTCTTACTACCTCTCCATAATTTTTACTACCATCACAACATTGAGCAGCGGCCTCTTTTGTGGGAGTGATACTGACCCATGTGTGATGATGGGCCATCCCTGACCCAAAACTAAATGTTATTCCACTCACTTCAAAGTATAAATGTGATGATGTCTTGACTAATATATAATAATTTCCAGAAGACTAGAATAAATAGAATATAAACAAAATGCAATGACCCTCACAAGAAAATGTTTTAAACGAAATGGGTAATTGCTCCCCCCGCATGCGAATCCGCTGCTGATGAATGTTGGATCTATGGAATTATATTTCAGTCAAAAATCCCGAGCGAGATTTTCAACCTCACCTGCGCGTATTCAACAAGGCGTTACCGATTTAAAAAGGCCAATTACACAGGGTCAGTGCTGACCTTAGGCTCCTCCTCCAAACAGTCAAAAGTTCTTTACTCGATCTCGCAGAATTTCCTTTCGAGGGCGCAGCCTCTCCTAAGATTTACCCTCACGCGTGTATGAAAGCTTCGTGTAGAGCGCGTGTGAGGTGAAATTCACATGCGCGGGTTGTTGGATACTCATGAGATGAATTCTACACGCGCGTGTTGTTGAATATGCGCGCATGAGTGATTACATGCGTGCCTTGTTGAACACGCGCAGGTGAGGGTTGAAAATCTCCTCGGGATTTTTGACTGAAATATAATATTCCATACACTCTGTTGGCCCACAGTCATAAGCACTGGGGGTTTTAATTGATGATCGGCGGGTGGAAGCAGTTGTAATGTTATGCATGCTGTTCAACGCTGCTTTTAGGACACTGAATGGAAATAACTCCCACTCCGACAAGGAAATTGAAAAATAATATATGTGTTTAATGTGCTAGTTTTAGCTTTATATTAAACGGGTAGCATGTTCTGTGGATTGAAAGAAAAGTTTTCGTATTCATATAAATTGTTGCTATGTCAGACATTACTGCTAAACTGCCACTTCAATCCGGTCACCTGAAAAATATTTTCCGATGATAATATTTAACATCATACGCTAACTGTTGTTGTTTTCGGCATGTAAACATACCGGTAACACTTTTCGAGGGGTAGCGCCAACAGCTATCTATGCGCGCTACGGTAGGACATTCTGAGGAGGTAGCACAGATCGTCAGAACAGCGGTCCAAGCTATCCCGACACTAGGCATGCGCACAACAATATAGATCACCCGAACCAATCGAGATCAGAGGACTGGACACCGAGCCAGGTCCTGTCCGCACGTTAGTAATAAATACCTGAAAAAAAAATATGCATCAACTGAAAAGTTACAATATATTCAGGGAATAACCAAGGAATAAGAACAAATTTACTACCATGTCAAGTTGTGCTCATTACCTTTTCCTACCTTTTAAGGGCCTTAATTTGAAGTCATTTAATTTACTACCTTTTACTACCTTTTACTACCCCGCGGCAACCCTGTAATAGCAACATAATTAACGTAAAAGTATGTAAAGCATGGTAATAGATTAAATACAAAAGTAACATTTTTGCTTACCTGAAGAATTCATCTCCAGTGCCCTCCAGTCTCCCCGTTGTCGTCTCCCCCCATCCCAAAGTCTGCAGCGGTTGTGTCGGGGGGTTAGTATGGGTGACCTGGTCTGAGGGTCTACATTTTTTGTTTTTGAATCATCAAATTTAAATTTGAATATTCATTTAAATTTTTGGGAGTTGGCAATAATTTAGGCAAAAAGCAGGGCTGGATTAAAATCACTGACTAATCAACAACTCATTTAACATTTTCATTTAATGTATTGACTAAATAATTATGAGCTGCAGCTCTAGAAAGTAATAAATAATTTACAGCTGCATTAAAAGATAAATATTTGGCATAAAGTTGGTAAGATTTTAAGTAGCGAAATTCAGGTGTCCAACACGTTTAGTAAGAAACAAATTATACATGTAAGACAAAAGATACTAGCATATAACCACTATTAGATGGATACGGATTTGCAACACACCAGTATGTTGTCCTACGTTTAATGGCTGGCACCGCTCCTGACAACATATGGCAACATATCCATTTCTCTGTACCACAGATTAATGGTAACTCTGCTGTAAAGAAGATGCCAGTAGATACTGTAAACCAACCTCAAAGTTAGCCCAAAGGTTTTTCACCAATTTTTGTGCACGAGGAGCACTTCTTGGACTTTAGAGTGGATTTTTGGAAAACCAGGTACTCATTGGATTGGACAAGCTAGAATATCAAACAGCTAAAGCACTTCTCAAAAATAATATAATTTCTTTTTTAACATCGCTACGTGAAGAAAACACATGTTGATCCTCTTAGAAAGGAAGTGCCTTGGAGCTTTGTCAAATGTGTAAATATAAACAGTTTGTTATTTTTAGTTTTGTTCAAAGATATCCAAACACTTTCAGATTGTCAGATTTGATTGTCACTGTTGAACAAAACTGGTTTCATATCGATCTCTTCTTCAACACTTTTCCTAGTTTCTACTCTCCTTTTACTTTTCTGCTTTACAATTTTTTTGTTATGTTGTAATGTTGCTGCAATACCTACAGTATGTTGTTTTGGAAGAACAGCAATGATGAGCAAGATGTGAACAACAAACTGAAACACTTGCATCAAACAGCTAAATGGAGCAGAAAATCTGAAAAATTGTTATAGATATTTATACTTGAATTTATTAACAGAAGTGATATCTTTAAAATAATGTATTTACACATTTGTGTCATATATAACTGTTCCCCATAAAAATACTGAAGGGTGCATATTGTGGTGCCTTGCAAAAGCATTAAAGTACAAAAATACCCCTTGAACTTTTTCTCATTTTGTCTCATCACAATCAGAAACTTCAAAGTATTTTATTTGAATTGTATGGGCTAGACTTGCTTTTTTACTAAATATAGACATAAATTAAAAAATTTAAAACGTGTGGCATGCATTTACATATTAAAGGAGTCATGACCTGTAATTTTTACTTTTCCACAAGAAAAAATGTATGTTATGATTGCCTAACGATTATACACTGGCCGGGAAGCTAATATTTAAAAGTGAAGCGTTTGTTTACCTTTGGGTTCGTCAACCAGCCCACATGCACGTGCATTCAAATACGTGATTTTAATTTCTGGCTGACTTGACGTCAAGTCGACACAGGATATACCATATATAGACATCGCAGACCTATGCTGCAGGAAGCCAGCCCTCCCCCAAAACGATGTGTACCAAATGTACCAAAACAAGCGGGGGGAATGAAAAAATAAAAAAAACGCTCCCAATGACGAGCCGGCTCCCATCGTTCACTTCAAAGAGTTAGCTCTTAGAGCTTTTTTTTCTTTCCACTTAATTTCCCTCCCCTCTGTACCCCAAGCTGCTTTCTTGTTTTGTACCTCCTGTTTGTGTTTAAACTTAGTTCTTTTCCTTATCTAGTTTTTTTCATGTTAGATTATTCCTTGTCTTTATTAGTTTATTCTGACACTTCCTTGTTTCTGTATCTTCTTGCTCTTAGATGTTTTCACCTTTTGTTTGTGTCCTTATTTGTTTCCTTAGTTTATTCCCTCTAGATAGTTTCTTAATGTATTTCTTCCTTCTGCTCTCTAGTGTTTCCTTAGGTCCCCCTTCCTAGACTTATTATCTTTAATAAGAGTTTTCTGTCTCCCTACCATTCTACCTCTCTTCCCAGCTGATGATTGTTTCCACCTGCTCTCTCCCTCTCACCTGCATCTGATTTCCCTAATTGGTCATTGGTCTCCTCTCACTTCCTCATTTCCTCCCCAGTATATATTCTGCTTTCATTCAGTCACTACTCGCTGGTCCGTCGTCATTCTTTCCCTGTCTGGTTCCTGATTCCTGCCCTGTTCCTTCCTCATCTTTGCATTTATTGGTTCTCCCAGTTCTGTATGTTGTTACTCCTTGTTTCTTGTTACAATTAAATCATTTAAGTTTTATTTTTGCTGCCTTTGGGTCCTATTTATCCGACAAACATGACATGTGTGTAACAATCAGCAGCTAAATGCTAATGTGGCTATTCTATGCTAGTGGGAGTAGTAGCTATGGGTTAGATATGCTGAACCGTTACCTGCGGTGTTAACCCCCCTCCTTCCTGCCCCAAATCAACGCACCCCTCATTTGCATTATTACAATGACCGTCGTCCACGACAGCCAAAATATTGCATCAGATCTTGAGAGACAATAATGCCTTCAGAAATAAGGGTCAGAGGAGCTCTGTGTTTATTTTTTTCTTTATTTTTCAACTTTTCTTTTTTAGAAGGGCCTGGAAGACTATAATAGAGCGTGGGTATCCAAGGTAATACTAGGTTATGACTCCTTTAAGCCCTTTTTTACTCATTAATATTCTTTTAGTGTAACTAAATTCATCCATCCAACTACCACAGCATAGATTGTCTTCAGGTTGTCTTCAGGCTGCAGCAGCTTAAGCAGAGAGACCCAGAATTCCCTCTCCCCATTTCTGAGTATTTCTGCTTTCAAATCGCTGTGAATCAGTAGCAGACGCTAAAAGGCAGTCTAAAACAGACTAGGTTTGTGACTTAGCAACCCCACTGGGCGAGCTACAAGCTCATGCTCCGCTCTGCCCTGCCCGCTCAGGTTCTGAGGCGTAGAGAAGACGATTGCAGATCAACAGCTGTGTGCTGTAGCGGGTGCTGCTGGCAGGGGGAAAAAATGGGCTTCGCTAGTAAACTACTTTTGAAGCCTCGTGCAGGACCTTCCATCAAGTGGACAGCCTGTATCGTTACCGATAAGTGTATTCTTAGTCGGGAACCATCTGCTAGATTGTGAGGGGCTGTAAACTAGCAGGAGAGCTGGCGTAAATGGAGAGCTCTCAGCAACGGGGAGAAGGAGGGGTCCTCCATGCCAATGGTTCTGCCCACAACATAAAGGTGAATTGCTAATGAGCTACTGTCGCTCTTCTGAAGCTATGTCCTAGAAAACAGCACAGGTTTTGTGATTTTGGCTAAAAACGGCATAATCATAATTTAAAGACCACTGAGAACATTTTAAAATAGCTCAAAAAGATGATCGGAGTGGGTCTTTAATTTCTTCTATGATCCTTGGTGGGATGGCTAGGGAATATGATGGATAGATTAACCTGGACAAAGATTCAACCTTGCACATGTGTGTTACGGATCATGCCCAAAGGCTGTGTTCTCTGATCGAAATCTACAACCTTTTATGTTTTTATTTTATTGACTTTAATTTTATATTTTATTTACTTGCTGAAGCTGATTCAACACGTTTTGGTGTCTGATTCAAAAGATTCTAATATGCGTTGTTTGTCGTAATATAATATGATGGATATATAAATAAAGATTTGTTAAAAAAAGAAGAAAAATGTGTGGTACAGATCGGATCTGTACCTGATCTGTACGGTCCGACTTTCCAGATTCCCAGTAAGGATCGGGCAGTCCTGATGTAACTATCTCTTTTTTGTTTTTGTCAACATTATATTGAACTGTTTCATTATTGTAAACATTTTAAGAGATAGCCTACTTATTATTTTTAACAGCTTAACGGATACTCTGACCCGTAAACTATCGTAAAATGCTTCGAGTGGAAGTAGACGCGTTTCGAAAATGAGCGGCACGGATTAGGTTTCCGGTACCAATTGGGTACCGACAGTGATGTCACCCATAGGTTTCGGAAGAGCAAAAATGAAGCCAACTGGGCGGTTCCCACCGCCACCATCTTGGCTGAGTCACGCGTCTCGTCACTCCCAGTAAATACAAAAATGGGCAAAGAGGTGGAGCTGAATATGACTAATTTCGATCCTAGTCAATTCTGCAATCTATGAATTTTGCTAATCATTTATTGAGGTCTGGGAAGGAATAAGTTGCACTTTTAGTAAGACACTTGTGTTTCTTTTTATAGATTTTGTTTACCAGTTCACAATGGCTGCATGCCTGTCCTCCACAACAGCCAAACAAAGCAGAAAATCTATGTACCTGTCTCCATCTCTACATGTAGACTTTTAATAGTATTATACTTTCAACCGATAGGCCACACCTGTGCAACTGCCATTCATTAGGCTAGTTTTTGTCTCCATAGCCATTTGGATCATTGGAGACAGCTATGTCCGACATGGTTCTGAGAGAGCTGAAGAAACCATTGAAGTAAACCCCCAGACATCGGTATCTCCTGGTTTGGCTGGGGGGGGGGGTGTTGAGGTGGAAAGGCCTTCTCCCATTCTATTTTCAACTCCCTGTGAGGAAGAGCAGCTCTACATGTCCTCATCATCAGCTGTGGCGGAGATGACATGGGGGTGGTCAGCAGTGTCCAGTTGGTGAACATGAAGGAGGACCTGCACCAGCTTAACCTTCTCCACCCTCAGATGTCCATCATCTTCTCATCCATCACCCAAAGGCATTCATTTTGAAATTGTTGCAGCTAATTTTATTAATCTGTTTCGATAATCAGGAGATTTTCTGCAGAATGCTGGTGCCAGTGGTTTGTACAGATAAATAATCAAATATTATCAGGTTGTAAATTGTACTTCAATTCGAGGGGGAGGGGGTCGTGAAGAAATGTATGTTTCCCTGGGGGGGGCATGACAGAAAATAATTTCAGAACCACTGGTCTAGACCTATGTCGAATTGAGATTTTTTTGGCAGGACTTTAAAATTGATGTTCACAAACACTCTCCATCCAGTCTGCCTGAACTTGAGTTGTCTTGCAAAGAGGATCGGTGAGGAATCAATTTCTAGATATGTAAATCTGGTAGAGATAGTTGTTCCAGAAGACTTGCAGCTACAATTACAGAGAAGGGTGGTTCTTCTTAACACTCTTAACTTCAGTCTTACATAAATTATGTTGGCCTTTGTTAGTCACAAATTCTTTGTATTTGCCTGGAAACAACCACAGGCTCTGTTGTGACACTTCTGTGTTTTTATTTCTCATCCAAGACAAGTGTTTTCTCATTGCTATTGGTGAATATTTTGGAGAAGCAGAGGTCTGACTCAGCTGTGAATGGGAGACTAAGCGGAGGGTTTGAGTCTTTGACAAGTAATGATAAACTCTGTCTGCTAGCAATCTTTCCAGAAACTGTAGGGAAACGTAGGATAATGTACATATACTTTGATTCATTGTCATTCACACCTGTGCACACCACCTGGTTTAAGGCAATTTGTGATTCATATTTGTGGTACGATATTAAATTCATTATTCACTGTGAGATTTTGCACTAATTGATGATTTCCTATGAAATATTTAACACACAGATGTTGTGCCTTTGGTTCTTTTTCAGCTTGCTTTAAATACACCGATTGCAGTTAACTGTCTTTTAATGGCAAAATTAAATGTTGCTTGTTTTTTAACAATGAAATATAATATAACACATAGAATTTTTAAAATCAGCGCGTGTTTAAAGGAAACTTTATTGGGTTGTGCATTCACTCAGACCTTGCATCTTGTGAGGGGTCCACTTGGCAAATCAAGCAAAATTCTCTTGCTTAATAAAAAAAGCATCTATGCTTCAATTACTGCTCTCATACTGAAATGTCACAGGGCAGCAGGTAAATTAAGACTGAATTTCGAAGGCATTCTGCCTTAATACTCCAGTCACAGATGCCGTACTCCTGAGTTTCTCATTCTCAGATCAATTTGTCGTGGGTGCTCTATTGGAAAACGCAGAGACAGATTTGGCAGGGAAAGCCTGTTATGTATAAACCAAGTGTCAAACTCCCCTTTTGCCTGTTTTCAGGTCATTCCTGACAGCAACAGCTGTAGAGGGTGATATATTTAGAAACTCGAGACAAAAGGAATATGAAGCTACTGACAGCAGTAGCTGAAAGTAAAAACCAAAAACGGGAGAAAATAAGCATTCCCAATTGTCAGATGTTGATAGAGGAAACATGGGATTACCCTTGTGGCTTTCCACATCCCTACATGTAAAATAAATTGCTTAGTAATACCCTATATGTACAGCACAGATTTGTCACTAATTCTTCTCTATCCTACCAGACCCATAATTCCTCCAAATTACATTAGCTTTTTATTCAAGCAGCTGTGGAGCACGACATTCATTAACTTAAATATAAATATATTGTGTAAATGCAGCTTTAATTAATGACTATACTCAGCTATTATTGTCTAGTACATTTAAGCACATGCCACATTTTTGGTTGAAAAATAAGTGATTTACTATTTACTATTTTAAGCTACAGTTGTTAACAAAACATGAGCAATAAACATCCATCCATTATCACCCCATACACGCCCATCCTCTGTAGGGTTCCAGGGGGTGCCTATAGGCTGATGTCTATCTCCAGCAGTCAAGGGGCAAGAGGCGGGGTACACCCTGGACAGGTTACCAGTCCATCGTAGAGCAACACAGAGACATACAGGATAAACAACCATGCACGGTCACACTCATACCTAAGGGCAATTTAGAGCAACCAATTAACCTAACAGTCGTGTTTTTGGACTGCGGGAAGAAGCCGGAGTACCCAGAGGGAGGCAGAACATGCAAACACCACGTAGAAAGACCCCAGGCCGGGATTCGAATCTGGGCCTTCTTGCAGTAAGGAAACAGTGCTACCAACTCCGGTAAGTGGTTAAGTGATCACTTATACAAATAAATTCTTTAAAAACCATACAGTTAGATTTTCTGTATTTGTCTTTTACATTCTGTCTCTCACAGTGTCAGAACCTCAGCACTCAGTCATTTCACTCCCTCTGCTAATCATTGTCTGCACCTGTGTCTAATCTAATCTTCCGGCTTCTACACCACCACCTCAGCTTGCGGTGTCTGCCTTCTTCCTGGCAGTAGCAGTGGCAGCTCTCCAGCGTCCGACGTTTCCCCATGGGTCACCAGAGCTCCTAGAGAGGGTCGGGGACATCCAGTGTCTGTCACTAAAGCCTCTTCGTCGCCACCGACCTCGATCGGTCAGGCCTCTTCGTCGCCGGTCTCAGCCAGCCAAGCTCCTCCTTCGCCATCAGGTCCTCAGGGGAGGACCCGATCACCGTCCTGTAAGAGGACGACCACCTGGCCATCCGCCTGATGCTGTCCCGCCAGGGGACATCCACCTGGCCGTCTGCCTGATCGCCATCCAGCCAAGGGATCTCTTCTCTGCTGTCCACCAGAATTCCAGGTCCTCAGGGGTCATCCTCCTCATGTCTATTTAAACCCTTCACTCCCAGTCAGATCATTATTGTCATGTTGACGTCTTTCTGTGGTGTGTCTACCCTGCCATTCTACCTCCTGCTCGTCCGTGTCATCCGCCTTCATCGTCATCACTTGCACCTTTCCTTATCCTGGCACCTTTCCTTGCCTGAGTTTGGGTCCATGCTGAGATCCACACACTTGACACCCAGTTGAATTGTACCTATGATGAAAATTACAGACCTCGCTCATCTTTTTAAGTAGGACAACTTGCACAAATCGGTGGCTGCCAAATACTTTTTTGCGCCACTGTATGTGACTTTAGCAACTCTCAAATAAATTAATCCTATAGCTTAGAAACCTTGATACTTCTTGGTGATCTAAAACTGTTAAAGCCTTTCAGATGATAAAACATAATTTTTAAACCTAAGACAGGAATCACATGTTGCAAAACAATTATTAACAAATATGTGACACAGTCTTATTACCTTTTTCTATGTTTGTAAATTAATCTGACCCATTGTAGCATGATATCAAGGGAGGATTGGAAAGCTTGTGTCACACTCTCAGATGTTAAGGATAAGAGTAATTGGAAAGTCTAATTTGGATTTCCTGTTTACATAAAAGTAATTTTAACAGGAATAGATTGAAAAAGGGGAAAAAAGGAACTTAAGGTTCTGGGGTGTCATTTATAAAACTTTGCGTAGAATCATTACTAAAACCGTACTTAAGATCAGCAACTTTTTTTTACTTGCGCCTAGTAAGTTTCAGATCTATCGAACTTGGAGTACGCACAGCTGCACGCACTTTCCTCTTTATAAATCCCACTCTCCCTAGAAATGTGCGCAGGTGTTTTAGGATCATATCCCGCCTCCTACACACCCACTTTCTCCCATAAACGGTCCATGCAAAGTGTCTAGTGAATATTCTGCATCGACTTAAGCCAGCTAATGTGGGGCGTTTCCATAGACTGTATATTAATGGACAAAGCCTCAGTGACGTCACCCATTGGTTTCTGAAGAGCAAAAATGAAGCCAAATGGGCTGTTCCCACCGCCACCATCTTGTCTGTGTCACGCGTTTCGTCACTCCCAGAAAATACAAAAATGGGCAAAGAGGTGGAGCTGAGAGTGGCGCTGAGAGGGCGGGGGCGGATGATTGACACTCTGAGCCAATGTAGCCAAGAGCTAGTCCTGGAGCTAACTGATGCTAACTGAAGCTAACAGAGGTTAGCAGACGCCTTTAGCCTGAAAGCCGCAGTACAGCAACTCTGCTACCCTCCTCCATCCAGGCTGTAAATACAATATTAAATCGGTAAGTTAACATTTAAATTGAAATAATTTATTCAAATGAAATGATCATTAACTTAATGCAAGTTTTCAATAATATTTTTAACTTAGTTATTAATAGTGTATGAGATCTATTTAGTCTATGCATGAGATACATGATCAAGCTAAGTTAGTTAGGATTGTTCACATATTTATATTAATACTTGTTTGTATTTACCTTAATTGTTAGTGATTGTACTACCATGTAGGATCTTCCAGTTAAAAAAACTGTTCCCACAGCTATTGTAGATTAGCAAAATCTAATATGACTAATTTCGATCCTAGTCAATTCTGCAATGTATGAATTTTTTTGAATCATTTATTGAGGTGTGGGAAGGGATAAGTTGCACTTTTAGTAAGACACTTGTGTTTCTTTTTATAGATTTTGTTTACCAGGTCACAATGGTTGCATGCCTGTCCTCTACAACAGCCAAACAAAGCAGAAAATGTAAGTACCTGTCTCAATCACTTCATGTAGAATTTTAATAGTATTATACTTTCAACCGATAAGCCACACCTGTGCAACTGCCATTCATTATGCTAGTTCTTTTCTCCATAGCCATTTGGATCATTGGACACACAGCTATGTCTGACATAGTTCTGAGAAAGCTGAAGAAACCATCGGAGGAAACCTCGGCCTCCCAGACGTCCGTATCTCCTGGTTTGGCAGGTGGGGCTGAGGTGGAAAGGAGGAAGAGCAGCTCTACATGTCCTCATCATCAGCTGTGGTGGAGATGACATGGGGGTGGTCAGCAGTGTCCAGTTGGTGAACATGATGATGGAGGACCTGCACCAGCTTTACCTTCTCCACCCTCAGATGTCCATCATCTTCTCCTCCATCACCCAAAGGCGTTGATAGAGGGCAGGTGGAAACCCAGCAAACAAAGAAAAAGCCAGCAGGTTTGTCAACAGTGTTATGGGTTCTTTTATTCCTAGTTTAAATGCCCGCCATCTTTACGCATCCTCACATTAGACATGACAGTCCTTTTGAACAATTGATGTTAAAGCAAAAAGTATAAATATAATCCTGATTGTTATGTCTAATGTGTTGTTGGTGTAGTTTTTTTATTTCAACAATTACATCTGTTGCCATAAAATTGTTGACAACTCTTTCCCCCCCAAACCCCATTTTACTGTACATAAGTCTCTTTTGCTTTCTGGCCCCCCTTGTATTTTTATCTGTGTCCCTTTCTTTTATAAAATCTTGTGTTTAAAAAAAAAATGTTTTATTCTCTATAATGACTGAAAATTCTATCAACAGTATATAACAAGGGAAAAAATAAAACAAAGTAATCAGCCAACTGCATTTTTGAATTTGATAAATTGCTTCAACATCTCAATATTAAAATAAACCTTGGTGTCTGCAATATTACAAAGCCAAATCATACTTCTTATGCGGCTACAAAACTATAATTTTTTTTCCTGAAATGGAAACAATATCTGTGTGAAAGAAAAACAAACTTCATTCATTTGTTGTTTATTTAATCAAAACCAAAAAAAAGGACAGGACCTAACGATATGAAAGAAGTGGCATTAAAGATGATGCACATATAATGTTAAGTAATTCTCCTTATGATCTTCCTGTAGTTTTAGGCGATTTATATAATCTGTAAGAAAAAAAAAACAATGTATATTAAAAACTTAAAATTTCAACATTGCCCGTCTTAGTTGGAAACCCACTCACCACAACAAGACAAAACAAATGTAAACAAATGAACACACAGACATAACACTTATGGGTGTATGTATAAAAGTACAACAATGAAGGTGAATCCCATATGACAGCATATCAGAAATGGTTAATGCCTTAACTGACAACTCTTATTAATTTTTAAAAAGTAAAAAATCTCTGACAACAAAATATGAAATATATCTGGAGTTAGTTGGGAAAAAAAAAAAAAATTTTTGTAAACAAATGGGCCTCTAAGATAAGGCTGCTTGGTCGACGGGTTGAAATGATCACATTTCTTATCTACTTCACACGTTAAAACTGTCAAAATAACGTGCTGGTACACACACACACACATTATATATATATATATATATATATATATATATATACACACACACATATACGGAGCAAACGGGGGGGGGGGGGAAGCAGTCTATGGCGGCAAGCTGCTAGCCGCCGTTAGCCATCGTTAGCCACCAGCCTTAGCGCTGAGACAGTCAAAAGGAAACGCCCATAATTATTCATAATTTCAAGATTAAATTATGTCTTAACGGATGAGTTAGAAAAAAATTTATCCCCCTCAGAGTTGTCATGAAAATAAACCTGACCTAATAAACCTAAAATGATTTTTTTAACCAGGCTGTAAACAGGTTTATTTCTGCTGTGAAGTTGGCCTTTTTAACATGGGAGTCAATGGGAAATTGCTCCTTTCTGGAGCCAGCCCCCAGCGGATGAGGGGTGAACTGCAATTTTTGTTACTTCCGGGATGGCCTCAATTCTGAGCGGCGGAGTTTGCCCCTTGGGCGTTTCACGGGTAACCATGGCAACCGAGAGGCGGAGAAAGTAATTCCACAGAGACAGCTGCAGGCTCTTAAAGGCGCGGAAAACCGTTTTATTTCAAGCAATCACTCAGTCAGGCTTTACTCAGCCAAAGGCAGTCAAAGTGCTTCACATTAAAAGACAAAAATACAGTTGCAAAAAGAAAATGTGTGACAAGAAGAGAGTAAAAAGATTTAAAAATTTAATAATAAAAGCAGCAAGCAATAGAAAAGATAAGAACAATTAAGTTTCAATTAGGCCTATATGATTACTTCTTGTAGCAACAATAAGACTGGAATTTATTAAAACAAATACAGAAAAGGTGCGTTTTAAGTCTACTTTTAAAAAGTATCATCCTTGCAAAATATTGATTTGGGGTCATAAATAAACGGAAGAGCTGCAAGTGACGCAGCGTTGATGCAGCAGCATTCCTGATTTAAATAAGAAGAGCGGGGGACGGGGTGCACGATTACAGGGGGTCGGTAGATCTAACACCGACTCCAGTTCAGCACATGGATATATTAGGACTGCTTTAAGGAATCTACATCGGGTCCCCCATCCAGATGCTTCCAGTGGTGTGATCTTCAATGAGCGCCAGCATCCATTGTGCATCATTATGCAGGGGACGCTGCAGTATTCCTACTTCACACAATTAATTCACCAATAAGTGCAATTTCTATATAATCTGAATCAAGGGCGTAACCATCATCTCAGAAGTGAGGGGGACAAAACAAATTTCAGTGGCCTATTGTGTGATTTATCATCCTCTCACATTCAGTAATACTTTTCCTCAGTGGTTAAAATGCCATTTAATCACTGTTACATGAGTGTGCTGGTTTAGTTAGCCCCACGACCCCACGAGTGGCATAAACAATGGATGGATCGATGTCTTACCCGTTAGTGTTCCAATGGTCGCATTCAGGGCTAGCCCTGCTGGTTGAATACCACTGAAATTCTGTTTTCTAACTTCTATGAACTTATACATATCATTAGAAAGCTAAGAGTCTTGTGATTTCAATTATGGATGCCAATCAATGATACAGTAATAACTGTAGGAACGAGTGCTTTTGCCAACACACACACCCCACTGCAGAAGGAGATAAAATGTGTGACTCAGCCCTTTGTAGTCCATTAAATGTGACAAAACCAATCCATCTCAAACAAAACTGTCTTTTTACATCCATAAGGGTCTGATTAAAGTCCTCTAATAAAGTAATTAGTCCAGGACAACAATAAAACCGATAAAAAATGTAAAATAAACAGCAAAAATGCACTTCCGAAATGTCTACTCCATGTTTGTAGTCAAATAGTCATATTTTAAATTCTCACTGTGATTTTGTAATTTAAAGCAAAGACAAGTTTTAGTAACGAAATATTCAGCCAGCTGTTTGAAAAGATATTTGCTGTCTTCGAGTTAGACAACAGAGATAATAACGACAGGATGGTGCAAATGAATACTTGGACATGATGAAGTAAAGCTTCATCGTGGAGTTAAGGAGCTCACAAACTAAACTAGTTTATATAACGTTGTGATTTTTTTAAATGTTTATATTCAATCACAAAAAATTGTTTTAGTTAAAAATTTATCTGTTTAACTAAACTATTTGTAACATTCTTTTTGTCCCATGTTAAGAACTCTACTTTTCAGTTATGGTAAATAGTTATTTATCTATGGTTTTATCACAAGAAAACAAAGTAAGCTGTGTTTTACCTGCAGATCACAATATTGTTAACGCAAGCAAAGGACATTTTTTGTCAGTTTTCCAATTGAAAACTGTTTTGTCTTGTTGTTTAACAGTTTCTAAGCCAATTGTGATCCTGCCACCTAAAGGGCCTGTTGTATACAGAGGAGAGACAATGCAGTCACTCTGAGATGTGAGATCCAGGAAACTGGAGGAACTCAGTGGACGTATGAATGGGAACCATAATCACAGAAAACTGCAGTCGTGGAAGAGACCTGATGTTTTCTGCAATTTGATGCACTATTGAGTGGCTGAATAAATTTAGGATTTCATTTTTAATTTTGGGACTTGTGTAGTCAACTTTGGAACTTAACCATTTCGTTAGTTGGGGGTCATCCTCAGATTTATATTTCAATAACTGAGCAAAATTTCCTTCGATGTCATCATGCCCTCTTAGAGCGAGACCCTGCCTTGCCAAGAACTGTACAGCACTTGTAATTTTTAACGAACAGGTTTGTGCTTCCTCTTGGTGTGATGCCTTTACACTAGACAGTTCCACATCCACGGATCTAGTCTCATAGATTTGTGTTGTCAAGGCTATTTTGTGACATTTTGACCTAGTGTGTAATGCAAATCTTTCACTGCCTTCTTCCAGTTTTAAAACCAGTGGAAATTAATGTTTGCTCTCTGTTTTTAGCAAGTTGGGAAGTTTTCTTCAAAAAAGCTTTGTGACAGTAAAAGCACATACTCATTCAACACCTGGGAGGAAATGAAGCCAGGGGAAGTTCTCATACCACTCTCTCTGAAATTTTAGACTTTTATCAGCCAACTTCTGGCAAACGATAGTCTTGGGATCTGGCTGATGTGGCTTTAGAGCGGCTACAGAAGATTAATCTCCTGCTATATAACAGTCTTCTGTTTCTGTCTGACTGTCAGTTCTGCAGCCTGGTGTTTGCCCTGTCACAAGGCTTTCTCCCTGAGCTACCAATAAAAATACAAACAAAAGATATTTCTGAAGTGGGAATGACAGCAATTTTGAAATTTTTTTAAAGACCCTGTCCTGATACCTGCTTAGTTTTGCCTAGCAATTGATGTCTTATTATCTTAGCCAATTTTAATTTCTCTTTACCTGTGAAAAACTTGCTTCCTCTTCCCTGCTGCTGGCCTCTGGCGTTATCCCTCCTCCCTGACTAGCTCTAGAGCACTAGCTCTACTTGGAAATGGAAGAGATTTGGGTTTATTACTAGCATGAACTAGCAAGGTAACACAGCTTAGCTAAACACCAACATTAGTATTAACATTCTTGCAGTTTTCGCCCCAAATGTTTAAAAAACGCATACCCGCATTAAAATTAAAGCTTTTCTTAAACCATTTTGAGTAAACACATGGCTGTCATCTCTTTGAAAAGAAATTTATCTGAAGTTTCCCCCATAACAATGAGAATAGCTAAGTGCTATGATTTTGAATATATTTTGAAAATGATGATACCTGCCAGTATCTAACCCATCCTTTAGCTAATGTCATCTGCACACAACAGCATAACTCAACTTACACAGCTTGTAAGGAAGAAACTGTCCAAAGTTTTTTTGCCTTTTGCTGGCTGTGGCTGGCTGGTTAGACATGTGCTGCACTGCTCTCTCTGATCTCTCCAGCACTTGATGACGACCCACTGGCTGCGTTAGCTTAAAGACGGCTCAGAAAAATCTGTTACCACATATTAACAGTTACGACGGCTGTAAAGGCTGAAAAAAAGTGAGGGGGACGCAGGGCACCGACACGGGAAGTGCGGGGGACATGTCCCATGCGTACCCCGGGGTTGTTACGCCCATGATCTTAATAGATAAATACATATGAACATACTGTGATATAAATCTTATGTTCAACATATTTTCATTCAGATTCTCATTTTTATTCTCAGTTCAGAGACGGGATGGGGGGGGGGGGGGGGGGGGACTGCTGGTTGTGTGTCTGTGTGCGCAAAGCTCTACAAGTTTGAAATTGTGGCTTTCATTTTCATTTTTGCCATCTCTCCTGCTGCGCTGTCAGTGTCCTCTGTGTCCACAAAGTGCGTAAGCTAGATCCTTAATGTGCTTAAAGTTGCGCACATTTTTCCGTCACGCATTTTTCTATAAATCCCAAACTTTGCGTAGAAAGTTGCTTACGTAGTTTTCAGACCCCGTTTTGTGCGTAAGCAAGCTTTATAAATGAGAACCCTGGAACGCATTAAACATTTAGAATCACCCACTTATCTGGCTGTAATGTCAGTCATAGAACATTTAAAGATTATGCCTACTGTGGATAATATCAGGCTCTTTAGCTCCTAGAAACCACCATTCCTTGCTCCCAGATTCCACCACATCTGCATCTCCTGGAACTCACCAGGAAGCTCCCACAGACACCCCTGATTCCTTCCTCTCCCTCCCTGGCATTCAACTCGCCGTTAAGTAAGCTTCACCTGATTACATTCAAACAGATTCACCCCAAGATACTGTCTCACCTCTGGACTTCTACTCCTGCAGTTCTTCACATTTCCATTTCTGTGCAGTGTTCCCGATTCCCGATTCATCATCTTATTGTTTCAATAAATATTTTTACAACTAGTCTCCCTAGTGGTGTTCTGCATGTGGGTCAAAAAGCACAACTTCATCATGACAACATGAACATTGAGTTTTGAACTTTGCTATGATAAAAAAAAATGCATTTGTTTTCTAAAAGGAAATTAGATGATGAATCTTATTTCAGGATGATCATGATGATCCGTTTTTAGACTCGTAAAGAAGAGTCCAATTGTCTAAATTAAAGAGTTCAACTTGCTAGCTAGAGTAGGCAGAAAAAAGAATTTAAACGTTGGTTCACCCTGCCGAGTGAAAAAAATCAAAAAGAAAAAAAAAATAATCTGAAAAGTCATTGTAAACAATCAAAATGTCAAAATATTGATAAACTTTAAAGTTCTTTCAGAGGTCAGGCATTCATTTTCTTTTTTTTCTTTTCTTTTTTACCCCAAAATGCTAAACCTATGCTGACAGAGATTTAATCAGCACAGAGACTGCAATGACTCGTTCAGCTATGAGATATCCTAAGATAGGGTCTTTTTAACTCAATCAGTTAGCCATTAACAAACATAACTTATGCAGTTAACCTATCTAAAAGGCTGCATAGCATGTGTTTGCAACAATACGTAACAGTAAAAAAAAACAACAACAAAAAAACACAATCTATTAACTGCAGTCCAACTTACCCAGCTGTACAGGTGCAGTAGCCACTGATGACAAATCAATTTTTCTTACTTTGGCACACCAAAATTCATGAGGTTTGTCAGAAACTTCTGAGACAGAGTCACCGTTGTTTTCACAAACAAGCTCCTCCGATCCTTTAAAATATAACTCTTCCTGTATATGCTGAGATCAGGCATGCAACTTACTCAGTACTCACTCAGAATTGAATATGGGTTCGGCAACAATTTATAACAATCCGTATGAAACCAGTCTTGAACAGAGGAGGTGGTTTGAGATTCCCCCTTTCAAACACATACAAAGCAGCCTTGAGTTGCCAACTGAAGAAGTTTCACCAAAACTCACACATTGAGGCATGTGACCTAAACAGCGCATTGTTACATAACCTGGGTCGTATCACCCTTAACAACACTTACATCCCCAAGATTGCTTAGAAAGTTACGCAACCCTGATAGCCTCGTTAGGTATAACGATTGCCCCATTACTGAGCCTTGACCATAGATTTATAAATCTGATACTCCCAATCCAGTTTTCAGAAATGAGGAGCCTCTTGGATGAGAGACGAAACGCTTTCAAGACGACAAGAAAAGTCTAGTTGCCTTCATTTAAACTCTCAAGAACATCATGTCCTGGATGACTGAGAATCTACACCAGTAAAAAAATCTGTAGAAAAACAATAGGATATTTTTGACTTGATTTTTCAAAATATCACAGTGTTCTATTCTAGTTTATTGCCAACCAGTGCACTGGTTGGCAATAAATAAATAAAAACACCATGCAATAATAATAAAACAACATGCAATAAAAACAACATGATATAGCTCTATTAAATAATTGGGCAATGAATTGTTTCTTTCATATATGAGGCTCCCAGTCAGGCAACTAAGAACCAGAAATAATATTGTTTTTTTTTGTTTTCTTTCTCTTTCTTTTACACGTGTCCTGTCTGGTAGTGTAGAGCTCAGAATTTGTGTCTGAGTACCAAGTAGAAGCCCAACAAGTGGACCACTACAGCTTTGCCATAGTACTCTGCTTGATATATATGTGTAAGAAATCTTTATTAGAAATTATTGTGGGTTGGTTGTTGTTTTTTTGATGCGCCAGGGAAACGGAGACGAAAAATAAAGGGGAAGAAAGAAAGTAGATGAAGAGAGGTAGGGAAAAAAGGTTAAGAGAGAGAGGGTGAGCTGAAGATACAAGAAAGGAAGGGGAACAAAGAAAACACAAGACAACATCTCAGTCTCCCTCCACACCCACAGGACGGCAGGGAGAGTGGAAAAAAAAACAATGACAAAACAAATCAAACAATGCAAACTGAGAACTACACAACCACCTCCCACAAAAAGATATAACGGCAACACTAAAAATCTCATGGTACCGATAATTACAAGATTTAGTAATGGTAACCTATGCCCAAGAATGTATCTGTAAACAACGGAATCCCCACACCTGTGTGTGTGTGTGTGTGTGTGTGTGTGTGTGTGTGTGTGTGTGTGTGTGTATGACCATGCTGGTGCATATTAGGTTTCTCCATACGAGTGTTCAATAGCTGGTGTGAGGAGCCATCGATCTGCCTCCCAGGAAACGATGCAGACACGAAGGAGATCTGAGTCATATAAACCCAAATGATCCCCAGAGCACAGGAGCCTTAGGCGGATCAACAAAGGGCTGACGGCACCCCCAAGAGAGGAGCAGGGGAGAGCCCTGGGGGAACATCCAGGAGCTACATTGCAGGGGCACGGGGGGCCCACCCACTCTCCGCCGGCAATCGGCTATGCCAGGGTGGATCCAGCCATTGGCCCGGAGGCCTGGGGCTGGAGGGTGGGCCACCCCCCAGCAGGGCCCCGACGAGGGCCGCCAGGCCGCAGGGGCGGTAGCAAGCCAATGGCCGACACATCCTCCGCCACCCCAGGCCAATTCCCACAGCCGACAATGATTAAATAATTGGTAATGAATTGTTTCTTTCATATATGAGGCTCCCGGTTTGGCAACTAAGAACCCAAAATAATATTGAACATAGGTTCCATCCATCCATCCATCCATCCATCCATCCATCCTACCTACCTATTTACTTCTTAAAGGGTCATGGGGGGCAGGTACCTGATCAGATGTTGAAAAGAAGGTCCACATTCTAGCGTGCACTGTTTAACTACCTTAAAGTACTATTGAGGCTCACAAATATTGTTGAAAAATCCAGTTTCCTTTTCAAATGTTTTTTTTCCATTGCTCAGCCAATAGTAATTGTTTAATGTGAGTAAATTTAGAACTGCAAGATATTTTTATATAGAGTACCTTGGGGACAGTGAAAGCTGCAACTAATGTGGACACAGTAAAGTCAGTGATGAGCCTTGAGAATTGGATGCACAGCCATAATCAATATGTGCTCTGAATAGAATAATGATTAAGCCATACGTATATATTATTATACGTTCAGGTTTTCGTCCTGGCCGTGGAACACTGGACCAGCTCTACACCCTCAGCAGGGTCCTGGAGGGTGCGTGGGAGTTCGCCCAACCGGTCTACATGTGTTTTGTGGACTTGGAGAAGGCGTTCGACCGTGTCCCTCGGGGGGCCCTGTGGGGGGTGCTCCGGGAGTATGGGGTACCGGGCCCCTTGATACGGGCTGTTAGGTCCCTGTACGACCGGTGCCAGAGTTTGGTTCGCATTGCCGGCAGTAAGTCGGGCTTGTTTCCGGTGAGAGTTGGACTCCGCCAAGGTTGCCCTTTGTCACGATCCTGTTCCTAACTTTTATGGACAGGATCTCCAGGCGCAGCCAAGGCGTTGAGGGGATCCGTTTTGGTGGCCTCAGGATCGGGTCTCTGCTTTTTGCAGATGACGTGGTCCTGTTGGCTGTAGCGGTTCGCAGCCGAGTGTGAAGCGGCTGGGATGAGAATCAGCACCTCCAAATCCGAGGCCATGGTCTTGAACCGGAAAAAGGGTGGGGTGCCTTCTCTGGGTCGGGGATGGGGTCCTTCCCCAAGTGGAGGAGTTTAAGTTTCTGGGGGTCTTGTTCACGAATGAGGGAAAAATGGAGCGAGAGATCGATAGACGGATTGGTGGGGCATCTGCAGTTATGCGGGCGCTTTACCGGTCTGTCGTGATGAAGAGAGAGCTGAGCCGAAAGGCGAAGCTCTCGATTTACCGGTCGATCTACGTTCCTACCCTCATCTATGGTCACGAACTCTGGGTGGTGACCGAAAGAACGAGATCACGGATACAAGCGGCTGAAATGAGTTTCCTCCGCAGAGTGTCTGGGCTCTCCCTTAGAGATAGGGTGAGAAGCTCAGTCATCCGGAGGGGGCTCAGAGTAGAGCCGCTGCTTCTCCACATCGAGAGGAGTCAGTTGAGGTGGCTCGGGCATCTGATCAGGATGCCTCCTGGACGCCTCCCTGGTGAGGTGTTTCAGGCACGTCTCACCGGGAGGAGGCCCAGGGGAAAGCCCAGGACACGCTGGAGGGACTATGTTTCTCGGCTGGCCTGGGAGCGCCTTGGGGTTCCTCCCGAGGAGCTGGAACAAGTGGCTGGGGAGAGGGAAGTCTGGGTCTCTTTGATTAGGCTGCTGCCCCCGCGACCCGACTCCGGATAAGCGGAAGAAAATGGATGGATGGATGGATGGTATATATTATTATTTTATATTATGGAATGGTCAGTTGGAAATAAATTGATTCGGACCAAATGTTTTTATTTCTAAATGACCATAATGTACTAAATATCAAAATTGATTAAATATTCCATAATAACAGTACATTCAAATGAACTTAAAAAATATATATATATATGCCCTCTACTTATACATGTAAAAGTGATGTTATATTTCTGTTCAGAAAGACCTGCTATTTATTTGGCTAAAGAAAGAACATACATTTTTATCCTGTGATGGAATCACTTTTTTCATTTTATTCATGTCATTTAGAGTTCATTTGCAGTCTGCTACTGTGAGGGTAATTGTGCTATGATTAAAAGTGACAGTCTGGTTTCTCTGCCAGAAGTCTACTTCTCACTTCTTCCCTCCTGCAGTTTTTCAGACACTTGGTCATCAGAAGTGACTTTCATTGTGACAGAAAGTGAATGATGCATCACATGACCTTCATAGCTCAGTGACCCAAGTGACATTTGTTTCACAGCTTAAAGAGAACTATGAGGGCAGATGACACATCTGCATGTAAAGAGCACATAGAACCAGATTGTTTGAATGTCCACATTGTGCTCTGCATGCAAACCTTTCTCCCTCAAGCAACCTTCTGCTATCTAATTGCAGCATGTTCACAGACTCACTGCAAGGGTGTTCTAAAAAAGCCCTAACTTGAAAAACTATCTGCCAAATTGCTGTGACAATCTCTATATTTCAATCGAGATGTGAACATTGTCTGATGCATCTTGCTCTTTTTTGTAGAGTGTTTGCATTTAGATTTCTGTGTGTGTGTGTGTGTGTGTGTGTGTGTGTGTGTGTGTGTGTGTGTGTGTGTGTGTGTGTGTGTGTGTGTGTGTGTGTGTGTGTGTGTGTATGTCCTCTCTCCTGATCTACCCAGGCACAACTTGCAACATTCACTTAATGGATCAATCTATACCTCACAGGTGCGCCAGATGGGCATCACTTCAACTTAAAAATTCTACGCCATTTTCGCCAAAGTCAGTTTGTATGTGACCAGCTAAAAAAAAGAACGAAAAAGTATATTATAAATACAAATTAGACTATTTAGAAGTAATGAATGGGTGACTCAGAGAGATTGAACCAGACTATAAACAACTCTTATCTGCAATGTGTCTGAAAAGATGTTTGTTTTTGCTTTTCCATGACCAAATGAGTTGAACTGCTCTATCTACTATGCAGGTGTAAAACTGATAAATTACTTTGGTGCTCTTACTGGCATGCTTAGAATGAAATATCTGAAATGAACTCAATAATGCCTTTACACAGTGTATTGCTGTTAAATCCCCTTAAGAGAAGACTAATATTTTGAAGGTACTATTTCCTACACTCAACAAAAATATAAACGCAACACCTTTGTTTCTGCTCCCATTTTTCATGAGATGGATTTAAAGATCTAACATTCATTCCAGATACACAATATTACCATTTCTCTCAAACATTGTTCACAAATCAGTGAATATCCAACAAACTTCGCACAGCCATTGAAGAGGAGTGGACCAACATTCCACAGGCCACAATTGACAATCTGATAAACTCTATGCGAAGAAGATGTGTTGCACTGCATGAGGCAAATGTTGGTCACACCAGATACTGACCGGTTCTGAGTCCCCAGACCCCCAATAAAGCAAAAAACTGCACATTCCAGGGTGGCCTTTTATTGTGGGCAGTATAAGGTACACCTGTGCCATAATCATGATGTCAGATCAGCATCTTGATGTGGCACACCTGTGAGGTGATATGGATTATCTCAGCAAAGCAGAAGTGCTCACTATCACACATTTAGACTGATTTGTGAACAATGTTTGAGAGAAATGGTACTATTGTGTATCTGGAATGAATTTTAGATCTTTAAGTCCATCTAATGAAAAATGGGATCAGAAACAAAGGTGTTGCGTTTATATTTTTGTTGAGTGTATTTCCCATTTGTTCTTACTGGAGGGGTGGGTCTAAGGCCTTGTTCACACGGCAGGATTTTTAGGCTGATTTTGCCACGGTTCCTGCCTTTCGACACACTCCGATTATAAGGAGGGCTCTTAATATGATCCTATCAGACATTCCTGCCATGCGTGGTGTGATCAGAGTGCTCTGGTTTGCTCGGAAGGACGTCAGTTCTGCTCCGATCACAAATCAGGGATATTCAACATGTTTGATTGTCTTGGCCCAATATCACAGCATGTGTGGTGTGTTGCGAGTACAAACCAGCATGAAGCCTGTTGAATGTGAGCTGTAGCCATTCAAAAAGAAAGGTGACAGGCAGCTATACACCTTGGAAGGGTTTATTAATATTCGCAAGTGTCAGCTCACTTAACAGCAGTCCACAAATGCATAGAAACATGCACAACTGCATAGAAACAAACACTTTAACTGACCATCCAAAACCTGAAAGAAAATTTCATTATAGTAGAGCTTTTGTAGACAATGCTGTAACAAGTTTTAAAGAAGCTGTTCCATTTTTACATTCCTCAGTGTCTCCGAGTAAAACAGTTGAGGGCAGCAATTCCATCTCTAACCCTTCAGAAATTGGTCTGGTTCATAGCGTTACTTCCTCATTGTGTCTGGGATTAGATAGGGTACCCCCTTTAAAAAACAAAGTAATTAGCCATAGGAGGTTGACTCCCTGGTTTAATGCACAGCTGTGTACTTTAAAGCAGAATGCTAGGAAATTGGAGAGAAAATGGTGGTCTAAACACCTAAATGATTCCTATTTAACCTGGAGAAATAGTCTACTGCTGTTTAAAAAGACCCTTCGACAAGCTAGAACAGAACATTTTTTATCATTAATAGAGGCGAATAAGACGATCCTTAGGTTGCTTTTTAGTAAAGTTGCCAAACTTACACAGAGTCATAGCTCTGTTGAGCCAACTATTGCCCTGGCTCTCATTAGTGATGACTTTATGGTATGGTTCATAAATAAAATTAATTCTATTAAATATAAAATCGTTGGCATCCTCCCAAACATGATTACTTCTCTCTCAGTAAATGAGGCAGCATCGAAGAGAACTGTAGAACCTAATTTGTGCTTGGACTGTTTTGATTCTGTCGAGTGTTCGGAATTATCAAAAATATTAGCATTATCTAAACATTCAACTTGTATGTTGGACCCAATCCCAACCAATTAATTTAAGGAAGGGTTCCCTTTGGTTCCTGGCCCATTTTAGATGTGATGAATCTATCCTTAGCTATGCCGATGATACACAACTATATTTATCCATGAATCCTGATAAATCCATTCAGTTTGGTAGATTACAGGCATGTCTGAAAGACATAAAAACATGGATGACTCAAAACAGTTTGCTCTTAAATTCCGACAAGACAGAAGTTGTCGTCTTTGGACCAGAAACGCTAAAAAAGAAACTGCTTACTCAATTTCTTAATCTAGATGGTATTAAATTGGTCTCCAGTAATAACATAAAGAACCTCAGCATTATTTTTGACCAAGACATGACATTCAAATCGCATATTAAACAGGTTTCTAGGATGTCCTTCTTTCACCTCCGGAATATTGCTAAAATTAGAAACATCCTGTCCAGAAGTGATGCTGAAAATCTAGTCCATGCATTTATTACCTCAAGGCTGGACTACTATAATTCTTTACTATCAGGAAGTCCACAAAATGCAATTAAAAGCCTTCAGTTGATCCAAAATGCTGCAAGAGTTCGGCTGAATATCACAGCTCCCCTGTTTTAGCTTCCATTCATTGGCTCCCTCTTAAATTCAGAATATAATTTAAGACTATCCTTCTTAAATATACACGTAATGCGATTAAAAATCATGCTCCATCATACATTAGAGATCTATCTGATTGTTCCATATGTTCCCAACAGAGCACTTCTCTCTCAGACTGCAGGCTTACTTGTGGTTCCTATGATTTCTAAAAGTAGAATGGGAGGAAGATCTTTTAGTTATCAGGCTCCTTTCCGGTGGAACCAGCTCCCAGTTTTAGTCCACGAGGCAGACACAGACAAGGCCAGGCTTAAAACATTCCGTTTTGATAAAGCTTATAGTTAGAGTGGTTTAGGACATCCTGAGCAATCTCAGTAGTTATGCTGCTATAGGCTTAGACAGTTAGTGGACAGACTGACCACTTTTCTTCACTCTGCAACTTTTCTCTTCTACTACTCTCCAGTTTTATTTTTTGCTGTTATTTCGAATGTTAACTTTGTTTTTCTATGTTTTTTCTCCCCATAGAAGCTACACCAGCTGCCCAGCTGTAGCTGGTGTTGATTCTACAACTATACCTTTTTTTCCACTTCGTCTCTTGTTACTATATTTCAGTTTCCCTGAAACACACGCAAATTAACTTCTTCACGTCTTCATTCTACAACACAGTGGTCTATATTATTCATTTCTAAAGAAATTGTAAATAGAACAATTACAGAGGCTCAAGCTATGTTAGGAAGACTAAATCAAAGAAAATAATGTATTAGACATTACCAGGAAAGGAACCTTAACATTTTGGTCCATGATTGCCCTTTTTAGCCTGGAGGGTCTGGAATTCATATTCTTTAAAGTAGTTTAAAAAGTAGTGGGGGAAATAGTAAAAATATTGAAGGACCACATGTCTACAAAATAATAAACAAACTTACTCTTTGCACAAGCAGAAAGTGTGTTTAAAGGTAGATTATATGCCATGGGTGCAACTATCAATGTTGCAATTCTGATGTAATCTGGGGCAGCTTCTCCTTTCTTTCTGGTGGTTTTATGTAAAACTCAGAATTACACAGAGTTACATTAACAGGGGTGCAAGATCAGAAATAGATTTTTTGTCTGTTTGCGTTGTCGTAAGCTTTCTTTAAATAAAAGACAGGCTGGAAAAATGTTGCATCTATACACAAAGACTTGTGTATTTTTTCTCAGTTCTTAGTCAAAATCTGATTTTAAACATCTATTAAAAATATTACATAAAACAATTGTAGTGAACAATCCCAAAACTATTAAAACGACATAATTTATATATAAAGTAAATAAAAAAGTAAGTGAAATGAAAGTTTGTCTTGAAGTCTTAAGCAATATTAGAAACATGAATCATGGCTGTTTGTCTTTTTTCACAAATGAATGCTGTGAGCTGTTCTGTTCCCTCACAGCTTAAAGGTCTACAGCTTGGACAGCAGTAAGGGGATTTCTGTGTGAGGTTTTCATGTTTTCCCCATTCATCCATGGGTTCTCTGAAGCTTTCCATCTAATGGATGTGGTTTTACTCATTTGTCCCCTTTCAATCTATGGAGGCCCCAAAACAGACTGGCCACTTGTCCAGTGTGCACTTTGGCATTCGTCCCCTGCGGCCCTTGCAGGATTAAACGGTTATAGAAAATGAACGGGCAGATGGATGGAATGCTGGGAGCGACCAGAATGCTCAGGATGCAGAAAATCATGCTGAGATACAAGAGGCATTAAGGCCATCAAAGATATTTTAAAACATTTTGTAGGCTGTTGAGCACCACTATTTACAAAATACAACAGATTTTCTTTTTTTCATAACAACGATTCTTTTGATAGAAAATAGAGCATCCAAGTTGATGCCATCACATGCAAAGCACAGCTGGCCACTGACAGAGGAAGTGGATCTTCCAGCAGAGCCTGAAGCCCCATGTGCTTGACTGCCCCTTTCTGACATCACCCATCATTCTTCCAGCAGAAGCCTCCCTCTACCCGTCATCCTCTTCTTCTCTCCACAGGGTCTGGCACAGACTTGAAAGTGAAGGTCTGTCCTGGGGATAGCTTACCCTGTTGGGTTAAAATGACAGCATGTGAATCGGTTCAGTGTTGCCCAAATCTTTTTTAATATATGGAACTGTAAAGAGAGCAGCCCTAGAACATGTTACATATTCTATTCTACAGGTCCTTCTCAAAAAATTAGCATATTGTGATAAAGTTCATTCTTTTCCATAATGTAATGATAACAATTAAACTTTCATATATTTTAGATTCATTGCACACCAACTGAAATATTTCAGGTCTTTTATTGTTTTAAAACTGATGATTTTGGCATACAACTCATGAAAACCCAAAATTCCCATCTCAAAAAATTAGCATATTTCATCCGACCAATAAAAGAAAAGTGTTTTTAATACAAAAAAAGTCAACCTTCAAATAATTATGGTCAGTTATGCACGCAATATTTGGTCGGGAATCCTTTTGCAGAAATTACTGCTTCAATGCGGCGTGGCATGGAGGCAATCAGCCTGTGGCACTACTGAGGTGTTATGGAGGCCCAGGATGCTTCGATAGCGGCCTTAAGCTCATCCAGTGTTGGGTCTTGCGTCTCTGAACTTCCTCTTCACAATATCCCACAGATTCTCTATGGGGTTCAGGTCAGGAGAGTTGGCAGGCCAATTGAGCACAGTAATACCATGGTCAGTAAACCATTTACCAGTGGTTTTGGCACTGTGAGCAGGTAGCCCATTTCCTGCACGCGCCTGTGCACGGTGGCTCTGGATGTTTCTACTCCAGACTCAGTCCACTTCTTCCGCAGGTCCCGCAAGATCTGGAATCGGTCCTTCTCCACAATCTTCCTCAGGGTCCGGTCACCTCTTCTCGTTGTGCAGCGTTTTCTGCCACACTTTTTCCTTCCCATAGACTTCCCACTGAGGTGCCTTGATACAGCACTCTGGGAACAGCCTATTCGTTCAGACATTTCTTTCTGTGTCTTACCCTTTTGCTTGAGGGTGTCAATGATGGCCTTCTGGGCAGCAGTCAGGTCGGCAGTCTTACCCATGATTGCGGTTTTGAGTAATGAACCAGGCTGGGAGTTTTTAAAAGCCTCAGGAATCTTTTGCAGGTGTTAAGAGTTAATTAGTTGATTCAGATGATTAGGTTAATAGCTCTTTTAGAGAACCTTTTCATGATATGCTAATTTTTTGAGATAGGAATTTTGGATTTTCATGAGCTGTATGCCAAAATGATCAGTTTTAAAACAATAATAGACCTGAAATATTTCAGTTGGGGTGCAATGAATCTAAAATATATGAAAGTGTAATTTTTATCAATACATTATGGAAAAGAATGAACTTTATCACAATATGCTAATTTTTTGAGAAGGACCTGTATATGAATATACACTATCATATACTATATACATATACTATATTCTAGTAAGTTTGAAAGGAAATGAAAATGTAAACATTTAAAATGGGTTTGTGATTTGCTCCTGCTTTCTTTTTGATCAATGTGTTATTTTTCTAATGCTTTGGTTTCAGTCGCTTCACTCAATTATTTGCTGTTTTTAATTCTCATAATTTCGTGGCCTCTGTGAGTTGTGTCATTATCCATTTTCATGTAAATTGTCCCTATTCCTGCCATCCAGCCCTCTCCTTTTGTATTGAAATATTTTATTTTTCAATGGTGGATTGTGAAGTTCCTGCTGTGAAGAACAGCAGTGCAGTTGGCGAGAGAAATAAAAATAGCTTGGCATGTCAGCAGGGGTTTATGATGGCCTCTTTTTCCTCAGAGAACTCATATTAAGTCCTACCCACATCTTATACAATAGACTAGGTGGTTTAGGCTGACAACTCGAGTCAGACTGACTGCAGCTTTCAGCTTGTTTTAAAGTGACCATTTTTTTAAAGGGTGTTACTAACTTCTCGAAATAACTTCATGCACATTTCATTCATGAATAAACTGCTAAACACATCTAAAAATGTATAGGATGTTTGTTTTTTTAATCAACTGTAGCAAAATTATTTGTTCCCCCTGACAATTTTTTTAAAATGAATACAACTGAAGCATTTTTACAATTCATACTATATATTTTCTAAGGTCATCACAGTTTTCTTGGAACTTCTAATTAGTAGTCCATGACTTTCCCTTTAGTATATGTGACACAGGAGTCCATTTCTTTTAGTCACTGGCCACAAGGCAGAACTAGGACCTATATTTATCTTGGCACCACACACAGAATTGGAGGAGAGTAAAGAAAAATATGCAAAACTCACTGTTAGAGAATTGGAGCAATGAGTGGCACCTTGTGCCTAACCAGTCTCCATAACAACTATTAGACTGCATTTACAGGCCAATATGGCTGGGAGGCATGCCAGGAATGGGCAATAAAGTGACAATAAAACGGTTACTTTTGATTTATCAAATAATAGCCCACCTGATTCGCAGAGGTACTCGTGTTGTCATCTATGTTGAATCTATACTCCCCTTTAAGAGTCTGGAGAAAGGAAGTGGCCTGCTCTCTGATTGGACAGTGTCATCTGTTACCATCCAATCAGAGAAGTGTGTAAAGACGGCGCCAAAATTCACAACCGCAACTTCAGAGTCTCTCATACAGTTTTATGCTCCGCATCTCAAAACAGGATGTTTGCAAAAGAACTAATATTATTTTTTCAAATGCAAACCTTTATTTACAACCATGCAAACCTCTTTCTGCATATTTGCAAAGTTGAAATTTTTGGGCAGTTATTTTCTACGAGATTGCAAACTTGATTTATGAAATTTGCAAAACTTGATTTGTGAAGTTGAACTGTGAAATTACGTGCAAACTTTATGACCTTATATGGAGCCCATAGTTTAAGGTTTAACCATGCCACTGCCCTCGACAAAAATGCTCCCATGTGCGACATGTGTTTACACGCCAATATCGCGATATTTGATGTCACGATATTGTATCGATATTCAAAAGCAATTAATTGATTTTTTTGAATCAATACATTTGAATGGAACCATTAATGATGACAGTAATTTTTGTAGTCAAATTAAAAGTATGACTGGTAGTTAGTGACTGTTTTCACCTTTTTCATTCCAGTGGATAAACTAGATCTAGTAATAAATCTTGATGTGTTAAGTATGAAACAGGTTGGAGCGTTTATAATGCTGTGACAGCTTTTTCAGTTGAATAAAGTTTTAAAAATCACAATGTATTGTCTTACTCATAGTATCACAATACATCACAATATATCATATCATACCCCCTGTATTGATACATATCGTATCACCAGATTCTTGCCAATACACATCACTACTCAGAAAGAGCATGAATTCCCTCAGAGCTGTGTTGGCATTATCAATTGTCAAAGCACATTTTGCTTACTTGTCGTTACAAGCTCATTTACTGCTTTATGTAGAAGTTTGACAGTAGAAAGCTATTCTGATCGGATGGGGTATGGGAAACTACTACCGCCTACAGGTTTGGCATGCCTATTAATGTGCTTAAAAGTGCATTAATGTGGTTAGGTGTGGATGGATTTTTTCTAAAAACGAGGTGGTAAGGATATTTGTTTTTATAAAGACCCCCCTACGTGTACATGGCTTCCAACTTTACCAGGAGCTGTGTGCTTTTGCTCAGATGAGACTGAGATTTTGCTTTTCTAAATCAAAAGATTTTGGTGGGACTGGTGTGAAACATACAATGAATATGTGAAAAAACACATCCGGCCCACTGTTGAGTATGGTGAAGGATCTGTGATCCTGTGGGTCTGTTTCTCTTCATGGGAATATTGTAAGAGTGCATGGCATCATATACTCTTTGAAAGACCAGGAGATTTTAATTAAAAAAAACATCAGATTGACTTTAGGAATAGGTATGGCAACTTGAGTTTTCAGACTCCAACTCAAGTTGCACTTACGTCGCAAAAATAAAAGATTTCAGATTTTACTTCAACTTGTACCTTAAAGACTTCAGAATGGACATAGACTCCTGGTCTGAGTAATAGTCACATGCAATGAAGAGTGAAAGGAACACCACCACCGCTGTTTTGCTACCGTGAAAGGATGATCATTAGCCAGTAATGTTGGTGGTTTATGAGCTGTTATTGGCTCATAAAAACTTGCTGTAACTTCATAATGATAACCACAGGAATGTCTCTCCAAATGCATGCTGTATTAAACAAATTTGGATAATTTAAGAAACAAAATAAACTCAATTAACATCTGATATTCTATGGCTGTTAAATTAGTTGGAATGCTTCAAGGACCTTTCTGGCTGGAAGTATCAAAATAAAAGCACTTCCTGCTAGTTCATTCAAATGTTTAGCCCCTGATTTATTTACTTACTACAGTTTGTCATTCAACGTGTTGTAATTATACCTTACATTTAAAAAACGTAACAATTTACAGTTGAAAACAAATATTTTAAATGTGGATTTAGAAAATTGTTTCCCAATAATGTTAAACATTCTCCAGCTCAGAATGAAAACGCCCCAAAGGCTATTTGTTGAAATATCTAAAAAAGGAGTGGACACGTTGAACTTTGCTGCCCTCTACAGTGTTATTCTGAGACACTGAGGGAAATAAGAATAGAACAGATTCTTCAAAAGTTATTACAGCATGTCTGCTAAAGCTCTACTACAATGAAATTTTCTTTCGGGTTTGGGGTGGTCAGTTAAAGTAAATTCAAAAGTTATCAAAGAAATGTCCAGACAGAACCAGGTAATGTGGGTGGACTGTTATATTTCCCCACACTCAATACCATATGTCAGCACAAGGTCCAAAGTGTGCTGACCCGAATGGGTGGGTCCCTGTACTTTTTGAGTAAAGCCAGTTGAGTCAAAGATAGCAATAAAGAGTGGATTTATGCTATCAATTTCAGTGTCCACATGAATATTGAAATCTCCCACTACAATGATCTTATCAGTATCTAATACTAAATCAGATATGAAATGTGAGGTCTGATCTGAAGAGTAAGGGCCTGGTGGACGATACAAAACCACAAATAAAAGTGGTCTTAATGTTTTGCAACTTGGACCCTGGGTTGTCAGTGTTTGGGAGGACTAATAAATTTGGTCAAATTCCTAGAAAGAAGAGCTGCTCCATGCAAAGTGGGATGGATGCCTCAGAGAGAATGGGGCAGACTCTGGCAATGTTCTTTAGATGATAAAAACCTATTTTAGTAATGTTTTTAATATGAGGGATAAAAGTCAGTTGAGCTGGAGAAAGTTTTCTGCCATTCAGGATTTGATGTCTAAAATGCAGTTAGAAGTGCATCCATTGGCTGTGTGTCATCGGGAGACATGGAGATGTACAACTGCGTATCATCAGCGTAACTGTGAAAATTAATTCCATGTCTTCTGAGGACACTGCCAAGAGGGAGCATATAAATGTTAAAAAGCACTGGGCCTAAAATTGAACCATGGGGCACACCAGTAATCCTGTGGACCCTAGAAGAGGAGGTATCTAAACTTACCATAAAAGTTCTGTCTGTGAGATAGGATGTGAACCATTTGTGAACAGCACCAAAGAGGTCAATCTGTTTTAGATGTGTTAAAAGAATAGTGTGGTCCACTATCAAAGGCAGCGCTTAGATCCAGTAGAACCAACACTGTCTCCCTCTGTGCATCATAGTTTAATCTAAAATCATTTAAAATCTTCAGAAGGGCTGTTTTTGTGCTGTGGTTCACTTTAAAACCAGACTGAAATTTCTCCAGGACATTGTGTGCATTAATAATATCATTAAAGCGACACTAAATAGTTTTTGCTCTTCGGTTCCCTCTATCACTTAGCCTACCGTCGCGTCACATGCACGTTATTTGTTTGGAGTGGTAGAAAACGCCTTATAAACACAAACTTACGTGCTTAGCACAGTAGCTAACGCCTTAGCTAACATGAGCCAATCGATATAAAACAATCTACAATGTATCGTACACAGATCTATGCACACTGTTGGGGTAAAAAAACACGAGTTCGGAAACATTATTTTAAGGTAGAAAAAACTCTTTAGTGTTGCTTTAAGTTGAATTAAAACAATCTTTTCTAAAATTTTGCTTGAAAACGGTAAGTTAGATACCAGTCTAAATTTTTTTCAAATCTGTTAAATCTAAATTGCTCTTCTTCAACAAGGGCCTCACTACCGCCTGTTTAAAGGCGGCAGTAAAGATCCCCGTCTGAAGGGAGCAATTCATCAAGGTTCAAATCTCATCTCTAAAAGATCCGTAAAATAGATTAAAAAGAAAGTGGGAATTGGGACCAAAAGACACGGTGTAGGCCTCACTGAGGAGAAAACTTTATCAAGGATCTCAGCTTCTACCAGAACAAAACCGTCCAATGTTTCCTCTGATAAAGACACACGCTCAGATTTGTCTAAAACCATGTTACTTTGAGAAGAGAAAATATTACATCTGGTGGTGTCTACCTTCCCTCTGCTGCCACCTAGTGACTGGATGCTTGATCATCGTTCAAGCATGAATAAAGACAAAAAATGTGCTCCTGCCCCTCGCAACCCCACAATTACCATTTGGTGACCCAATTCTTAGAAAACCAGTGGGTTGAGCTAAGAAGAATAGTTCAACAGTGAACTACAATAGTTTCCATGTGCCATGGAAACAATGTGAATAGAATCAACATAATGAAAGGGGATTAGACCAACGATGGCACAGAAATGTGGAATAAATAGGAGAACAATTAACATAAAGTTAACATAGCTGAAAACAGAAAATATAAATGAGGATATAAAAGTATGACAAAATAAATGACCAAGTCTATGGTATTCTGATGAAAAGTATGCAAATACTGTATTCCAGCAGGACAAACTGTTCTGCAGAAAACACTAGATTAATGTTTAAATGTCTATTGGAAAATGCATGTAATGCATGTGATGAAAATCTAAGCAGAAATGGTTGTGGAACAGAAGGGGATATTGAAAAACAAACCAATTTTTAGTATTTCAGAGGCAGCTGATGGTGCAGTCCAGCGAGAACTATCCACAACCTGGAGGCCTGGCAATCTGTTCTCATGAAAGCTTTGCTTGTATTGCAAAATGGAACTAATAATAGTATGAAACTCATTTACAGTGAGTTAAAGAGGATGAACAATGTAATCAGTGGGATAATTTGTTAACTGGGAAGGGGGTGGGCTTCTGTGAAAGGATAATTGCAAATTGGACATATGACGCCAGATGGGATTGGGCCCTCCTAAACCTAAAGCCAGTCCACATTAATCATCAAGCTAATTGAATGTCTTTTTATGTAATTTAACATTTTCACGGATATCACAGGAACCAGAGAGAAAAAATCATTTAAGAGTTTTCTGAAGAAATAGTAGTTTGTAATTCTGCAGTCATAAATTATGGGAAACAGTACACTTTTGACTTGTCCACAGAGAAAGACACAGAAAGACATTGAAATTGAACAATCAAAAATGCAAGGTTCTTAAATGCCTCAAACAAATAAATAAATTATTTGAAAGTCTCCAAGACCTGTTTTAAGGTTTATTTCATCACACAAAGCATCAGATATTGAGGTTCTGGCTTTAGCAAATACAGACAAGTTAGATAGGTTCAGACATAGATTCTAGAACAGTATAATATAGTCTGATGAATGTTGGAAAGAGTGGGAGTGTACAATGCTGGGGAAGGCAGTTTGGTTTGTTGGAATCAGGGTTATCCCCATAAGTTGAATTTTGTCAATCTTTACAAGAATACCGTGTTCAAAGTGCACCCATTGGCATCAACACGTCAACGTCTAGTTCAGTTTAATACTGTATTAAAAGTTCTTTAGTTAAATCCCTGTATGCTGTCTGTTGGATCTGAACCAAAAGTACAAATCTAGTTACAATACTATGTCTGTGGATGCAGTTTAGGAATATGTACAGCTCTAGTGTATCAAACAAAACAGACAACATATTTGTGAACTGTGACTGGCGGCATTTGCTCAACTCTGAACTCATGATCCTACAGAAAATTATATCCAAACAACTATTCTTCATCTGACTGCAGAGGATGCAACTTTGTTTATCGCTTCTCTTGTTTGTTGATATGATTCTTTTGTTGCACCTGCTGTATTTTATGTGACTGTATTTAATAATTGTTTTATGGTTATTCCTTCTTTTATTTGTCTTGTTTTATCTTTTTATTTTTGTACAGCACTTTGGGCAAACTCTTTGTTTTTAAATGTGCTTTATAAATAAATTGGACTTGGACTTCTCTTAGGTGTTATATGAAATAGTACCAGTGGAATCGGATGTACTTCACAAATCCCTTTCATGTGTCATCATCGCCAAATTATCTAGATTTTTGTGTAGCACTCAGAGGTTTTCTTTCAGTCATGCAAATTTCAATACTGCTAAAGGGCAAATCGAATTAATAAAATGTGAACAATTACATTATGAATTGCATTAAAATGTCAAAACCAATAGAAAATATGCTCATGATATGTTTTTATACACAGTACCATGACAAACTAACTGCACTTTAAAGATCTGTTTATGATGCTTTGCCACACTTCAATGATTAAGGTCACCAAACAAATCAAAAAATCTGTATGATGTTAAAAATGTTTTTGATTATCTAAAACATGCAAATGTGAAAAAAAAAAAAAAACATCCATCCATTGTCCTCCGCCTATCTGGGGTTAGGTTGCAGAGGCAGCAGCTTAAGCAGAGAGACCCAGACTACCCTCTCCCCAGTCACTTGGTCCAGCTCCTCAGGGGGGATTTCAAAGGCATTCCCAGCCCAGCTGAGAAACATAGTCCCTCAGGCGTGTCCCTGGTCTTCCTCTGGGTCTCTTTCTGGTGGAACGTACCCGGAACACCTCCCCAGGGAGGCGTCCAGGAGGCATCCTAACCAGATGCCCGAGCCACCTCAACTGGCTCCTCTCGATATGGAGGAGCAGCAGCTCTACTCTGAGCCCCTCCTGGATGACCGAGCTCCTCACCCTATCTCTAAGGGAGAGCCCAGACACCCTGCAGAGGAAACTTATTTCAGCTGCTTGTATCTTTGATGTCGTTATTTTGGTCACTAGCCAAAGCTCATGTCCATAGATTATGGCAGGAACGCAGGTCAACTGGCAAATCGAGAACTTTTAGCCCTCTTCGACAGGACAGACTAATATAGCACCCACATCACTGCAGATGCAGCACGAGTCTGCCTATCTATATTTTGTTCAAATTTTAAGCTCATTCATGAACAACTCGACTGCGAACTGGTCCAGTGAAAGCTGGAGATCACGTTCAGATGAAGCCAACAGGACCACATCATCTACAAAAAGCAGTGACCTGGGGTCTCATTTGTAAAACTTTACGTAGAATCATTGCTAAAACTGTACTTAAGCTCAGCAACTTTTTTTTTCTTACGCCTAGTAAGTTTCCAATCAGCTGCATGCACTTTCCGCTCTATAAATCCCACTCCCCCTAGAAATGTGCCCAGGTGTTTTTGGATCATATCCCGCCTCCTACACACCCACTTTCTCCCATAAACGGTCCATGCAAAGTATCTAGTGAATATTCTGCATCGACTTAAGCCAGCTAATATGAGGCATTTCACAGGTAACCATGGCAACCGAGAGGCGGAGAAAGTAATTCCACAGAAACAGCTGCAGGCTCGTAGAGGCACGGAAAATCGTTTTATTTTAGTCAATCACTCAATCAGCGCTTTACTCAGCCAAAGGCAAAAAAGTGCTTCACATTAAAAGACAAAAATACAGTTGCAAAAAGAAAATGTGTGACAAGATGAGAGTAAAAAGATTTAAAAATGTGATAATAAAAGCAGCAAGCAATAAAAAAGATAAGAACAATAAAGTTTCAATTAGGCCTATATGATTACTTCTTGTAGCAACAATAAGACTGGAATAAAAAAATAAAACATGAACATACTGTGATATAAATCTTATGTGCAACATATTTTTATTCAGATTCTCATTTTTATTCTCAGTTCAGAGACGGGATGGGGGGGTGGTGACTGCTGGTTGTGTGTCTGTGTGCGCAAAGCTCTACAAGTTTGAAATTGTGGCTTTCATTTTAATTTTTGCCATCTCTCAGATGTCAGTGTCCTCTGTGTCCACAAAGTGCGTAAGCTAGATCCTTAATGTGCTTAAAGTTGCGCACATTTTTCCGTCACGGTTTTTTTTTTAAATCCCAAGCTTTGAGTAGAAAGTTGCTTACGTAGTTTTCAGACCCCGTTTTGTGCGTAAGCAAGCTTTATAAATGAGACCCCAGATCCTTAGGCCACCAAAAGCGATTCTGTCAACACCTCACATCAAATCCTATCCATAAAAGTTATGAACAGAATCGGTGACAAAGGGGAACCTTGGCAAAGTCCAACTCTCACCTGAATTACAATGCGAACCAAGCTCGGGTACCGGTCGTACAAGGACCTAACAGCCTGTATCAATGGGCCTGGCACCCCATACTCCTGGAGTAAAAACAACACTATTTGGCGGAAAAACCCTTTTCACAGTGCTGTTTGGGTATTATATCAGACTTCCAAACAAAAGGGAGACAGAACTGTAATAGTTTGACATATCACTGAAAAAAGAATAATTGATTCAGCCCAAATAAATTGTTTCAATCCATCCATCCATCCATGCATCCATCTTCTTCCGCTTATCCGGGGTCGGGTCGCAGGGGCAGCAGCTTAAGCAAGGAGACACAGACTTCTCTCTCCCCAGCCACTTGGGCCAGTTCCTCGGGAGGAATCCCAAGACGCTCCCAGGCCTCTAGCGTGTCCTGAGTCTTCCCCTGGGCCTCCTCCCGGTTGGATGTGCCCGAAACACCTCACCAGGGAGGCGTCCAGGAGGCATTCTGACTAGATGCCCAAGCCACCTCAACTGACTCCTCTCGATGTGGAGGAGCAGCGGCTATACTCTGAGCCCCCTCCGGGTGACTGAGCTTCTCACCCTATCTCTAAGAGAAAGCCCAGACATCCTGCGGAGGAAACTCATTTCAGCCGCTTGTATCCGTGTTTCAATTGGTAACATGTAATTAATTTATGTTTGTCCAAGTTAATTTATTAAGTTTAATAAGTTGTGACACAAAAGTTGTTACACAAACTTAAAAAATTAATTTGGATAAACTTAATTTAGTCACCTACCAAATGAAGAATTTATTTACGTTGGATCAACTATTCTTTTTTTTTTATCACAAACATCCCAAATGAAAAGTATCAGCAAAAGTCAAGAAGTCTAAGGGCTTTGGCACTGTTTTCAGAAGTATGTGCACTCCAGTTTTTATTGCTCAATAGAGACCAGCAAGAGATATTTTGTATGTACGTTAAAAGGAAATAAAGCATTAATAAATATAAAAGCAAGACAGAAACAAACCAAAGACTCTGCTTAATCCTTTCTTGTTTAGCTAACTTCTGAGGAATAGACAGTAGGGCACAAAAATATTTTCCACATCATGCTCTTCTTGTCTTGACACATCAATCAAGTAATTATTTGTGAGACAAAGCGGCTGATGATTGGTGACTCATTTAAAAGGAAGACAAGACTTGAAGCGATTCAGGAAAGTGACTGGCCTGCGAGTGAGTACAACATGGAAGCAAGAAATGAAGAATAGGCTTTTGTGTGTAAAATCCAAAATTTGGGACCCAGGGTGCCAAATGTGGTAGAAGTTAAGAATATAATTATTACTAATGTAGTTTAGGTTCTAAATTCACAGGATTGAAGACTTGAGACAGAGCAATGATGTCAGTCAATTATGTGGTCACTTCAAATGTCCCAATTTTGGTCTGCATTTAAAAGTGTTGATTTTATCAAGGCTAATGGATGAAAATAATACCTCTTAGGCATTATCTTTATAAAACTATGAAAATGTTGATTTACAACAATAAAAAACAACTATTTTTGATGACAGTGTCCTCAATCTGGGGATTCAACTAATCTTTAGGAGTCTTCTTTAGATTTTTTTTCTCCTGTCTGTAGCATTATAGCATAGACTATTATGAGCTATAAAAATCTAATACCAAAACTCCAATGTATGATACCTCACTTAAAGCATTGCCCAATTGGTGATATGCTCTTCTTAAACTATGAGGAATACCAATGTAAAAAAAAAACATAAACCTGTAGAACTGAATGCTGTTGCTTTAATATATTGATGAGACCAGAAATGGTCTCAAAATGCCTTAACAGTGATGGATAGACAACATGTACACCAGACTGAATAACTCAGGCAGAACTGATTGAAGTGGATGGAGGCTGACATTTCTGAGGCTCAAAGACCGGGAACAACAAGGTTCCCAAATGTCAGAATCACTCTAGAGAACAGATTCTCAGAGCAATCGATCCCAAAAGCCCAATTAACACAAGTGAACAAGGAAAGTTTGTTTATTTAGATTTAAATTCCCTACGACGCCTTTATCTGTGCTCCAAAGTGAAGTATCATGCAAAGCTTTTTAGAATAATGCTTACAGCATAAATCCAGGGCAGCGTGTTAAAATCCTGTTCAATGTGACTTACCACTCTCACCCTTTAACACAACTTTTACAGTGCCTGTTGAACATAATTGAAGTTACTGCCCAAAGAAAAATCGTGATTAAACATTTTGGTCTCCTGAGCAACGATAAAAACAAAGACTCTCTCCATAGAGTGGGTCAGGCCATGATAAGCTGGTTGACATTGTAGCTTCTCTTGCCTTGAAACTGTTTTTAAAAAATGGATTAATTAGATTTGTAAAATATGAAAGGAAGGCTGTTTTAATTAAGCTGGTAAAGGTCATGTCCTAATAATTAAATGAATGCTGGTTCAGTGCATTTGCAACACATGCAATCACCTTCATCAGCCTGTATACTGTCTATAGATTAAATCTGTTAAGTTATCTCACACTGTAAAGACGATTGCTTTCACTCAAGATAAATAGCACTGCCAGCTCTTTATGTTTTTAGTAACATTCACAGGATGCCATCAAAACAGACAAAAATTCAGCATTTTGTCTTCTCTTTAGGATAAATAGAAAATTATCTATATTATTTATCAACCAGTTTGTTAACCTGTACCCCCAGAATAAACCAGCTACTGTTTTTCACTTGCATTCCAACATCACCCAATCCCCACTAACTAATATCAGCAGCTGATACTCCCTTAGCCTGCTAACAAGCATCCCTATCACTCTTCCCTTGTAAAACTCTGAAACCCTGATCCATTAGTGGTGACCCTGCCTACAGAGCTGCCTGTGTTCTGAAGGACAGGAGGCAGAGTCCAGAGCCTCCCACACCAAAGCCTGGATTAGTTACTAATCCATGGAGGTATTTCTCTCTTCTCTGCTTTTTAGGAATCTGTTTGCTGCATGACTTAGCTGTTCAAGGAAAGGGAGTGAAAAAGAAACATGTGGGAGTCTACAAATGAAAAGACAAGAGCCATGCCACTTAATTGAAGTATCTAAAAGGTAGAAAGACACTATGTAGTGTAAAGCCTTCTTTGTGGCAATTGTAGGAATGTTTCCTGGCTGATTTTTCTTCCAAGAAATTCCTTTTACTCATGACCTTTTCACATTAGTCAATAGCATGAAAGTAACTACATACTGTAAATATCCTGAAGAAACAGCTTAGGTATTGAGTTACTCACTATTTTAACTAACTCAGCTGTCAACTAAAAATTGTGTTTCCTCTCCTTTTATACACATGCATAGGAAAAAAATACAGTAATATGTAAATACCCCAAAATTCTGTTTATTCTAAGACTATGTATGGATCATAGAAAATCATTGTGTCCTCAGTTTGCAACAAATCATCAGATCCACATGAATGTCCTTGTACCTTCGTGAGTTATTCCAACCTGCAACAATAAAGCTACAAAAACATTTTTACTAATTCCAAGTTTAGTCAGAGGTGCGTTTTCCATTTCAGCAACTAAGCAATTATCATGCAAGAAAACAGCAGTCAGAAAAGAATGAATTTTCAATGCAGGATTTTGCAACAATACAAAGATTTGAGAATGTGGGCTAAAAAACAATAATTTTCACATACTAAACTGATCACTGATGACAGAGGGGATGATTAGTGCTGACACTAAGGCAAAGCAAAATATGACAAAGATGAGACAGATGGAGCTTTCCATAAGCCAGGATAAATGTTAACATGGATGCCAGGTTTGAAGCAAACATGAAGATGTGATCATCTTCAGAACTTAAAAACTCAAGTAAAAGTATTGATAATCCTGACTGAAGAGTTTCATTTAATTCCAGTATGGTCAATAGTAGTAAATGCCATATTCTGCTAGTATGCTTATGTGACATGCCAGCACAGCTATCATGAAAATGACAGTGAAATTGAATGTAACAACAAGGCAAGTTTTTTTAATAATGTACCATTCATGCAGAGACAAAGCAAAAAATATTCAAAAGCACCAAAAACACATCAAAAAGAAATTACTATACAAACGTAAGCAAATAAAAAGCTATATGATAGAAAAGAACAGATAAAAAACATTTGGTGTTTATGGGTAGGTTGCAGTAAACAGTAATGCTTTCAGCCTTGATCGAAAGGAGCCAGTAGTTTATGAACATCTGAGTTTTTCAGGTATAGTTCCAGAGCTGAGGAGCATAGCAACTAAATGCTCCCTTCCCTTGATTATTTCTTGTCCTGAGAACACAGAGTGACGAGGTCTCTGCTGACCTGAGGGGTCTACATCTGAAATGCATTTAGGCCCAAGACAATTAAGTGACTTATGGACCACCAATGAGATTTTAAGTTCAATTCTTAAAAATTGGGTGCTGTTAAATGTTGACTTTAACACACCTTGCTTTGTATTTTGTAAACAATAAAGTATGGCTCAAGTTTTATGTGGAAGCATGGTGGGGCTAACCTGTTCAATGGAATCTATTGTAAGTCTGTCTGCTTGGTGTTTACTTTGCTCCTCCTTTACAACATTTTTTAATGCTGCCTAATTATTCAGAAAGCTATGCAGAAATATGGATCAAGGTTTTTCTTTCTGCAGCCATACAAAATGAGTAAATACCACTAAAAAAATAACAGAAAAAAACACATAGCCATAATTTTAGAGCAGCACTGTTTGCTGTAAATGTATATTTTACCTATTGAAATAACCATTTGCAACTCAAGTACATAATTAGTTGAAAATCAGATTGTGGCATTTTATTTAATTAAATGGAGGTTTATGTAAGGTCAGTTTAACACATTTTAATACCGTCTGATCAGCAAGCTCGAAGCAGTATAAGTAAAGCACTTTCTATTGCATTGCTGCAGCTTGGACAGAATCACTACTTGGTTTGTGTTAGAAACTCATCCTTGTTAGTTATTGGATAATTTTTATAATTCCAATATGTTAAAAACCATCATTTCCCTCTCTTCCCATGGTGATACTACGATATGTAGAGACCACACTTTTGTCACTACCTGAACTGCTTTAGCAACTTACCCTACTTGGTTAAGTTTAGGAAGAGCCCATCATTTTAATGAGTGACATTACACAGGCAATTCCTCTCACAACCACAAGATGTTACATATTCTTCAAAAGTGATTTAGACTTGTCATTCCATGCATGAACAAACAGTCCATGGGGGCTTTTTTCCTTTATCATTTTATTAGCTCCACATGAGCTGTGATTGACAGCCTTTGATGAGGGCAAAATGATAACTATCATCATCACATAACCATCTCACTAATTACCGTGTCATGATCACTGCCATCATGGAATTCGGTGCTGAGCCCTCATTTGCAGAGGGTAAAATATTCAAGCTCCTCTGGTGGAAGTTGAGCAGCCTGAATTTTAAAATGATTACTCTCTAAAATCTCTGGAGAGGCAGCCCAAGAAGGAAATGTTCTAACCATTAGTTTAGTTTTAGTTTTATCCAAGTAGATCTGATAAAAATTGGGCAAGGACTGATAGATTATTTATAAGAATTCAATAAGACTGCGCAGATCCATCTGGTCAAACTAAATGAAATCTCCTCTTTTTGCAATAAGACATCACAAGCACAGAAACTGTGAAGTTGTTTATTGGTTTCTGGGACTTCCTTGCTGTTTGCCCCATCCTCTGTTTCCCCAGTAGAGTAGATTGGATTATACTGAGCAGAGGCAGTAGAATTAGTGTTGGATCGCTGCATTGCACATGCTCCCCAAGGAGCAGTGGTCTTGAAGAAAGGTTGTTTGTGTGTGTGTCTGTGTGAAAGAGAGAAAAGCCAAGAGAGCAAAATTTAGTGAGGAAGCAGATGGTTGAGTTACTCAATGTTCAAATATCCCTGGGCAGTAATGGGGTGCACTTTGTTGACTCTTCACTTGCAATAAAGTGGTCACATCTTTAGCCACATAGCACGCTTTTGTTGGTGCATGGTGCCAGTTATATACATCATAGATCGAAAACTGGATAAGCTCATTCTGTTAATTGAGAGATTCTGTAAAAACATCATTAGGAATTATTCAAAAACAAGAAAGAGGCTTGGCAAGAATGGAATCCATAGGATAGTTTCAAGACCAGAACCATAACTGATCAAAACGGAACCAGAAGTTGTCTCAGATAGTTTATCCTAACTGTCCCCAAAACACTTACTCAAATATGTATTGGACCAATGAAACAGTTGTGGAAGTTTTTGTTAGGAGTGGTTCACCTGTACATGTGGCATGTAGTGGCAGTAGTATTTCAGGAAAAGATCATTACACCAGATAAACTTGATAATGGTACTGTTATGTTATGTTATGTCTGGGGCTGCTTCTTTTTCATTCCAATAATCTGTCATGCTTAATGCCACAACTGGTTTTTGGGGTTAGGGGGCAATTACTTTTTCACTTGTGATCAGGTTGGTTTGAGTAGCTTTTTTCCCCTTTACCCCTTGAAATTCCAGCAATTTTCATCTGAAATGTAAAAAAAAAAAAAAACTTACCCAAATAAAAATTAAAGCAGTTCTTGAACCAGTTCGAGGAGAGCCATGGTTGGGGTCTCTTTGAAAAGAAATCATTGTGAAATTTCCATCACAGCAGTCAAAAAATCCTATTGTTACAGCATAATATGATCTGGAATATAATTGAAAAGATCAAATTTTATTTTCCGAAAATACATGCTTTAAAAGTGACTTTATCATAGAGTGGTGGACTGGAAAATACACTGGGTCTACAGACTAAAATATACCTTTAAACCAAATTTGACAGTAATAAACCAAAAAATGAGTATTCTGCACATGTTTTTCCAACAAAAGGTCCAGGCATGCCAAAAATGTGCAAGAAGATTTGTCCTCTCCAGAGTAAATGCATAACACATTACTGCCCTCTATTGATAAATAAAACTTGTCGGAATCATGATTGTCTCTTCTCAAACAAAGCTCCATGACTACCTCTACAAATGTATTTAATTTTGGTAATGTGTTTCGCCATGTTGAAAGAATCTCTTACCGGTGCATAACTGTACGAAATACTCCGACATCTGTGTTTAAAAAGTTATTTTACACACAATGGTTGCAAGTCCTGTGATAAAGCCTACCCCTAATGTGAGATATCTCCATTTACAAAAATCCATTTCAATCGAATTCAATGCATCAGTCACTATTATACTGCACATTATACTGCACATTATAGTGTGCAATATACTGCACCAATTGGTTCGAGCCACATACATAAAAATAGGGGAAGGTACTTGTCACCCATCAGCCAATAGTTCAATATTTTGCCGAAGGAGAGGGGTTAACCCTTCACCTATTGGATCAAATAAGATGTCAAACTCCAGTAAAAGTTATCAGGCAATATTTAGGTATCTTAAATTACCTCTGTGGTATAGTAGAATATAATCCTTGAGTGACTTTCTGGACCACACTCTCCATACCAGTTGGTGGCAGTAATGCACCAATTTGTCCTTTGCCAACTGCCAATAAACATCAATAAGAAGAAGAAGAAGTAAGAAAAGCTAACAACTCCATTAGGGTGCTGTGTCAAAAATCCAATTCCAAATATGGGCACTCAAGAAGAGAGCAAACAGTATGTAAAAGGATTTTGTTGGGTCATACTTACTTGAACAGTTAAGTTAGATTTTGGGGGAAACATCTAATAGGATTGTGTGAGCAGTCATGTTGAAGAAAATATTTCTTTTTAGTCATTTAGATGATGCACAGAGCTCAAGTGATAAAGGGATAAGGAGAAGAGTACGTGAATTCAATTTGAAGACTTTTTCTCACAGTCTATCTATCTATCTATCTATCTATCTATCTATCTATCTATCTATCTATCTATCTATCTATCTATCTATCTATCTATCTATCTATCTATCTATCTATCTATCTATCTATCTATTTACACATACACTGATTTGTGCAGGTGGCCCCACTTAAAAAGATAAGAGATGTCTGTAATTTTGCAATGAATGCAATGAATTTGCCAGCTTGTCACTGAAAAGATTCTAGCAATTAGACAGTTGTTCTGTACCGCAGCACCGAGTCGACTACCAATGTTATACCCCTCTAACACCAGTGTAGAAAGAATGTCAGAATTCTATAAATTAAACCCAAAAAAACTAGAAGGAATTATTAACCAATTAAGCTCCTCCTCTTCCTGTCTTTATATCCTACCCACAGCTTTCCTTAAGAAAGTTCTCCCTGTAATTTGGGTCTGATCTGATTAAAAGAGTTAACTCATCCCTCCTGTCAGGTCTCTTCCCCCAGGCTTTAAAAACAACAGTTATTAAACCACTGCTAAAAAAAAAAGAATAATGTGGACAACATGTTAATGCAGAACTACAGGCCAATTTCTAATCTTCCATTCATCAGTAAAAATATTGAAAAAGCTGTTTCAGCAGTTAAATAGCTTCATAACAATGACCAACTGCTGTGATGTTTTTCAGTCTGGTTTCCGTGCTCACCACAGCACTGAGACTGCCCTCATCAAAGTTAAATAAATAAAGATTGTGGTAGAACCACAGTTCTGGTTCTGTTGGACCTCAGTGCAGCATTTGATATATATATGATATGCATTTGATATGATATATTATTGGAACGACTGGAGAGCTGGGTCGGACTTGCTGGTACAGTACTTGGCTGGTTTGAGTCTTACCAAAAGAACAGAGACTTATTTGTTTCAATAGGATACTTTTCATCATAACAAACAGAAATAACATGTGGATGTGCCCCAGGGGTCCATCCTGGGGCCACTCTTGTTTAATATCTACATGCTCCCCCTACCAGCTGTCCATGTCTCATATTGAATTCCCCACTGAGGACCACGGTCAAGGGAGCAGGCACTTGAGTCAAACCTGCCGACGCAAGCGCTCTTCTAAAGATTAGCTTCACGCATACATAGTGCATTACGGTAAAAGAGCATTGGAAATGCCTTGCAGGCGAAAAGAATGAAATGAAGAGGAAGAGAGAGACTTAACCAATATAAAATGTTCATTTATTATTAGTTTTTTCCCTGTGTCCAGTTTTGCAGTGTTGTGCTCAGAATTGGTGTCTGAGTACCAAGTAAATAGTAACAGTTTTACATTTTATAGAATATGAAAGTATTGGATTATTTCTAAAAATGCATTAGTGCACATCTCCCTAATTTTCATGAGATTTTTGCTAAACTAAGTGCAGCAAAGAAGATGATCTTTGTCATTGTCAAAGGCCGTTCCAATGCTTTATTAACGTAATGCACTATGTATGCGAGAAGCTAATCTTTAGAAGATCGCTAGCGCCGGCTGGCTTGACTCAAGTGTCCGCTCCCTTGAACGCAGTCCTGAGTGGGGAAATCAATATGAAACATGGACAGATGGTTGTGAAACGTTGTCAAAAATCTCAGACGAAACACGAAGGCGGGCTGAGCGCTCAGTTGTGAAGTGCTACCTACCCTCTAGCTTCGCGCTAGCTAAGCTAGAAGCTAGATTGGGAGGTTTAGCCTTCACTTGCTAACCCTGCGCCCCAGCACCTCACCACCTGAAGCACCTCCGTTTTTGTCTGTTGTTCACCGGAGAACTCACTGTCAGTGACAGGCCTGGTGTTGAACCAGCATTTATCTGAATCTCGGAGCTGACCAATCAGGCTTTAGGCCAGTGTTAGAAACTCCCCCCTTATTAGAATACACTTCAGTAAATACATAAATGTGAAAATAAGTAATTAGATAAATGTGCAAATAAATAAATACTTTATTTATTTAGTCCCACATTTATTTATTTTCAATTGTAATTACCTATTTATGTATTTAATTATTTCAACATCTATTTATTTATGTCAATTTTAGCACGGATGGTCCTCCATATATCCAGGCTGTTCATAATATAATTTTAGATCTTATTCTTACTACTTCTCATCCAATTTCTCATCCAATTACCCTAATAAGTTAAGAGGATAAGAGGGGAAAAATGACCTATACTATTACTGGTTACACATATAAAAATGACATTCCAAGTATTGAATTGTGAATCTCCTTGAAGCTCTAACAGCTAATGGCAGTTACAGCTTCCATATTATGGCTACCTAATAGCCATTTAAATTGACATTTTATGGCTTTACTTTGATATTCTTTTACTGACCAAATGATGATGCAAACAAAAGAGAAAACCTAATTTTTTAGAGACTCATGAAACCTTAACTTTTATTGTAATCCAAAAACCTCCAATATGTTTTCTAAAATCACTGTATTCTAGCATAAAGTTTACCTGTAAATCAGAAGCACTGAGGACAAGTAGAAGCATACTTGAAAATGAACAGAGATGTCATTTAAAGATTATTTGACATTTTATCAATCCTTTTGTAATATTTAATAATGACTTGCATTTATATAGCGCTGTGGCTACTGCCCTAGGGCAGACTGACAGAAGCGAGGCTGCCATATCGCACGTGCCATCGGCCCTTCTGGCCAAGACCAGTAGGCAAGGTAGGTGAACTGTCTTGCCCAAGGACACAACGACTTGTAGCAGGTGGAAGCTGGAATTGAACCCACAATTTCTGGGTTGCAAGCTGACAATTCTACCACTGAGCTACAGCTCAGCTAATATCATAGCAATCAAGGAAGGCAGCTGTTAAGGATCCCACCTTGGATTATGTGTCATATGTGTTATGGCAAGAGCTCAAATGATGAATATGTATTGTTTTTAATGATAAAAAAAAATAAATAAATAAACCATGGACAAATAAATCATGATGAAAACCTTTAAGAAGAAAACAATCTCTCCTACTTAATATCCTTTCTTATAGACAATGCTGATGTTAAGAGGATGTGACATACAACAACAAGAGTCAAGTTGTTATGTTTTGGGTCTACATTACAATGTCACCAAGTGACTTTGAACACTTCGAAAACCTAAGTAAATGCATCGAGCAAATCAATGGAAGGATGTGCCATAACTTTCTCCAGCTGAACAGAAACAAAACAGAAGTAATTACTTTTGGACCTAAAGAGGAACGATCAAAAGTCAGCACACAGCTTCAGTTAACACAGCTAGAAACTGCTGATCAGGCCCGAAATCTAGGTGTAGTAATGAACTCAGACCTAAACTACCAGGGTCACATAAAGGCAATAACAAAGTCAGCCTTCTATCACATGAAGAACATTTTCTAGGATTAAAGGACTGATGTCGCAACAGGACCTCAAAAAACTTTTTCATGCGTTTATCTTTAGACGGATTGATTACTGCAACGGCGTCCTCACAGGTCTGCCTAAAAAGTCAATTAGACAGCAGCAGCTGATCCAGAAAGCTGCTGCTCGCGTCTTCACTAGAAGCAAGAAAGTAGAGCACATCACCCTAAAGTCCGTACACTGGCTCCCTGTAGCTCAGAGAATAGACTTCAAAATACTTGTACTAGTTTATAAATCATTGACTGGCTTAGTAAAAAGTATGTTGAAGATCTATTGTTACTATTCCAGCCCACCAGAACACTCAGGTCCTCTAATTCCAGTCAACTCAACATCCCTAGAATTAGAACCAAACTTGGAGAAGCAGCTTTCAGTTTCTATATTCCTCTAATCTGGAAGAAACTTCCAGACAACTGCAAAGCTGCTGAAACACTGAGTTATTTTAAGTCACGGCCAAAAACCCATCTGTTTGGAGCTGCCTTTGAGTAATGTTTTCATGTATCATACGTTTTGTGTGCTTTATTGCTGTTTTAATTTATCCTAAATTAATGTAATGTTTTTAAGTGTCATATGCTGTCTGTGTTTTATTGCTATTTTTACTTTATCCCCTAATCATGTAAAACATCTTGAATTACCTTGTTATTGAAAGTGTGCTATACAAATAAAATTGCCTTGCCTTGGCTTGCCTTCTGTTTCTTGAATAAAGCAGAATGCATCATACAGATAAATAATGTTTTTCTACCATGACAATTATTAGGTTATAAAAAATCATTAACAGTGTTGTTAGTTTCATTTAAAACATAATAATAAACTGAAGTGTCCCTCTAACTCAGTCTCCATCCTTGGGTATATTGGTATCTGGGTAAAGTTTCTTCAAAGAAGGGTGTTGGAACATTTTCAGCCTTTTAATGCAAGACATCAAATAAATGTCAGGTTTTTGATGTCAGTTCCTTGGACCATGCACTGTTGGACAGAAAAGCCATTTTGCTCCCACACTGAACAATCATAAAGGAAAAGAGCACTCACTTTAAAGATGCAGAGAGACCAATTTCTCTGCTGAAAGTAGCTTCAATAAAATAGACTGCATTGCAGCCTCTGCAAGGCATCTTTTAGTACAGGTGTTGCTGAAAACACTCGCACTGATTTTTATGTCTGCCTATCTCCTATAGCACATTTAACCACACTATGATAAACCTTGGATAGTTCTCTGGGAAAGCTGAGTTTGGCACATTCCAAAGTCTTTGTGTTTTGGGCTGGCATTCTCACCTCTAGTATAACAATACAAGTCTTAACATGGTAATTCATCAGACTTAAGAGGGAATTATCCATATTAACATGTACGGCTAGCCATAAACTACAAGAGTTTATAAAATCTTACAGTGTGCTTACTGTGCTTTAGTCAGCAACAGGTCTTGACATGAGTTTGAGTTCTCCTGTTCCACTGATAACACTAAGGGTTGCACCTCTGTAAACTAAGTGGGTTACTCCAAACCAACTTATCTCTGTGCCATAACGACCGTCTCTTCTTCTCCAGGCATTAATAACAGTGATAGGAGCAGAGAGCAAAGGATGTGTCCAAGATTTAAACAGAAGTACTGAGGGCAGTGAGCCAGAAAACTGCTGGTGGGTGGATGCTATTTGACCTAACAAGAAAAAGGCTCATATCCAACAACAGCATGTGTTAATAGCTGAAAAGGATGTCCAAGTGTGGTAAGTAAAGATTTAATCTCATTATGAAATGAGGTGAATCTAAATTACAAAGTAATGGCATGGAAACAGATGTTTTATAATGGGTTTATGTGTTAAAAGAGAAGGTTCTGTCAACCTGTGTCTTTGTGTGCACTGTACGGTCCTTATTCAGTTCAACCTCATCTCCAGATCAGCTGGGACAAGCTCCAGCATGTTGAATTACAATGTTGTGAAAAAGTACTTTCTCCCTTACAGATGTCTTCCATTTAACTTTTTTGTTGTACTCAAATGTTTTAGATCATATAAAAAACGGTTTTCAATGATGAGTCATTTAACATTTTTACAGTATGTGGTTTGTTACATACTTGCCGATCACATCTGCCTTTTTTGTGAACCCTTTTTATCTACCCTTAATCTACCATTTCTATGCACATATACACATTATACATAATTGGAAAGCTAGGATTCCTGAAATTCCAATGATGTATGCCAAACACAGATGCAATCATAACTGTAGATACAGTAAACACTTTCTCCAAACAACTCAGAAAGGAAAATAATGTGCAACTTACCGTTCGAAGCCTCATATCACTGACAGTACAGAACCATCTCAAACAAAAAGGATCTTTTTATGTCCACATGGCTCCAGTTAATGTACTCCAATAACATAGTTAGCGCTCAACAAGTCTTACTTCCACAATCCAACATAATCTGCAGCTGGAAACCTTCATAATTTCCTTCTTGCTTGTATTTCTCACAAAGTTTTCACAACAAGTCCCACTAGAAAACTCATATTAGCATAAATATTACACAGCGCCCACCATCGTCGTTTTCTTATTTCTTTCTTTTTTACGGCTGTTGCCAACCAACTGAATATATATATATAATTTTTAATACTTTAAAGATTGGCATGAGCCAATCTACAATAGGCAAGCAACTTGGTGAGAAGAGATCAACTGTTGAAACAATTATTACACAATGGAACTAATACAAGATCACTGACTATCTCCCTCTCTCTGGGGCTCCATGCAAGATCTCAACGTTTGGGGTACACTTGAGGGAACAGCTCAAAACTACACATTGGAACAGGTTAATTACTTAAAGACAGCTGGGACCATAGTAACAAAGGTTACTATTAGTAACACACTATGTCGTCATGGATTAAAGTCTTGCAGTCTCCCTGCTTAAAGAGTAACTAAACCCCCAAACAACTTTGTTTTGCTTCTAAACTGTATAAATGGGTCTTTACCAATGCAGTCTTTCAGTTTCTGGGGATTTTTTAACATTTTGGTGTAAACTTGTTTAATTCTACACTTTTTGGTCTAAAAACGTTTCAGTGCTGCCCCCTTAGGGCTGAACGGTGGCTACTGCATTTTAATTTTGCGATCGGCGGAGAGCAGTACATCTTTACGTCACAGGCATTGACTATGTCACAGCAGCCATGGTCTCACAGACACGCCCCGTGGGTTTGGGTATAAAACTATCAGACACCCCCCCCCCCCCCCGTGGCGAGTTTGGAGTGGGATTGCGTTTTACAGGTTACCATTATTATCACATTAGCACTTAGTTAGCATAGCTAACATACTGTTTTGAACGTTAGCCCATGTTAGCATTACCACTCAGAGACTGGACCCCTCCTGTCTCTCTCTCCCTCAGCAGCAGCGCCAGCCTCGGACAGCGCTGACTCAGCGCCCCGAGCCAGCGGCTCTAATTGATACGGCTCGCGGCCGCTGAGCTCCATAAAGCCTCCCTCTACTCCTCTATCTCCGGTGACGACGGAGGAGATCCGCTGGTTCAGGGCGCCGAGCCAGCGCCGCCTGAGCTCGGTGCTGCTGAGGCAGAGGAAGACAGGAGGAGTCCGGTCTCTGAGTGGTAATGCTAACATAGGCTAACGTTCAAAACAGATGAATGTTGATCAGATCGATCAGTCGCAAAACTGCCAACGTCGCTTTGGGCACATCCATCCATTGATTTGCTCGATGCATTTACTTAGGTTTTGGAAGTGTTCAAAGTCACCTGGTGACATTGTAATGTAGACCCAAAAAACAACTAGACTCTTGTTGCTGTATTTCACATCCTCTTAACATCAGCATTGTTTAATAGAAAGGATATTAAGTAGGAGAGATTGTTTTCTTCTTAAAGGTTTTCATCATGATTTATCTGTGCATGGTTTATTTTTATTTTTTTGTGTCAATAAACCCCCCCCCCGCAACCCTGCATTAGGATGGACGGGTATAGAAGATGGATGGATGGATGGATGGATAGAATCTTTAAATGACAACTCTGTTCATTTTCAATTATGCTTCTACTTGTCCTCAGTGCTTCTGATTTACCGGTAATCTTTATGCTAGAATACAGTGATTTTAGAAAACATATTGGAGGTATTTGGATTACAATAAAAGTTAAAGTTTAGTGAGTCTCTAAAAAAATAGGTTTTCTCTATTGTTTGCATCATTATTTGGTCAGTAAAAGAATATCAAAGTAAAGCCATAAAGTGTCAATTTAAATGGCTATTAGGTAGCCATAATATGGAAGCTGTAACTGCCATTAGCTGTTAGAGCTTCAAGGAGATTCACAATTCAATACTTGGAATGTAATTTTTATATGTGTAACCAGTAATATTATAGATAATTTTCCCTCTTATTCTCTTAACCTATTATACGAATAAGATCTAAAATTATACTATGAACAGACTGGATTATATGAGGACCATCCATGCCAAAATTGATAATAAATAAATAAATGTTGAAATAAATAAACAAATAAACAAATATATAAATAAATACAATTGAAAATAAATAAATGTGGGACTACATAAATAAAGCACATTTATTTATTTATTTTTTTGCACATTTTTTGCACATTTATCTAATTATTTATTTCCACATTTATTTATTTCCATATTTATTTAATTATTTATTTCGACATTTCGACATTTATTTATTTATTTCCACATTTATTTATTTACTGAAGTGTATTCTAATGAGGGGGGCGTTTCTAACACTGGCCTAAAGCCTGATTGGTCAGCTCCGAGATTCCGATAAATGCTGGTTCAACACCAGGCCTGTCACTGACAGTGAGTTCTCCGGTGAACAACAGACAAAAACGGAGGTGCTTTAGGTGGTGAGGTGCTGGGGCGCAGGGTTAGCAAGTGAAGGCTAAACCTCCCAATCTAGCTTCTAGCTTAGCTAGCGCAAAGCTAGAGGGTAGGTAGCACTTCACAACCGAGCGCTCAGCCCGCCTTCGTGTTTCGTCTGAGGTTTTTACCCTAACTCTGCGCCCCAGCATCTTACCACCTAAAGCACCTCTGTTTTTGTCTGTTTGCTGGAGAACTCACTGTCAGTGACAGAGTCTGAATCTCGGAGCTGACCAATCAGGCTTTAGGCAACTGTTAAAAAACGCCCCCCTTATTAGAATGCGCTTCAGTAAATAAATAAATGTGAAAATGTGGAAATAAGTAAATAAATGTGGAAATAAATAATGAAATAAATGTGGAAATAAATAAATAAATGAGGGATTAATTAAATAAATGTGGAAGGAAATAAATAAACAAATAAGTAAATATGAAAATAAATAAATAAATGTGGAAATACATAAATACATAAATAAATAAATAAATGTGGAAATAAATAATTGAATAAATGTGGAAATAAATAAATTAATGTGGAAAGGAAACAAAATTGTAAATAAATAAATAAATATGAAAATACATAATTAAATTTTTTATTTACTACCACATATATTTATTTATTTTTATTTTTATTTAATCTTTTATTTTCCCATTTATTTATGTATTTATTGCTTTATTTATTTACATATGTATTTTAAATTGTATTAATTTATTTCTATATTTATTAATTTATGAAATTACTTATTTATTTAATTATTTACAAATGTATTACCTCATTTATTTATTTATAGTCAACTTATGCAGGGACTTTCCTCCATTTCGTTCCTTATAAGGGGGCGTGGACGAAGACGTATTTTTCAAAAATGCCCCAATCTCATGAGTCTTGACTACACAGCTCACAACAAGCTTTCCTCTGGTTCATTTATAAGAACTAAACATCAACTACCTTTAACAACAAAGTTAGCTCCACCTACATATAGGCTTCTCTGTGTATATTGAGAGCATTTCTGTCTGAGAAATTATACCAGAAAAAATTCAGAACAGAAGTCAGTTCTGACCTTCCATCTTCCAAGTTACCAGGGATACAAGGGTGTTCAGTTTGTTATCAGAGAAGTAGTAACAATTATGGGGTTGGGGATCTTTTTTTTTTCTTTTTTTTAAGAGGCTAAGGAAAAAACAGAGGTATTTAGCTGTATTCATGCTCACACCTTTACAGTGTTGGCAAGAATATCTTTTAAAAAGGCAATCATAAGAAGAGTAAAGAAAAACAGTAGGGTCTTAAACATCAAACAAGGGATAAATGACCAGTGGACCTGGATTTTTATTTTATGCAAGACTCAAGCACCAGGGCAGGCCGCAGAGAGTGGGATTTGCCCTCATGGACAAAGCCTCAAGACCTTCAGCAGCAGTGTCGCCCCAATGTCTAATTTAGATGAACCAGAGCAAGTGCTAAACAAGCCTCCAAATGAGGGGAAGAACATAAGAGGGAAGTGGGGGAGGAGGTGTAATAAAATGTCAGAGAAAGGGCAAAGGAATTGAGCTAAGGTTATTCTTTTCTCACTTTTTTGAAAGAAGAAATAAATTATCAGTGAGAGGCTGAGGGGAGACGATAGCCAGAGACCAAAGGCTGATTTTTAGATTTCATTTTATGATATTGCTCTAAAAAGTACTTCATCATCAAAATCACTGCTTCCCACTTAAGGTACTCAGGAATCACTCCCCTATATGTTTTAGATGTTTTCCAGCTTGAACACAGCTGAATAAAACTGATTGGTACTTAACAAGCTTTTTAGACACCTGAATCCTTTAACGTTTATTTATTTATTTTAATTTAGTGTGTTGGAGCAGAAACCCAGTTAAAACTTTCAGGGGCCTAGGGGCTCTAGGGAATCTGGAATCTGGATTTAACATGCACATATTTAGACCTATAATATCGCTAAATTTGGTAACCTGATTTAATCACATAAAATTAACTAAATGTTCATTTAATCCTAAAGTAGCTGTGTGTGATTTTGTTGAGTTTTTGTCTTTATTTTATGCTATTTTTGTCAAGATAAAAAAAAGATTATCAGAACAAAGTCTTTGATGAATCAAAGTTAATCCACCCTTTTATTAATTTTACACATTATTCTTATTTATATGTTTGACTGTTTCTTAATTACAATTGTGTCTATATTTTACTTATTTTTGGTAAGTTTTATACAATAATTTCACCCTGCTATAGCGGTGGTCTGTTTGATGATATTTCTTTAGCATGATACAAAATGCACCAACATCTAAAAATGGTTATAATAAAAAAGTCTACCTCATCATGAAGTTTTTTCATATTTGACAATATATCTGTCCTTTGCATAAGTCTTTAAGTTCCCATCAATATTGAAATACTCCATTAGGTTTAAAACATTAAACATGAATACTGTAAATGTATCTATAAATGAAACAAATAAAATCACTGTATACTGAGATCATTTTTTTGTGGTTTTGAAATATGGTTTTCTGTTTTGCAATAATAAGCTATAATTTCACATACGGAAATATACATCTTTCTTACTGGCAGATAAATGTACTACATGTATGACATATGGAGGTGCTTATCCTATTCATTTTTTATATTTGAACAGTCTCTTTCACTGTCTCACATACACAATAATGCAAGAAGGCGTCTGACATTTACACAGAATTTTACTAACTGATCATATTGGCCTTTGAGAATTGTCCTTTCTTTTTACTCTTTGTGTATGCGTGTGTTTGTATGTGTGTGTGTTCTCATACAAGCTATTCTGCTTTTAAAAGGTCACAATATAAAAAGGCAATCATTCCTCTCTTCACATGCCTGCCACAACTGCCAGGCTTTCAGAAGGTGATAGAAGGTAAACAAAACAATGCAAAGCAGTAACTTTGGGCAGAAAAGAGCACATTTATGAAAACAATCAACAAAATAATTTCAATGCATATAGTTTACAGATGTCTTTTGGCTTTTGGTACTTGAAGGCTAGAAATGGCTTTACTAAATAAGCTATTGATGTGATTCTGTGCCAGTATGTTTCTGCTTTTTTCAGAAAAAGGACACAAACTCTATTATCATAAGCATTTCTCAGAAGGACATTTTTCTAGGCTTATAGTTGCTTTATATTATCTCTACCACCGGTTTGTCCACTACAGTTTCATTAGACTGGTTGAGCGAACTCCCACGCACCCTTTAGGACCCTGCTGAGGGTGTAGAGCTGGTCCAGTGTTCCACGGCCAGGATGAAAACCGCATTGTTCCTCCTAGGTCTGAGGTGCGACTATCCGTCGGGCCCTCCTCTCCAGGACCCCCGAATAGACCTTACCAGGGAGGCTCAGGAGTGTGATCCCCTTGTAGTTGGAATACAATATGTGGTCCCCCTTTTTAAATCGGGGGACCACCAACCCGGTCTGCCAATCCAAGGAAACTGCCCCCGATGTCCACACAATATTGCAGAGTTAACCAACACAACCCCACAAAGAGCCACTTTTGGACCATTTATGGCAGAAAGTGGGTGTGTAGGAGGCGGGATATGATCCAAAATCTCATGAGCACATTTCTAGGGAGAGCGTGATTTATAAAGCGGAAATTGCGTTTAGCTGTACTCCATGTTTTATAGATCAGAAGCTTTTTTGCTGAAGTAAATTTTTTTTTGCTGAGCTTAAGTACGGTTTGAGTAAGGATTCTATGCGAAGTTTTATAAATGATACCCCAGTACATTTGTTCATTTTTATTATCTAACTCTGTCTCAGATTCCACTGAAACAGATGACATGTCAGTGTTTTTGTGCTTAGCTCTCATGTTCCTGCAGACCTTGCAGCCCTTGAGCTGACAGAACTTCAGATTCATATCGCTATCCCTGACCCTTGTGCAAACCTTTGAGTTGCTTTCTTTTCTATTTCTTTTTTCTGATAGGAGGACGTTTTTGTTTCAGTAAGTTATTTTCACCGTGGCTGGCCGGTTTATTTTGTCTGTGTGGAGAGGAGCTGCAGCCACCAAAACACTTCAAGAGCAGCATTTAATTGTGTATTCCATTTTGTTTGTTAAATTCTGCGATTATGTCCACCTTTCCCACATTGGAAACTTCATAGAGCCCTACTCTGTCTGTCTGTACACTGGTGTGTCTGTAGACTACTTGTGCTGAGTTGAACAGACAGCCATTTGATTAGTTTGAGCACTGCTGCCACCTAGTGACGGGAGGTTTGTTTATCGTACAAGCATGAATAAAGATAAAAGTCCTCCTGCCTCTCACGCCCCCCTGGGCACCTCATTTGAGAAGTACTAACATAGACCAACAACCTACTCTTGAAGCTGTACTTTTTTTTAAGAGCTGTCATTTCCATTGAGAAAGTTGAGAGCGCATTTGTTACACTTGGTAGAGCAATTTATTTTAAGGTTCATATGAAGGGGTTAAGAAAGTTCTGTCTATGAATTATCCAGAACAGTCACCAAGACTGAAGCTTTGATGGACTTACAAAGTAATCATATTAATTTTCTGTTTTTCGCTTGGACTTTTCCCAGTCAAACATACAGAATCTCTTTTTCCACTCTGCGACAAAAGACACACCGATATACAGCAGTACCCTTTCTCTTTTTTCAGTCTCTTTTCATCTCATTATATATGTTTTTTAGAGACACTTAAATAACATAAAATCAAAAGGGAGAGTGAAGAGTATATAGTGCATGACAGGGTGAGACACAAAGCTGTTCATGTTAGGTATTTATATGAACAAAATTATCTATGTATAGCAATTGTCAACACAAATTTGTTTTATACCAGATTTAAAGGTTCTGTTGCATATTTTTGTCCGATATGAGTCACTGACAACTTTTCTTTTAGTTCAAAAAGTATGAAAATATCAGTCTTCATAAGGGGCAACAGGAAAACCAAATTATTTCTTTGAGATATTGATGTTGGCCTCCTTGCAAACACATCAATCCCCTAGGCCCAAAGGATTTACCGCTAATGTCCTGGCACCAAACACTGCAGTACACCCTTGTCTGTCTTTGACTAACAGGGAACTCCAGTGGTTGGTGGTAAAAGAAAGCCTAGAAGGCTGATCATATTGTTATGACTTCCCAGTTTATGTCAGAGACTTAAAGTTAGGGGATTTAATATATTTTACCTGAACTTGCACCTACACAGTCGATATCAGCCCCCTCTGTCTTTCTTAATCCCTAAAATAAATCCTCCATTGCAATTCACTGCCCTTGTAGGCAATGCTCATATATATTTACCAATGTTATAGTTTTATAATGGCTTCAAATTTTAAAGAGTCTTTAAAGAACAAAATTCAGAAGCCCTTAATCCTTCTTCCGGTGATCAGGAAAGATGTCCCTGCATACATTACCATTGTGCTTCAGATATAGATAAATGAATATTAGGTTTGCTGAAGTATCTTGGATCAATCATTGTTTTACCTAGCACATGCAACAGGTGTAATTCTCTCAGTTTCCAATAGCAAGATGGGCAGATGACTAAAGTGCAAAGCTGGTAAACATAAAAACAACCAAAAAGTGCATAGCATCTAGTAAATGTATTGCAACTGCTTATTTAAAATTCAAGAGGTCCCCAACCCATTGCTACTCTCTTTGGTTTTTACAATAAATATAAAATTACAATATAATTACATTATTACATTTATTTTTTTGTTTGGCATAACTGACATAAGAGGTGCAGTGTTAGTATACACCTTTGGAAAAAGTAAAAGAAGTACAACTAGCACTTCCTTACATTTTAGTTGCTTGTTTCTCACCCTCTAAAATATGACATTTATGTTGAGGCTACAAAATTGTCAGTGTTGTCAAAACATCTTGACGTGCCCCTTAATGCCCAAAACTTGCCTGCAGCATCTGGCAACAACAGGTGAATGTGTTGACAGCAGCACTGGCAGCTTCTGTTTGTCCAGGTCACAATGGCTGAATGACTTGACAGGTTGATGGATTTGACAGCTCAGTCATGGGTAAGTCCAAGCTTGCTAAAGATTACATGTGATCCACAAAGATTTATCTTTGGTTTTACACACAGTGTTTGGAGGCAGCTGTGGCCCAAGGAGATAGGGTTTTAACCTGTCATTTAATAGGTGTTGGTTTGCTTCAAGCTACCCTGACCACATTTCAACTTTTCCCTGGGCAAGATGTTAAACTACATCTTGTTCACGATGTATGAATATGTGAGTGAGTTAATGACTAATTAAATTGGTGCATATGACTTGTATTCTAAACATTGCTTCAATAGTCATCCCTGCCATTTCCAAACAGCTTTCAGTAGAGGCAGGGTAATGGTGGGGGGGGGGGAAGCAATTCCCTCATTAGAAAAAAAACAAGGCTTGTCATCACGTAAGGCCATCTGAATGTAGAGAGATATTGAGATGGAATTCTGCAACCAATGCCAATCTCATACCTCTACTTTTTTGGACCAAACTCTGTCCTCCAAGATGTCAGTGCTTAGCCCCATACTGAGGGCTTTATCTGAGACTACCTCCATAATTTGGGAGTGGAGAACATGGAAAGGCCTGCCTGCATTCCTGACCTCAGCCCCACTGAAAACTTGTGGGATGAACTTGGACATGTTATTTGTGCTAAAGCTACCCTCATTGCCTCATTGGATGATTTATGAAAAAAATGATGCTACCCCAGAGCAGTATGTGGGCAAGATGGTGAAACAAACAGATGAAACAAACTGGTATGGATTATTTGTTAACATAGTAAAATAAAATAGCCCCTTTAATTTAGAGCAGTGTTGGAACAAGTCAACTGCTATAGACTATAGTGTGCTTACCCACAGGGGGTGTTCATTCCTCATTGACTAGTCATGCAAACACAGAGCGAAAATAATCCAACTTAAAACCAAAAACAACTGTGTGAGTTTTTGATTTTTTGTTTGATAATTTTTGCTTTAATACATGACTAGTCATGACTAGTTTGCATTTACCCAGAGTGGGACCTCTTACATAAAGGCACCCTTGATCAGGTTTGCCCATATCAAAAATTGCCACTGCTGGTACAGTGACCATCCAGTGCAATTTATCAGTTGGTTTAATGCAAAAATGTCTGAAAGTATGCTCTTTGACAAAAGCAAATACAATCCATCAAAGCTACTGAGCTACATTTTATGTTTTACATAATATTACATAATATTGGACAACTGGGTCCCACATTTAACTTTTTTAGGAATATAATGTAAATAAAAGAAAGAGAAAGGAACAATGGATAAAAGTTGACATTCTCTGCTTCTCAACAACTTTTTTAACTTCTACTATATAAATAGAAAATATATATTTATTTGTTTGTGGTGATATCTGGTGTTTGAATTAATGACCATCCCAAAGCTATAGACCTACATTCTGCTTGTATCAGTTTATCAACCTAAATTAGTTGGTTGATTACCTAATTAGAATTAGAATTATTAAGGGACTTAGCTCAAACCATCCCTTTTGGTAAAGCTCCTTATATTTTCAACTTTTAACATCTTATTACATATTGTGGCCTGGTAGTTAGTACATAGAAAATTAAATTAAATTAAATGACATGAGAACAATTCTCCACAAGAAATATCTTTTGTATGGTTAAATGTATGTTTAGGAGTTTTCTTGACTTAACTAACTCTGGAGTCTGATGCACTTGTGAATTTGTTTTACTGACAACACTTCGGAAGTGCTCTGATAACAGCATGAGCAATGGTGCTTGTCTTGGGGAAACATGAATCAATAAATCAGTGACTGGCAGCTGTAAAGTAATATTGAAGCCAGTTGGGAAAATATGAACATATTCTTGACGATGGAAAATGTTTCTCTTTACCTTCTCTATTTTCCCAGTTATAACATTTTCCTAAGATAATTTCTTTGCCAATATTTGATCTGGTCCATCTCATAAGAAGCTATGTACCTTTGGTTTTCCTTAGTTTTGTTATATGTGCCAGGATCTAAAAGCAACAATTCAGTTATTACATTAGCTAGTCGTGTAACTGACAGAACAATGGCGAATGATCTATATAATGGAGAACTGTGGCAGCCAACAAGCTGGGAAAAGAACATGAGTACTTTTTAATTGAGTAATCATACTTATGGTTTTTGAACCTACAGTTGTAATATCAAAAAGACATAGTAAATCTCTAGTCTGCATGGGTCTGCAGTGCCTGAGTTGCATTTGAAGTAGTTCTGTGATAATATAAACTCTTGTGATGCTTTTAATTTATGTTTATAAAATTAGAATTGATCCAGTTCTAACCAAAATACAATAAAATATCACTATCACATAGTACTTTTTTATTGGGGTCCCAGTTTTGCATTTTATGAAGAGCAAAATGTTTTTGGCAATGGAACCATTTGACTTAGGATAAAAAAAGATTATATGAATAAAATAATGCATTGCTAAACTAATGGATGCCATTTTTGCAGCTTACTGTTGCAATAGCACTCAGCCAAAAAGGTAGAAAATTATTTGACTATAATGAAAAGGATTCTTTTTTGCATGAACAAATAACACGTGGGCATTTTTTTTGAGCGGAACAATATGAATTCTATGGAGTTTTTAGATTTTACTTAGCAAGTATAATCCACAAGCCCAAGGAAAAATACAATAAATACTCAGTAAAAAATGAGAACTTTATAAATAAGTCAAACTGTCCAATTTAGGTCTCTTCTGTTGCAGTCAGATGCTTTTAAATTCAAAATACAAGATTGCACACTCCATTCAGTTTGATTTAACTGTACAGTAAGTTATAATGTATTAGTTTTATGTTGATTTTTGACTTTAAGATACGACCAGATAAGATCAGAAAGGATGGCTTCATTGTCACTGTTACTCAAAGGACAAACAACATTTAATGTGTAGTTTGGCTGTTTTTAGAATACGTAGATAACATAAAATAAGTGCAAATAGTGTAAAAAGAGAACAGAAATATAGAAAAACAGGTTGAAAACAGAGTAATAACCCATCATATTAGCACATTTACAGTGTTTGTATACTGTTACAAATACTGTACAAGAGCTGCTAGTTTCTTAGAATCAAAACATTTTTTTATAAAAAAAAAGAATTAAGAAATGTTAAGACCCCCTTCACATAAAAATAACTAACTGTGATATTCTTTCAACTCTCCTTGTCATTGCCTGAAGTTAAGGTAACAATGTAAAACTTTCATATTAGAAAGCTTGCTTACTAATGATCTACACAATTGGTGTAAAAATGAGCATGAGCTAATAGGTGAATGTGACTTATAATCAAATTGGGCATTTAGAGGTCAGCTGGACTAAAAAAAAGTTAATAAATGTGGTTAATTTGCCATTTAGAGTTGATCAGTTATTGTGTCTATTGATGCACAACATTTTCACAGAATAGGCCACAGATTTCAAATGTGCTGGTACTGCATTAATAGATCACAGTCTCATCTGTTTACATTGTATGCTTGTTTTTTGTTTTTTAAATATGATTCATAAAATTATTTTAAAGTAAAATCATAAGCAAATTTTGGATAACTTGGTCAAACATTTGTTTTCCAAAAAACTGTATGATCAAGTCAATCTATATATAAAGCATATGAGTGTTATTGTTTGATTTTATTGTATTCAACTACTTTTAAACTGATATTAATACCCAAGTGTTTCAGCTTCTCATTCAAATGTTTTTGGCAACTTGGAACAGAATGTAGTTTGCATTTTTACTGCTTTAACAAATACAATTATTTGATCAAATTTAAATGATTCCACTCAATCTCAAAATTGAACTCATTTAGCAAGTTCTTACCTAAATAAAACAATCCTATTGATGCAGTTGAAACCTTTTCTGGCAAGTTGTGTGAAGTCGATGCAAATTTAATAATAGTGCACATTTAAAAGCAGTGTGTCATTTAAAGAGCTGTGCAGCTCAGTAAATGGTGTAAGGTGACACAATTAGACAGATAAAAAGCATTAGTTTAGTCATGTTTAAAGGCCATTGAATAAGAATGAATTTTATGTACTTTTAAGAATGTCTAATGTTGAGTATGTTCTAATGTACAAAGGCTGTTAAAAGTGGACCAACAGAAACCTTTGCCATTGTTTTTAACTGAAAAAGCAAGCTTTAAAGACAGCATTTATCTGTTTGTATTTTTTTTTTTACTGTTGTCCACAATTCTTCCCATGTTTCTGACAAAAGACCTTGTTTCGACATGGTGCTAACATAGATTTACTAACACGGCAGAGCAGAACTCCAGCAACCAACCAACCCTAGCAATGGCAATTAACAGCTGGGATTAAAATCTGTCCTGAGTGATTGGATCAATATTACCTACTTTGCATGCCAATATTGAGTAGAGTGTCAGCCGAGCAATCATCGAGAGATTTGTTTGTAGCATCCTGTGTATTAGGTCACTTGAACAACGTAATTATTCAGATATAAACATGGCTGAGATTCATCTGAGTAAATGGACTGAATTTATATAATGCTTTGCTACCCACATAACCACTTAAATTTGTTCTACACACTTGAGTATCATTCACCCCGCCACATTTACAAAATCATACATCAATTCAAAGATCAGGAAGGAAGCTGAAAATTAACCCACACCTTTCTGATTTCACAATGACTACTGTTCGCATTTACCCAGAGTAGGAACTCTGAGCCATAGCTGCCAAGGAGTCATGTATTTTGGGATATTTTTGCTATAAACGTTTTTTCAGCTTACCATGTGGCTTAATAGATGTGACATGAGAGAGAAAATAGAGAATGGAAAATGTGGGAATCTGCAAAGCACAGAAGATTTTAACCCTTAAAACAACACTTGACAAATCACATGCATAATTAATTAGTGTATGTACACTTATTGTGTTGTGTAAGTGTGACTGGTCATTCAAAAAATTTAGATTTTGTGTTTGCATTGATGTTTTATCAGTCAGTGACCACAGTGGGCAAATCAACTCCAGAAACAACAAGAAATAAACTATAGAACAGAAAGGCAATTTCTCACAGTTAGAGCCATGGTGTCCACACAGAGGTTTTTCTGGAGAGAATCTGTAAACAATTTAATCCCAAAATAATCCCATATTTAGAGAATTCCAGATAATTGTGTAATTGTTTTAGATCAGCTGACAGCAGTGATGATTTTGGCACTACGTCCTACAGGTGTGGGAAACTTTGCAGTGGGGAATCTGTCATGTCAGTGGGTGGCCCTTCAATGCATTCTAGGACAAATTGCATATTTGGAAAGCTTCAACAATCGTCAATATTCAATCTAAATACAATTAAATAAGTAAATGGAGCAGATGTAACTTGCATAGAATAGTTGAAATGTTTGATGTTTTATGTAAAATTGCAGGCTTTCAAGTCTAAAAAGCATATACACATTCAAAACTGACATTTGGTTCAGTAACTGATTTGCCAAGATGCAGAGACACAAATATTCTCTTTGTGTCATTTGTGCTGAACACAATAAGAGCACCTAACTGCTCAAGGTAGATGACATAGACTGTGAAAATTCCAACTAACTCAGTGCTGAACATCAATCTCTAGCATATACCTTAATGTCAAGAACAAATATCATCACATCCCAAAGGCTTTTCCCCTCCTATTTTAAGATATATTTGTTCATTTTATCAATTGTTTCTAATCCTAACCTTTGTTCATTTGATCACTCAATTGTTCCTCTGTTCAGTCTTCTCCACATAGTCTGTCTCTCTCGCTCTCTCTCTCGTTCTCTCCCGTTCTGCGCGCTGTGCTTTTAGAATGAGGGGGCGAGAAACCCCAAAGCATGAATCATTAAAAGATATGAAGAGAAAATACATCACTGCAGATGCACCTGCAAAAATAACAGTGCCATGAAGGGAGAGGGAGGGCGGGGGACGAGCAGCGGAGGGGGGCGTTTGGCTGCTTCTCAACACAAGACAAAAAGATCTGTCCTGTTCTCAGGTGTGCTAATTCTGCCTTCATAAGAAGTACATTATGATATTCTAACAAATCACAAAATGTATCCAATTTTATAATAAGCTATTTTTGTCAACTTCCTAGGTGAATTGTAGCGGTTCTAGTTTTAAATGTTCTTTAGATACACTGAACTGATGTTGGTTTTATTGATACAATAATGTCTCATATAAAAAAATCTATAATGAATGATCAATTTAGGAGCCTCTTTCTTGTTCAACCCTGGGGACCATGGAAAATTTGATGTGGCCTGTTCCAAGTGTAGCATGTGTAGGGAATTTTAGTGAAAGCGAAGCATGTGCCAAACAGTTTACAGTTTATACCCTTCCTTTTTTATAACAGACTATATCTTTAACACACTTTTCCTACTGCCACCAAATCACACACACACACACATTTGTATTTCTACCCTTTTAGGACTTTGCATTTTCTTCCATTACTTTTAGAAATTGTATTTATGCCTAACCCAAACACTTATCCAAACCATTACCAGTATATTCATAACCCTAACTTAAAGCATAATTCATACCACACCTCTAAGCCTAACCCCTAACACTAAAAAAGGAAGTCCACCATATTAGGACCGGGCTTTGGCCCCCATAAAGTTCAACGGTCTTCAGAAGGTTGGTGTCAGAAAACGACCTAAGTAGAATAGCTAAACAAGTACACACACACACACACACACACACAAACGCACACACGGACACACACACCGCAACCCCGTTTTTACAATACAAAAGATTTCCAGTTTATTCATACAGTAGAATCCTCGCATTTTTATCTGTACGCCTTTTTATTGTATGCCGGTTTCCGTGGTTTTCAGTGAAATTATCAAATTGCCTTTCATTAGACCCCCTTTACCACTGACTGTCAAGGAGTGACCTTTGGGCAATCATGCTTTCAGCTGCTGTAGTGCATCAATTTCATATGTGACAGTTTCATGGGATTCATGTGTACCCAGCATTTAGTAAAACTATAATCACAATCTAGGAAAAAGTGTACCTAAACAGTTCTTTTAATTTACATATAAAAAAAATTGCAAGTATTTATTTTGAATTTATCATTTTTTAAAGAGGTACACTGGAAAATCACTGAAATATAATTAAAAAAATGAACTCATGATGTAGGAACCTCTTGGAATTGTTATGTTTTCTTTCTGCTGATGATTATATGACAGTGAATTATTCAGTAAGTGAGATCTCATGGTGTTATTTTGCCAAACAGCTTGTAATTTACCTGAATTAAATCAAAATTAGGTATGTAACGTTTATGTGTAACATTAGAAACTAATCTGAATGTTGTATTGTTATTTTTCTATTTTTCTAAAACTGCAACTAAAAATCAAACTCATCTTAAATGACCTCATAGTAGTCTGGTATATTTATAGCCATTTGATGGAACCCCTCCTCCCAACATCTCTTGACTTTGTTGACTCTGAATTCCCTCAGTACAAAATGTGTCCATTACTGAAACCATTTGCTACCCCCGCAGCTTGCCTAGGCAGAATAAAGGGTCTGCATCCACCTCCTCAGAATTAAAGCCATACAGCAATTGACTTGCTGCATGCAATTAAAGGTAAATTAAAGCCTGCCTGGAAAGGAAAAAAAATGCTTCATCACAAACTAATTTAAAGGAAGGAAACTGCATGCAAGTCAAAACTCTGCATGAAGAATCAAGAGGCCAAGAACGCCTGAGACAATAATAATCACTTATTACTGAAAAGGCATTTTTGAATGACTAATTCACAGGAAGTTGTTTGGCCTTTTTTGTATTACTCGGTTTCAAAAGTGTTTGAGCACTTCTAAACTCCCCAAAGGTTAAGGTCTTGCCCTCTGCTATTTCCTGTATCTTTCATCAGAGGAATTCCTTCAGGTTTCTCTGAATCATGCTGCTCTGCTGTAGTATGTCAGCATCTTCAAGAAAGTCTGCCGTTCATGATTTTTGGACCAGACAGAACACACTCAACAGTTTAAACTTTCAAGGGTTAAAATACACTGCTGGAAGATGTGGTTCTCTCATTGCATCACCTATCTAACTGCTGCTCGTGCTTTGACAATTATTTAATTGGTTTGGGCGTACACTGTTGCATTGATGTTTCATGATGTTGCAGTGATGTTTCATTCTCGATGAATGACAAAGCTTTCTATATCTGCCATTGAATGTTTGGTCCTTTGGATTGGTAAGTAATTCTATTGCACTACCCCGGGCAAAGATGAAAGAATGTAGTGAAATCTTCCCAGCCTCCCTGTTAACCACTTGTGTTCCCATCCTGTGTAGGCTACACAACCATCAATTCTACTGAAATAGCCTTTGACTGAAAGACATTGCTGAATCGGCAGCACATGACATTTTTGTGTATTGGTTGCAATTCCCGCTTTCCAGAATCTGTCCATGCTTGTTAATTTAAGCCAACTGGAGTGTTGACAGAAACGCTGTAACAGTGAAAACATGTCAGTCCAGGGAGCCTATCGTTATTAAATTTCCAATTTTGTCCACTATTGACTATTTGTGGGGGTCAAGCAGGGTAATATCAATACTGAATACAAAGCCTGGAGATAGAAGTATGATTAAAAATTTTAATAGCTGAAAAAGGAAGTTTGAATGGATGATTATATGAAGTACTTGCTTTGCAGATCATTTTTAAATTTAACTGAGACGTCTTTTTAACACACTTGATTAAATCTCATTGAAGAAAAGAAGTAATTTTGCATGCAAATGAGGGCAGATGTTTATCTCGCCCACATCAGTCCTCCTCTCATTAATTTTTTTTATCTCCACTTAAATAAGGTAATCCATTTATGTTGATTAGGTTGACTTTTCGTACTTCAAAGATTTAATTCTTTGCATTTATGTGGAAAACTGCAGTTTTAAACTAATGCTGATATAATGGTTGGACCAATTCAAGCAACAGCGTTCATGATTTATTATGAACTGGTGAGTTTTGTTTTCCATCAGTCCAAAATGAGGTATGTCACAAAGCCATGAAATTGGTCATAGATTTTTCATGTCACAATGCCATCTGACGAGGATCGTGTGATTCTTTGTGAACACACTCTGTTCTTCCTTCTGTCCGCATTTCAAGACATGTCTCACCAGCAGGTGCTTTTCCAACTTGTCACACGAGGCTGTCAGCTATTGTGACATTCAATTACTCTTTTAGTGCCTGCCATCACGAAGGTGCCTCAACTGGGGCAAAGGAGGTCACTTCATCCCTCTGCTGATTGGCTGATTTGGCCTGGTCAAGAGAGCAAGTTTTGCAGCCTGAAATGAAAAGCTGAGCACATCTGACAGGGATTACGAGTACAACGCAGAAGGGCATGTTCTTTCTAATATTTTTCAGTTTTGGAGTCTCAAAAAAAAATAAAAAGAATTCTATGGAAATGTGTGGAAGCGTGATTGTGTTTATCGAGTATCCATGATTCAAACCAAGGACTTTTGCTGCAAGGCAACAGTGTTTACAACTGCTCCACCATGCAGCCCTATGTTAAGATTATTCCTTAGTATTATTTGTTATAAATAATAATTTTGATGAGTATGTATATGTGCTAAATAAAGTATAATAAACATAGTAGACGGTTTGCTTCACCGGATACACAGAAGAATTTCTGATGTTGTTAAGAATGTCTGTTATTTACATTTTGAGGTAAGTAATCTTGAACCAATTTAACGGTTTTGTTTCTGCTAAGGCTACAGGATAAGCAATAACATTTTTTACATCCACCACAGCTGCTCAGCATATCCCAGTTGATAAAAAATGCTTTTTATTTTTATTTTCAAACATTTCAATTTCAATTTGAATCCTTCCCACCAACCCAGTTCTGACCTACTAAGAAAATACTTATTTAACTTGGACTGCATTCAATTTTCTTCTTAAATAGTTATTTAGAGTATCACAAGAGTTACGTTAAATTATAAGTTTATACGCAATGGTCAATATGAAATTCTCATGGTTTGATAGCCTTCTGTAAAATAGTAGGGTTTTGCGGTATCATGGTTTTTACACACACACACATTTACATGATCCTGTTGGTTTTAATCAGAGAACCAGGCATAATTCTTACTGCTGCTCAAATAATATCAAATATTCACTATCGTTCGTTATTTATAGCATTTATTTCTTGTTATTTTTATTAATTTATTTCTTGTTATTTTAATTTTGATCTATAGATTTTTTTAAATGCTAAACTTAGTAGAGCTCTGTAGTGCTTTTTGCACAGAATGTAATAGATTTTTGCCACTTTGCTGCTTATACAGTAACTCAAATAACAAGGTGATATTAATCTGCTTTGGTGGAACCTGCAATCTCAAAAAGAATGATGGGTTGTGATTCTGTAGTTTCCACATTTTAGCTGTCCATGTTTTAGACAAACATTTTTTTCCATACAACTGAATTTCTCTGTTTTGTAAATGAGGGAAAAGTGTAGTAGTCTTCTTCAAAGCAATTGACCAAAAATGTGCAGCAACATGTGGGGGTAGGGGCAGGCCACATTAATCTAGGCTATATAGGGCCAGAGAAAGGTGCTTCAGGCAATCTAACAATTTCTCCAGCATCTTATTAAAAGGAATTTAAGCTGTAGGAGTCGTATCAGGGAAAATGTTATCATTTCCGAAAGCCGTAACCTTTTAAAAACTTGGTCTACCTTGATACTGTTGTTCCCATGCTTTTCTCACAAACTATTAATTCAGTTTCTATGCTTTAATACTATATTTTGTGAGAATCATACTGCCCGAATATAGTTTTCTTGTCCACTTGAAAAAAACCCTGTTATATTATTATCAGAGTTGCAGAAAATAAGGAGGAAACACAAAGTTCATAAACACATTCTTCTATACCTGCTGTTGACACACCACAGGAAGGATGAACATTTTTCTCACTTTAGAAATTAGAGCAGAAAGTAAAGCATTGTTCTCCTGCTGCTTTCATTAACATTTTAACAGAAGAGTATGTAGCAGAACTCATTCTAGGGGGCAAAAATACATCTTATACAGAGGTTCTTTAAGTCTATGAAACAATTTTGTCTATTTTTTACATCGTTGAACAACCGCAGAGATTATTGTATTGTATTATTTTTTGTAATAGTCATGTAAACTGGCTTCTTTAAAATAGTTTATTTTGTTTTGTTCTTTTGCTAACGTAGTTAGCAAAAGAACAAAACCAGAGATGATGTTCCCCCTAAGAGCTTTGAACAACCAAACATGTAAAACCATTAAATTACATTCTTTGAAATCCTAAAGTTGTCTACTATTAAAGCGCAATCTGCTTTAGAGACGAGGTATGGCCATACAAAGCAAGCAAGCACCACAAGGTAAAATAGATAACATTGCAGGTGGAAATCTGAACCAATTACAGCTTCGGGGCATTGGTTCTATGGTTTTTTACAGGTGGCAGCAGCAAGTGGGAGGGAAAAAAAACTGTAAAAAAAACAAATAGGTTGGATGGAGGGAGCAAGTGATGATGTAGATGACAGAGGAGGAGTGAGCTCCCAGACTCGCCTGTGAAAAATCAGAAGCCCCCTGGGAGACCAGCTGAGCTCAATTACCAGGAGAATACAGTTGCAAGGGGAAGCCGAAAGGATACAGCATCGATCTGTCACACACTGACAGCAGGGAAGGAGAGTGCAGGCAGAAAGGGAGGGCTGGGTGGCAGGGTAAAAACGGAGAGAGAAAAAAATTAAATTGGAAAAAAGGAGGCAGGCAGACTGACTGACTGAATAAGGAGGTGTGGAAAGATCTAGAAAGGAGCTGTAATCATGTTCTGCTTTTTAACACTTGACTATAGTACCTAATTATGTTCATGAACATAACATGATTTACCTGAGGACAGAGCAAGATAAGAAGTATAGTCCAGGAAATCAAAATAAAATTATGTTTAGGTTACTGTGCAATGGTACCATCTTAATAATATAATATAATATATACTATCTTAACCACAGCAGAGAAAATATATATTTGTTTATATTTGGTGAAATGACAACAAATCTAACCTGTTTGATATTTTCACGATATGTTGAATATTATTACTATAGGATTGAAGCAGTAATGGTTTGTTAATTAATAAATTCATGCATGTAATTTTCCTAATACTTTCTTATTTTCGGTCACTTTGACAAATTCCTTTTTTGCACATTGTGATAGATAATTGAAATGACTTACATGTGTGTCATTCCAAGAAAACCATATTAGCCAACATCAAAAATTACCTAGAAAACAGAAAAAAAGTTACAACTTTTATATGGAGAAAAAATATTGTTGTTCTTCAGTTTTTTTTGTTTACATGGGAGCTTAAAAAACATCAGACTGTTCTGAAAATCACTGGACAGCTGGAGCATACAAAAAGGGAGGATTGTCATAATCCAATAATAATCATTGTAGACTCACCACCAATTTACACCGGGCGCGTCAGCGCAGTTTGGTCACGATCTCCTCGGCGCATCAATCCCTACCTGGAGCGTTTCAGGCGCGAGTCAGCAGCGGCACGGTTCACTGAGTTGACTCGCAAGATTACAAAATTACACAAGAATTAAGATCAGGTGTGACAACAACAATGGACGCCGGCATGGAAGACAGTGGTATGTGTTTTTTTTTCTGCTTAGTTTTTTCTGTTTAGAGTCGGATTTTTGATTTTGCACAACTAAAATAAGCGCTTCGTCATCCATGCTGGAAAAAAACAACTACAATTTCGGATGCGTCGTGTGTAATGACGTGATGCTTAGATACAGTGGCTTGCAAAAGTATTCGGCCCCCTTGAACTTTTCCACATTTTGTCACATTACAGCCACAAACATGAATCAATTTTATTGGAATTCCACGTGAAAGGCCAAAACAAAGTGGTGTACACGTGAGAAGTGGAACGAAAATCATACATGATTCCAAAAATTTTTTACAAATAAATAACTGAAAAGTGGGGTGTGCGTAATTATTCAGCACAACTTTAGCGGCGCGGTGCAGAGAGACGCTTCTGGGACACGCCTGAAATGTGCCCGGTGTGGTTTGGAGACGTTTACATTGTTTTCACACGTGATCCTAATTCTTGTGTGATTATGTGATCACGCGAGTCAACTCAGTGGACCGCGCTGCTGCTGACTGGCGCCTGAAACGCTCCCGGCGGGGATTGACATGCGAGGAGGTCACAATCAAAACCCGCCGCACCGCTGACACGCCCGGTGTAAATTGGGGGTAAAACACATCAGTCTTCATTCTGAAAAATAAAAGACAAAACAGCTGCATTGCAATAAGATATAAAATACCAAATAAGGAAACAAAAAATCTAAAGTTAGAAATCAACAAGAGTAAAAACCAAAACCTTTTAAATCTAAATAACTCAGCCATCTATTACTTTTTACAACAGATTAAAATCAACTATTAAAGCTCAGTGTTGTTCACTAACTCTGTAAAATGGGTCCAGAACCATGTTTTTTCGAGCTGTGATGTGGTTTTTAGATGAATTAAGAATGATTATTTGTTCGACTTTGTGTCTTAGTTGGACAAAACCATTAAAACCATTGCAAATACATGACATATATGTACTTCAGTGGTAGAGTTGTCGGCCTGCAACCCAGAAATCGTGGGTTCGATTCCTGCTTCTGCCTGGTACATGTCCTTGTGTCCTTGAGCAAGACACTTCACCTACCCGCCTACTGGTGTTGGCCAGATGGGCCGATGGCGCGATATGGCGGCCCTGCTTCAGTCAGTCTGCCCAAGGGCAGCTGTGGTTACAATCGTAGCGTAGTTCCACCAGTGTGTGAATGTGAGAGGGAATGAATAATGGAATTGTAAAGTGCTTTGAGGGTCTCAAAAAGCACTATATAAATGCAAGCCATTAAGTAAACTCGTAAATACATGAATACATTTGTGTTACTTTTATTGGTTAAATTGGATTAGTGTAAATTGGATTAATTTGAAGATGTTTCTTTATAACGGGTTGTGAATTCTGCTTTGTCTTACAACGTGCCTTAAGATGGCATTAGTGGTGAAATGTCATAGAGTTATGGTACACACAATATGTTATTTCTATGTTTAAACATAAATTCAGTAAAGATTTAAAACATTCTTTTTCTTAACCAAAACAATACAAAGCCAATACACACTTGTACATGTAAATTAATTTGACAAGTATTGAACTTTTTCATTATATTATTATTTTTTGAGATCTACTTGTAAAGCCCAAAAAAGCAGCAATGTTTAGCTGACAATAACTTTTTTTAGCAAGAAAGAACTACCAAAACAAACCAGTGTGCTTTTTTATCCCCAAAATACAAGAAGGCTCTGCAATAAGTTATTATTATGACCTGGAACATTAATACAACTCTGCAACTGTTGTGTGGACATTTTCCAGACCTGTTGTGGGAGCAGCACTTCCAACATAACCTTTTACTCATCTCTTCCATGAACCCTCTTCTATTAAATGTTCTAAGGCTGCACTCACATGCACACAAAATACTTTTACACATACACATGCAGCAGTATTGAAACATAGATTTTCTCCCCAAGCTGTTAAAATGTCTAACATTTCTGGACTCCACGTCTTCCTCTGTCACAGCCAAACTCAGAAAAAAGATACTGAAAAAGTACAATAGAACTGTTGATCATAGTTTTCTCTCTTGCAGCTAACCTATTTAAATCCCCTGCTGCAGTAGCAAGCACTCCAAGCTTTACTACTTGTACATATTTGCTGAAATAAGTAGATATTCCTATGTTTTAATCTGAACACCTTGGGCAAGTGAGTAAACCCTGCAGTGCCACCAATTCGCCAGTTGGTCAGTAAGCTTCTAAAGGTGGTTGCAGTTTGTAGTGTAAATTAATTCTGAATGGTAAACAACAACAACAAAAAACAAAGTATAATTACTTGACTTTTATCTTTTGTTTTCTTCTTTTTTTTAAATAAGTCCCAATCAGTGAATTTGTCCAGCTGGGACAATTGCTCAAGCACTTAAAGGGATAGTCCACCTTATGTGAAAATTAGTCTGTTGCTATATTCCCCAGAGTTAGACAAATGATAAAAAGTATTTTTTAACCATCCCAGTCATTCTCCTAAACTGGCAGGACTCTGTTTGCTTTAGCTTATCATAAACAATGTAATTGAATGGTAACAGCTAGCATTTTGTGACCGAAAGTCATAAAAATTACTCAATAATGATCCTAATTATTCTTGGTGACCTTAATAATCATATTGATTGCAAATTAAAATAATAAGTAACAGAAAGGAATTAAAGGAGCCGATTTAGGCTTGGAACTACATTACGACAAAGGACCGCTGTATTAAATTAAATTAAGTTAAATTAAAGGATTAAAGAAATCCTGGACCCTATGAATCACCACAAATGCTGGCTGGAGGATGCACTTGCTGCACTTATATATTGTTTACGCTGACTCTTTGTTTTCTTACATATTCAAGATGTGGACAGTGAAAAATGAGCACGACCTACACAGCTGTTGTTAGGTTGAAATATCCTATTTTTCCAGACTTGTTTTGTCTCTGGAGTTCTACATTTGGTTTCTTTGTTATATTTTCCATGCTACGTTCAAATACCAGAATTATCCTGAAGCAAAGCTGTCAATCATAAATCATTGTTGCTGTTGTGTTAACTTTACCCTTTTCCCTAAAAATATATCAGACAGGCGAGCCAACAGGGCAGGCTGTTTCTCTCTTTGATTCTGTGATTAAATTTAAAATCGTACTTTCTTCTTAATCTAACTAACCCATCACAAACAGCCTCCTTCATTGGGTCTGACAGTATCTTCAGGAAATAAAATAAATCTCCAGATTTCTTTAAACATGTAAATATTTAGGTATTTTTACATTTAGATTTATGTTTTACTCACTCTGGCCTTTAAATAGTGATTATGACCAAAAGCATAGCAAAGCTATGAAAAACTAAGAAACAATTGACCACTGCATGCATTAGTTAGCTTTTAGTAATTTAAAGTCGGTATTACTGTGGGAGTGTCCTCCTATATACCTCATCAAAACTGTTTTTTCGTTACTCAATTTTACTTCAGCTGTTCTGTATTTATATTACTTTATTTTAGCTAGCTTTGCTACAATTGATATTAAATATCCATATGTCCAATTATGTTTAAAACAAACACACACACACAAACAGGGTGTTCTAGTTCCTTCATGTTACTGTAGATGTCTTAACTTATCAGTCTCATTACATATTACTTTAAAATATTGCCTTATTCTCTAAATCCCCAGAACAAATGCCATCTCTGTATGAATGAATTAACTTGAAGTGTATTAATAAAATAGTGGCACTTTCCTTTCAGGGTAAGTTGCTCCCAGCTGTAAGTGTTTAACAATTCCTTTTGCATAGGCTGTTTCAGAGTGCTGCTGTGAATCAGATAACCCATGCAGACTGGTAAATAATATCTGCATTCTGTGCCAATGTCATATTAATTGTTATACACTGTTCAGGGTTTAAATATCAGGCCAGTTTAATTAGAAATTGTACTAATCCTGCATTTGTTGGTGGATTGTTTACTCAAACTGCTTGCTCGGATTTATGTTTTACTGAATTCTCAGCTATATCTATGACATGCCTACATATTAATAATAAAAAAAACATGTAAAATGATCTGCTATTTATTGTCAATGACAATGTACATTTAAAATGAAACAAAAGGTCTAGGTCTTAATGAAGGAGCACTTATGTTCCTTTCTGGGTTTATTTTGACAAAAACGTGGGTTTCTGCAAACTACCCCTTGGGATGCAGATCTAAAACATACATACATAAAATATAAAACATACTGTATGCAATTCTCAATGTGTATAAGAACAGGTAGGTCTGTTTCAAATACCCTGAAATGTCTTCTTAATATTTTTTTCTCGATGTGACAAGCTTGACATGCTTCTCTCTCAGCTGTCTCTGGAGAATATCCAGCATGCTTGTTATCTTTTAATACCCCTGCTGACGCAAGTCAGGACTTTTTTCAAGGACATCTTTTACTCCAGATATTTTAGGCCCTTATGTTTTTTTAACAAGATTTATGCATATTTATCATCTATTTTACTGAATGTAAAAAAAAAAGTCACAACATATTTAAAATGTGTCTCAGAAAAGGTAGCTTAAACCTAATTCAACAGACAAAATGTTGCTTTTAACATAATTATTAATTCAATTGATACGGCCCATTGAATATTTCAATGGCAGTGTCACTGAGGAACAGTTTTTAGCAACAAACTGTCTAAACACAGACACACAGCTTTTTTTTAAAACAGTAAATTTTTCAAAATTCAGCCATTTATCTTCAGTAATGCTGAATGCAGTATTGGACCTTTAACCTTTTAAAAATAACATTGTGACCTATCCTGTCCTTAATCATGCTGTGTCCATGGCTCAGCTAATAAGCAAGCTTGATGTAGCATATGCATCACCCACCAGGGACAAGCCAATCTAGCTTTTATTAGTGTCCTCTGGACAGATATAATTATGTCTAATTGTACTAGAACATTTCTAAAATTGCAAAAAGACTTTAAGGCATGCATGTTTATGTCAAAATCCTGGGTTGTTTGTTATGTTTGGACTCTAGAATTTACTGTTCCCACCTTGAGTGTTCATTTTGTGCTTTTGGTTTGATATTTCTTTATTTGGGTCTTTTCACTTGTAGTTCATTTCTATGTGTTAATTTTTCTTATCATTAGGCATTTTAATTTATTTCTTAGTCGAGTTTCTTTCTGCTTAGGCCTGGTTCACACGGCAGGATTTTAAAATTGTCGCTAGAGTTTCAGACCGCACACATAGTGATAAAACAATCACAGATATTTCTGTTTTGGCGCTACAGTGACGATGACGAGACACCACACACAAACCGATTTTACTCACAAACATTCCAAGCTCAGACAGGAAATCTCACCAAACCTCATGATATAAAATGTGACAAAAGTCAAAGGCATACCTAATTATGGATGCTGAGGATGAGGCATTGGCAATAGTTTGTGGACTAGTTTTAACAGAGAAAAAAAATGAAATCCTGGCATTAAATAAAGGAGTGGACACAACAGTAGCAGGGGCTCTACTTGCTATACAAATGTAGAGGGCATTTATTGTTTTTCTTTCACTAGGAAATATTGTTATACACTTTGTTTTGATTTATCTCTGTTTCTATGCATTTGTAGACTGTGGTCAAGTGAGCCGACACTTGGAGATAATAATAGACAAGGCATGGCAATTTTATTTATATAGCACACTTTCAACAACAAGGTAATTCAAATTCAAACTCAAAAATACTTTATTGATCCCAGAGGGAAATTAATTGTCATTGTAGCTCATAATTGTTGTAGATCATGATGGCTGTGGGCAGGAAAGATTTCCTGTTAAGGTCTGTGTTGCAGCAAAACTGAAGAAGCCTCCTTCAAGGTGCTTTACATGATTAGGGGATGTTGGGAATTTATTTTTCACAAAGGAACTGAGCAGACTGTATTCACAGCATTCCTAGCTGTGACCCCCAAAACATTCCTATTGGCCGGGCCCAACGATGACATCGCAAAGTTTATAAAAGGGGTCAGCAGCGACCGACCCCTGTAATGCAATGCAAGGAGACACGCTATTCATCGATGAATCCATGTGACTTCTGACCTGTGGGGCGGGAAAGAAACCACTTTTAAAACTTTCGAAGTACAACCGTCTATCCAGCGTCTGTTTGCGTAGCCAGCCTGGGCGAGATTAGATTTGTATCAAGACAATTCTTTACGACTTTGATTTGCAGCTGTTAGGCTTGCAACCGGGACAGAGATTCCAAAGATTCTAGCACTTAAAAACACTTTAACCAACAATGAACAAGCTCTAACTCGTTTGAACTATATTTTTCTTATTTTTCTGCCCAAACAAAAGATTAGGTTGAATGAATCGGTTCAGTCCTACTTCCCGTTGAGGAAGGTCCAGTTCACAAAGAGGGAAGCAAAGTGTGTCCATGGTTGAGCAAAAGGGAGAAACAAAACCTTGTGCAGGGGTTCTTCGGAATCTCTGTCATGGTTGCAAGCCTAACGGCTGCGAATCAACATTGTAAAGAATAGTCTTGGAACAATCCTAATATAGCCCAGGCTGGCTACGCAAACAGACGCTGGGTAGACGGTTGTACTTTGAAGGTTTTAAAAGTGGTTTATTTCCTGCCCCGCAGGTCAGAAGTCACACGGATTCATGGAGGAATAGTGTGTCTCTTTGCATTGCCAACCAACGCTGGGAAAAGACAGGGGTCGGTCGCTGCCGACCGCCTTTTAAAAACGTTGCGATGTCATCGTTGGCCACGGCCAATAGGAATGTGTTGGGATCACAGCTAGAAATGCTGGGAAATGCAGTCTGTTCAGTTCATTTGTGGAAAATGGATTGCCAACACTCCCTTTAGTTCTGAAGAATTGAACTAATGGTCAGTCTTTGGAACTAGAAATGGATTCATTTTTCATCTGAACAAAGAAACGTTGCTTTCCTTCTGCGGCAGGGGAGGTTTAACAGTTCATTCCATTTAAAGAACAATGGAAAAATGGATTTCTGATGGCATGATGTGGATTATTTGTTCATCTTGTTCAAATTACATACTATTGAATGTGTCATTAACATTTTAAAGATTGACGAGAAAAAATAGATTACGTCTGATTTTTTAATGCATGAGTTCTCTCCGGGTACTCCGGCTTTATCACACAGTCCAAAAACATGACTGTTTGGTTCAGTGGTCTCTCTAAATTGCCCTTGGGTATGAGTGTGTGCGTGCATGGTTGTTTGTCCTGTATGTCTCTGTGTTGCCCTGCAATGGACTGACGACCTGTCCAGGGCCTAACCTGCCTCTCGCCCCGTGACTGCTGGAGATAGGCACCAGCCCCCCCCCCAACCCTACAAAAGATGAACGGGTACAGATAATGGATGAATGGAATGGACTGAATTATTTGACCCTGACTGACAGACAACAAAAAAGTCTAACGCAAGCTATATATTAAGAGCAAGCTCTGGTGGAAGTAAATAAATTTTTAATTGTTACAGTCACTGTATTTTGTCAGTGTGAGGGTCTCGGGTCTGGTTGCAGGTTTTAAATCAATGGGTGGGGTCCGGATTTGATCGGGAGATAAACGCGGGTACCGGGTTGGGTTCAAAAATCCTCTTAACGGTCGCAGGCAGGTATGGGTTGGTAAAATTGTGCAGGACTCTGCTATAGTTAACCCTATACTTTTACTGCAGTTATTTTGTATTTAAAACTTAGATGAGAGAGAAGAATGAACCTTAAATATGAAAGGAGAAATTCTTGGGGAAACAATATTTATTTTTAGGCAGCTTTGAGGACGAACCGATCGAAAAAATTGTCACATTACTGGAAAATGGACTAAGAATGGGCCAAAAATCGCACAGTGTATGCCCACCTTGCCCCCTGGGGAATGCCCACAGGCCTGCACCATCTGTGCACAGATGCATGGAGCAGCTGGCGCTAGATATTTAGAACACCTTGCATTAAAGACATACAAATTAATCAGTTACCTGTTGATACTGTACCCGCTTTTTTGAATGTAAGTCTTTATTGAATGTAACTTCAACCTCTGCAAAGAATGCTGCAGCTTCCGTACGTAAAGACACAGGACAGTATAAAATGATGGAATACCAGTCAGATTGGATTCTGATTATATGGAAATTATGATGGGAGCACAAGTGGATGTTGCATCTGCGCTGGAAAGAAATTCTGTATCAGGCTTTTAAGTGGTGGGGACAAAACTGTCATTTATAAATATTGCTGGGGAAATAACCCCGGCGTCTCCAGCTAAAATGACACCTATGGGTTGGGGCAAGCTGAAGGAGGGAATGTCATTGTCTTCACAACAAAAAATGGCAAAAAAATCTCTTGCTTTTTTTTCTTCTTTTTTTAATAATTTTCCTATGTATTAAATTCATGATCCCAGAATAAATTAAACCAAATTCTTCATTTATACTACACTGCCTTCTAGATTGGTCCTCATGCTACTGTTTTTATCGTGGATGTGCAGGGATTTTAGAACTGCGCTTTATTTTGTGTTGCAGTGATTACTGCAAAACCAGTGCGTGCTATATCACAATTGCAAAGAACTGCTTTGCACAATTTTTGATATATTATATTTATTTTCTTAATATATATATATATATATATATATATATATATATATATATATATATATATATATATATATATATATATATATATATATATATATATATTAAGAAAAGAATGCTGAAGAATGGTATGGAGTGTGGACCAGAGTCAATACATTGCATGGTTAGAATTTAGGGCATGGTAATCTGTCTTGGACGGTCAGATACCTGAATGGGCAGGCCAAGGACGCCGAGGAGTGCTCCACTTCACCCCGAACCCACGGAATGAGCCCACGGCACTGAACACACATCGCTGCAGTACTGGGGATGCTTCTCAGCCTGGCATACAGCAATACCAAGACGGTGAAAAAACCTCTTGCCAGAGTCAACAATGTTCAGACCCCTGGTGGATCTTGGTGAACAGCTGTGCCTATTGGAGTCAGTGGGGGAGCTGTCTCCCAGGGAAGGCATTTTGTCTCCCAGTCCTTCCCTCCCCATCTCCCAACACCTCTGTCCACCCGCTCCATCACTTTAACACTCATATAGGGTCTTGGGCTCATAGGCACGTCACTGGGGTGTGAGGAGGGGTTTTCATCTTCGCTATCCCGTGGGGGCCCAGGTCCCAATTTTACTTTACAACTTAGACACTCCCACTTATAACATTTTCATGAGACACACATGTAGGGATTTCGGAGTGGGCCCACTTTTCGGCAGCCAGAGGGGGAGCTGTTCAATCAGCTTCACCTCTGGGGCCCGTGCCCACTGTTAAACTGCATATAGACACTGAGGACTCGGGGTGGGGGTTGGGGGATGTGGGGCTGCCTTCCCTACATCCCACCCCTTTGTTTAAAATGCACATTATAACAACACGCATCAACACCATACTCGAGCGGGAGGGAGGAGGCTAGGGGTCTTTTCACACCCCTGTTTGCTATTGGCCATCAGGGTTGGGGTCCGGAAGAGGAACAGGTGGTCTGGTCAGGGACCTATGCTGGTGGGCTGCTTCGCCACTGTGTGGGCTTTGGCGGTCTGCTTCTCTCCATCCTAGAAGGTAGGGGGTCGACCTCCCAGGTCCGGGGGCTGGTTGCGCTACTGGGCATCGGTACCTGGACCTGGGAGTATAGAGTGTGTATGGGATGTATGAGTGAGGGTACAGCGTCCTTTCTTGGGTGTCTTGGTGTGTCGGTGAGCGTGATTGTGCGTAAGAGGTAGGGAACGTATGACTGTGTCTGTATGTCTCTGTCTACCTGTCAGTTTGGGTCTTGGGGTGCCCTCTCGCCTGGCGCATCTCAGGCCTTATATCTAATGGGGTGCCTATTTCCCCACCGTCACTCCCTGCCAGTGACTGATGCCCTTGCCCGCTGGTGCATTGGTGGCTCTCGATGTCTGGGGCTGGTGCTCGGGAGGGCAATCTGGTTCAGATTAGCAATCCAGTTCAGCCTGGCCGATGTGCCAGGCTGATGTCTTCCTTTGTTGGTTGGGGGACCTCTTTGGGGGTGCCAGTTTTGGGATTGTTGGGTGGTGCCTGTTCGGTGGCTTGGCAGGATACGGATACGGCGTCTCTGGTCCTTCGATCACCTGTTTTATACATTTCGTGCGTGGTCAGTTCATTGGTGGGTATGATTGGCCTTGTTTGGATGCCTGGTCTCTGCGCTCTGCATTGCGCGGGATCAAGATTCAGGAGCTGGTACAACTTGGTGTCCAGGTGCTGGCTAGGCTTGGCCTGGGGATGCCGTCCATCCACTGTGACTATTGGTAATTGTTGGGGCACCCCGACATGGGGCAGGGGTGGGGCGCTGGGATGTCGGCGGTGGGAATTGGCCATGGGTGGCAGCGGCGCACGCCGGCCATCGGCTGGCCGTGGCCCCTGCAGTGGTGGCCCCTCGTTGGTCGATCCCTGGTCGGGTCCCTGCTGGGGGGTGGGGATTTCTTAGCCTACCTCATGTTCTCAGACAGGTTCTACTGAAGTGATTTCTTGATTCTACAGGTCTGGTAGTAATTGGATCTGGATGTGGCTAGTAAAACAGACCTCAGCTGCTTAAATAATGTGGTTGATCACAGTAAAATCTTAAATTAACCAGCAGGGGGAAGTCTTTTTTCACAACAGGCCAAATCGGTTTTGAAATATTCTGTGAGTTCATAAATGAAATCAAATATTTTTTTATGAAACTGTAAAAACATAAAATAATTTTTTTTTTAAATCGTGAGGAATGTGAGGATGAGAGGAGCCCTCTGTCTTTCCCTAGAGCCACCATGATGGACATCGCAGAAAAGATCCTGGACCTCATTCAATTCTACACGAGTGAGTAAAGAAAAGGTGCTGGCATCAAAGACATTCATAAGCAGCAGGCTGAGCTCCTGAAAAGTGATTTTCACCACTGTTAGGTTCCTTAGGTGTTTGGGTTTTGAATTTTAGTTATTTCATTTCCTTATTCAGTTTACATTAACATTTTAGATTATTTCTTAGTGTTTTGTTATGTGTTATTTTAGTTTTTCCTTCCACCATGTTTTCTCTCTCTCTTTTACCCTCAACTGCTCTTATGTTAGGTTTCTTGCCTTTTAATCTCTTAGGTCCATAGTTAGTCCTTATTCATCTTTAGTACTCATCTCTGTCAAGTCCTTATGTTTTGTATTCCTCCTTTGCGTCACTTCTTGTCTTCCTGTGTTTGTCTACTTATTGTCAGCTGTTCTCTGTCTTTGTCCTTCCCTGTTCTCAGCTGTTTCTTGTCTCCTTGATTGCCTTTAGTCAATTTAAGCCCTTTGTCAGGTCCTTGTTATGTTCATGTCTTCCCTCCCTGCTGCTCGTCCTGTTCCTGTCCTTCTCCGAGGTTTGGATTTTTTTATTGTTTATTATTATTTACCATTAAATATGTGTGCTCTGCACTTTAAATGCCTCTCTGCACCTGGGTCCTCCCCACAAAACATGACATCCTCCTTTTTAATCTTTTGAAAAACTCAACTGTCTGTTTTTATCTCTGGCCCCACTCCCACCGTCAGGACACACACTCATGGCGAGGCGTTTTTCAAATACTATGGCCCTCATCTCTGGAACAGGCTGCCGGAGGACCTCAGGGCCGCAGAGCAGGTTAATGTTTTTAAGAGCAGGCTGAAGACTCATCTTTTTGGCTTAGCTTTTAACTTATTATTATTTATTATAGTCTGTTTATTGCTCTGCATGTTTTACTTGCTTATATTTTATCAGTGTTTTACTACTTAGTCTTATCATATTTATCCACTGTTTAATTTTATTTTTTAACTTGTAATTTTAATCTTCCTTCCAGTGTTTCCTCTATGGGAGCCCTCTGCCTCGGGAGCGGTGGGCGGCTGTGGCTGCCTGGGTGCTCTCCAGTTAGCGCTTTGGTGGAGGTGGGTGTCTCAGCTTTGCCTCCTCTAGGCGCCCTCTGTCAGTGCCTTGGCTGCTGCTGTTGGTGTGCTGCTGCCGGTGCAGATGGCTCCTTTGATGGTGTTTCCTTACCTTACCTGGCTCATCTGTACTTGGCCCAATGTCCTTTTTATTGTTGCTCTTGAGTGTGTGTGTGCGCATGTGGGTTGGGGGGACTGGGGTATAATTCTGATCATGCTTTTAAATCTGTGGTTGAAGGATGGGAATTTGGTTTATGTGGGGTCATTTTAATCTGTAAAGCACTTTGAATTGCAATGTTTGTATGAAAAAACGCTTTATAAATACAGTTTGAATTGATTTGATGAATAGGGTGTGGGTATCAACTTTTACAGCTAGAAATGACTGACCAGGCCCAAAATCTGGAAATAGTGATGGTCTCAGACCTTAATCTTCAGAGACAAATGAAGACAATTACAAAGTCGGTCTTCTGTCACCGGAAGAACATTTTCAGGTTTAAAGGACTAATGTCCCAACAAGATCTTGAGAAACTCACCCATGCATTTATCTTCAGACATATTGATTCTAGGAAAGTAGAACACATCACCCCAGTTCTAAAGTCCTTACACTTGCTCTCTGTAACTCAAAATACAAAATACATAAAGAATCTTTTGTCATGTCAACCTTCCAGACCACTCAGGTCTTCTGGTTTAAGTCTACTCTGGATCCCCCAGAATCAAAACCAAACATGAAGATGCAGCATTCAGTTTTTATGTTCCTCTAATTTGGAACAAACTTCCAGAAAACTACAAAAATGCTGAAACATCTAGTTCCTTTAAATCAATGCTAAAACCCCATTTGCTTAGAGTTGCCTTTGATTAATAATACCTGAAACATCATAAACAGCACTCTGTTTCTAAACTTTTCATCACTTTCCTCTATTTTGCCACTAGTTTCTTGACTGATGTTTCATTTTTCTTTTTATTTAAGCAAATTGCTTTGAATTAGCCTGCTGTTGAAATGTGCAATACAAATAAATTGCCTTGCCTTTTTCAATATTTTTTAATACATGGAAATGAAGAAAGGCTCTGATGGTCATTGTTTTCAAATGTTGAGAATACTTCTTTATAATTGTTTATTCCAGTATAACCTAGTAGTATACTTGTTTTCATGTATGTCATGTAATAATTGGTTGGAGAGGACAGTGTATCCACAATGGTATTACACATGTGTTTCAGGGTCTGTTAACACTGCAACTGACCAGCTGATTCGACGGGGGTAAGCCGTATTGCGTCATTTCCTGTTGTCACTGTTGCGCTCCCTGTAAACTGTTTGGTGTTCAGAGTCTCTTGAATTGATCTTATTTTCTCTCTGCTGAGCCCTTTCTAAGTTATTTTAACACACAAGCACACTAAAACACACGTTTTGTGGTGGTGTAGTTTACGTTTTGGGAACTCCTTGTGTTTCACACAGCTTTTCTTGGGGTGGTAAGGTCTCGCTAGCTCAGTTAGCTTAGCTTCATTGCGGCTATGGCTACTCTTCTCTCTCCTGTCTCTAACTCTTCTCTTCTCTATTGCTCTCTCTGTCAGATGTTTAGTTACTTCCCTGCCTACTTTAGTGATAATGGTAACTGTAATAAATGTAATATTTTTGTAGTTTTGGAGGCGAGGGTATCAGAATTAGAAGCACGGCTCCGCGCTGTTGAAAAACCAGCAGATAGCCGAAGCCCATTAGCCAGCGCGGAGCCAACAAGGATAGATCCCCCTAGCTGTCCTCCGGTAGAGCCCGCGCAGCCGGGACCTCAGGCTGGTTGGGTGACTGTACGTGGGAAGCATAGTTCTAGGACCCAGCCCACGGGCCACCACCAACCGCTCCACGTTTCTAACAGATTTTCCCCGCTCAGCGACACACCCGCTGAGAAGCCGACCCTGGTAATTGGCAGCTCCATAGTCAGAAACGTGGCATTAGAGACACCATTGACCATAGTCAAATGTTTGCCAGGGGCCAGAACGGGCGACATCAAATCCTACCTGAAACTGCTGGCTAAAGATAAGCGTAAATACAGTAAGATTTTTATTCACGCTGGGGGTAATGACACCCGGTTACGCCAATCGGAGGTCACTAAAATTAGTGTTGCTTCGGTGTGTAAGTTTGCCAAAACAATGTCAGACTTGGTAATCTTTTCTGGTCCCCTGCCTGATCGGACCAGTGACGACATGTTTAGCTGCATGCTGTCATTCCATCAATGGTTGTCTAGGTGGTGTCCTGCAAACGATGTGGGCTACATTGATAACTGGAGAACTTTTTGGGGAAAACCTGGTCTGATCCGGAAAGACGGCATCCATCCCACTTTGGATGGAGCAGCTCTTCTTTCTAGGAATATGGCCGAATTTATTAGTCCTCCAAAACACTGACAACCCAGGGTCCAGACCAGGAAGCAGAGTCGTAGTTTAACCCACCTCTCTGCTGCTTCTGTACTGTTACCCACCCATTACCCTATAGAAACAGTGTCTTGCCCACGGCCAAAATTAAATGGATTAAAAGTTAAGCCAACAAAAGCAAATTATGGAAGTCTCATAAAAATAAATACAACTTTGACTGAACAGAAAAATAAATCTATTAAATGTGGTTTATTAAACATAAGATCTCTCTCCTCAAAGACTTTGTTAGTAAATGACTTGATTTGTGATAATCACATTGATTTCCTTTGTCTCACAGAAACCTGGTTGCAACAGGAGGATTATGTCAGTATAAATGAGTCAACTCCTTCCAGTCATTTAAATTTTCACATTCCTAGAAATACTGGGTGAGGAGGAGGAGTTGCAACCATTTTTCGTTCTGATTTACTAATTAGTCCCAGACCAATTGATAGCTACAGTTCTTTTGATCATCTAACCCTTAATTTTCCTCATCCAAGTTGCAAAACATTAAGACCATTTTTGTTTGTGGTTTTGTATCGTCCACCAGGCCCTTACTCTCAATTCTTGGATCAGATCTCACATTTTTTATCTGATTTAGTATTAAATACTGATAGGGTTATTATAGTGGGGGACTTTAATATTCATGTGGATACTGAAAGTGATAGCCTAAATGCAGCCTTTAGTGCTATTTTAGACTCAATTGGCTTTACTCAAAAAGTACAGGGATCGACCCACTCGGGCAAACACACTTTGGACCTTGTACTGACATACGGTATCGAGTGTGAGGAAATAACAGTCCACCCACATAACCGGGTCCTGTCTGACCACTTCTTAATAACTTTTGAATTTACTTTAACTGACCATCTTAAATCTGAAAGAAAATTTCATTATAGTAGAGCTTTATCAGACAATGCTGTAACAATTTTTAAAGAATCTGTTCCATTCTTACTTTCCTTAGTGTCTCAGGGTAACACAGTGGATGGCAGCAATTCTATCTCTAACCCTTCAGAAATTGATGATCTGGTTCACAGCGTTACGTCCTCATTGCGTTTGGCATTAGATAGTGTAGCCCCCTTAAAAAAGAAAGTGGCTAGCCATAGGAGGCTGACTCCTTGGTTCAACGCAGAGTTGCGTACTTTAAAGCAGAATACTAGGAAGTTGGAGAGAAAATGGCGCTCTACACACCTAGAGGATTCCTTTTTAACCTAGAATAACAGTCTGCTGCTGTATAAAAAGACCCTTCGACAAGCTAGAACAGCATATTTTTCATCATTAATAGAGGCGAATAAAAACAATCCTAGGTTTCTTTTTAGTACAGTTGCCAAACTTACAGAGTCATAGCTCTGTTGAGCCAACTATTCCCCCAGCTCTTAGCAGTGATTTTATGGGATTCTTCGTAAATAAAATAAATTCTATTAAAAATAAAATCACTGGCATCCTCCCAAACATGAATATTTCTTCTTCAGTAAATGAGGCAATATCGGAAAGAACTGTAGATCCTCAGTTGTGCTTAGGCTGTTTTGATTCAGTCGAGCTTTCAGAATTATCAAAAATATTAGCCTCATCTAAACCTTCAACTTGTATGTTGGACCCAATTCCAACCAAATTATTTAAAGAAGTGTTCCATTTGGTTCCTGGCCCCATTTTGGATATGATGAATCTATCCTTAGTAAACGGATACGTACCACAGGAATTTAAAATAGCTTTAATTAAACCTTTACTCAAGAAACCTTCCCTTGATCAAGATGACTTAGTGAATTACAGACCTATATCTAACCTTCCTTTCTTATCCAAAGTCCTTGAGAAAATTGTTGCTAATCAAGTCTGTGAGCATTTAAACAATAACGAGCTGTTTGAAGAGTTTCAGTCAGGTTTTAGAGCTCATCATAGCACTGAAACAGCACTGATGAAGGTTACTAATGATATTCTCATGGCCTCAGATAATGGACTTGTGTCTGTTCTGGTTTTGTTAGATCTCAGTGCTGCTTTTGACACAGTCGATCATAATATTCTTTTAGAAAGGCTTGAACATGTTGCAGGGATCAAAGGAACAGCACTAGGCTGGTTTAAATCATATTTGTCTGATAGATTCCAGTTTGTTCATCTAAATGATAAATCTTCTTCACTCTCAAGAATTACTTGTGGAGTTCCACAGGGTTCTGTGCTTCGACCAATTCTGTTCACCATATATATGCTCCCAATTGGTAGAATCATTAGACAGCATGGGATAAATTTCCACAGCTATGCAGATGATACACAACTATATTTATCCATAAATCCTGATGAACCCAGTCAGTTAGGTAGATTACAGGCATGTCTGGAAGACATAAAAACATGGATGACCCTAAACTTTTTGCTTTTAAATTCTGACAAAACAGAAGTTGCTGTCTTTGGACCAGAAGTTCTTAAACAGAAACTGATTAGTCAATCACTTCATCTGGATGGCATTAACTTGGCCCCCAGTAATAACGTAAAGAACCTCAGCGTTATTTTTGACCGAGACTTGACATTTAAATCCCATATTAAACAGGTTTCTAGGATTTCTTTCTTTCACCTCCGGAATATTGCTAAAATTAGAAACATCCTGTCCAGGAGTGATGCTGAGAAACTAGTCCATGCATTTGTTACCTCAAGGCTGGACTACTGTAATTCTTTACTATCAGGTAGTCCACAAAATGCCATTAAAAGCCTTCAGTTGATCCAAAATGCGGCAGCAAGAGTTTTGATGAATATTAAAAAGAGAGATCACATTTCTCCTGTTTTAGCTTCCCTTCATTGGCTCCCTGTTAAATCCAGAATAGAATTTAAGATCCTTCTTCTTACATACAAAGCCCTTAATAATCAAGCTCCATCATACATCAGAGATCTAATTGTTCCTTATGTTCCTAACAGAGCCCTTCGCTCTCAAACTGCAGGTTTACTTGTAATTCCTAGGATTTCTAAAAGTAGAATGGGAGGCAGATCTTTTAGTTATCAGGCTCCTCTCCTGTGGAACCAGCTCCCAGCTTTAGTCCGTGAGGCAGACACTCTGTTTACTTTTAAGGCCAGGCTTAAAACTTTCCTTTTTGATAAAGCTTATAGTTAGAGCAGATTCAGCCAGAGATCCAGAGACCTGAGACCCAAGGACACACCATCCCCATAAAAAAGCTTGAAGTACATTTTTTAAACAGGTAAGTGTGTGACGTTTCAGTATGTATGTTTAGCCTCTGTACAGTAGTTACCGGTCCTCCAAAGTGTCTTTCCTGTTTTCTTTTCCTGTACAATTGGGCCTAAACCACACACAGTGGGGATAGGGTTTGCCTTTTTACCCCATCATTAACCTTTGTCTTCCTTCCCCAGACACAGTGGCATGCACTGGTGACTATCGACCACATACCTAATCAGACATTGAAGACTGCAGTGAGTGTGTGAGCTTGCATGGGTGTGCTTATCTGTGAATCATGTCCTTTGTCTGTAAAAACAGTGTCTGGGTTAGTGAACAGGGTCACACCCATGATTCAGTTTACTGGAAACAGTGACCATTCAGCTGCACAGTGAAATTCACTTACAAAAAACAAAGCCTGAAGGGAAGAGTAGGAAATGATTGCTGCCTTGCTGCTATTATTGACAGAAATGTCTGAGTGTGTTTCGGTACTTCCACAGTGAGCTACACTGAATCAAAATTGTTATTTTTTTGTGGGATGTTTTTACTTTAAATAAAGTTTGGAAATACTTTTTTACCACTTTTCAAACGTCTGTGTCTTAAAGGCCCTCTTCAAGAAATTATTGTTGCATAATTACAAAGAGTTTTTTATTTGATTTCTTTTTAAATATTTGCTGTGGTCACGTATTTTATTCTACTTTCTATTTCTAAGTGTTGGACAGGTCACAATTTGTCTTAGAACACAAAACCATACATCCCACACACTCAACCTTAAAGGGGGGGGTGGCACGTTTCTCTCAGTCAGACAGAACAATTCTATTGTACAATACAGCCATAATATTACCGTAAATCAATCACTAAGTTTAGCAAAAAATATAAACTACCTTTTTGAAATTTGCACTCACAAGATGTCCAAACAAAATGCCTTGAAATTAGCCGCATGTCTCTTTAAGAGCCTCGGACACTCCCCCTTCGGCAAGCTGTCTTCAACGTCATCACAACATTCTCCACATGGGCACGAAGCATTACCGTAACGCAGCATTTTCTTTATGTGTGATTTTCTTTTGTTTTGCCAATCACTTGAAAATTAGTTGGAAACTAGCCTTGAGGTCGGTCGAAACTGTTTTTAATCCCAAATAACTCAGCGGATCTAAAAAGTAATTGAAAGTACAGCTCCTATCATTCACATAAAAACTGCTCTCCTGAAAACTTGCTGCTCACTGCTGTCTGTGCGTCACTATTTACAGCTGATCATTTTCTCATCGGACATACACGATTTACATAGGTGACCCATTTTGGATTCAAAACGGCAAATTTCGCCAACAGGTGATGAATTTTCATGACTGGAATGAGGAAACTGTACCCCATAGCACCTACATAGGCAAAATGAAAATGTAACATGTTTTATTCTCGATCCCTCTCACATAAGAAAAAGGCAGTGTACATGATATGCGACGCCGTCAGATGTAAGATAATGAAAGGGAGAGTCACAACTGGTAAAAGGTGCATTAAAGTTGTGTTAATTGTATAAAATTGTGAGACGTGCAGAATTTGCGGGGATTGGCTGAATTTGCGCAAATTTTTGCGATCGCAACATCCAAATTCCTGGAGGGACTACATAATAAACATGAGCTACAATGCACAGATTTAACTTTGAATTAGCCTAAGCTATGTTGTTCTAACAAGCTGAATCAGAGCATTTCCACTTACCAGTGTTGGCTCTGAAGAAATACTCTTGAGTGGGGATTGCATCTTTCTTCAACGTCATCTTGCTTACTAATCCTAGGACGTACCTCGGAGGAGTCAGGTGTTCAGCGCTCAAAATGGCGGCCGCAAGAGTTATCAAAGATTACTCAAAAATACATAAATCACTGTAAGAAACACTTTAGGCATGTTTTTAAGGTGGGAATGACATAACAATGTAATGAAAAACTTTAAAAAGTCGATTTTACATGCCACCCCCGTTTAAGGAAAATTTTTAAGTGGACCAGTAACATAACAAGCATGTTTGTAGTCTGTGGTGGAAAGGTTAAGAGACTGCAGAGAACCCATACATGCACAGCCCCAGCTGCACAAGATGATTCATAAACTTTACTGTACGTAATTTTAAAACAGAACTTGACATATCTGAGAAGATGCAAAAACTGAAAGGGTTAACTAAAATGGTCTTTTTTCACTTCACTGAGCTTTTGCTTTGCCTCTAAATCCCTCCCTTTAAACCATACTATTTTGTGAGTGTTTGTATAACAGCAGTAATGCTGGACCTTGCAGTCTGAAAATAGTTTGAGAGACCACCTGACCTTAACTGGTTTCATGAGGTGGTACAGTATATTTTGTTCTCTAAAATTACTTTAGAGGCACTTTGATGAACCACAGAAATCAGATTCAGTACAAATGGGTTATCTAGCTTACTGTTGTCAGGGAACAGTCGCAGTTTTAGAAAAGCTATTTGTTCTGACCACAACTTTTTGCTTAACCATAAATTATGGACAGTTTCTGTTTTTATGTTCCAAAACTGTTGTTGTCTAATTTTTGTCCACAGTAAAATTATGGTTTACAATGTGAAATTAACTATATAGTTTATGGCCGCGTTTCCCAAATGAGTTAAGAAGCTCTTAGCGCTAAGATCTTCTTTGGAGCGCTCTTAAGAACGCTGTGAAAGAAGAACGCGTTTCCCAGAGTCGCTCTTAGCTTAAAAAGATCTTTCACTAAGAAGGAAACGTAAGATCGATCTGACCCACTCAGCCTTCTTAGCGATCAAATGCTCAGTGATCATAGCCTGCATCACAAGCAGAGATATGATGGTGTTGAAATTCAGCCCGGGAGCTTGGAAGTTTCTCTATCTCGGGTGGGTCGTGGAACAGAATTATCTTCTTTTTTTTTTCATGACTGTCTCAAACTTTCTGCTGCAGAGGCGACCTATATTGGGAAACACTGTGAGGTTAGGCTGGCTTTCTTTCAAAGTAGAAGAGAGCGGCTGACGTCTGGTAGCAGCTAGCAAAGAATATCAAAATAGTTGACAGCAGAATCCAGCGCAGCAGCAAGAAGTACTAATTACTTAGAGCTGCAGCACCACCACTAGCGCTTACAAAGATCTTCTATAAAGGAAGATGCCTCATTCACGTACACAAGCAGACACATAGCATAATCATGACAGTGGTTCAACCACGGCTGCTTTTGGAGTACAAAAACAAACGTTCTGGCCACCGATCTAGAAAAAGATTAGCCTTTTGGGAAAACTCTCGAAACTCCCTCTGGCCCGCCATTAAAAGAATGTTAGCTTTCAAATAATGTGTGTGTTAAAAAATATGTTTAAAATTTTTTTTTTTTAAGTATAATATGATGTATAATATGAATATGTACATAGAACGGGTGTCAAAAAAAGGCAGATTTCACCCACAAGTATGTAACACACTGCCAACGGGATGTAACCCCCCCCCCCCCCACACACACACCCCAACGCAAAAAAAGAAGCTTCAGTCCCCCAAGCTAAATTTCAATGGAGATAGTCTGTGCATGAGGTTTGCAAGCTCTCCCTGTGCTTACATGGGCTCTCTCTGAATAATCAGACTTCCTCCCATAGTCTAAAAAGCATTGGTTTAAGTTCCCTCTAAATTGCTCAGAGATTAACACACTGTCTACCAAAAAGGTGCTTCTACCAAAGGAAGAAGGAAAAAAAAGATTTTTGATTGGCATGTTGTATCTAAATCGTATCACTTAACATCACCCGTCTCTGGAATTACTTCCATGATAGAAAAATATACAGCGATCAATAACAATCACAGATGAAAACATGTTGTATTTTTTCTCATCCATGTGGTTAACTTAAGCTTATTAGTCCTGTTTAAGCAGGACATTTTTTGCAACATTGATCAGCAATAGATATTTTTTCTGCTACACTGCTTCTTGATTTGATTTGTCTTTGTGTAACCCTGCACCTATGGGTGTTTTCTTGCTTCAGCTCAGTAGTATTGCTCGGCTCAAACAGTATAAATGATTCAGAATTTTCTACAGCTCTGAGCCCAAAACCATTCCTCTTATTCCCTTAACATCCATTTGCACAAAAACAGCTAAATAAAAATACACAAACACTCTTTTGGGCTGTCAAGGGGAGGCAAAAATAACTTTATACACTATTTAGAAGGTTTTCTAATGTGGTCCCAGGCCAGAAACATGGAAGGTGGAAGGGGAAATAAATTAGGCATGAATTTTCCATCTTTTTTGTTGTTTTTGGAGGGGCCTATGGCTGTGAGCACCTTACCTTGCCTAATCAGCAATTACAAGGATTTATGATTCTATATCGAGGAAACTGTTTTGGACTAAAAAAGCTGATTAAACTTTTTTAAAGATATAAAACAACATTCATTTATATATGAAAAACTTAATTCCACCTAAAGATGGGTTGTCTTTTAAATAAAAGTAGTTCCAGGAAATATAATTGCCAGATAATAGTATTTTGGGGTCCTGGTGATGATATGAGTGAAGTGAATATTAGTTAATAATATCGGATTATCCTGAGAGTCAAGTCAAAACCTTATTTTGAAGTATAAAGAAGAAATTTATTTAAAAAATGCAATTTATGTGATGGACATTAGTAGCACTATTGAAATCTGAAGCGCTGTTTCGTAATGCCGCGCAAGGAGAAGGAGTTCCTTATGTGCATCTGAAATATCTGTGTGACATAACTAATGCTTTGAATCCCTATATAAAACATGTATATAAAATCCATTGCATATTTATTGCTGTCACATTAAATGACTAAAATGAATACTCACTCATTAACCATCTTCTTCATTGCTTGCTGTCAGTTTGATGCATTTTACTCATACCAAGTTGGACCTCTTTGGTCTTTAGGTCAACCTTATTTTTTGTTAAATAAACTTAGGCATCACAAATCTTCCTCAAAGATTTTGGTCCATATTTACATTTGCATGACATGGTTTTTTGGGGTACGCATCCATAATGCTAATATCCATTGCCACCGGATAATAAAAGTGCACAATTGGTCAGATATCCGGTGGCTGTGGAGGCCTTTATAGTACAGTGAACTCAAACTACCTCTCATCTTCCTCCACCTCCACGTCTGTGGCCACTCCCTCCACCTCCATCTCTGCTGTTGCTGCCTCCACCTCCACGTCCGCAGCTGCTCCCTCCATCTTCATGGGTACTCACTCCACCTTCAACACCTGTGCAGCCCCCCATCCCCTGCATCCTTAGCTGCTCCAACTGTTAACAGAAGTGGTGGTAGTTGAGCTCAGGAAACTTTGACCAGACAAGGCTGTTGGAACAGATGGAGTTTGTCCAAGGCTTCTGAAGGACCGCGCAGGACAACTACCAGTTCCTCTTCAGAGGCTCTTCAATCTGAGTCTTCAGATAGAAATAGAAAAAGTCCCAGTGCTGTGGAAGACTTCATGTCACATACTGGTGCCCAAAATAGGGCCAACGGTAGTGCTGAATGACTAAGCTTGGCTTTGACATCCCACATCATGAAGACCTTGGAGTGCCTCCTTGTCCATGAAACTGCAGGTTGCTGAAGAACTAGACCCCCTCCAGTTTGCCTATCAGGAACACTTAGGAGTTGAAGATGCTGTCCTTTACATGCTGCATCAGGCATACTCCCACCTGGATGTGCCTGGTTATTATGTTAGGATCATGTTCTTTGACTTCTTCAGCCCTTTTCACACCATAAAGCCTCCCATACTGAGAAACAAACTTATGGGTATGGGTGTAGCCCCCTTCCCTGACATCCTGGACTATGGACTAAAATCCGATCTAAAATCCAGACCTCAATATGTCAGGGTGGGGAGATGTGTTTCTGGGACACTGGAATGCAGAACCGGGGTCCCACAAGGGACTGTTTTGGCTCCCTTTCTGTTCACGCTCTACACATCGGACTTCAGATACAACTCAGAGTCCTGCCACATCCAGAAATATTCAGATGATACAGCTGTTGTGACATGTGTGAGCGGTGGACAGGAGGGGGAGTACTGGAACTGAGACCTTCCCTGACTAGATAAAAAAACAACAACTGTCTTCTCCTGAACACCACCAAAACTAAGGAGCTGGTGGTGGACTTCAGGAGATCTAAACCACCAAGACAGCCAGTCTGCATAGATGGAGGGGAAATAGAGACTGTGGAGTCCTACAGATACCTGGGGGTGGTTCCGGACCAGAAACTGGAGTGGACCACCAACACAGACGCAGCATACGGGAAGGGACAGAGTCACCTTTTCTTCCTCAGACAGCTAAGGTCCTTCGAAGTCTGCAGTAAAATGCTGCCAATGTTCTACCACACAGTCATTGGAAGTGTGCTTCTGTAAGCTGTTGTCTGCTGGGGAAGTAGCACTGCGGACAAAGACTGCAGATGTCTGGATAAACTGGTCAAACAGGCCAGTTCTGTGCTTGGTCGGGAGCTGGACCCTGTTAGAACTGTGGTGGAGAGGCAGATGAGGAGGAAGCTGCAGGGCATTCTGGCTAATACAAAACACCCCCTCCATGATATCCTGACCAGAATCACAGGATCAGTAAGATTTCTTCATAGGAGTTCACCAAACAGGACATTACTTTTGACATCCTAAGAAAAGAAAAGAAATCCACATATTGAAAGTTATAATTTATTCTGTTGATGTTTTTCATTCATAAATGTAAATTTCTCAAATGCAAATCTCTGTTTTATACCTTCCTCAAAGAAATGAAACTCTTCTTCTCCTTCACTTTTTTTAACGGAGAAAAGTACTGCAACTGCTTGAAAGATTATAATGAAGTGATTGTGAACTTTTTATCCCTAGCCCTTTTTTTAAATTAATTTTTCATTTCATATATTTGTTTTTAGTTTTTCTTTGCTTGAATGCTACAACAACACACTTTTGTTTGACAAATGCCATTTTCTTGTATTGTTAAACTGTGAATAAAAAAATCTTACTGATCCTGTGGGCGTGACTGATTTAAAAAGACCTATTACACAGGGTCAGTGCCGATCTTAGGCTTCACCTCCAAACATTCAAAAGTATTTTACTCGCGCGAGCAGACTTTCCTTTCGACGTCGGAGCATCTCCAAAGATTTACCCTCACGCGTGTATGAAAGCTTCATGTAGAGCGCGTGGGAGGTGAAATCCACAAGCTCAGGTTGTTGGATACCCGGGAGATGAATTCTACGCACGCATGTTGTTGAATAGTTTCTCTGCACAGAAGGGCGAGGGCTCCAAAAGAAATGTGTTTGTTTTTGTTGCCCATTCTTCTTTTGGGGTGAGTGAGCTATATAATTAATGTAGCCAACCTTGTTCTTTGTGCTACGATGTGAATTATAATATTCCTTCCCAGCCTATGGTTTTCAGAGCTGTTTGAAAAACAAGATAAAACCCGTCTGGGGTTACTTTCTTTTTGATTGAATGAAGATATGATTTTCAACACCTGTTACATCGTCATCCACATTGTAATGAAACCAATGAATATTTATTGTCCTGAGCAACCTTCAAACCACACCCAAGTTTATGGTTATTGTTCCCAGCAATATTAAAAACAAACTGACGCCCTTGCCTGCAGATAATGCTTTTTTAAATGAAGCTTGGCTATGTTGTCAGGATTCACAGCTGCAAAAGTTGCTGATACCCTATTTCTGTTTCCACAGTGGGTGTTTAGTCATCAAGAGTTCAATAAAGTATGTTAAAAACAACCCTAAATAGTATACATGCAAATGGCAACTGAACTGCTCACAATTTCTGCTTTAAAGGTACCCTTCACTTGTTTTTTCAATAAATTTGCTGTGGTCTCTAGTTTGAATTAATGCCTTGTGAGTCGTTTTCTGTGGAAAAAATGCTCTCTAACTCCTGTTTCAGGAGGTTGCAGTTTGTCGGAGTAGTGGATGGAGGGAAACATCAAGATTACGAGTCTTCCTCAATAATATTTATGATATGTAAATGTCTTGCCTCTGATTGGCTAACAGCAATGCAACTCTTATGCTGCCTCCGAACAAATTACTATCTTAACATACTTCACTGGTGCTGTTCCAAGACAAATTCCAACTATTTCTTTCTCTGCTCCTCTTTCTTGGGTAAAAAATCTAACACCTGATGTCTATGTCTACAAATACTACAAGCCAGAACGTGTTCCATCATGTTGTGGAGTTGTTAATGGTTAATTTTCACTAGCCGAGTTGCTAACGGCTAGCTTCTACTAGCCGAGATGTGCTCTGCTCTCTCCTGCCAGCAAAATCAATACAGGCTTACCATGGGAGGTCGCAAGCCAAGGTAGGCAAGACCATGAATATTAATTTTCCCTGTGACGTAGAAGGAACTGGCTTTTTTTGACTCGCTAGTTTTTGCCAGCTATTTCCTTTCTGCGGTTAATGCAGGCAATGGTGGTTGGAGAAGATTTTCGTGTGCAGCATGCATATGCAACTCACAGTGACCGGCTGTATTTCAAAAAGAACAAGTATTAATCAATCAATCAATCAATCAAACTTTATTTAGAAAGCACTTTTCATACAAAAAATTGCATCACAAAAAGTTTTACAGATTAAAATGACCCAACAAAACCACATTCCCATCCCTCCCCCACAGATTTAAAAGCATGGTCACAGTTATACCCCCCTCCCCCCAATCCAACTCCCATGCACACACACAGGTAAAAGCAACAGTAAAAAAGAACTTTGGGCCGAGTGCAGATGAACCATGCAACTAAACGGCATCAGAGGAGCCATCTGCACCGGCAGCAGCACATCAGCAGCAGCAGTCGGGGCACTGACACAGGGCGCCCAGTGGAGGCAAGGCCAAGACCCCCACCTCCACCCAAGCTCCATCTGGAGAGCACCCAGAGACGGCAAAGGTTCATACGGTGAAAGCAGTTAAGAGAGATAAGAAGGTCCAAGACCATTAAGATACTTAAAAACCAATAAAAGAACTTTAAAATTGATCCTAAAACGTACGGGGAGCCAATGCAATGAATTTAAAACAGGTGTAATGTGTTCCTGCCTCCTGGTCTTCGTCAGGACATGTGCTGCTGAATTTTGTAATAGTTGTAAACCTGAGATACTCTTTTTGGGAAGACCAGAAAGCAGGGCATTACAGTAATCAATTCTACTGGTGATAAAAGCATGCATCAGTGTCTCCATGTTGGCCCGAGAGAGAATGCGGCGGACTTTGGCAATGTTCTTTAGTTGATAAAAACCTGTTTTAGTAATATTTCTAATGTGAGGGATAAAAGTCTGCTCAGAGTCAAAAATCACGCCCAGGTTCTTCACTTGTAAAGAAGGATTAAAAAACAGTGATCAAACTTTTGGTAAAAGTTTCTCTCTCTGAGCCTCAGGACCGAAGACTAAAACTTGAGCTGGAGAACGTTTTCTGCCATGCAGGATTTGATGTCTAAAATGCAGTTAAAAAGTGCATCCATTGGCCGTGTGTCATCGGGAGACATGGAGATGTATAACTGTTTATCATCAGCGTAACTGTGAAACAGTGGCGTAGCCAGAAAAAAGACACTGGGTGTGCACCAGCAAACACTGGGTGTGCCAAATTTATTCTCGACAAATATTAAATTTTTGCCAAGGGCTCCCCCTACCTACAGGCCTGCAGGCAAAACTAATAAATTCAGACTAACATATTCAAAATCACTGGCTGGCATTAACTTGTATAATCAAACACATTCTCAACTTCTGAAATACATAATAACTTTTCAACCTTAAAACACGTTTTTAACACAATTTAAATTAACAATTTTCAAATGCATATCCTGTAATATTTCTAAGTAAACCTGTTTATGCTATCCTATTTATTTCTTACTCACACTATCACATGTACATATTATTTAAGCATCTGAACTTCCCACCTTCAGATCGCAGCTTCACAAGGCATGGTTTGGCCTTGAACAGGATTATTATTTCGTCAGAGTCTAGTTTGTCTGCAAGCTCTTTTTCGAACATGAGATGCTATCAACTAGTCTCTCAGTGAGCATTGTAGCTCTGCTGTTGGTTTTAATCCTGTTCACCACCAGTGTTGCCAACCAGTGGCGGACTGGGACTAAAAAACAGCCCTGGACTTTGACCCGGCCCAGCTCACAACAGATGCGCGTGAAAACTTATTAGCCACAGACACAGGTCTCAAAATACTTAAATCTTAATCCATGATATTTTACCTTCCAAATTATAGCATTATAACTGATGTTGACTAAAAGATGTGTTAAAAGCATAGTGTAGAAAACTTACTAAGAAATAAATAACTATCTTTAAATAATAATAATAATATTAATACATTGTATTTGGAACCGCCTTTCAGGTCACTCAAGGACACTGTACAATAAAACAGAATGATAATAACCAGAATAAAACAACAACAATGGATAAATGTCTCTGCTGAAAAATATGCAGGTGAGGACACTGCCTGAAACACAAAACCAAATGGTATGAGTTATGATAAATCACAATGTAAAGAGGCTGTGATTATACAGTTAACTTGAATAGTTGCAGAAATAAAAACTCTCTTGAAATGTCTCTGCTGAACAACATGCAGGTGACTGCCTCAAACTATGTCAGCAATGATCTGTAGCATCTTAACAGCTCGGTGTTGGGGGAGGAGAAGTTTCTTCAGTAGGTTGCTTTTTTCTGCAACTCTGTCTTTGACCAAGTCATTGTCAAGGGACATGAGGATGTCTTTCTCTGAGGTCACAAGCATGAATGCTTCCAGGTGACTGTGTGCTCCTTAATCAAGTCTTGATGCGTTTGAGAACAGAGAAACTTCTCTCACAAGCTGCCTGTGTAACAGGCAGAGTAAGGAGGAGCTTGTATCCTAAGCCAGCTATTGTCACCACCAGTAAGCCTTGACATTTGTGATCATACTGAGTTATGCTGCATGCATATGTTTATGCTTATTGATTTGTTTGAAAGTTTTCACTGTGAGTGAGGTCTCCCACACTGCTTGATCCATTGTCTGCATCTTTCCGGTTGAGTTTTGGGCTTCGGAAAAGCAAAAAAAAAGCCACCCCTCCCTCTAAACATTTGGAATATCTTGTGCCGGACTTACAAGTCCCATAGGCGCACCGTTTAACCATCTTGCTGAAATCACAAAGTTTGACGGAGGTTCTTCTCCTTAGTTACGGTTGCTGAGCAAGGATTGGACAATAGCCGTTCGGGGGTGGAGTTTTGCTACAACCGGCGCAACATCATAGAACTACGTGGAACGAGGAAGAGAATATCATTGCAGTATTCAATAATTGGAGCCCAGACGCAATTTGTACGCAATTTTGCAATTTTCTAAATTTCTGATCCTCTGAATGAAAACAGAAACAGTTTAAAAATCCAATTTTTTTGTTTTTCAAGGTGAAAAAAAGGAAAAATTAAATATTTGAATCAATTTTTCTGTTTTTCCAAATGTCCGTTTGTGTTTAGAAAATAGAACTGATAAGCGTTACACGGACCGTTTATAGTTTATGTATTACATCATCTATTCAATGCAATCTTAAATTGTATTTATTACTTACTAATCTTAATTAATTTGTGCAGAAATTACAGCACAAAAAAAACGGCTTAATTACTTTTATTAAATATTTCTTCTGCATTCATTTTGATGCTGTGGCATGTTTATTTTGTGTTTTATAGCTATAGTATGCAATAGTTTTGTTTCATTGGGGTATAGATGGGGTGTAGCAACCTGAAATAACATTTGCTAACATCAGATTACCTAGCAAGTAACCCTCATTATCCTCCTTTCATACTTACGTGCCCTGCACTTGTCTGGGAAACTTCCACCAGTTCATGTATCTGTCCCTCATCTCTCTCTCCCTTTGCTGCCGCCGCAGCCTCCTCCTGGCTCTCACAAGAGCAGCCGCCTCCAAAATTGCAACTGCCAGTAGTTGAAGAGCCGCCGGTAGTTGCAGTGCTGCTGCCGCTGGCAAACATTTCTGTCAGCTTCCTGCATTTGGATGCTCCACTCTCTAACTGCTTAATTTTTTTTCCCTCACCTGCTCAGCCCCACCCTTTTCTTTCCTTTTTTTTCGGGTTACAAACACCTGCAGTATCCATGGTCTGTCTCTCTCCCATCTGCATTTGTAAACAGTTGACTGACGAGCATTGACGAGTGAGTTTGCACATTTATGGGCCAGCAGGTACAATGTTGCCACCTATCGGTCTGGATATGTAACAACAGTCGATTATCAGCAAGAAAAAAATACTAATTAAAAAACCTGTGACGGCTGCGCAGCGGCTGGCGGCCGTCCTGGTACACCGGCTGTTCTGGTATTCTCCAGAATGTCCAGATGGCCAGTCCGCCCCTGACCACAGGTGTGCGATGAAGCGTAGTACAGTCAAGCTTCTGCCTTAATTCCCGTTGAAAGATCGGTCTTACATACATGCAGATTGATTTTTTACTTTTCAATTAACATTAACTACTAAACAACTTCGTTTGTGAGTGGGTGAAATGAACCGAAAAAGGTTTATGATTAGTCAGTGGACATAGTCTGGTTACGTTGCTAGGTGCAGGTGTCACAACCTGCTCCGCCTGATTAGAATTTAGTATTGATTGATCGAGTTAACATGCCCAGTGCAGGTGTCGCAATGCATCGCCTGTTGACAATTTTTACAAATTGATCGTCTGGTGAGTCAAACATGTTAGGAAAAGCTATATATGTGTATATAAATGCATTCAGATTTTTGGGTGTGCCAGCTGGCTCTGTGGGTGGCACTGGCACACCCATGGCTACGCCAATGACATGCAGATTTATTTTTTACTTTTGAATCAACATTAACTATACCAAACAACTTCGTTTGTGAGTGGATGAAATGAACCGAAAAAGGTTTATGATTGGTCAGTGGACACAGTCTGGTTGCGTTCCTAGGTGCAGGTGTCACAACCCACTCTGCCTGATTACAATTTAGTATTGATTGATCAAGTTAACATGCCCAGTGCAGGTGTGGCAATGCATCGCGTGGTGGCAATTTTTTACAAATTGATCGTCTGGTGAGTCAAACATGTTAGGAAAAGCTATATATATGTATATAAATGCATTCAGATTTTTGGGTGTGCCAGCTGGCTCTGTGGGTGGCACAGGCACACCCGTGGCTACGCCAGTGCTGTGAAAGTTGACTCCATGTCTACCGATGACACTGCCAAGAGGGAGCATATAAAGGTAAAAAAGCACTGGGCCTATAATCGAACCCTGGGGCACACCACATGTAATCCTGTGGACCTTACAGGAACAGGTATCTAAACTTACCATAAAAGTCCTGTCTGTGAGATAGGATGTTAACCATTTGTGAACAGCACCAGAGAGGCCAATCTGTTTTAAACTGGTTAAAACAATAGTTTGGCCCACTGTATCAAAGGCAGTGCTTAGATCCAGTAGAACCAGCACTGTCACCTTCTGGGCATCGTAGTTTAATCCAAAATCATTTTAAATCTTCAATAGGGCCGTCTCTGTGCTATAGTTCACCCTAAAACCAGACTGAAATTTCTCCAGGACATTGTGTTCAATGATAAAATCATTAAGTTGAATTAAAACAATCTTTTCTAAAATGTTGCTTAAAAATGGTAAGTTAGATACCGGTATAAAATTGTTAAAATCATTCAAATCTAAATTGCTCTTCTTCAACAGGGGCCTCACTACCGCCTGTTTAAAGCCTGCAGGAAAGACCCCCGTCTGAAGGGAGCAAATCATCATGGTTAAAATCTCATCCCTAAAAGATTCATAAAATTGCTTAAAAAAGAAAGTGGGAATCGGGTCCAAAACACATGTGGTGGGCCTCACTGAGGAGAAAACTTTATCAAGAGTCCCAGCCTCCACCAGGACAAAACTGTCCAGCATTTTCTGTTTAGAGATAACATCATTCTTGAGATATAGTAGTCATAAAACTAAAACAGGACTGAGAAATCTTGGTGAAAACACAAAGGGATATGCCCCGTCCTTGTAATACCCTCTGTGTGTGTCACTAAACCAGAATAAGAAAGTACAGTATTAGAACCATGTGCTGACAGAATGCAGTGTGAAGAAGAAGTACAAATCAATGTGTCCTCCTGTCGTCCACTCTTTTGACCTCCAAAGAATGTTCATCATAAGATGTCATTGGGGGGAAAAAAATGTTGAAACCCAATGATATGACCTTGATTTTTTTATTTTTTATTCAATAAAATAAAAAAATCAAGCTTGTCATTGAGAGGCTGAAAAATCAATATTAGTCTCCTTAAAGACCAAACCATGAAAATAATAAACAGTCTCTCATTCCAAAGGCTCCACTGCAGACATTTGGGAACCTGCTCTACATAAATTCAGGATGTCCTTTTCAAGGATGATTAAAAAAGGTATTTTGGCCTTTTTACATGGTTATAAATACATTGTTTAGGGCACTTACAGTTTTCTCTTTGAAAAGTTGTAAAAACATTTTTAGTTACCAAGACAACTATTATATTCATTTTAGACAACTATCTAAAAACATCGATAGTTACAATTGTTTGTCTAATGGTGTTTGTGGTGTAGTGGAAGAATTGTAATGTTCTGTTCTGTGTAATTCACATACTGATAGTTACTATGTGTCTCTTCTTTATGATATGGTGACCAATCTGATTAGGTGACACTGTATGAATTTAGGTCAGGTCAAACCTGCTGATTAAGACTCTTACAGCCTGGGTTGGCATGGCAACTCTCTGTTACATCTAAGAACGTCCTGACATACATTGGTTATGCTTCTATATCAAATCTTCTACGCCTAATGAGTCAAATGCCTACCGACTGAGAAATGTTTGTTTGTAATGTCATAGGTGTTAGGCCATGATTACTGAACCTATATAATCCTGTGTCTTGTTTTGGAAGGCAGGTCAGTATCGCATGTTCCTCTGTTAACGCTGTACCTCCTTGTTTGATCAATCAAGTCTGTATTAAAACCTCAGAGAATCTGAAGGAATCTATTTTATTAAGAACTTCGATAACAGTGGTTTGTTTTTTTATGTGAAATGTATCTTGATGCTAATTGAAAAACTGAAAAATTTATAGTTACCTGTGGATTTTGTGTACTAAAATCTATTTACACTATTAATGTAGATCATTAGTTATTGGTAATCTATTTATACATGTTCATCTCAATAAATTAGAGTAACTGAAAAGTGAGTTTATTTTAGCAATTTACAGTGGCTTGCAAAAGTATTCGGCCCCCTTGAACTTTTCCACATTTTGTCACATTACAGCCACAAACATGAATCAGTTTTATTGGAATTCCATGTGAAAGACCAATACAAAGTAGTGTACACGTGAGAAGTGGAACAAAAATCATACATGATTCCAAACATTTTTTACAAATAAATAACTGAAAAGTGGGGTGTGCGTAATTATTCAGCCCCCTTTGGTCTGAGTGCAGTCAGTTGCCCTTAGACATTGTCTGATGAGTGCTAATGACTAAATAGAGTGCATGTGTGTGTAATCTAATGTCAGTACAAATACAGCTGCCCTGTGACGGCCTCAGAGGTTGTCTAAGAGAATGTTGGAAGCAACAACACCATGAAGTCCAAAGAACACACCCGACAAGTCAGGGATAAAGTTATTGAGAAATTTAAAGCAGGCTTAGGCTACAAAAAGATTTCCCAAGCCATGAACATCCCACGGAGCGCTGTTCAAGCGATCATTCAGAAATGGAAGGAGTATGGCACAACTGAAAACCTACCAAGACAAGGCCGTCCACCTAAACTCACAGGCCGAGCAAGGAGAGCGCTGATCAGAAATGCAGCCAAGAGGCCCATGGTGACTCTGGACGAGCTGCAGAGATCTACAGCTCAGGTGGGGGAATCTGTCCATAGGACAACTATTAGTGGTGCACTGCACAAAGTTGGCCTTTATGGAAAAGTGGCAAGAAGAAAGCCATTGTTAAAAGAAAACCATAAGAAGTCCCATTTGCAGTTTGCCACAAGCCATGTAGGGGACACAGCACACATGTGGAAGAAGGTGCTCTGGTCAGATGAGACCAAAATGGAACTTTTGGGCCAAAATGCAAAACGCTATGTGTGGCGGAAAACTAACACTGCACATCACTCTGAACACACCATCGCCACTGTCAAATATGGTGGTGGCAGCATCATGCTCTGGGGGTGCTTCTCTTCAGCAGGGACAGGGAAGCTGGTCAGAGTTGATGGAAAGATGGATGGAGCCAAATACAGGGCAATCTTGGAAGAAAACCTCTTGGAGTCTGCAAAATACTTGAGACTGGAGCGAACGTTAACCTTCCAGCAGGACAATGACCCTAAACATAAAGCCAGGGCAACAATGGAAAGGTTTAAAACAAAACATATCCATGTATTAGAATGGCCCAGTCAAAGTCCAGATCTAAATCCAATCGAGAATCTGTGGCAAGATCTTAAAGCTGCTGTTCACAAACGCTGTCAATCTAAACTGACTGAGCTGGAGCTGTTTTGCAAAGAGGAATGGGCAAGAATTTCAGTTTCTAGATGTGCAAAGCTGGTAGAGACATACCCCAAAAGACTGGCAGCTGTAATTGCAGCAAAAGGTGGTTCTGCAAAGTATTGACTCAGGGGGCTGAAAAATTACGCACACCCCACTTTTCAGTTATTTATTTGCAAAACATTTTTAGAATCATGTATGATTTTCGTTCCACTTCTCACGTGTACACCACTTTGTATTGGTCTTTCACCTGGAATTCCAATAAAATTGATTCATGTTTGTGGCTGTAATGTGACAAAATGTGGAAAAGTTCAAGGGGGCCGAATACTTTTGCAAGCCACTGTAATTGAAAAAGTCATACTACACAAATTCATTTGACGCTGTACACTGGTATATTTAAAGCATTTATTTATTCCACTTTTGATGGTTTTGGCTTAAAAAATCAATGAAAACCCAGCATTCAGTTCGTCAAAAATTAGGATATTATGTTGGACCGATAATGATTTTTAATGCTAAAATTTCTTCTTATTACTACTGTACATTATGTCCACTCGATTCTTAGGGTTTTGCTGCATGAGTTTAGTGCATCAGTAAGGAGCGGGTATAGAGGCAATGAGCCTATGGCATTGAAGAGGAGTTTAGACATTACCAAGCTGCTTTAATTGCTGTCTACAGCTTGTCTGCGTTGCTAGGTCTGGTGTTTCTCGCCTTTCTCTATACAACACCCTAAAACTCTATCATGAGGTTTAGCTCAGGTGAGCTCACTGGCCAATCACACAGGTTATACTGACACCATGGTCAATATACCAGTCACTGGTACTTTGGCATTGAGTAACAATGTTCTCCATAAAGCTTGCCAGAAGGAATAATGAAGCTCTCTCTAATTTGTTCTGGTAGACGTGGACAATCACAAGCAAACAACATGGATTTCTTAATGATTACTGACTGTGGAAACTTCTTACTGGACCCCAATAACATTGGATTCTCCACCTCTCCACGTTTCCTCCAGACTCTGCAACCATGATTTTCAAATCAAATTAAAATTTTACTTTCTGAACTGAGAACTGTGGAGCAATGGTCCTGTTACTTTTCTCTGTAACACAGGTAAGACAATTCTGATCTTGTCACAACTTCAGGAGAGACTTAACCAATTTGGACAGCTGTAAAACATGTCATGTATACACCTGTGTGCATTGACTCTTGAAGCGGTGACTCCAGCCACAGTCTTCCCCTCGTGAATATCCCCTGAAACTCTGAAATGGGCCTGGCTTCACAATTGTTGTGCGGCTGCAGTTATGTGCCTGTGCACCTATTTTGCTGCAGTTCTTCCCTTCAGCTCAATTTTACAAAAAAATATTTGGATAAAGCATTCTGTGAAAAGCCACCTTTTTATCGCCTTGTGGACTGTATCAATGACTGCCTGCTGTACAGCTGTCACTGCCCTATGGTTGTGTGGGCAACAACAGGTCCCTGATCTGTATTTTTGATTGGATATTGTCATTTTATGAGAAATAAAACTGTGGGTCATTAGCAGTAAGTCATAATCATTAAAATCAATAGAAATAAACAAATGAAATGTGTTGGGAATCAACCATGTGTGCAAAATATACCAAACCATTTTTACTTATATACGCAGCACTCGTTGCAGGATCGTTGTTTTAAGGCTTCTAAAGGGTGCTGTGGAGAAATAAGCCCACATCTACAGGAAATTTGCATTAATATCTTTTAGCGGTTGGACTTATAACCATCCTAAGTGATATAGTGCAGATCAAATTACTTTTGGGTTGATTAGAGCCAATGGCATGGCGCTGGACTTTGCCATCCAACCACAACCTCACCCCCTTTCGAAAATTCTTAGTATTGGACAACAAGTTACCCCAACTTGAAGCATTCAGGAGCAGCTGATCGGCTGACCTGAGGGAACGGGAGGGGGTGTATGGATGTAGCAGCTTGCACAGGTAGAGCGGGGCAAAGCTATTAAGAGCTTTGAAAGCAAATACAAATAATTTTAAAATGAATCTTAAAATGTACAGGCAGCCAGTGCAAACAGACCAAAACCGGGGGAAATGTGTTCAAACTTTCATGTGCCTGTAAGAGGCAGGCAGGATAATTTTAGACTATCTGAAGCTGAGAAATACATGCATCACGTATTCCTTTATAAAGTCTGTTACAATAATCTAGCCAAGTTGTACCAAAGGTGTGGATTACTATTTTGAAATGCCTCTGGGAAAGAATTGGCTTTCCTTAAAAATAAAAAAACTTAGATTTTATAACTGATCTGATGGGATTTTCTAACTTTAGTCCAGCATCCACTTTGACCCCTAGGTTAGTAATAGTTGGCCCAATATACTGGGCCAAAGAACCAACTTCTATGTAGGTAGTATCCGTAGAGCTACCAAAAACAATCATCATAATCTTTTATTCTCAATAAACTTACAAAATTATTGGACAACCAGACTTTTATGTTATTCAGACAAGAAAACAGCGTGATCAAGAACTTGATTCCCTTTTCTTAAAGGAGACATCACCAGTTACTAAAGTGAATAACTGCTCCTTGTCATAGTCTTTCACGCCTTTAAAATAAATTCTAGTCAAAGAAAACATTTTAAAGGTGCTTTTCTGACCCATTCAGTAAAACCCGTATTGTCTCGTGAGAGTGCACACGATATTTCGGCATTCCCGGATGTTCATTATAATAATGCAAATGAGGATTGCGTTGATTGGTCGTATGAAGGAGGGGGATGACGCTCCACTGCAACACTCTTAAAAAAAACAACATGGCTAATGTTATAAATGAACCCGACCTCGCTAAGACCTACGGAATCCAACCGTTTATAAATGAGCCCGACTCCGAACCAGAGCTGGAAAGTGAAGATGTCGAACAGATGGAAGGACATCTACAGTAAGATGTATCGGAATGGTAAAGGCAATCATTTGATCAATAACGTGATAAAACGCTTGTTGTTAGTCTCTACAAAAAAGGTTTAGCTTCTTATAAAGTCCATTATTACAATAAAAGCAATGTAGTCTTCTTCAGTAATGGCAGTGGGGTTCGGCTCCAGCAGCATTGGTCTGCTATGTTCATAAATGGTAACATCCTGCCGTTTTGACGTAATACCGGCACAGAAATCAAAACCATGTTTTCGATGGTGCATGCACGTGAAGTGCACGTGGGGTGGTTAGAGAAGCCAATGGTAAACAAATGCTGCACATTTGAATATTGGCTTACTGCCCAGTGTAAAATCATTAGGAAACCATATTATACATGTCTTCACATCGAAAAAATGAAAATTTCAGGTGATGACCCCTTAAAGCAGGAAATATATTTGAGTATTGTCCGCATAACAATGAAAAGATATCCCATACACCTAAAATAGAACCAAGAGGGAGCAGGTACCGTGTGAACAGGCAGGGGCCCAAAACCGAGCCCAACAGAATGTCACATTGGAGAGGGGCAGAGGAAGATCCATGTTCACCAAGGCAGACATAGAGTGTACGCTCAGCTAAATAGGACCAGAACTAGTCTAAAGCTGTACTGCTGATTTCCCCCCACTGCTCGAGATGAGAAAGTACAATCCCATGATCCACTGTGTCAAAAGCAGATGACAAGTCTAAAAGCATAAGGAGAACACAATCACCAGAGTCAGTTGCTAAACAGATGTAACTGAAAACCTTTAGAATGGCTGATTCTGTGCTGTGTAAAGATTTCAAACCAGACTGTAAAACCTCTCAAATGTTTTGTTTTTTTCAAATATCACATTTATTGGTTATAGACTACCTTCAAACAAAAGACTATACATTACTTTCAATGTAACCTTGAGGTATCATGTGAATAAATTCTGGTGTGATAAAAAAAGAGTTGTTTGTGTTTATTTTTCATATGTGTGCGTGTTACTGATTGGAAAAGCCAGGGGTTGGATTCAGTCCTTCATTCATTGCACTATAATACAACAGCTTACTCAGGCTGATACTTACAGACCAATAACCTATGTAGACTGAAAGTGTTTGGCTATTGATTCCTGAGAATTGGGTGGTACCCTGACTTAGTGATTTAATCACATATCACTAATTTATTAATACATGCTCTCGGGTACTTATTAATTGTTTATAATAGCCAAACAATGTAATTCTTTCCTAACAAATATATCACTGTGTGTCGTGAATCTAACAGTTTCAGTCTTTGAACTGAATTAACTTCTAGAAAACATTTCCATTTACAAAGATGCACCTTAAAGGGGCTACACGCGCTCGTACGCCGGTCGCTCTCAATCTTCGATCTTATTCAGGCACTTGTCAGGGGTTTTATCTTTTTTAGCCTTATGTGGAGTTACCGTTGGTGTCAAAGTTGACCTGGGTCTCTTCTGTGTTTTCGCACAATCCATTGAACTGCTTGCAAGTGCTGACTAGTGGTGGTGGCAGAGTGATCTGAACATGAACATGAACGCCTGTATTCATGTTCGCAAACAATGAATTCACATTAGTTGTTTACAGACCTTTTACTAAAGTTTGGTCTTGGTGGCTATTACTAACAGATATTTGAATTTAAGAAAGTAAAGTTGCATAGTAGAATTACATTTAGAATTACATTAAAAGTTAAGAGAGATCATTTCAGACATAGGGGATTTCACCATCTTTGCAATGCTCTTGAAAAAGAGCTGTCCATTCAGCCCTTCAGTCTTTCGGACTGAGTGATCGAAAACATATAGCTTGTTTACTTGTGTGGGTTTCATATGTTTCTGCAAGTGACAAATAAATAAAACGTAACTAACCTCATCATCATCAAAGCAGACCCATACAGTCTACGAGTAGAAAGCAAGATTTTGTTGGTTTCAATAGTTATCCTGTCTTTTGAGTTAGTCAGATATTTAGCACTGTACGTGCCTATTTTAAAAAGGTTTTTAAATATCTACTAATCTCACTGGTACTGAGTCATACTGAGTGTCAACAGAATATGTCATGTGTGGAGTAGATTAAATATGGAAGAAAATACGCTAAATTTCTCTTTACCCTGCAGTTATTTTGAAAACATATTTTAAGCCACACCAAAATTTCAAATATGATATGATATGCTTTGACAAATCTGGAGAAAAGAACACATAAAAGTACAGGTAGATATGGTCAATTATGAGTTATAGTTGAAAAGGATGATAGATTTTTGTTGTTTTGGTGTGTTGCTCTGTCACCATCTAGTGAACATTAAGGAGAGCATAGTTTGGGAATTCATCAAAGCTATTGAAACGATCATTAACAGGTATTTAATTTATTTTAAAATTCATTGTTTTATTCTTGGATTTTGGTGATATTAAAATACATCAAAAGTAGATTTTCCAACCCCAAAATATGATTATTTGTTGTGATGACAACTAAGGTCCATCAGCTTTCTGAAAGGCTTTTGAATATAGCTATTTACCTGACAGTAAAATACAACTTTTTTATTCAACTTAAAAAAAAACTGTGATTGTATAGGGGGAAAAAGAATTGATTTCACACAAAAGGCTTTATGAGGTATTGGGAAACAGCTATTTAATTAAGTACATTGACAGAAATGAAGAGTATAAAGATAATTTGTTTCGTGTTCCTGCCCTTTTTCCACCATACAACAACACCCTGTGAACTTCACACTGATATTCTGAGAAAAAAAAAAAACTGAAAGGCAACTTTAATTATGACATAAAACAAAAGCTGAGTAGTTTCATTGGTAAGATCAAGCAAGTGATTTGCAACCACATGGTGTAAAAAAACAGAACCAGCTCCTTAGATTAGTTCTCAACTTGTTTTTAAAATGCAAAAGATTTTAGGCCTATAGATGAAGCCAAGTTACATTTTTAGGGGATGATAATTGCCCAATGTAACACAGATATATTAAATTGGGTTGTTTTTTTTCGTGCCTATTTGCTTGTCATTAACAGTTTGACTTGCAATGTTGATGCATTACTACCGTATAAATGATTAATTTCAACTTTGCATTTGCTAACCTTGGTCGTATTCAACTACACACTGGATGAAATTGTGGGACTAACATGCTTCCAACAATGTTCCAATGTTGCCATCTAGTGGATAATCTACTAAGGATTGTTGTGTGAGTAAACTTAATTACCTGGTGTGATTTTTATTATTATTTTTATTTATTGAGACTAATATTCAAATTATAAGAGCAGGTGAGTGACTGGCTCCCTGGTTCCCTTCTAGTTGTGTTGTATAGACAGTTTCAAAGTCTACAACCTGTGTCACAATCTTTATTTGTTTTTAATTTTACTTTTCAGATTGTTGGTTAAGGTTTAGGTAATAACAGCATTAATTATCAGGACACTTTGTGACAAATTAGGAAATTTCAGTATGTTATCTTGTTAGCCAAGAAATACACCAGCAGCATAATAGAACTTCCGTCCATTTGCTTTGAGCATTTTCTTACAACACAAAAGCGTTTTGATTTGGAGATAAACGATGCCAAATCTGAGTCAGGTGAAACCCAGCTTGGTACAGTTTAATGAGCGTGGTATACCCTATAGACAACATTGGTGACGTGTTGCAAAGCTTTTCTGAGAGACTTGAAGCCAACTCTTCCTGTGTGATGTGGCAGCAGAATCCTTTCATTGGGTTTCTAATCTTCTTTTCCCCTGCTCGGCCAAGCATAGTGCAGGACGTCTGGCAAACACATTCCCGCCCAGTGACCTAATTAACTTAAAGCAGCATGACCTGGTCTTCAGGTCCCTGCTTTTCAAATTTTGTATCAATGTAGCCTTTTGCTTTAGAAGGAAATTTACAGCCACACATGTCTTTCTTAGTTTTTGTAATATTTATCTTCTAAAACAAATTGAGTGTTGATTTATGAAAAGATTTTAAAATTAGCTTTTGACTATATATGATTCAAAGTGATACTTTAAATGCTAAATACTGTGCATTGTCACCAGGTTTCATAAAAAAAACATGCTCACACAAATAAACCGAGGCTACTTAGTGATATAAAAGATTTAATATAAGAATGCAATAAGGTGACCGGTAGGATACCTACTTTCACTTTCTTCTGACGTCAAAAGATTCACTACACTAACATTCCTTTCAATTAATGTTCCAGAAGAGTTACTAAATCACTAAACCTGGTTACATGAGACTTTCTATGTTAGAACAACCCCCAAATACTGACAGAGTTCCTGCTTAAGCCAAATGGTAATTTATCCTATTTACTATTAGAGTTTTTACATCCATTCATTTACTCTACCTGCTTAATCCCCGTGGTTATGGTGCCAATCTCCAGCAGCCATTGAGCAGGAGGCAGGGTACACTTGGAACATGTCACTAGTCCATTACAGGGCCATTTCAAAAATATGTTTTTGAATCGTAGGAATAAGCCAGAGTATTTGGAAAGAACCATTGCCTGCTGGGAGAGAATATATGTGCATTGATGGATCATCCACAAGCTTCTATGATACTTGATGGCAGTCCAGGAAATATTGCAATCATTCAAATTAGATGTGCTGGGGCATATACAGTAAAATGAACAGGACAGTGTAACCTGAAGACCATAGTTGATTACCCTATAGTGTCACTTTTTCATTTATCTGAATGTCATCGGGGGACTGGTTTGGTTTCCGACAGAATATAATCTGCTAATTATAAAAAGATTCAATATATAAAGTTTCGGTTTTATTTATATATATATATATATATAAATATATATATATATATATATATATATATATATATACATACGCGTGTGTGTGTGTGTGTGTGTGTGTGTGTGTGTGTGTGTGTGTGTAATAACCTGATTATTTTGTATCACGATATTCTGTTTATAATTTATTAATAATTAATTTCATGTGAATATTCCTAAATTTGGTAAAAAGTTAAAATAGGCAAATGTTTAAAACAGTTCATAAATGCAGATCATTGAATGTATTATTTCCAAGTTAAAATCCAAGTATATTTTATTTAGTTATTGCTTGACTGCACTGGTGTCAACCACGCAGTGTCGTGCCCAGACTTTTTTTTTCTAGGGTGGCACAGGAGGGGCACCTAGTTCTGCTGGGGTGGCACCCGTAAATCAAGGATCTGCAGTAAAAAAAAAAGAAATGTATGTCCCGCACCTTCTTTCTGCTAAATGTTTATATAACAGACATTTTTCCCTCTTGTTAAACAATTGCTGAAACTGCAATGCATATTTTGAGTAATTGTAAGTGAGGGTGTGAGCTATTAACTAACAGTCTTTAACAACAACAAAATAGCATCCTGTCAGTCCCAACTATGGTAATTTACCCAATATGCGTGCATTACTAGAACACAGGGAAACACATTGTAACTATACTACATGCTATTTTAAACTTAACTCTTTAGGCGCTGGGGTTTTTTCAGTAAAATCTTACATTTTGATTTCACTATTTCAAAAGCTTGTAGCTTAAATATGGTTATAGATAAAGGCATATTGTAAATTAGAAAAATCTTCAGTATGACCCAAAGTTTGTGATAGGAACAAGGCAAGGCAAGGCAATTTCATTTGTATAGCACACTTTCAACAACAAGGTGATTCAAGGTGATTTACATGATTAGAGGTCAAATAAAAACCGCATTAAAAAACAAAGCATAAAAAGTAAAAGCAGCAATAAAGGAAGGAGCACACACAGCATTAAACAGCAAGAATCATTAACAAAACATGATACAACAAAGCATTACTCAAATGCAGCTCTAAACAGATACGTTTTTAGTTCTGATTTAAAAGAACTCGGTGTTTCAGCGGCTTTGCAGTTTTCTGGAAGTTTGTTCCAGATTAGAGAAGCATAGAAACTGAAAGCTGCTTCTCCATGTTTGGTTCTAATTCTAGGGATGTTGAATACACTGAAATTAGAGGACCTGAGTGGTCTGGTGGGTTGGTATAGTAACAGATCTTTAATATACTTTGGTGCTAAGCCATTCACTGATTTATAAACTAGTAAAAGTATTTTGATGTCCATTCTCTGAGCAACAGGGAGCCAGTGTAAGAACTTTAGAACTGGAGTGATGTGCTCTACTTTCCTGGTTCTAGTGAGGAACATGAGCGGCAGCGTTCTGGATCAGCTGCAGCTGTCTGATTGACTTTTTAGGCAGACCTGCGAAGACGCTGTTGCATTGGTCAATCCGACTAAAGATAAACGCATGGATGAGTTTTTCGAGGTCCTGTTGCGTCATCATACCTTTAATCCTTGAACAGATTCACTCATTTAATTTTCAGTCTCAGATATGGCTTTTTCTTTGCCACTCTGCCCTGAAGCCCAGAATCCCGCAGCCGCCTCTTCACTGTAGATGTTGACACTGGTGTTTTGCGGGTACTATTTAATGAAGATGCCAGTTGGGGACCTGTGAGGCGTCTGTTTCTCAAACTAGAGACTCTAATGTACTTATCTTCTTGCTCAGTTGTGCAACGCGGCCTCCCACTTCTTTTTCTACTCTGGTTAGAGCCTGTTTGTTCTGTCCTCTGAAGGGAGTAGTACACACCGTTGTAGGAAATCTTCAATTTCTTAGCAATTTCTCGCATGGAATAGCCTTCATTTCTAAGAACAAGAATAGACTGTCGAGTTTCAGATGAAAGTTCTCTTTTTCTGGCCATTTTGAGCGTTTAATTGACCCCACAAATGTGATGCTCCAGAAACTCAATCTGCTCAAAGGAAGGTCAGTTTTGTAGCTTCTGTACCGAGCTAAACTGTTTTCAGATGTGTGAACATGATTGCACAAGGGTTTTCTAATCATCAATTAGCCTTCTGAGCCAATGAGCAAACACATTGTACCATTAGAACACTGGAGTGATAGTTGCTGGAAATGGGCCTCTATACACCTATGTAGATATTGCACCAAGAATAGTCATTTACCACATTAGCAATGTATAGAGTGTATTTCTTTAAAGTTAAGACTAGTTTAAAGTTATCTTCATTGAAAAGTACAGTGCTTTTCCTTCAAAAATAAGGACATTTCAATGTGACCCCAAACTTTTGAACGGTAGTGTATATATATATATTCAATTTTTATAGTTGATGTCTTGCAAATTGGCACTTTCTGAATAAATTAACTGAATAGGTTTTTTTAAACAACCAGTGCAACAATAACTTGACATTTTTATGTTTTAAACACCATTGCAGGTCATAACAGCATGAACTCTTCTCCACAGCATCTGCCTCAGTGACCCATAGAGGGTCACATTTTGTGATAGCTGCTATCAAAATGCACTGAGCAGCTCCTCTAGTGATAGACTCCTTCACCCTAAATGTGTGAAGGAGAGATATCGCAGGTCCTTCCTTCCTGCTGCAGTCAGACTGTTTAACACCAGCACTGCTCCTTGTAGACAACACACACACGCCAAGGACTAAGTTTAATATTGTTCATATATTGTTTATTTATTGTATGTATTTTTTACATTATTATTGTTATTATAATTATTTATTCTTTTTTAACTATCCACTGTGCTGCTGCAACATGGAGAATTTCCCCATTGTGGGACAATAAAGGTCTATTTTATCTTATACACACATATATACACACACACACACACATATATATATATATATATATATATATATATATATATATATATATATATATATATACACAAATATATATATATACAAATATATATATATAAACAATTTTGGCACACAAATAATTTTTAAAATCAACTGCAGATTAGAAAAAATTGTATACTGTAATATTTACTTTATATATAATATATATTAAATGTGCACATCTGACCACCAGTCATTCAGTTCCCGAAATTATCAATGACACTAGTTGAAATTAACTTGTAATTCTGTAGAATACTTTAGATTAATAATTTTTTTAAACTCATAAAGAAATTCGGAAAGATTTCTAGCTCCATTTTTACCAGCTTGAGTTTAGCTTTGTCACGGTTGCTAGGCAACAGGACATTGGCTGAGGTAGGGGCGGGAATTAATCTGAAGGCTAGGCCCAGCCAGTGCCATAGAGATGACGCTCTATAGGGTTCAGTTACACAGTCAAAAATTAACAGCAAAAACCTGAGTTATTTAGCCTGCAATAATAGAAAAACGTAGGGATTCATTTTTTTAATGTCATATTTTTACCATGCTATTCATTCTATAAAAATGTCACAGTTTATAACTAAATATTTATTTAAATTAACAACTTAAAATATTGCTGTTAATTTTTGACTGGGTAACTTTACAAATAGCACCACATAACCTTCTGTGTTTCAGGCAACATTACTGTCAGTGTTCAAATTATAGCTGGTTTTTATAATCCTAAATGTCAGATCCAGTATGATCCGTTTTATGAAAACAGTTTTCAGAATATGACTGAATGTTTCACCTCAAGTCTTCTTCCTGTATGGCAATAGTGCTATAACAGACCATACAAAAGACCATATATAGATGCAGTCAATGGTTACCATTCCACATAGGGTTAAAGACAAATTTAGAAACTGATACAGCGCTTATCGAATAACCAGTAGATGTTTATTTGATGCTGGTGGTGTAAACCAAGTGAAAAATAATTTCACTCATATGGATTTAGTTTTACGCAGCATAAAGATTGGCAATTTATTTTAAATGTGAGAGACTGATAAGAATTCCCTATTAGCCTGACCTTGAGCACTTTAGCCTCTTAGCTACTTTATCAAGAGTGGCTACACTGATACAGATTAAGAGCATAAAAAGATTTAGACGTAAGCCATTCTGATGATACCACAAGCTCACAAATGATATGCTGTTTGAATATTAAAACAAATTATGATAATAGTAATAATGGCCTTCTCTAGAAAATAACATAAAAAAATCTAAATGCCATTTATTTTAAATGGTTTTTATTTTGAAGATTCAATTTGAAAATAGGAGGTCTTTTTTTTATCATTGTGACAAACCTTAATGGAGAAAATGTCAATAAAAAAAAAGTAAAAACAAAACCACACTGAGGGCTTTATCTCTCTGATTTTGAACCCCTACAACTTTTTGGATTGATAGTCTAAATATTTAAATACAGAATACATTTAAATTTGTTACATGGACCATTATAAATATGTTTTTTTTTTTTGTTTTTTTTACTCTCACTCTGGTATCCTGGCTGTGCATGTGAGTGCAGCTGTTCCCACTTCAGCTTATCAACAGGTGAGGCAGGGTATTTGAGCTGTGGGAGACCTACGGTGGTTGTCAAATGTAGCTCAGACACTGGCCTGGGGCCTATTGCACAAAAGTATTAAGACATCCAGGATAAATGGCAGAATGGCATTTTGACTAGCCAGAATTTCAGTTTCACATTCATTTTCATGCATGGTTGTCACAGCGAGAATGCTATTTTGACTAGAAAGAATCACTATATTGATATCCCAAATGTAATTACAGATGGTCTTGCTAGTAATAAATATTACTGATATCTCAAAGTGTTTTTTAACTAGTTGAAATGTGAATATGGGATATCTTAAATAACATTCTAGTCAAAATTATCTTTGGATATCTAAAATTAAATTACAGATAGCTAGAATTGTATTCTAATTTTTCCTATCTGCTAAAATATCTAGCCACAGTGAGGTAACTATAAAAAAGCATTTTCTCAGGGACAGTTCATTTGAAACCTTTAAAAGTATTTACCCTTCCACCACATCCCCCTCATCTCCTTACTCTAAGTAAACAACCTGATAGATAATTTCCTCGTGAAAATCTCAGACATCATTGATTCCATTGCTCCGACTAAAGTGAAAGTAGTCTCAGGGAGAAAAAAAGTCTCTGTGGACAAGCGATCCACTGGTAAGAGGTAAAAAAAAGGGAGTTTCGACAAGTCAAGAGAAAATGGCAGAAAACTCGACTCCAGGTTCACTGTGAGATCTACAAAGAAAGACTGAACAGATATCAGTTATCTTTAAAAGAAGCTAGGGATTTTTTCTTTTCTAAAAATCATTAGCAAAATCATTAATAATGCATGGACTCTGTTTGCAACAGTGGAAAGACTAACTAATCCTCCAGTGACAGTATCTCCTGAACTAAATTCTAGCAGGGCCTGTAATGATTTGCCAGCTTTTTCACTGAAAAGATTCTAGCAATTAGACAGTCAGTCTGTACCGCTGCACTGAGCCGACTACCAATGTTACACCCAACTAACACCAAAGTAGAAAACATGTCAGAATTCCATGAATTAAACCAAAAAAAACTAGAGGAAATCATTAACCAATTAAGCTCCTCCTCTTCCTGTCTTTATATCCTACCCACAGCTTTCCTTAAGAAAGTTTTCCCTGTAATTTGGGTCTGATCGATCAAATAGTTAACTCATCCCTCCTGTCAGATGTCTTCCCCCAGGCATTAAAAATAGAAGTTGTTAAACCACTGCTAAAGAACAACCTGGACAACATGTTAATGCAGAACAACAGGCCAATCTTCCATTCATCAGAAAGATTATTGAAAAAGCTTCCTAGCAAGGATAAACCACTTTGATGTATTTCAGTCTGGTTTCCGTGCTCACCACTCACTGAGACTGCCCTCGTCAAAGTTATCAATGACATCCGCATAAATACAGACTGTGGAAGAACCACAATGCTGGTTCTGTTGGACCTCAGTGCTGCATTTGACACTGTTGATCATGATGTACTATTAGAACGACTGGAGAGCTGGGTCGGACTCTCTGGTACAGTACTTGGCTGGTTCGAGTCTTACCTAAAGAACAGGGACTTTTTTGTTTCAACAGGAAACTTTTCATCAGAACGAACAGAAATCACATGTGGGGTGCCGCAGGGCTCCCTTCCCCTCTTATTTAATATCTACATGCTCCCACTTGCCCAGATTATAACAACCAATAAGATTAGCTACCATAACTATGCAGATGATACTCAGTTTTACATTACAATGTCACCAGGTGACTTTGAACCCATCAAAACCCTAAGTAAATACATTGAGCAAATCAATGGATGGACATGCCCTAACTTTCTCCAGCTGAACAGAAACAAAACAGAAGTAATTACTTTTGGACCTAAAGAGGAACGATCAACAGTCAGCACACTGCTTCAGTTAATACGGCTAGAAACTACTGATCAGGACCAAAATTTAGGTGTAGTAATGGACTCAGACCTGAACCTCCAGGGTCACATAAATCAAAAACAAGTTCAGCCTTCTATCACCTGAAGAACATTTCTAGGATTAAAGGACTGATGTTGCAACAGGACCTAGAAAAACTCACCCATGCGTTTATCTTTAGTTGGATTGATTGCTGCAACAGCATCTTCACAGGTCTGTCTATAAAGTAAATCAGACAGCTGCAGCTGATCCAGAATGCTGCTGCTCATGCCCTCAGTAAAACCAGGAAAGTTGAGCACATCACGCCAGTTCTAAAGTCCTTACACTGGCTCTCTGTAGCTCAGAGAATAGACTTCAAAAAACTTGTACTAGTTTATAAATCATTGAATGGCTTAGCACCAAAATATGTTGAAGATCTACTGATACTATACCAACTCCCAGATCACTCAGGTCCTCTAATTCCAGTCTCCTCAACATCCCTAGAATTAAAACCAACATTGTGGAAAGGAGAAATTGGATTCTTACTAGGAGAAATTCTCATTTCAGATAGCTAAAATTCAACTGTTACTAGTACAAACTCTCCGGTGTGTTGTTTTGGGATTTTTCAGCCAGCTTTAGTACTTCCGGTGCATGGTAACATTAGCGTTAGCTTTGGCGTTGTTTACCCGATCGCTGTAGAACCTACCGAGGATAACTGTGAACAATGTACACCGGATTACCCAGACCACATCTAAGACGCCAGAATCACAAAAAGACAAAGGTTTTATTTTGTGTGCAGCTACATACACAACTATGAAGGTAAGTCAAGCTTCTGCTTTGAGCTGCTGAATGTGGATAAATGCTAACTCTTTAATAAGCAAAGTTAGCAAGCTGTGTGGAAGCACGTTAACAGTGATAGGTTCACATAATGAGTCGTTTGTGTTTCTGAAATTAAATAGCCTATCTTCTATGTTAATCTCTGTGTTAAACAGGAGAGGTCAAGGTTAGGTCAGAGTGTTTCAGGTCCATGAGGAAAAGCCAGGAGTCATCCTGCAGATTCAGTTCAGGTTCAAAAAGAAGAAGGTTTATGTTTTTGAAAATTATGTTTTTGTGGTTCATATCATTGCTGTGAATTTGATACAGATAAACGCCATCTTTACACTATTTGTATTACTATGAATCAGCTTTCAGCTTTAAAAGACTTTGTGCATCATCTAAATCAGCACCTAAAAAACTGTGAAACTGTTATTTGTGTGTTTCAGGGGTGTTCATACAAGACTATTTAAGGTTCTCTTTGAACTCACAGAAAAAGGAAACATAAGGGTTGTGGTAAAAGACTTAAAAACAAGAAGTAATCCAGCAGCAGGGGTCAAACGTAGTTCTTCCTGTTGAAAGTAATTATTCCAGCCTTATACACAAGGATAATGAGCCCTCATGTAATTTAACTGTAAATGATTTGACTGTGTATAATGTTGATAGTCAGGATCTAAATGATTTGCAACAAAGCATTGAGCTCAAAGTTGTACTGAAGCTAGAACACGTTTATCTTGTTTCCAGTGTGGCTGTTGATGAACCTATGCAAGAGTTTGACTATTTAGTAACCACTGCTTCTTTCCCACTTGTCCATCAAACTATTGTACATTATTTAGATGATTCTAGTCAAGTGGATGAATAACTTCTGAAAGAGTTGGCCTTTTATATATGTAAATCAAATCCTGTCACAACTTCTTTTGGTGGTCAAGGCCCACTTTCCACTGCATGGAAGCTAAATAAAAATTACAAAAAACATTTCAATATTATAGAATAAGAGGAATTTGTTCTTGACCTACCAAACAGGAGATCATTTCAATACATTTCCATACTAAAGTTTTAGCAGCAAATCCTTAGCTCCCTGATAATATTGGATAAATCAATCAATTTGAAGTCACTCTATTCAACTCAAATTAATTAAAGTCTTAATCAGTCCTTCTATGATGGTAGTATGAATGATGGAAGTTTGAATGCTGTGCAGCTAGAAGGATTTTTGCTGATACTTTTTATTTTGGGACATTTGTTATGATGCATAACCATGGCAACAAGGTGGTTTACAACTGGCAGCAGCTGATTAACATCACAAAAGCTCAAATAATACCTCAACTACAGCCACAAAACCCTGATGAGTTGAAAAGAAGATGCAATAGATCCAGAGCATCCTCTACATCAGACTGTCATACAACTACATAGCGTCTTCAGTCAGAGGCTTCTTCAGATCTGCAGAGCACTACAAGAGAGCATCCCTACCCACAGCCATCAGCATCTACAACAAATCTTTGAAGGAACTTGCATAATGAGTTACAACAACATTTAATTTCCCTTTGGGATTAATAAAGTAATTTTGAATTGAATTGAATTGTAATTACCAAGAAAATGTGCAGTTGTCAAACGAATGTGCCATTTCACTTATCACCAATTATCTTCACTCTGCTACTTCCTTTTCTACGACTCTTCAGTTGTATTACAGTACATTCTGTTATTTCGACTGTTAACTTTGTTGTCTCTAAGTGTTTTTCTATCCATAGAAGATATACCTGGTCTGGTATCCTGCTTGGCTGCAATGCCCTGTTGGACGGGGGGCATCGACTGGGATGATCCTCCCAGTAACTGAACATCCACTGTGTCCTGTTATCAACTTTTTACTTTCTGTAACACAGAAAGTTCTCTTATATCAGATCTTCTGTTCCTTCTGTGTTTCTGCTCTGTCTTCTCAAACCCCCAGACGGTCGTGGCAGATTGCCGCTCTTACTGAGCCTGGTTCTGTTGGAGGTTTCTTCCTGTTAAAGGGGAGTTTTTCCTCTCCACCGTCGCTACATGCTTGCTCAGTATGAGGGATTGCTGAAGGATTGCTGTGGTTGGAAAGTCTGCATCAACGGGGCCCAACCTCACGCCAATGACTGACGCAATCTGCTGGGATTCCTTAAAAAGGAAACTTTTTAACTGATTGGAATGTTTGTATAAATGTATTGAAATGACTTCTTGTTAAGTGCCTTGAGATGACATCTGTTTTGAATTGGCGCCATATAAATAAACTGAATTGAATTGAATTATACATAGATGATTTTGAAATCTGTAAACCTCTGGGCACTTCCAAGAAAAAGCACAAAGTTTGCGGTCTATATTGGGCATTAGGGAACATACCTGGTAGCTGTCACTCCTTACTTTCAAACATCTATCAGCATTTATTCGTAATGAAGATGTAAAGACCCACGTTTTTGAGGCCCCATTTACACGAAGGAAAAACGCAGATATTTCCCTGCGGTTTGGCCTCTCATTTACACGAAAACCCCGTTTTTATCACAGAAAACGATTGTTTCTAAAAACTCCGGCCTAAGCGGAGATTTGCGGTTTTTCCGTTTTAAGTGGTGAAATAACCGGAGTTTTCAGCTCCGCAACGTCACTTTCCGCGACAAAAATGCTCCGACATCACTTGTGCGACATGTATTTACACTCAGAAACAGAATTTATGCCCTCAGAGATGTGTTGGCATCATCGATTGTCCAAGCGCTTTTTGCTTGCTTGTTTTTACAAGCTTAATTACTGCTCTATGAAGAAGTTAGAACATAGAAAGTTACTCTGAGTGGATACGATTTGGGGGATTTACTGCCCCCTACAGGTATGGCATGTCTATGAATGTGCTTAACAACACACTTATGCGGTAAGGTATGGACGGAGATTTTTTTTTTAATGAGGTGGTGAAAATATTCGTTTAAAAAAAAAACCCCGCTACGTGTATACATAGCCTGAAAGAGTATTAAGACCCTTACTAGATGATCTTGCTGTATTGGATTGGCAAGGACGGTATATCCTAAAGTTAGGAAAAACTCTGAAAGGATTTGTTCATTGTGTAGTTGCAGACAATATTGCAGCACACAGTGTTGCAGGTTTCTTAGAAAACTTTTCCGGCAAATATATCTGCAGATTTTGTACAGCAGAAAGTACTGACATTCAAACCAAAAGTGTGAATCTGTGAGATTTTTGTCTTTGTAGCAGAGATATTCATGTTTCTCATCTAAAAGCCATTGAAGACAATACATTAAGAAGTCATTTTGGTGTAAAACAGAAGTGTTTTCAGAAAGTCGGTCATAGTTTAGTGTGACTCAGTTTCCCCTTAGATATAGCTCATGACCTCTTTGAAGGCATAATCCCTGTAGAAATTGCATTCTGTTTGAGCGTGCTAATTTCGAAGAAATATTTTACATTAGCCAATTTTTTTATTTTTTTATTTATTTATTTTTTACGTGTCCTGTTTGGCAGCGTGGAGCTCAGAATTGGTGTCTGAGTACCAAGTAGAAGCCCAACAGATTTACTTTCACAAGCGGAGCAGTACAGCTTTTGCTATAGTACTCCACTTGATTTATGTGAGAAAAATCTTTATTATGAATTGTTGGGGTTTTTATTTCCTGATGTTATGGACACGGAGACGGAAAATTAAGGAGAAGAAAGAAGGAAGATGAAGAAGAGAGGTAGGAAACAAAATGTCATGAGAGAGGGTGAGTTGAAAATACAAGAGAGGAAGGGAAACAAAGAAAACACAGGAAAACATTGAAGTCTGCCTCCATACCCAGAGGACGGCAGAGAGAGGGGGAAAAACAAAACACGAAAAAGGAACATCGACAAAACCAACCAAACATTGTGAACTAAGAATTACACAACCACATCACACAAAAATAGATATAAAAATACAACAACAATGTCACAGAAAAACTCATGGTACCGATTAATCAAGCTCTAGTAATGATAACCTCAGCCCAAGAATATATCCTTAAACACCAGAGACCCCACATCTATGTGTGTGTGTTAGCATGCTGGTGCATATAAGGTTTCTCCATAAGAGTGTTCGATAGTTGGTGTGAGAAGACATCAATCCGTCTCCCAGGAATCGATGCAGACATGAAGGAGATCGGAGCAAAGACATCCAAAGGACCGCCAGAGCCCCAGGCGGACCCGGGCGGCGAGACCAGGCATCCAACGAGGGCCAGGGCCGGTCCAACCCGCCAATGAACCGGCCACACACGGTGCGCACAGAACAGGTGATCAAACATGCAGAGACGCCGGATCCGCATCCCGCCGAGCCACCGAGCAGGCACCACCCAACAATCCCAAACCTGGCACCTCTAAAAGAGGTGCCCCAACCAACCAAAGGAAGATATCGGCCCAGCGCATCGGCCGACCGACACACCGGCCCCCCCAGGCCCGGCCAGGCACGCACCAGGTCCAAACCGGATTGACCACCGGCGCACCGGCAGGCAGGGGCCCCCGTCACCGGCGGGGAGTGACGGAGGGGAAATAGGCCCCCCATTAAGTGTAAGGCCTGAGGTGCGCCAGGCGAGGGGGCAGACCAAGATCCAACCTGACAGATAGACAAAGACATACAGACACAGTCATACGTTCCCTCCCTCTTAAACACATGCATTCTCACTGACTCACCAAGACACCCAAAAAAATGACGCTGTACCCTCACTCACACACCCCATGCACACTTTATGCTCCCAGGTCCAGGTACTGATGCCCCCGTAGAGCCACCAGCCCCCGGACCCGGGAGGTGGACCCCCTACCTTCTAGGATGGAGACAAGCAGACCGCCAAGGGCCCCACAGTGGCAAAGCAGCCCCACAGCCCAGGACCCCGACCAGACCGCCTGTCCTCCTCCGGACCCCAACCCCTGATGGCCCGTAGCGAACAGGGGTTGGGAAAAGACCCCTAGCCTCCATCCTCCCGCTCGAGTATGGTGTTGATGCGTGTTGTTATAATGTGCATTTAAAACAGAGGGGTGGGATGTGGGGGAGGCAGCCACACATCCCCCAACCCCCACCCCGAGCCCTCAGTGTCTATATGTGGTTTAACAGTGGGCACCGGCACCAGAGGTGAAGCTGATTGTACCGCTCCCCCTCTGGATGCCGAAAAGTTTGCCCACCCCAAAGTCCCTACATATGTGTCGTGTGAAAATGTTATAAGTGGGAGTGTCTAAGTTGTATATTAAAAATGGGACCCAGGACACCACGGGACAGCGAGGAGGGAAGCCCCTCCTCGCACCCCAGTGATGTGCCCATGCCCCAAGACCCTTTATGAGTGGTAAAGTGATGGAGCGGGTGGACAGAGGTGTCCAGGGATGGGGAGGGAAGGACTGGGAGACAAAATGTCTCCTCAGGGAGCCAGCTCCCCCACTGACCCCAATAGGCACCGCTGTTCACCGGGATCCACCAGGGGAGGGAGGCCATGGCACGTCCGACCCGGGGCCCACGGCCACAGCACCACAAAGCCCCACGGAGCCCAAGGCAGACCCCCAGCCCCATCCCAGAAGGGGAACTAAACCCACCCTGGCATTCGCTCTACTCTCAAAACACAAAAGACACTAGACACCCAGGTTGAGTTCGACCACCCCCCCCCCCCCCCCCTCCCGCACACCCCTCCCCCCCGTCCAAGTGCCCTCGTAGGGGGAGAGCACCTGTTGCCACACAGCAGCAGCCTCCCCGCCAGCAAAGGAGGCCCCCAGCGCCACCCGCACACCGGAGGCCCCCGTAGCCCGAACCACGTCGACGTACCTGCCCAGACCAGGAGCAAACCGATGAGCCGGGCAGCCGACCCACCAGGCCGACATCCACCAGCCTCATTCTTTGTGGAGCGACCACTGTTGCTCAACGGCCCGGCAGGAGACCAAACCCAGCGCCCCACCCACCTGCCCTGCACGCCCACCACCCGGCCAGTCAACGCCATACAGGGACTGGCGTTGACAATCGGCCCAGAGAAAAAGAGAGAGGCGGCTGCACATGCCGGCCACCAGCCGGCCACGACCCCCACAGCCAACAGAGACCCCACGCCGGCCGACCCCCAGCCAGGACCACAGCTAGGGGGCGCGGCGCCCCCGAGCCCCGAATCCCCAGGCCCACCCCAGACCCTACCCATGGCCACCAGGCCAGTAACCCATGTCCGCCAGTGCAACCCCCCCAAGGCACCGCATGCAGCCATCAAGAGTCACCACCCAAAGCCCAACCCCAGGCCGGCCACGATGTCCAGCGCCCCATCCGCCCAGTGATCCCACCCCCCGGGGTCCCCCCCAGACGCCTCCAACCCCAAAACCCCCACATCAGCAACAGTGTCCCAAACGACAAAACCAAGTGCCCCCCACCCCCACTAGGTGATGGAGCCGATCAAAGGAGCCCAGAGAGATTGATCAGATATGGAGCCAGAGGCCGTCTCAAGACCAATATGGTCCAACAAGAGATTTCTATACTGATTAATATTAAGAGCTTTTTTATTTTTCCAGTTCAGGAGGATAGTTTTCTTAGCGATGCATAAGGCAATGTGAACCATTAGAACTGACTTTGTGTCCATGGTGACATCATTTAAATTTCCTAACAGGCAAATTGAGGGAGATGGTGGGATGTTACATTTCAGACACTTTGATAAATCCTCACAAATCTGGCACCAAAATTTCTTAACAGGTTGACAGAACCAAAGCGCATGAACATAAGTATCTGGTATATTGCTTGTGCATTGTAAGCAGGTATTAGACGATGTAAAACCCATCCTAAACATTCGTTGACCTGTATAGTGTACTCTATGAAGGATTTTGTATTGTATTAATTGCAAATTAGGATTTTTTGTTATTTTAAAGGTTCTTAAACATATCTGAGACCAGACGTTTTGGTCAAAGCTGGCTGATAAATCCACCTCCCATTTTGAAATAGGGATGGCTATTGATTCATCTAATGTAGATAAAGTTTTGTATATTTTAGACAGCAATTTGGGGGGGTTGAGATTAAGAAAATCTAAAACTCTTGCTGGAATTTGTAATTCAGCTATATTGAGCCTAAATTTACCTTTAATAATAGATTTAATTTGTTGATATTCTAAGAATTTGTTTTTATCAATTCCATATTGTGTAATTAATGTATTAAATGGGATAAAGTCTGTTCCTTCAAATATATGTTCCAGGTATTCAATTCCATTGCACCTCCAGACTGGGAAATTTATCATACATTTTATTTGCAAGATGTCGGGGTTATTCCAGATGGGTGTACGTCTGCATGGGATTATTGTGGACTCTGTCATTTTTAGAAACTCCCACCATGCTGTCAGAGAGGAGCTGATATTTATGCTTTTAAAGCATTCATATTGTTTTATATTTGAGCTAATAAATGGTAGGTCTGAAAGTTTTATCTTATTACATAGTGTCTGTTCTACGTCTATCCAGGACTCGTCTAGGTAGCTATGTTTTAACCATCTTGATATGTATTTGAGCCTGTTGGCTAAGAAATAATGATGGAAGTTTGGTAGATCTAGATCTCCTTTTTCTTTGGTCTTCTGCCGTGTTTTTAAGCTGATACGTGGGGGTTTATCTTTCCAAAGAAATTTAGAGATAGCGGAGTCCAGAGATCTAAACCAGTCTAGTGATGGTTTACTTGAGATCATTGAGAATAAGTAGTTGATTCTGGGCAAAACCATCATTTTTATTGAAGCAACCCTTCCCATAAGTGATATGGGTAGAGATTTCCATCTGGCAAGATCATCTTCCACTTTTTTTAAAAGTGGGATGTAGTTTAACGTTATTAAATCTGCCAGTCTTGGTGAGACATTGATACCTAAATAGGTAATATTCCCTGACTGCAGTTGTGTATTAGTTGGATTCTGGACAGAACAACTGATTGGAAGAACTGTAGATTTTAACCAATTTATAGAAAAATCTGAAACATTTGAGTAAGAGTTTATCAACCCTATTACCTGAGAGAAAGAGGTTTGTGAATACTGGAGAAAAAGTAATACATCATCTGCATAAAGACTGATTTTATGTTCTATATTATTGCATTTTATGCCTTTAATATTGTGAGTTTGCCTGATCGCTGCAGCTAGTGGTTCAATAAAAATAGCGAACAGGGAGGGAGAGAGAGGACATCCCTGCCTGGTACCTCTCTGAAGATAAAACCTAGATGATGTTTGGTTATTTGTTCTGATACACGCTGTTGGTGAACTGTATAATATTTTCAACCAGTTTATAAAAGAATTTCCAAAGCCAAATTTATGTAAGGTTACAAATAAGAATTTCCAGTTAACTCTATCAAATGCTTTTTCTGCATCTAAAGATAATATATTAGTTTTAATGTTTTTACAGTAAGAAAAATCTATTAAATCTATTAATCTACGTGAATTTTAGGATGAATGTCTCCCTTTAATAAAACTAGTTTGATCAGGATGTATTATAAGAGGGGTTACTTTCTCTATCCTTTTTGCGAGGGCTTTGTAGATTATTTTAAGATCAACATATGAGGGATATGGGACGATAGCTGGTAGGAAACAAAGGGTCTTTACCTGATTTTAGTAGAAGACTAATGTAGGCAGAATTCATATTTGGTGGGAGTCTGCCATTTTCCTTGGTTACCTGCAGCATTCTGTGGAATGTTGGTGCCAGAATATTCCAGAATTCTTTATAGAACTCTGCTGGAAATCCATCTGGGCCTGGAGCCTTATTATTGGGCATGCCTTGGAGGGCCTCCTGGAGTTCAGCCGCTGTTAGTGGTGAATCCAGGGCCATCACTTGACTTTCAGATAATTTAGGTAGTGTTATGTTATCAAAAAATTGTTCAATTTCATGATCCGATGGATTTATCTCTGGTGAGTATAAAGCCTTGTAAAATTCTTTAAATGTGTTGTTTATTCTTCCAGGATCATATACTGTATTCCCGGTCTGATCTTTAATAGCAGATATAGTTGTTTTTTCTTTATTAATCTTTAGCTGGTTAGCCAAAAATCTACCTGATTTATTACCTTGTTCAAAGTTTTCTATCCTAAGTCTTTGAATTAAGAACTGGGTCTGTTTATTAATAATTTGATTTAATTCTAGCTTTGCTTTACGGATTTTGCCTAGTCTCTCCTCCTCTAGAGAAGCTTCTAATGAATTAATAGTTTCTTCTAATTCCTGAATAAGTTTTTTTTTCCATTTTCTTTTTATTTGATGAGAATGAGATTATTTTACCTCTAATCACAGCTTTTCCTGCCTCCCAAAGAATGGATGGTGACGTACCAGGGAGGTCATTATATTCTAAATAAGAAGTCCACTCTTTTTCAAAATATTTTATAAATTCTTTATCCTTAAGTAAGGATATATTAAATCTCCAATTTTTGCTTTGAGGTGTTTCTGTTTTATTCACTAAAGTTAGAGAAACAGGAGCATGATCGCTAACAGCTATAGGGTGTATCTCAGTGTCTGAAATGTCAGTCAACAGTGAGCTGCTGACTAACAAATAATCCAGTCGAGAATACGAATGGTGGACATTTGAGAAGAAAGTATATTTTTTGTCATTGGGGTGAAGTGATCGCCATGCATCACAAAGTCCATAATCGCTCATGTACTGTTTGACTATATCTATAGATTTCCAGCTGCGCTGAGTCCCTGCTGTGCTGAGCCTGTCTATTTCTTAATTTAAACCAAAGTTGAGGTCGCCCCCAAGAAGAAGTGAGCAATCCATGTGTTCGAGGAGCACAGAGAAGAAGGAATGAAAGAATGAGGGGTCATCAACTTTTGGACCATATATACTGACAATACATAACTTTTGGTTATGTATAGATAGTATTACTATAATAAATCTACCCTCTGGATCTGTAACTGTATCTATTACTGTAAAATTTACATTTTTATTTATTAATATTGCTACTCCCCTTTGTCTGGAGTTATAGCATGCAGAAAACACATTAGGAAACTCAGGGGATTTAAGATCATCTGCAGCTGAGGTAGATTTATGGGTTTCTTGAAATAAGACGACATCTGCCTTCAATCTTTTAAACTGGTTAAGAATCTTAACTCTTTTCTCTCTGGTGCCAGCTCCATGAACATTCCACGTGACAAACCTTAGAGTAGTCATAGTTTTGAGATAAAAGTTGTAAAGTCCATATCACCATAGAAACAGATAAACACAGGTGTATTATTAGTTTGTGCCTGGGGTTGCCTGATTGAAAATCCAAAAGCCGAGATATAAGAAAGAGAAAAATAGAAGAAAGTTGTGAAGGTGTGAAGGGTGAGGGTGAGAGAGAGAGAGAAATAAATAGTTATGTTATGAAAAAATTCTGTTTGTGTGTGAGTGATAAAAGAAGGAAAAATGAGTGACAAAGACATTTGGTGATAGACATGTGAAGATGAGAAAAGAAAAAAGAGCCCGTATCCCAGTGCTTAGCCCTGGCCCCGCCCACATTGAGTGATGCAAACAACTTTACAGAGCTGTGCTAACATTAGATTATAGTTGACTGATAAAACAGCTCTTATCTAGCCAGTGTTACATGACTAATAAAGCCAAGGAGTAAGATGGGGGTCCCTGAACAGCTGCCCATTAACATACAGTTTATCTACCGCTACTGTAGCTCTGGTGCCTTCACTGATATATTTCTTCCTGATTGGGAACAAAACGTGCCTTCTATCCAGGATTTCCTTCGGATATTGATCGTTAACGCTGTAATTCGTTCCCCGCAGCTCTCTGCCCTGGCCTCTGACCTGCTCTTTTTGCTTATAATGCTCAAATTTAGCAACAATAGGTCGCGGCCGGCTGTTGTTGGGCTTCTTACCTCCGAGCCGGTGGACGCGGTGAAAAGTGATGTTTTTTACCGTGTCGCTTGGGAGCTTTAACTGATGTTGGAGAAAATCTCGGACAGTGGATTCAGCGTCGTCCTCAGCCTGTTCTGGGATCCCGGAAAAAACAAGATTGTCCCGCATTCCCCTGGCCTGTATATCCAAGATAGTTTCTTTCATCCTCTTCCTTTCTCCGGACAGCTGCGTCATCCCCTCGGTGAGTTTCTTTACACTCTCCCTAAGCGTTTGGTTTTCTGCAGCGAGCGATGCTACCTGTTGTTGGCTGAACTCCAGGGATTCCCTTAGAGCTTGAAACTCTTTGTGGAGAACCTCAACCAGGCCCAGACGGGCGTCTAGGCTGGTTAGCTTCTTGTCTATTGAGTCCAGGACATCGCTGTAGCTTTTCTCTGGAGAGATGGTGGAGGTGCTGGCCTCAGAACGAGTGCGTTTTTGTGATGGTGTGCTTGTCGGCACAGCAGAGGTGGATTTTTGTGGCTTGCCCATAACAATGTTGTCAAAGCACTTGTCCAAGTAGCTTTCCAGGCTGTGCAAGGTTTCCTCGTCCAGTTTGTTTATGGAGAAATACAAAATAATGGTTATTATTATTAAACGTTTGCTATATTTGGCTCAAATGTTATGGTTTGTTTTTACCCGAGTTTGTTTGTTTTACCAGTTTACCGCCATATTACTTACGCACAGCTCTCGCGAGATCTCAGCAGCAGCTCATCTCAGTCAATCCACCTCCCTCTCTCAGCCATTACATTACATTACATTAGCCAATTCGAATGCAGAAATTGTCTTTTCCATTTAAATGGTCTGATAAAACGAACCGTCCCCATCTTGTGCCTCTACACTATGCAAAAAGGTGAACAATTCGACATTATTTCTTTGTTATATGTATCTCCCAAGAGCCTTGAAGTGAATCTCAAAAGAGAGTGCCTCCTGAAGTGTCTTGTTGTGTACCTTGGAGAAGATGTGGAAAATCTAATCAAGGAATATCTGGTTAACAGTTTTGCCTCTATATTAAGCAAAATTTTTACCAGTCAGTTTTTGGTACATTGTTTGCTCTTAATACTTCTATTAAGAACATGTCTATGTACATTGGTATTTATATTTTATTGTTTTTCAAACATTAAAACAGCTATTTCTTTACCCGACATTTTTTTATTTTTTTTTATTTAACCTTTATTTATCCAGGTAATACGTGTGAGAACCACTTCTCATTTACAAACATGACATGGCCAACAGTTTACATAAATAAAATAAGTAAAAACATACAGTACATACAATATCAAACATAGCACAAATGTTTACATTAAAAGAAGTAAATATAAAAGAAAAGATAAAAATGCTTATATGTATATTTTCAGGATTGCCAGCAGTAACAAGGATTTTTAACCATCAGCTGCAGCTTTGTTCAAGATGACACCTTTGAAGAAGACTGCAGTTGATGGCCGAAAGGAAGGGAAATACCAGATTTTCATGTCTGAAAATAAGGAAATTTTCACGATGAAGGTAAAACAGTCATTTTGAGTGGGGGTACTTTTGGCATATTTTTGGAGTGTACTGTACCTTTTTATAGAATTTTATGTGGACTATTCGGGATAGTATGTGTGACTCTTGACAGTGTTGCAATAAATATAAATAAATAGGTTATTACTGTTTTTGAACCTTAAGACATTCGGTTCTTCAAAGGAGAGCTCAGGTTGATTGTGGCACACATGGTTGTGGCTTAAAAAAATACTTTTTTCTTTTCTTATATTTGCAGTGTAAGAAATTGTTGATGGCTGTGAATCTCATAGTTTAAAGGTGAGCTGTGACCCTCATCTTTCTTTCCTTTAACAACTTTTCTATTGCACTGAAAACACAAGTTTACATTAAAACTAAAGTTGAACCATAATAAGATAAAAATCAAGTTGTATCAAAGTAAAAAAAAGGTTTAAAGTCTTGGGGAGGGAAAGCTTTTTTTAGTTTGAGTCCATGTAAATGTGTTATGTCAGATAACTAATTTTAGTGATTTATTACAAATAGAAATTAACAGTTTCAAGCAAATCAAATTCATACTTTGAGAAAAAACTTTAAAAATTAGTCATTTTTTTAGGCTGGTTCAAAGTAACATCTTTTTCAGTGTATCCTACTGCCCCTCTTCTGTTTTTGTGCAATTGGGTCACTGATAAATTGAGCCAGGATAACCAAGATATCCCGGCTTAAGCCCTTATCCTACATCTGTGAAATAGGCCTCAAATTACACGGTGTTGTAGAACCTTGTGAGCATTGATCTGACCACATGACTCCTGTAAATTATATGGGGTGTTTCTTCCTTTGTGAAATGGAGTGTTCTTTGTGTATGACAGGGCATTTGCTGGGTACTCCTTTGTGGATGAGAGTGTCTGCTCTGCTCCTTTTTGTTCAGAGATGCTTTTTTTGCTGTTTGGTTTCGTGACATATTTCTATTTCAATAAGTATTTTTGATTCTCAATTTACTCTAGACTAAAAAGTATTTTTTTTCAGTTATGCGGTTCTTTCAGAAAATATAAGCCACATCAGTCATTTTAACAATAAACTTCATTATTTTGGCTACATGCTGTCTGCTACCTTTTCATTCAGCCTGGAAAACTAATTCATCATCTAACAAAAATTAAACTTTTCACATATGTACCAATATGGCTGTGCACTCTACAAAAGAGGTGAATTCACCATGTTTTATCCATCTTAACTCTGACCAAAATGTCCAATACCTGTTAGAATTCTAGAAGAAATCTGCAAATATTGTTTTTTGAAGTATTAAGTCATACATTATTACACTCAAAAATGTATAAGTTGAACACAGTTTTCTCAAGCAGTGTGTAAAACATAAAAGAAAACTAATCCCAAAACATGGAAAACTCTATACCTGGCGTAACATAATCGACAAATTGGCAATAATTACTTATTCCACACAGATTATGCTCCTGAAGCTCCAAAATATTTTAACAACCTTAAGTTGTTTTCCTAAAATAAGTTTGCCTGAACTTTCTCCAACATGGTTATTTTTTATTTAGAATTTCAGATAACTTTTGCATGATTTGATCACCTATACTTTACCTTTTCACCTCTGATTGGTTAATCAGTCCCTTCTGGCGACTTCTCTCTTGTAAGCATAAATTCCCAGGTTCCTGAGCCAAACAGCCCAGAAAATCCTTCAAGAAGCCAGAAGGTATCACTACATTGACTTCAGTTGCTTTCAATGTTTTCTTTTGGTATGCATCTCTGGTAACGTTATTCATGAAAAACCCTTTTCATATCCATTTTGGTTCAGAATCTTAAGTGGGAAACCACCAAGACATCGAGCAAACTGATCCCGAACTGAGAGTTTTCAAGTCTGACTGACTTGGAAGTCTAGCAGTTGTGCCAGGATTTTGGGAGCCACTTTAGTATTCCAATGGAACCCAGTGTCTTGTTCCTAATGTTTTTTTTTTTGTTTCTCTAAGCTTTAGTAGAAGTCAAATCATTTTTGATTGATCATAAATCAATTTTAATCCTGTAAAGAATACAGAGTTGTTTTTGGTTTATTTTGTGACCTCCACCAGGAAGTAATGTTTTCATACCTGTCTTTCTATCTGTTTGCAAAATAACTCAAAGTTATGGACGGATTTTGATGACATTTTAAGGAAATGTCGGCAATGGGATCAGGAACAAGTGATAAGATTTTGGGGTTGAAGCCTGTATCCACCCACCAAAAAGCGGCACAATCATGGACTCCTCTCCCGTCTCCGAGAAGCTCACAGACGAGAAAAGAATTGATTTGCTTTGATATGGCATCCATAGTTGATTTTTGTATTTGTTAAATTTGTAGAACATTCTAATATCAACTGGGAGTGCAAAAACTTCTTTAACCAACCAACCCACTGAAAGAAAATCCCACATCCAGTTTTACATCACTAATCCTGAGGCAACATTAAGCACCTGGCTGATGTACAAACTGGAGGATTCCAGAAGAGGATTCCCAAGGCTTATACAAAAAGAACACCTAGGAGCAAGAGATGTCCATTCCAAGTTAGGTTGCTTGATCATGGAGCTGACTATGGACTGTTATGTTTAGCTATGGGGCAGACTCATCAAACAGGGAGTTGTGAGGAGATTGATGTCAAAGCCATTCAGGATATGTATAAAAGATTTGTCCTGGAATGCCCGAGTGGAGTTCTCTTTCTGCATGAGTTTAAACATTTCTTTGGAGTGGACCCAACAGGGGAAGCATCTGACTATGCGGAGAACATATTTCGAGCCTTTGACAAAAATGGGGTAAGAAAGCAACACCTGCTTGTCTTAGCTCACATCATTCAAGGTATCAAAATGTAAGACAACTTGTCTCATTGAACTCATCTTTTAGGACAATACGATCGATTTTCTTGAGTTTGTGGCAGCACTGAATCTTGTTTTTCGGGGAGACCTGGAGCATAAACTACGCTGGTCATTCAAGGTGTATGACAAGGACGGCAATGGCTACGTGGACAGGAATGAGCTACGGTCAATAATTGATGTAAGTCCTATAAAAGACAATGGAAGTATTATCCCTCAATTGTTTTGTAGAGTTTCCTTATTTTGTATGCTATTTTTGTTTTGCTACATTAGTTTCTTAGATAGTGTTAGGGGCATAAAATCAGATTTTTGTCAAAAGAAATCCAGAAGGAGCACATGGGCATTAGTCTTATTTAAATGAAAAATAAATCTGAACTTTACTCTACAAGCTCTGATAACCAGCTTTCAGTCAGCTGCTTTACAGACATGCTGCTTGTAGCTTAAATATTCTAGTCTTAAAGCAGCTTTACCTTAATAAGGCTGATGGGTGGCACTCTTTTAGTTTTCACACCATGACCGTCATTGATCTTCAGAACAGATTTTTTTTCAAGCATCCAAATCTCTCAGGTAAAAAGTGTAGAAGGCCTTTTACAGCCAGATAACTGGCAATGAACAGCAAGATGTGGGGGAGGGGGCAGTGCTGCTTCAAGCCATAAAGTTGTCGCACAAGCTAACATTTTAAAACATTTTACTGCCTTGACACAACTAAGAATATCTTAATAGCACTTGCATTAAAATTCAGCAATGCTTTAGTCTCTGGATTCTTATTGTACTCATGAGTAATCAGTATCTTACCTGGAGATAATATCGTATAGTTATAATCCAGTCTGGAGAATCAGGTAGGCGTCAAGCTGGCAGCTCAGCAGATCAAAAGGCTAAAACTTCTGTCTATAAAAACTATCCTAGCCCTCCCTGGGCTGCCACCTTATTGTGCTGGAGGGGTTTGAGTGTCCAAATGATCCCAGAAGCTAAGTTGAATGGGGCAAGAGTCACCCATGGCAAACAGGTCCAAGGTGAGGGATCAGACAAAGCACAGCCCAAAGACCCTTTATGATGAGCAGCAACTTCAGACACGGTGTTCCCTCGCCTGGATGCGGGTCACCGGGGACCCTCTCAGGAGCCAGGCCTGGAGGTGGTGCACATTGGCGAGTAGCTGGTAGCTGGACTTTTACCCAATGGGGCCCATTGGGCTCAGCCCATAGAGGAAACATGGGTACCCCTTCCAATGGGCTCACGACTTTGAGGCAATTCTGGTCCCCCATCCAGCATCTCAGGAGGGGGAAGCAGTGCACCACCAACATTATTTATAGTAGGGATGGTGCTGACCTCGACTTGAGAGTTGTGGGTCGGTGGACAGAGTTCTTCAAAGACCTACTAAGTCCCACCAGCACGCTTTCCAATATGGAACCAGAGACTGAGGACTTTGGGTCAGGCTCTTCAATCTCTGGTGCTGAGGTCCCCAAGGTGGTTAAAAAGCTCCTCAGTGGCAAGGCCCCGGGAGTGGATGAGATTTGCCCGGAGTTCCTTAAAGCTCTGGATGTTGTGGGGCTGTGTTGCTTAACGCAGTTCTGCAATATTGTGTGGACATCAGGGGCGGTTCTGTTGAATTGGCAGACTGGGGTGGACCACACTCTGTGGTCCGCTTTGTTAACCACAGAGTGTGTTCCAACATCAGGGGGTTGTAATTATGAACCTCCCCGTTAAGGTCTATTCTGGGGTTTTGTAGAGGAAGATCGATGGATAGTTGAACCTCAGATTCAGGAGAAACAATGCAGTTTTCTTGCTGGCTGTGGAACACTGGACCAGCTCTACACCCTAAGCAGTGTCCTAGAGGGTGCATGGGAGTTCACCCAAACGATCTACATGTGTTTTGTAGACTTGGAGAAGGAGTCCCTTGGGGAGTCCTGTGGGGGGTACTCCGGCAGTGTGGGGTACCAGGCCCCTTGATACAGGCCCCTAGGTCCCTATGACCGGTGTCAGAGCTTGGTTCAAATTGCCGGCAGTAAGTCTGGCTCGTTTCTGGTGAGAGTTGGACTCCGCCAAGGTTGTCCACTGTCACCTATTCTCTTCATAACTTTTATGGACAGGATTTCTAGGCGCATTTGAGTGGATACTTTTTATAAACTCACTTGATAATTGGTTCACTTTATCTCTGTTCTTTCAGTCAAATTTTGTAGCTGTTACCATGCATAACTACAAGCACTATGTGCAAAACAGTATGACCTACCGTTCAAGTAGGGTATGTCTGTCAAGAGGTGTTTACGAGTATAGCCTTGTCTTACAAGGAATTCTAACTTTAATGTATTCTTGTTGCTGGAATGGAATATTAGATCAACAACACTGGTCACTTTGACTTTTACTCTATAATGCGTTTAATCTTCACCATGCAGGTAAAATGCCCTGTACTTGTACAATGCTTAGTAGCTAGTCCTGAGGATCCCAAAGCCCTTCACACTACATGCAGTCATTCACCCATTCACACAGATATTCACACCCTGGTGATGGTTGGCTACATTGTATGCACAGCTGCCCTGGAGCACACTGACAGAAGCGAGGCTGTCATACACTGGCCCAACCGGGACCTCTGACCACCACTAGTAGGCATGGCCTGTGAGGTGTCTTACCCAAGGATACAACGGCAAAGGCAGACAAACAGCCAAGGGCTAACATAATGCTTTGTTTAATTCCAAGGGCATTTTTAGTCAAAGAGCAGAGAATAAAAACTGCAACGTGTATTTTTGTTGTTTACTGACCTTTATATTTGTAGTTTAAAAATACATGTATGTAACTGTAATGCATATTGTATATGAAAAATTTTTAATTCAATTATGTTGTGTATTATACTGTACATGTAAGTGCAGTTAAAAGGTGAATGTCCTAGTACCATTTCACATTTATTTTGTGTTCCAACTGCTACAGTAATATTACAGGATGTTATAAAAATATTTTGTCTTCCGTAACATGTTTAATTTTTATCATTATTCCAGAGCATCTATCAGATCAAAAAATGCTCAAAGAAAGACATGAACGAGTCCAATCTCACAGTTGATGAGGTCGTGGAACGAATATTAGATGCTGTTGACTTTGACAGAGATGGTGAGGAAACTGTGTTTCAACATAGTAGAAAAAGGACAAGAAGGAGGCAGAATGACACACATCTCTTTCTGCTTTCACAGGTCACATTACTTTGGACGAGTTTGTTAAAGGTGCACAGCAAGATCCATGGGTGCTTAATATGTTGAGGCTGGACATGAATCCGGCTGGATGGGTTCTGGAGAACAGAAGAAAGAGTGCACATTTCTAATGTGTCAACTTTGCCTTTTTTGTCATGTCAGATGGGCACAGTCATGGCAAAAATACAGCAGCCTTTTTTATTTCCTCACTTCTATGCTGTTTATGAAGATGCTTTTACAAATTGAGAACATTTTGTTTTCATTTAGTTTAATTATTTAACCATAATTTGGTTTTTGGCACAATTAAGAACCCATTCCAATAATCATCAATAAGAAGAACATAAGAAAAAGGCTGCTTATATGTTGTATACATGACTCTGTGGTTTTACAGTTACAACTGCTCTCTAACGCCATGCTTCATTATACAGACTGAAAATATTCAATCATGTATTCATGTTTAGCTGTTTTATGGTGCATTTTACTCAAATCAACAGCCTTCTTGTCATCAAGTGTCAATGATATTATGTAATGTATATTATATTAAATCAAATAATGACTTACTTAATATATGCTTTATTTAAAAAACTTTATTGTGGCTTTCTGCATTTTTTCCCATTATTATTATCAATTTATTAATATTATAACATCAGCAAGTCATGTTAATTATGAATTAGTTATTTAAATAAAATTTAGTAAACATTGTCATGGAACAATATATTTTTTTAAAGGGACCTTGCTTAAAATGCTAACATGTTGATGTCTAACGTTATTTTTCTTTATCTTTGAAAAAGAACAACAAACAACAAAATTAATGTTATTTACCTCAATAAATAATAGATGGAAATATAAGGTCACCCTGAGATGCTTCTTGTAACCATCTACTTGTCTCTGACATCAGTTTCTAGAACGTTTTACTTGCTGCTCCTCGCCACTATTAAGATAATTATTTCTTCAACATGAATTGCATTTTTGAAATTAAATTTAAGGGAAAGTTTTTAATTGTTTAGTTATGTTACTTGGGGCACTAAGTATTGTTAAATTCAATAATGAATTACCAAATGTCCGAATATGTAAAGAAAGAAAATAAATAAATAAATAAAACGGAAAAACACAAACTTTCATATGTTGGGCTAATGTTTTTACTGTAAAAAATTTTTTACTGCTGCTTTTAAAAAGCTCCTTTTAAGATAGGTTTAGAGAGAAAAGTGTAAAATATTGCTCTTTCTCTTTTTCCTGTTGTTTCGAAAGAATACATTTTATGATTTTATAACCTGAAAACACGCTTAGCTCTCTGGGATATATTAGTTTAATGATACTTTTTGGAAAATCCATAGAGCTATGTCTTTCAAATCTTAGAATGAGTCCAGATCTAAAAACAGAACAGTACCTAACATTTTGCTTGTAATCAACCTCATATCTGTTTTATACCTGCATTGATGTTGTGTTCCAGATTTGTTCTTTCTGCTATCCTTTTGCATGCATTAATAGCTACCTGTGCCTTCTTAATTGCTATAAATTGTACATACAGCTGTTTAGGTTGCTTAATAAAATAACATAAAACATATTCTTTCTGTATAATTCCTTGATCCATTTTACAGTTAGGTAGGTCATTTGGCTCATACCGATTGTTTAGATTGTGAGTAGAAATAAAAATAATATAACAAAGCAAACAAAAAATAAAAACATTTAATCATTTCAAGGTATCACTTCAATAAGTAATCACATAAAGTGTATGAGGGACAACAAGTTGAAGAAAGGATACTTGGTTTGAGGATTACAGCTTTAAATTTAGGTTGCTAAACTCTTTAGCTAAGAATAAGCTTCTTTGTTGGGGTCAAACTTTGCATGAATAACTTGGCTCACTCAGATCATGACCACCAAGCTGTTGGAGAGATAATCAACACACAAAATTAGTTGGGCACTAGGTACATCTTATTGTTTGTTAATGTAGACTCTCTTTTGAATTTTGTTTGCTAAAAGATTTGCATTTTTTAACATTTTAGAAATTTAAAAGGAACAACATTTGCTCGAGTTTGTACATTTGGCTTGAACTGAAAACAATTAGCACATATAATTAGTACAAAAAGATATTTGCTTCACTGAAACAGATTATTCAAGGAATGCAAAAGCAAATCTTTGTAGGGTGCTGCTTTTTTAATATGTTTCAGAGTGATAAAAGTACAAATTGGATTCACTGATCCATCATTCATCTATGAATAATTATGCTCTATGCAGTATATTGAATCAAATTGTAGATGTATTCCCTGATTTGCTTTGTTCCATCCACATACATGGTTTACATTTGTTTTTAATTGTGCAGACTTTTTTGTGGTGTAATTTCATGCAGTGCATACGTTGTTTTTGTCCTTGTTACTCCGTTCTGCCTTTAGTATTTAATGGATGAGAAAGGTTTTTTTTTAAGTGGGAGATTGTTATTAATGTTCTCAGCTCAGAATGTATTATTCCTTGATAAAATTACCCGTCTTAAATCTTAGTTTGTGTTCTTTAATTTCCGTTTTGTTGAACATGCATATTGTCGTGACTCTGGTCAGATTATAAACAAGATTTTCTTGCACTTGCTGTTTCAAGTAAGCATGTACGATAAGGCGTGCATGTATGTATGCCTTTATGTTTAGAGTACAAATGGGATTTGAAAGGGTGGCATGGGTTTAACTATCATTACTTCCCTCGCTCTGGTTAGGAAGCTAAACGTTTCATGAAAACATTTCAGAAAATAAACAGGAAAAGTCATTCTCATACTTTACAACAAGAAAAGTATCAAGAAGTAAAATGAAACAAATACAGCTTAAAACATGTTGCACAACTTTGTCTGGTTCCTTAATTTATTCATCTAAATGGAATGAAACAATGGATCAAAAATCTCTATTACTTTCCTACAACTTTACTTTCAGAGTAGTGGTTGAGACAACTAGTTAATTTTGAAAAATGAATAAATAAATAAATTATTTGTGTTGTTTAAACATTCACAAATGTATGGCCAAAACGCGGCAGAAGTGACCGTCCAAACAGTTCAAAACGGCAATGAATTCCTAGACACACGCATATTTCATAAGGTTGTCTTGCCTATCATGAAATTGAAAATTAAAGGATCACACGGTTGTAAATGTTCACTTTTAATTCCTTCACATGACTGTGTCCATACTCAGGAAAACACGTGAATCAAGTGTGGAGAGGAAATTGTTTCACAGCACCTTTTTTGAATTACCTGATATTCTATTAAACTTTCACTATTAGAGAGATATGGAATTTTAAGATAACTTGAAAATCGGTTATTTTACTTTCTCAGTACATACAACAGGGCAGCAGCATAGTTCTAAACATAACAGATACTATTTCTTATTAAGGTGCTGACCTCTGCTGGATATGTTGGAAAACACACCCCGTGTCATGTTAATGTTATATTTTTGTTTTCACTGTATCAATAGATATGACAGTGTTCATAATGAAAACGACGATTTCCGAATAAGTGTAACCTTAATTATTTAAGGATCAGTTTTGTATCTATGTTTTCTTGGTTTTGCCTTCACCTGGATCTTTGTAAATGCCAGAACATAATAGATTCTACTACATATTACTTTTAACACTGGAGTGTCCTTTATCTTAACAGGAGCAACATTTTTGAGTTCAGTTAGAAATTTAATGTCAAATCAGACTGTGAACACCATTTTCTGCACAAGCATAAAATATGTGTGGCTTAACGTATGGTAGAAATCAGTGTATGTTTTATTCAATCCAGAAAATGTATAGAGGGCTCGCATTTTCTTTAACATTTTATCATTATAAACCTTCTCTTTGTCACACAAATGCTACAGCAACACACAATCTACTGAGGTAAAAAAAAAAAAAAAACTGACATGAAATATGGCTAAAACATTTCTTAGCAGAACACTTAAATACAGTAAAATGGGTATGGTATGTTTCATGCAGAAAAAGTGGTTGAATGCAGAAAATATACTGATCAAGATAGAGACAGATTAGTCCCTGGTTAGTTTAGCATTTACATGTGGATCTCAATAAATAAATAAGTTCATCAAAAAGTTAATTTATGTTCTATATTCAAAAAGTGACTTTCATATACTAATTTATAAAAAGTTCATGATATATATTTCAGGAGTTTTTTCCGTTTTTCCGTTAATCTGAGTCATTACAGCTGTCACCAAAAACAAAATTCAGTTTCTCAGAAATGAATTATCCATAAGAGAAGTACTAGCACGACATGGCAATCATGACGAAGACTGCTGACTTGACAGTTTTCAAGCAGATAGTCACTGCCGCCACCCCCCCCCCCCCCCCCATCCCATCTGAAACAGATGTCAGAAGCATCTGGGCAGGTCTGTTGCTTAATGACGGCCCAATTCCTGTTTTCTAACGAAAGTAAATTTTGTAATTTATTTGAAATTCAAGGTAACTGAATCTGGAGTGAAATTTTTTTTTGAGGCTCAGAATCCAGGTTGAGGTCCAGAGAAAGGTTTCCACAGTCAGTGATGATTTGGGGTTTATGCCATCTGCTAGTGTTGGTCTGCTGTGTCTAAAACCAGCATGGTTATTTACCTGGAAATTTAACAGCACATTCTCTGCTAACTTTGTGGAGTGGTTGATTTCATTTTTCAGCAAGAATTGGCACCTGTCAACACTGCAAACACTATCACTATCTGATTTAGTGACCATAGTATCAGTGTGCTTCATTGGCTCGCAAGCTGCCAGCACCTACATCCCAAAGAGAATCTATGCAGAATTGTAAATGTCAATTTATTTGAGCATGTTTTAAGCCACAGTGCTTTCAAGTGTAACCTAGAGACATCAGAACCAACAATCTAGACATGTTAAAGGCTACTATTAAAGCAACCTGGGTACACTGGGCTATGTGAGCACTGGACAAAATGAATTTCCCCTCTTGGAGATAAATAAAATAGCTATCTATTCTTTAATCTCCAATCTAATCTACACCTGATCAGAAATACAGGCACATCACTATGGAACACCAAACTTCTCAAAATTAAATAAATAAAACATTTTGAAATAAATATCTACACGAATAAATAATAGACAAATATAAGAAGTGACAATGAAATTGTGAAAAAAATGAATGCATATAAAATTCTAAGATCATTATTAAGAAATGGTTTTCATTTTCACATAAAAATGTATTTATTAATTTAACATATTTTTACCGGAACTTTTTTCCTAATAATAGGAATTACTTTTTAGCCATTTTTATTTCATTTCATCTGTTTTTAAACAAAAACTTAATTTTCCCAAAGTCAGCTTTTATTTCATAATGGTATATGGCTAGCAACAACATGTTAAGTCAAGAGTCAGAGTTCCAGGAACTTTGTTCACAGGTAACTTTAGTAAATCAAATTTAGAGGAGTAATTTATCAGAGAGTGCCATTTTGAATCGTTTACATGATATTTTTTGAAATTATCCCAGGTCCAGTAGGCTACCTCTTCACAAGCTTGTTCTGTCATGCTTTGTTCTTGAACACCATTGCTGTTGCTTTGGTTAGATGAAAAAAATATCCTAAAATGTGGCCTACTTTCACTTATCAGCCTAGTTCGCAAATGATCACTGCTGTTCCTGTGGTCATATGAAAGAATTAAAGCCCATTACAGTTTATTACAAGTAGCCAACTCCCAATTTTCTGCTTCTTGTTTGTTCTCAAATAACCATTGTTGTTAGACCTTTGGGGAAATAAAAATGACAGCCAATACAGTTTTCTATTTCAAAAATAAAGAGTAAAAGTCATCAATGTTTCTCTTGTCTGTTTATGGTGTGTTGCTATGTGTTTTATGACAAATAAATGTGTCCCTAGACATGGGGTCAGTTGCAACATGTGTCAATGTGAGTTCAAATAACATTTTTAGGAATTTCACCAACTCCACACATTTTTTAACAATGCAGAGTTGTGGGTGACAAACATGGGTTCACTGTGTTAAATTATTATGTTTGTACCACACACAGTCCCTGAAAAAATGAAATAAATGCAAAAAGTGTAACAACCGTCCCTGGTTTCCCACCTTGAAATTGGTTTCCACGTGAAGCTCTGCACACGTGGATGAAAGTGTGGCAAAAGGAGGAGGGCCTCACTGAGCATGTACAGTATGCATTTTGTTACTGTAGCTTGTTCCTGATTGGAGGAAAAACCCCTGTTGCAACTGTCACACGTTGCAACTGACCCCAGTCTCCCCTATGCTGAAGACTTTAGTGCTCTCTGACTTCAGCGTTATTGCTGATATGTTTTCTGGGTCATACAGCACAACTCTGAGAATGGCGTAAGAAGGGCCAAAGTCGTTTTATACTGTTATTGAACTTAACGCCTGAAGGATTTTGTGTATGGCTGTATCCAGATGTTCATAATATTGGCAGAATATTTTCCCACTTTTTTATTGCGGCTGGTGAAAAGCTGCCCGGATCGCGATGTCCGTGATGAGACATAGCTCAGTTTGGAGGTTAGATACAAACAATCAAAGGTTTTAGAAATAACACAGACCATGTTTACATAATTCTCCCTTTAACTGATTGTTTGTATGTAACCTCCGACCGGGGCTTGCTCCACTATCCTCCTCCGAGGGGTGCTGGATGACACAGAAAACAGATCAGCAAAAACTTCGATGTCAGACAGCACTAAAGTCTTCAGTATACTGGACCTGGGATAATTTCAAAAATATAATCCAAACGACTCAAAATGGCATTTTCTGATCAATTATTCCTCTAAATCTGATCTGCTGGAGTAACCAGAGGTGAACAAAGTTTCACCAACTCCGACTCTTGACTTAGCATGTTGTTGCTAGCTGTACAAGCTGCTCACAGTGAGTGAGAACAGCTATCCAGGGAGATGTTTAAGCACCAGATAATGAGCATGCTGGTCCCACCCACTGACCCTGATTGGCAGATTAAGTTATTCAGCTAAAAAGTGACATTCTGAAGAAAATAAGCCACTGGGAAAAACACTATTAGGAAATAAGTGTTGACTTTGGGACAACTGATGAAATTAAATAAAAATGGCAAAAAAAATCATTCCTATTATTAGGAAAAAAATTACAGTAAACAATGTTTTATATTAATAATAAATACATTTTTAAAACTAAAGAAGTTTTTCGCAATTTTATTGTCACATTATATATTTGTCTACTATTTATTTATGTTGATATTTAATAATGTTTTATTTATTTGTTTAATTTTGAGCAGTTTGCCATACATGACCTCCATGTCAAGCTGAATTGCTGGCATAATTATGGCAAAGTACCCGGAACCCATGGAAACCCAAGTTCTTAGAATGTACAATTCATGGATATTCCTTTGGCAGTTCTTTGGCAACTGCCAGTCAATGACTCGATTCAACCCACAGGGATTCCTTAAACAGAAAAGTAACTAAAACTTTACACTGATTGGAATGTTTGTATGATTGTATGGAAATTACTTTTCTTGTAAAGTGCCTTGAGATGACCTCTGTTGTGAATATGAGCTATATAAATAAACTGAATTGAATTGTTTAAAGTACTTTTTATTGATCTACAGTAGCCTAATATTATAACTAAATAATGGCAATAATAAAAATTAACCGAAATAAATACTTAATGGGCTACAATTCATATAATTCTCTGTGTAATGGGTTTACCTTTTGAGTTAATTGAAATAAATTAACTGTTGGATGACTTAAGATTCAGAATCCCAGGTCAGTTTAGCATTTATTAACATGACCTTACTCAAGTTGTATTAACAAGTGTTCCTCGCAATTCATTTTAAAAGCCAATCGATGTCCAATATTTTGATGTGTTGTAGCCTCGATTTGTTTGGTTGCCTCTATGGAAATAATTATAAAACGTACGACTTTTGTCGTATTTTTTTCTAGGGTTATTAAATAATTAAATACAACCGCGATAGCTACTACAAGTGGCCATTTTTCCCAGAGTCTTCGAAGGCATCATCCCAGCAGCCTCGCCGCCGCACCTGTCAGGTGTCTGCCGAGCCGGGCGGCTTCCCACTGTCAGCTGAGTCTGTGGAGAGATGAACGCGCGGCGGCATGGCGGACAGAGAGAAGCGGAAAGCCACCCCGCCGTCTGGCCGCAGCATTCAGGTGAACTCTCCGGCCAGCTTTAGGTAAGAGGTCCGGCAGAGAGAGCCTGCATTGCTGTTAATGAGGTGTTGTGTATTCACCGAGTCGGTTTCTGTGAGCGAGAGGCAGATCTGGGGAGACTGCAGACTTGATGAGTGCTGATGTTGGCTGTTTGGATTCCCCGCTGCAGCAGCAGCAGCAGCAGCAGCAGCAGGGTGGGTCCTTACCCAGAGCTTCGTCTTTAAGGGAACCATTTTTTGGTTTTGGGCGTGTCTGGTCCTGTGGGACTCAGACAGAGCGGTGTTGCTGCACCTTCACAGAGCATATGTCACATAACCTACTTTTTCCTAATCTGATCAAACATCAGTCCAACAGGATTGCGAGCGGAATTGCTTTGGCTTGAATCCATTTGGTCCTTTTTGACACGAGCTGTGTTGTTTGGCAACGTCTTCCTAGTCAACTTTGAAGTTAGCATGAAACCAATTGTCCTCCACCCCCATGATTTTTCTAATGACAGCTCTTGTTTGACATGTCAGTGTAACGGTATATTATCCACCTCAATGTTTGCATAACTTAGTGTCATTAGCTTCGTGTTGTATGGGCCTTTGATTTGTCTTTGTGCTACCAAACATGGAGATGCATTCATCTTTTATTGCACAAAATAAGTTCATAATAAGCTGCTTAAAAAAAGAAATGGGGGGGAAAAAATAGATGCAATTGGTTAAAGCTGATTAAATATACTGACAGGCAGGCTGAGATCAGCAGCATGCTGTTGCTTCATGCACTCATGCATTCAGAGATTGCAGTTATGCTCATTATGTGCCGTTACTTTATAGCTGTAGGCCCTTTGATCAGTATTCCCCAGTGAAAAATCAGAAACCCTCCCTCTCTGGGGCTCACTCTTTTCCCATCCCTCTACTGTGCAATAAACATGCATATACTTGTCTCTCTGTTATAAATACTTCTTTGCAACAGTGGTGCTTATTATCTGACTAACAGATATGTAAATCCAATAAAATAAAAATGTGCTTCTATTGTCTAACAATCTGGAAATTAATAAGTTTAGCATGGCAGTGAATGGGAATCCATGTGTTACTATCTAACTAAAATGTTTTTAATAAAACATAAAGAGCTGTGAAATAATATAATCAAGATCAGAGCAAAAGGATTAAAGAAATATAAATCAATCTGAAAACTTGATTCTGCTTTTTTTTACTATCTTTGTGATCAAATGAATATTTCAGCAGTGTGCCTGTAATGAAATGAGGCCAGAAAACAAAGTCGGACTTGGATTGGTCCCAGATCAGCCATATGCTGGCATGTTTGTTTCCGTGACTTTCTTCCTTTCACATGGTGTGCTTGAATTTCTCCCCTGCTCACTGCTGTTGAAAACGAGACAGCCGCACTGGTACATTTGCAGCTCTTAGCCTTGACGTATTCATTCTCTTATGTGTGGGAGCAGCTCCACTTCAAACAGAAATTTTAGCTTTATTAGGGTTTTTAATACAGCATTTTCAGGTGCATTCACACCAGCCATGCATAGTCAGCTAAATCGAGGTCTAGTTAATTTGCCCAGCATGTCCTGTTTGTATGGGGAGGTTTGAATGTGCAATGAAACTCTGATGCGGATCAAAAATGCGAACTTTGGTCTGCCAAAAAAACCTAAGTCTCGACTCGGATGAAGTGAAATCTGGTGCGATCCAATTGCATATGTAAACGGCAACCAGGCGGGGGCCGCTCCAAAAGCAGGAAGCAGACTATAGCGGACGGCACTCCGGGTAAATAAAACCAAAATGACCACACAAAAACAACTCTGTCTCGTTCTCTGCTCATGCTAAGCCCATTGCTGGAACATATTTGTCTGGCACATTTACCAAAGACATTGGAGCAATCCTAAAACAGCAAAAATATGATCCCACTACATGTTTGTTTACATTTCATGAAACAGGAAGTGTCCCTGTGTTCCGTGCTTCTTAGTGTAGCACCATCACAGTGCCACCACAGGTGGGGAGGTAAACATGTTCCTCAAAAGCTTTGGTACATTTGACAATGTGCAATGTGAAAGCGAACCGCACCAGCTAATAAAAGCAACACTGTTTGCAATTTTGGTCCCTAATCGAACCAAGTCAACCAACAGTTGTGAAAACAACCCTAGTCAACAAAGTCAAGGTGCCGCAGAATACAATTCTGAGTTATAAATATGTTTTCTTCATTCAGAGAAAAAAAATGTAATACAAATATATCGATGCATTATGGTTAATATCTCTATTGCTTGCTGAGCATACAAGTGTCAGAAATAGTATTGAATTACATTTGAAATTTTGGTCTTTATGTTCTCAAGTGAAATACCTGCTTTTCTTTGATTCATACAATTGCTTGGAGTTAAGTGCCATGAGATCAGATAAATGTAGACCAAGTTAAAGCAGCAAAGATAATCATTGAGTTGGCAACACTGACATATGCTAAGTAATGACTAGAATGTATTTTGCTGATGTATGGGATTAGAATATATATATTTGAAGTGTTACTGAATGTTTTCATATTTTTTGAGCTGTCTTACATAAACAAATGTATTTATTTGATAGTGATAGTGGAAAGATTGGAGAGCTCCAGCATACAGTTGGAAAAACACTAAAGTTCCAGAGTTTGAGGTCCTTGTTTTTGCAATAATCTTTACAAACAATTAACTTTCTAGTGCCATGGGTTGACAGCAGTCAAACATCTTAAAACGTATGTTTCGCAATACACACTAGTAGCAGATTTTAGATATAAGCTATATATGCTATGCCTCAAAGAATCTATATTTGTTTAGCAACAACTGATACAGTCTAAACTACCAGTGAAACTTAAAATGTATTATTTGATGCTAAGCATATTTTCTAAAAGCACAGTTTGAGAATCATTAAACCTTTTTTTCTTGTTTATGAAAACCCCAAAACAACATTTTCTCATGCTCCTTATGTCAACAAGACACATGAAAAGCTCAATATATAAAGTTTTTTTTTTAAATCTTGACTGAATTATTCAACACTGATTACAGATTATTTTGTTAAGAGTCTAGGTTTGTGAAATCAATTGGAAGACATAGATCAAAAAAGTGAAATAGGTAAATCTATTTTATTATTCTTTGGCGTTGAGGGACTTGCCCAGGAGGGCCCTGGTGTAAGAAACTCTACTCATGTACACATTCATTATTAAAACAATAATTACCAGTTTTACCATGCAGTTATACTTTCATCTTCTGACCTGCAGATTCTGGGATTCTGGGATGTAAAGGTGTTGCTTGTATGAAAAGATAATAGATTGGGTAGCAATAAAAAACACAACACCCTATTCTGAATGACTCCACTTTCCAGAATCCGTTTTCATTGACTTTTATAACCTTTATGTGAAAAATGCTTTCAGGATTCTTTAATAGGATTGTCTTGTAATTGTCTGGCTCTCATTTAAAAATAAATAGGGATGCAAATGGAACTGATTTGAATTTCACCCTCAGCAGGAACTGATATCCTTGACAGTAATTACAGACATCTGATATAAAAGGGAACCGGACATTAATTCTAGACACCTCATTCACCAGGATGAGTCTGGCCACCTTGGAAGTAGTATTCCGTGCTTATGACCAGGAGAAACCAAAAAATTAAAACTAAACGCTGCCGTATTAAACCAAATCTTAAGTTGATCACCTGTCAGAAGGATCCACCACTAAACCTCTTAAAATATTATTATTGAACATCAGTTCTTTGTTAGGGAAGTCATTTCCCTGCAATCTATTGGCCCTATTTCTATCTGAAACTTGGTTAGACATAAATAATTAAACATCTATATTGATAAAGTCAACTCCGTCAAATTAAATTTTTCTGAGCCAGAGCAATTTTTTATAACTCAAACTTTAAAACGCTATACCTGGGTACATTTGACTCTTTTGAGTATCTAGCTCCCCATATAAAAGATTTTAACAAAGCTTTATTACTTTATATTTTATATAAACCCCCACAACGTAACGCTAATTTCTTCAATGATTTTAGCAACCTTCTTTCCATAATATGTATAGACTATGAACAATTAAGTATTTTGGGGGATTTAAACATCCATATGACAACCCCAAAGACAGACGAGCAAAAACATTGACACTCTTAATAACAGCCGTTCTGTTTCACAGCGTGTTCTATCAACCGTCAACTGTCATTTCGGAATGTGTTGTCCAGGGGCGTTAATCTGCGAGATGGGACTTGCATCTTTTTGAAGGAAGCGGGTAGTGATCTTGGCCACAAGTTTTACTCTAACAAGTTTTTAATTGAACTTTCATACAGTGGCATATTTCTAAAAGCAATGTTTAATGAACCAATTGCATTGACGTAGGGCACAAACACACACCTCAGATAAAGTGACATCAGAGCAGGCTCACACCAGTTACTGAAAAGTTGAAGATTGAAGACCTCAGTTTTGCATAACTACCTTCACAATTGGAGTTTTTTCCCTCTCAGAAATCTTTGTTTTAAACCAATTGTGCACAGCTTTGTGGAAAAGGGGCATTTGTCTCAATTGGCAATTCTTCATCCGAACAGACAGAAATCACATGTGCCTCATGGCTCCATCCTGGGGCCCCTCCTATTGAATATCTACATGCTCCTGCTAACCCAGATTATTATAACCAATAAGAGTAGTTACCATAACTATGCGGGTGATACTTAGCTTTACATTACAATGTCATCAGGTGACATTGAACCCATCCAAGCCCTAAGTGAATGCATTAAGCAAACCAATGGGTGGATGTGCCATAATTTTCTCCAGCTGAACAGAAATAAATATGAAGTAATTATTTTTGGACCTAAAGAGGAACAATCAAGAGTCAGCACACAGCTTCAATTAATACAGCTAGAAACTACTGATCAAGCCCGAAATCTAGGTGGAGTAATGGACTCAGACATGAACCTCCAGGGTCCCATAAAAGCAATAACAACTTCAGCCAAGTTCAGGACTAATGTTGCAATGGGACCTCAAAAACTTATCTATGCGTTAATCTTTAGTTGAATTGATTACTGCAACAGCGTCTGCCTAAAAAGTCAGACAGCTACAGCTGATCCAGAACGTGGCTACTCAGGTCCTCACTGGAACCAGGAAAGTAGAGCACATCACCCCAGTTCTAAAGTCGTTACGCTGGCTCCATGTAGCTCAAAGAATAGTCTTCATAATACTTTTACTTTTTTATAAATCGTTGAATGGCTTAGCACCAAATTATGTCGAAGACTTGTTGCCACTATACCATCCCCTCCCAGACCCCAGTCTTCCAACTCTAGTCTATCCCTAGAATCAGAACCAAACATGGAGAAGCAGCTCTCAGTTTCTATGCTCCCCTTATCTAGACCAAACTTCCAGACCACTGCAAAGCTGCTGAAACACTGAGTTTCTTTAAATCAAAGCTAAAAACCCATCTGTTTAGAGCTACCTTTGAGTAAGTGATTAATAGATACCATGTCATGTTTTAATGTGTCATATGTTATGCGTTTCTAATTTTGTGTTTTATGCATTTGTTTCAGCTTTTTTTAATTGTATCCCCTAATGGTGTAAAGAACATTGAATTGCCTTGTTGTTGAAAGTGTGCTATACAAGTAAAGTTCCCTTGCCTTGCCAGTAATTGTATTGGTTGCAGCTCTCTGATGATTATTTACAGATGTTTCTTTAATTCTGCTGACCAGGCATGTATTTGCTGATGCCACCACCATTCTGTAAATAAACTGCTGGTCCACTTTTTGTATAGTCTTTTTGCAAAAATAAAACCATCTATGTTCACATTTCATTTAACATTTGACCTAAATTGAAAGCTTCTGGATCAGCTGATCTGCACTTTTCAGATTGAGATGGCTCTAAATAATAGACTAGGCACATATTTTTAAGGGGATAATAAGAGAGTGGTTGGAGGTGGCCCACAAGCTTTTGTAGAGAGAGGCTACAATAATCCCTGGTGACTGAATTCAGCAGAGCATGAAATAGGAGACATCACATGATATGGCAGGTTGTATCGTCAACATTTTCTGCATACCTCATTTGAGCTTTTATAATTTGATTTCTAAAGTAATTTGCATATTGTTTAAACTTACCCACCTATACAAACCATGCATATATGACAAGTTTTACATGCACCACTGTTTTCAGTGATGCACCGAAAACTAGGCAAACAGGTACTCTTTGTGGGTTGGAGCTCAAACTACAGTTGGAGCATGATAACTTTACTTTCATAAGCTATGATCAATGTGCATCTCATGAACTTTCATTTCTATAATACAGATTTTAATAATTTTTCAAAATTCAGACTTTTGAAATGCATGTATACACCTTACTCCAGCTGAAGTCTAACCAAACTGTCCTACTCCAAATCAGGCTAAGGCAGCTAGATAATTGAAGTAGAAAGCCAGATTTCTCTGCATGTGAACTGCATACCAGCTAAATTGAGCTATTACCAACCTAGGCACTGCCCCTTCTGGAAGTGTCGAGACAGCAGAGGTGGGAATAACAACGGTGCAAGAACAACATAGCAGCAACAATGAGTGTAACACAATGAAACAGTACAGTACTTACAAAATGTTCTGTGCTGCAGCGTTCTTGTTATCTAATTCTTCACTCATTGTGCATGTCCTGCTTTTACTCCGTCTGCTTTACTGCTGGCAACATTTGTTTACTGTTTGTGTAACGCTCTAGGCCAACCAGGAAGATTGCCAACGCGGAAGGGCGCATGTCGCCATCTACTGTTGAAGAGTCTAACAAACTTATTTTCTGAGTGACATATAAACTGGGATTAAGGCTCCCATTCTGATTAAGGAATTTGGTAAATCATTGCCATAGCTTGATTTAGATTGTGCATGTAAACGTACTGAGTAAGAAAACCTACTTATTTGTAAGATAACTACTTTACCCAAAGCAATATTCAGTGACATGAAGTTGACAAAACAGAGATAATTGGCAACTCAATTAGCAGGGTAGATTTTGACATACTCATGTGAACAGATCACACCCAGTTATCTTTTAATACTCGGAGAGCAAATCTTTCATTTTTTTTAAAGGCATCCTATTTTGTGTTGTGGTTCAGGTGAGCTACTCTCACCACCTGCAGTTTTCACTACCAGCCAGTAGTTTAGTTTCACTCAGCATTTTAAACACGTCTGTGTGATCCGATATGAAGCAGGTAATCTACTGGACAAAGGACAGATACTTTTACTACATTACTGAATAAAAGACAGATGACGGCCATGGAATGGGATTTTTGCTACAGAGTGTAGATGAATTTTCTAATGAGTGTTTACACCATAGCTGCAAGGTATCACTGTTATCCCATAATAAAAGAATTTCAACATTGTTATAACTGAAGGATGCACATTTTGAAAATTGTTGCTGTTTTTGTTAATTCTGTTTTCTCTGTCAGTGGAAAGCAATAATTATTTTCTAGTTCTTATTATTGAGATTAGGGATGCACCAATTCAAAATTCCACCCGATATTGATAACATTGCTGAATAAAACAGTCCCTTTCTTTAAATCTACTGCCTTGTGCTGTTAATGCTTGGTACTACTAGATGTCCACTACAAAAAAATCTGAGAAAAAAAGGTTTGAAACCCGACACCAGCTGTCAGCGCGCCCAGCTGCTGAGCGAGAGAGCAGAGCAGAGCGGGAGAGGAGAGAAAAGCGACAGCAGCCGTTGCAGGATAGAGTGGGATAGAGAGAGAGATAGCGATTTTGTAACCAAAAACAAAATGCCCAGATGACTTTGCAGTGCAGATGAGGTGCGTGCACTGATCTTTGCCGATCATGATTCAGAAGGGGACGATTTTCCCTCTGATGATGATCGCTCGTCAGAGACAAGTGACTCTGACGACGCAGCTGGAGCTGCACATACTGAATATGTGAATGTCACTTATTATGAAATGGTGTCACCGGATGTGTATTAACCCCTGGACTGTAAGATGTAGTCATAGTAATACATGTCTGTTCATTTTTTTCACAGAGCTCTCAGTAACGGGGAGGGGTAGATTGGGGGGGGGATCTCCGTGCCAACCGTTACGCCCACAACGCAGAGGCGAATTGCTAATGAGCTACTGCAGCTCTGCTGAAGCGAAGTCCCAGAAAACGGCATAGGTTTTGTGATTTTGGCTAAAAATGGCATAATCATAATTTAAAGACCACTGAGATTGTTTAAAAAATAGCTCAAAATATGATCGGAGTGGGACTTTAAATAATATCACTCTATAAGGGATGATGCTGTTCTACTGATTAATTTAAGCGTGCATAGAGCTCCACAGCGACATGTCTGTTAGGGATGTGTACCGAAACCTGTTATTAAATTGGCCCCGGGGCTGATTCTGACTGTCCACCCGGAGGGTTAAAGGAGGGGTGGCACATTCTTCTTATGCAGAAAGAGCAATGCTGGGGTCCTGTACATCAATAATTTTACCTGAAATAGATCTGTAAGTTCAATAAATGATTTATACTACCTATTTGAAATTTTGCACTCACAGCATGTCCGCACTGAACTCCTTGAAATTAGCTGCATGTCTCTTTAAGAGTCTCGGACATGCCCCCTTCAACACGCTGCCGTCAACGTCATCACAACATTCTCCAGTCGCATGGGGACGAAGCATTACAGTACTGTAGCATCGGTGCGCCGGACTTTTGGAAGACAGGCATATCTTTCGGTTTACTACGGCCACACAGGACATGGTACAACAGGCATATGCATTTGATCCCATCTCTGACCCTGAAAGTGAAATATTGGATGAGCCGGAGCGCGTTCAGTGGCTCGTTCAAGAGCTAATACTTTCCACAGGTGCTACCTGATTGCTGCTGACGACGCTCTGCTTTAGTGCTCTGGGAGCGGGGGAGGGAGGGCTGTGGAGAGACGTGGGTGGTAATCAAAATTTAGGGGCGTTGCTGGGAGGTTAGGGCGTTCCTAGGAGGACCCTGGCGTTCAGTGCTCAACATGGTGGCCGCGAGAGTTTCTAGATATTACTCAAACATACATAAATTAACCTAAGAAACACTTTAGGCATGTTTTTAAGGAGGGAATGGCATAAGAATGTGATGAAAAGCTTTAAAAAGTGGATTTTACATGCCACCCCTACTTTAACGGTAAAATTAAGGTCGTATTCATGTTTTGCGGGAGATATAAACACAAGCCAAACACTGTATTGCAGCCCACTCCTCCTTAACAAGCACTCACGCTGCGGGGACGTAGTGGCGACTGTTGCACGCTCACGTGTGTGTTTGCCTTACAGATGCGATGGCAGAGCGAATGAAATGATCCAAAATTTGGCTTCATTTTACGAAAATAGGAGCCGACAATGCACGTTGTCACATATGTAATAAAAGCTTTGCTTGCAAAGGCGGGAACACAAGTAATTTGACCAAACACCTTGCCAAAATACTCCAACTACAAACCAAAAGATGCAAGGTGTTTGACCGCCTGAGTGCTGGAGCAACAACAACCCATGAATCAGATACAACAGGTATGCATGTTTGTATGCAAAGCAAACATGTGAAGCATGGACATAAGTCTGCCATTTCATTCTTACAATTAATAAATGCTGGATATTTTTGAACAACAGCTTCCTTCTATCTAAAGTCTTAAACTACAGTTCATTATTTGTGTTTTTCCCCTTTTGTTTTAGTCTTAAAAAAAAAAAAAGTACAGACAAGGATACCGATGAAGTACCGGATCGATAAGGAGTATCGTTAAGAGTAGTAGTATCGATAAATCCTTAACAATACCCATCCCTAATGTCTGTCCTGGTATCAACTTTTTACTTTTTTCTTTAATATAGAAAGTACTCTTACATCAGCTCTTTTGTAATTTCTGTGTTTCTGTTCTGTCTTCTCAATCCCCCAGATGGCGGCTTGAACTGAGCCAGATTCTGCTGGAGGTTTCTTCCTGTTAAAGGGGAGTTGTTCCTCTCCACTGTCGCTACATGCTTGCTCAGTATGAGGGATTGCTGTTGTTGAAGTCTGCATCAACTGGGTGCAACTGCCAGTCAATGACCTGATGCAATATGCTGGGATTCCTCACATAGAAAACTAGCTAGGGTGCCCAATCCTGGTCCTCGAGATCTACTATCCACCAACTTTTAGGTGCATCACTTCTCATCACAGCTGAATCAAATGAAGGCCTTGTTACAGGCCTCTGCAGAGCTGACAGACTGCTGATGAGGGAATTGAACAATTTGATTCAGCTGTGTTGGAGCTGCGATACATCTCAAATTTGGAGGATGGTAGCTCTCGGATTGGGCACGCCTGCTTTAAAATGATTGGAATGTTTGCATTGAAATGACTTTCTTGTAAAGTGCTTTGAGATGAAATCTGTTGTGAATCAGAGCTATATAAATGAACTGAATTAACTGAATGCTGTGACGCCAAGCTCTCCACAAATTTTTGCATGATGCATGTGGGATAGTTACATTTTTTGGTGTATTCTAACACCAAATTAGCAATGTCTTTTTCTGTACTGTTGTCATGGCAGTTTGACATGACTTGTGATGCAGCGCTATGTGTGAAATAGCGTTGTTATTGTTCTTCCTTCCTTTTAAAATGACTGAGGCTGATGGCTTTTCAAGGATGGTATGTTTGTCAAAATTTCATTGTAGCTTTTCAAAGATAAGTGTCACTGCGTTATCTGGTATTATGGATGGACAGTTGCTTTGAACATATGCTTTTCCTTTCTCATGGCTTTAAAGAAACTTAGCACTGTATTCTAAGGAAGATGAAACATTGCAAGGAATATCCATACAAATACAAATAAAATGTTTAACTAGGGGTGTTATAACAAATATGTAGGTCTAAATATGTAGGTCATAAGCAATTTAACACACACTTGGGTGCTATTAATGGGAGAACCTTTGGTGTTTGTCTTAAAAAGGATGCAATAAAACCATACCTTAGTCACACTTTAAAGTAAGTCATACAATCTGCTTAAACAACCAGCTCTTTTTTTGTTTTATATTGCAAAAACCTTAACATACTCTCACAGCTGCCAGATAAATACAGTGCAAAATATTTTACTTGAGAGAACAATGGAGAGAAAGACAAAAAAGAAGAAATGCAGACATTGATGACTGATGTTACTCATGAATAATTTAGCTTGACACTGTTCAGATGAGAGAAACAGAGATAGGGGAGTGTCCTGTTGTGCTGATGTTTTTCCTGTTGGGGCTTCCCGTGCTGTTGAATGATCTGCTAACACCAGCAGTTTTCTGCAGTGGCATAGTAAATCTGATGCACACAGCACAGAGCGGGTTATATAACATTACTCCGCTTTGGCAGCTTCAGCGCCACAGCTTCAAACAATTACCCCATCTATCTCTCTCCCCTTCGGACGAGTGGTAGCAAGCGAAGCTTTGAATCTGACTCCTCGCTCACCGACCTGGACGAGTTGCACCCCCTCCTCCTTTTTCCTCCGGCTCTCTTCCTGTTTGCTCCTCCTTCTCTCCCTCCCTGCTTCACTTTCTAACCCTCTTGCTCCTTCTCATCCTTCTCTTCTCTTGCCTGTGGATGCCCTCCTCACGTACAGGATGGACTCGGGAGGAGAAGGAGGAGAGGGTTGGATGGAGGACCAGTGGGAAAAATGGTAGGGCATTGTTTTTGTGAGCAGCCGTATGGATGAGTGTGACCTTGTGTGTGCCTATATTTAGTTGCATTATTATATGCCATCTCCTTGCATAGTAAAGCTCCAGCAGGCAAGCACTTGAAGGAGACCGGATGCATGAGATTGTTTGCACTTTTTTTTTTAAGGAGGAATGCAGAACATGCAGAGGGAGAGGTTACTTTGACCAAAAATAGAACCTGAGAAGTCTTATGTTGTGCATGTACATTGTGGCAAAGGCGCTGATGCAAAAACGCACTCTGTGGAAGAGTCTGTCTCTTTAGAGTTTGTTTTCATACACAGGATGATGGAGTGTTTCCTTTTCATAACCTGATGTGTTGGATTTGTCAGGACAGCCCCAGTCTGGATCATACCCCCTGTCTTGTCCTTGCAGGAGGGCGAAGCTGATGAATGACTGACTGCATTGAGTCTTGTGATGTTTTGGTTGAAAAAAAAAAAAAGATCTGCAAATTTACAGGAACATATATACGGGGAAAGACTTAAAGGTTATGCTAGTTTTTGCCATTAAATTTAACTCTTAGCCAGGGTATGTTGTGGGTGATGGCAGCATAATAGCTAAAATAAGTAGATTTGTTACATAGCAAGAGATGTTTGAAAAAAAGAGTAACAGTGTAGTTACTATAATTTATGTCAGGCACAGTTTACAGATTTGTTTTCGTTTGTTTTTTGTGGAATTCTGTTGACCTTTTCTGACCCACCTTTTCAACATCAATATGATATTCATCCACAATAGACTTTTTGGAACACTTTTTAGTGGCATGCAGGGATATAAATGTTCCAGGCACATAAAAATGCTATTTATATTTGAAGCTTATTTAGTGTCTTATCATTTAAGATTTAATGTTACAAGCTTCGAATTAAAAACGGCTCCTTTGATTTTGGCAGGCTGAACTGTAGATTCACATAACAACTAATAAGCTGGTTGGGACCATCATTTCCTGAACGTGAGGTCATACCGTCCTTCATCAATGTTAGCTGAGAGGCATGCCATTAAGACACACAAATGCCAGCTGGCTGCCCTGTCACCTCCCACTGTCAGAATAATACAGCAGTTTAGCCCAAATCCATAGTGATACAAACTAAAACGTCAATCCTGTAGCGCAGTGTCCAGCTGCACAACATGAGTTCTCCACAGAGAACGTAAAATGGCATCTTAGAAATGGGACTCAAGCCAAAAACTGTCCAAGCTGTGAAATCCACTGCAAGAGTCTGACCTTACCCATTTTTGATGTGACATATTAATCTCATCCTTAATTTCACGCATAAGAAAAATAAAGTAAAATTTATGCCAAAAAAGGGGAAACCTGTTGATAAACTATGTAAAGGACAAAGAGGAGATTCACTTAAAAATAACAAGCGTTTTCTTTTAACCATTACAACATTAGACCTGTCGCTGTAAGACTACCCACTGAGAGTGTGTGAAGTGAGAAATGGATATGATTTTGATGTATTAGGCAGGGCAAATTTATTTGTATAGCAATCTTTCAGCAACAAGGCAATTCAAGGCCCTTTGGGTGATTAGGGGAAAAATAAAACCAGCAATAAAACAAATATAGAAATGGAAAACACAGCATCGAAGACATAAAGAATATTAAAACATAAGGCTGTTATGACATTCCAGCTATTACTAATCAGTTGGCAGCTCTAAACAGATGGGGTTTTAGCTTTGACTTAAAGGAACTCAGTGTTTCAGCAGCTTCGCAGTTGTCTGGAAGAATGTTAATAAGTTTGCAATAAGTGGAGCGTAGAAACTGAAAGCTGCTTCTTTAAGTTTGGTTCTGATTTTAGGGATCCTCAGTAGGCTGGAAATAGAGGACCTGAGTGGTCTGCGGGTTTGGTATAATGACAACAGATCATTACCAATAGGGTTTTTATCTTTGTCGTGTTACTTACTGTATATCCTTTTCTGTGTTTCAATGTTATTTTTATTTTACCCCGTATTCGTGTAAAGCACCTTGAATTACTTTATTGTTGAAAGTGTGCTATACAAAAAAAATTGCCCTGCCTGGGACTTTCTCTATGTAAATTGATTGAGACAGCTATTAAAATTTGGGGATTTTACTGTCCTGGAGATGCTTATGTTTTGGAAATGCAAGTAATTTTAACTGTTAGTATTGCTGAATATAACTTGATGAATGGAACTATGAAACCATTATGGGTTTCATAAATCAGGCAATCAATGACAATGTCACTAAGGAGTAGGAATGTTGCAACCTTGTACTGGTAGCTGCTATTTTTTCTCTTTTTTTGTGTTGGAGTTTAGTAGGGCTGTAATCAACCAAAGACAGCATTTTACATTATGTGCATCTGTGCAATATAATATGCCATGTTTACTGCAATTACACTAAACGGCAAGGCAATTCAGGGAAAATGATCTTTATTAAACATCCCAGATCAAGACAAATACAAACGCAATAAAGCTGTGCATTGGGCTCAAAACAAAGACTGTGGGCACGGCGCAATTGCGCATTAGGCAATAAAATAAAATAAAATAAATAACCCGACCAAATCCAGTAAATAGAAATAAATCTGCACAATAATAAAAGGGAACCATATGTTTATTATTAGCAATAAAATGAAACAAAATAAATAGGGCCAAATTCTGCCACACTGCCGATGTCTTTGACATGGTAGAGGACTCACTGTAGTAAACGCTAAAAATAAATTTTCAGCAAGCCACAGCACGTTGAATAACGTGGACGTTCTTCGATCTCCCTGTAGACTGTTAAAGCAATGTCACACGAGAGGCAGCGCTGTTTTAGCCCACTCTAACATCAGCTCTCATAGAATGTCTCTTGTCCAATCAAATTTCAAAAATTAACACGGCATAAAATCGACCAATCAGAATTTTGGTCGACTCAGAACGCATCGACCAATAAGTCGATTAGGACTTTACAGCCCTAGAGTTTAGGCTTGTTGCAAACTCTTAAATTTTTTTTCTTTAGTTTCTGAATGCAATCAAGTTTCTGTATTATAAAATATCTCAGATTTCATCTTTTTTCGAACAGTTTCATTCTGTAAAATGGTGTATGCAGCAGTATGAGGTTTTTTGACTTACAAAAGGTGCATTGCACATCTGACCTGATTTATAGGAGTCAATCAATGCTATCTTGGATTCAGTTATGTTATTTCAACTTAACCTTGGCACAAGTTCTTTTAATGAATGGCAGAATAATTCCTTTTGTTTTGGAAACTTTGCAGAGTGTTACTTTATTTACAAATGGGATTTTTAAGTGTTTAATCTATCAGACTAATGATCAAGTTAGTAAACTAAAGAATCCGTAAAGAATTCTAGTCGCCAGCCAATCAAGCCTTTGTTAAGCACTAAGTATAAGTAGGGCTTTTTGGCTCACAGATTATTGCTAGTTATATTCATATTTGTAAAGGTTTGCAGGAAGTTCTGTCTCAGTCCATCTGTATTGACATGTTCAACAAGTAGATGGCAATCAAACTGCTGAAAAGCCTAGTATAATTTCCCATTGTTTTCTTCTGCAAATTGTGAAGAAGAAAACCTCTTTAGAAGACCCGCCATGCTCATGTTTAAAGTCCAAATTATAGTTGCATTTATCTTTTGGTGCTCCTTGTTGGTAAAAATAAAATAGCCCGGTTTAGTGACGATGAGATTGCATCTAATGCTGATTGCTTTAATAGGTCTGCTATGAAAATGTGACCTAATGGGACTCAGGTTTTTAATGAATGAATTAGTTTTTAACATCAGTGATCTCATTCAGTTTGATGGTAATTTCCTGTTAAAATAGTATTACCTGTAGGAACTTCTGTTAAGGAAATCATTAAAGGCAATTATCATCTCATCCCTAGTCCAATATGATCCCAAGAAGGGTAGGAACCTAGCAGCACACAGCAAAGAGCTTTAAGGGGCAGGTAGCCATTGGTCCAGGAGGCTTCAGCAACCCCAGGTAGGGTAACCAGGTGACCCCACAGAGTAGTCATATGGCCAACAGAAGGCAGTTCAGCAGTGAAGAGCTTGAGCAGAAGCCTGCATCCCAAAAAGAGAGACACAGGATACCTAACCCTCCACCGAACCCTGCTGCCATGTAACCCAGTACAGGTCAAACCCACAAACTACTCACCATGTGCTTCACAGGAACAAAAACAATTCTGAAATTTTTGAAAATAATGTATACGGCAAACCCCTACCCAAGTGTGTACCTGACGTACAGTAGGTGTGTTTCCACTATTGGAACTTTAGGGTAATTTTACGTAACTTTCATCTAACGGGGTTAATCTGTTGGCCAGCTGCTCTCAGCCTCCATACAAAATTGTCCCTTTTAGGAATTAGCTAAGACGTGTGCATATCACGACTGTTTCAGGATTAAGTAGCGTCTGCGATAAGTGCCCATAGCACCAAGGAATAACAAGAGATCGACATGGAATGGTTGCTGTGTTTCTGTTTGGTATGCTGTTATAAACTGCTTCACCAGCAACAGAGCAACTATTCTTATTTTACATAGTCGGTTGTTTGGCAACGTCTGCTCATTTCCCTCTGAGTTACAACCAATCTGAGTGACTTAACCACAACCCAGTATAGTCGACCCATCGACTTTACCAGGCTATTTCCCAGTACATACCCCAAATCTCGTACTCTGTTGGTTCCTGAAATGGCCCTGAAAACGGCCCTATTTGGCCGGCCTGGTGAAGTGGAGACATGCGCATACTGTGAAGTTCCTGTAAAATTATACTGAAGTTCCGATAAACGTCGCTAGTACATACCTTGTAAATGACCACTGTGTTCTCAACAAAGTTTACATTAGGTTTCAAACCAACTATTTGATGTACATTTGCAGTATTTGCAACAAAAGTTACACACTTTCATTTTCCCCTTGTTGTGCCACAGATAGGTAGGTTTTGACTATGAATAATTATGAATAATTGCTTAGGGCAATTATTAATCAGATTAATAATTTTATGTAAAAATTACCACGTTTAGGGCACCACCTGGATTCCAGGAATATCAATAGCCAAATTGTTCAGTCTCAGTTTATGTTTATGATTACCTGCCTGATAAGACTGAGGTAATTAAACAATATATGAAGGAATAAGTTATTGGCGCACCTGAACAGCAAGTTACTACACATGTAGGTGAAATAACAACGGTTTTCCAAAATACATGAGTTTATTACAAAAAGAATTCACTTTCAGTTAACATACTTTAATCAACAAACTCACCAAACTAGTAACACACAACTAAACTGCTAAGAAAAGAATAACGATAGTAAAACTCACACTCAGAAGTAAAACAGTAAAAGTGATAAAAATGCACAGAAATAGAAACAACAATAAATTGATAATGATGTCACAGTTCAGAATTAATATGTTTGCTCAAAAACCAAGGCTTGTATTGAACAGTGTTGGGAATGAAGCTAAGTTAGTTCTAAACTAATTGCGATTAGTTTAAGACTAATCAGCACATTCTGGTTTGTTTTCAAACCACCAATTCACAATGCAAAGCAGAAGTGAACAAAAACATTGTTTGGAAGAAGGAATGTTTCATTAAACCATTTGCTGAATTAGAAATCAATAACCTTTAGATAATTGATTCTATTTCATGGATCGGTCACCGCAGTGATTGATCTAATTTAATATTTAGACTTTATGTTGACGTTAACGGTAGTACCAATTATGTCGATCAAATTTTGTATTTTGACTTACCAAGAATGCGGTCTCAAAAATGACTTACAAGATTTGTTTTAGTGTTTAAACTATCCGTTTTAAAGTCGATCTCTATTTTGAATAGCATTAACAGCAGTCTTTATTGTTCATGAATAAAATGCCGTCAATGGCGGGCCCACGTGGTTCACTAGAGCATGTAGCTTACAGCTAACTCACGTGGTGCTGGTTAAAGTCGCTCTGGATCATTTATTAAACGTCAAACAACGAAAAACTGTCGGATTGAATAACTCAGGTTGCAGGATATTAAACGACTTTCCATCGGAAACCTCGAAAATCACTGTTTAAACCTGCAGGCCGACCGGCCTGTTTGTACCCAAACAATAAATGAAATCTTACACAAAGTAACAAATCACAGTGAAACAAACAACCCTTAAATCTTGTTTAAACTAACCTAATCTCGCCCAGACAGACCTTATTGAATGGTTAAAGTTCTCCAGGTTGCTCAGTGGATGATTGGCGAAGCTAACACAACGTTAGCCCGCAGGCTAGCCACAGCTACGGTCCGTTAGCAGTGGGAGGAATTTAGCTGTCAAATCACGGGCAGCATTAGCTTGGCACGTCGTTTCGCCCTCTCCGGCTTGCTAAACAGCGATCAGCTGCACCTCAGTTCACTGACACAGTACCTTCTCTGCAGGTTCAAGATAGCATTGTCCCAGGCTTTGTCGCGGTGGGGTAATGCTCCGGTCTCGACGCGGTTCTGCGGCGTTCGGTAGCTTGTTAGCGGCTCGCTTCATACGGCAGCATCTGTGGGGTTTATCTCAAAACACTGGGTTTGATTCACCTGATTGATCAGCAGTATTGTCGTCGTTGGAGTGAGATCCTCCCAGAACTCGCGTCTTTTCCCTCGCCAGCGAAGGAAGGATTGGATCTCTCCTGGCGCTGTTTGGCTGAACGCCTGAACTGGAGAGGGCGTGAAAATCTGTGGCGGTGCCTTATATAACCACTGGTCTTCTTCTCCTGTCGGAGCTAGAATGTGGGTTAGCGCCACCCAATGGCTGTGTGTCCCCCAACACCCTCCTATTAACCTCTAGTCTCTGCAATGTCTTTGCTTTGCTCCAGTGGCTGCATCCACCTTAACAACCATTCACTGTGGCATCAGGGTCACACTGGCCTGTCAAGGCGCTTTATCTCCCAGCACCTAATTTTCTCCTCCCTTCATTCCATTTTCTCCTTTTCACTGTCTGCTGCCGTTATTTTTACTTTATGTTTCATGGTGCAATCATTACTTTAACCTCCTCTTGACCTCTCTGGTCATCTCTTTTTTTGTCCTCATGTACCCTGCATATCAGTAAACATGGTGACAGTAGCATGACATATATTAAGCTTATTGGGATTCCTGCTTCATTATTGCAGTTCCTTCTCCTTACTCACTCTTAATATTGTGGATTAACTGAGAGCACTGTAGTTGTTCAATAACACAACCAACACCAATGAGAAAATATCAAGGTTTCAAAGAATTGTGGTAGAGTTGATGCTCTGCACACTATTACTGTATTTGGGTAGTTGGGTTGACTCTCAATGCCTTTGATGCCAACCTTTTATATAGATTCTAGTGAGTGCCTTTTTATTCAGAGTGGTGAAAATAACATGATGATGGATGGAAAGAGAAGAGTTTGAAAAATGAAGGTGAATTACAGCTGATTACATCAAAATATTAAAAAGATCCCAATTGCGATTTTTTTCCCCATGTCATGCAGCCTCAAACCCCTTGTTAAAAATACTGTATTAGACAGACTTCAAAACACCAGCATGTGTTCTACATGTGTAATCCTACATGTATTTAGGCTTTATAAAGAGACAGCGAAATGAGCATGAGCCAGCAATCTGCTTCATCCCTTATTTGTGACACAGCGCCACCATATGTGAGGCTGAGAACAACACTGCCTCACCCCGCAAGCAATGCTTAAAGAGCAAATCCCCTACCAGAGTCCAACTCCGCCCACATTTCCTGCTTGAAAAATGCACCAAAAAAGAGGTGTTGCCTGGCAGACCTGCGAACGCTCAGGGGACAGAGGGATGGGCGTGGTCTGCGCTGTGATTGACATGTTGACAGCAGCGCTGCTGCAGTGGCGAAGTCAGCAAGAAAGATGGAGAGCAACGGGAGCTCCTTTCTCTCATAACTATCTTTCTTAGGTGAATGGATTTCTCTCCACCTCCTTCACCAGAGGAAAGGGGGGGGGGGGTGCCGTGGATGAGGTGTGGGCGGAGACTCTGCTTGTTTTATTCTCCACAGCGGCAGGGTGGCTGACGTCGGAGCTCACCAGCGGACATCAGCCCTCCCCGCAGAGCGAATTCAATGCCCAATTCAAATCAGTTTACCAAAAAAAAAAAAAAAAACAGAAATGCAAACAACACTATTAGACACTGATTCATACAGTTTATCAACAAGAAAAGTTGATTTTGGGGTAAATTGCTCTGTAAATTCATTATTGTATTATATAAATTCCGTGATTTTGACCATAAAAAACATTGACATTTATGGAACAGATGAGCTGAAACAAAGATTTTCTATTATTATTTTTAGTGCTGATTTTCCTTGACATTATGAAAGGTAAGGCACTGCCTCACCAACCTCCCCTGACCACACGTCACTGGATGGAACTTTATCGTTGGTCCTTCCTCCCAGCAGCTGGGTCCTTCCTCCCATCACTGCTCCCAACAAACTCAACAAATGTTTACATCTCTGCTGTAATTTGCCGTATTTTTCTAATTTTTAATAACATTTTTGCTACTGTTATTTGCAGATCTCTGTTTGCAGTTTAAAATTTTCACTTCTTGTAAATAATATGCTGTGTTTTAAGGCACAAATGCACCTGCATTCTGTAAATATTTTTAAATTATCCTGCTCAGTTGCACATTACTCAAATCTGAGTATGCCATTTATATTTTTAATAACTGTACAGTACTTTAGTAATTTTTGTCCTCAATGAACATATAATTTTCTTAACTCTGTTATACTTTATGTGAATCTAAATGCTTCTATTACCTGTCACTTTGGTGCTGTTACAACTGAATTTCTCCTCTGTGGAACAATAAAGGATGATTCTATTTTATTTCTATATTTATAGATACAATCAACACAGTTACTTGAAATGTGTTCATGCTCTCTTGCTTTGTTGATATTTATCTTACTTTATTGTGTATCATGTGTAATGTGTGTTTCTTTTACTTTTAATTTCCATTGTTTTTTTGTTTTTTAAATCACCAAATCATGTAAAGCACCTTGAATTACCCTGCTGTTGAAAATGTGCTATACAAATAAAATTGCCTTGCCTTGTGAGACATAGTCAGTGGCATGTAACGATTTAAACTGAGAAATACGATCCTCTTTTCTACAGCAGTTTTGTGAAAACACAGTGAATTTCCTTTCAATAACCTGAGTTTATAGAAGCATTTTCTTCATTGTATAACATCAAAAGAAAATTCTAGGTAGTTCTATTAGACATTGTCAAATTTTTAAAATCCAAATGAGATCAAAACTAGCATTTTACTATTTTGTGCCTGCAAATACTATACTATACTGTAATGAGATAAACTTTCACAATATTACCCATTTATTCCTAAAAATGTTTTTCTACAGTAGAAGAAAAAATGGCCAGCTTGGGATTTTGTGTATTCTAAAGGGAAGCTGCAATCAAAACAAATGTTTAAGAATCTTGCAATTAGGTTTGCAAAGACTGAATAAAGATTTAAGGATAAATTGACCAAAAGTCTGCCAAAGTAATGCCATCCATTCTGGTATAATGTCATATTGATATTGGTCTAGTTATTTCTACTGTCAGTGGCATAAGACTGAAGTTGAGTTTTTATTTGGAAACATTATTTACTCAAATATCACTTATGTCTGTTTTTGTGTTTTATGTTAATTATTAAAATTTACCAACCATTTTAGGTTAAACCTTTAGCTTACGTCTCGTAAATCATAATAGCTAAGGACGACTGCAGCTGTGCCCACAAATGCAGGCAAAGACAATTCATGTAACTAGGAATGATAATAATGATACTTTTGCACTAGCATTGCTTTTATTAACTTTTTTTTTTTCAAAAAAACATTTCACTACTCAGCCTCTGAGCTGCCTGGAATGTAGGAAAATAACAGGCGGACATAATTTAGGATCAAAATTTAAGCACTGTTTACCAGAAGTTAATTGAATCTTGCCAGAGACAAAGGAACAGTCTGTAAAGGAAGCAAGGATATTCAGAGTTGCCGCTGTTAGGTTATTTTAGCTTTACAGGTTACCTAGAAAGGAAAGCACGCACAGAGGAGATGTGAAATGTGTTTGCTCAATTGAGGGAGACCGTGCAGTAACAGAAATGACACACCAGTCTGAGTTCCGTTCCAGCAGAGTCTCAAAGATGTTGAGAATCCCAGCTTCTATTTATTCACACATATGAACCGTTTCACCACACCCACATAGTCTTATCTTATCACCATACAACACACAGCAGAACTGTTTCTAACGGTTTGTAGGTGCATCCTGTTTGCACAGCATATTTTTGCAAAGTCAGTTCCTTATAAGCACATTTCCTTAAGAAAGTTCTTACCCCCACACTAAAAGTTACTTTCCTTATTCTCACACACAAAGTTTAACAAAAGAACAGACTGCATTTATCACATATTCTCCAACAGCCGCTGCTAAAGCAAAAAGGTTGTCTGTTTTTGTTTTTTTTAGTCTTGTTGTTTTCTGCTATTATTTTGAGGATGTGAGAACTCTGAAACGGTGAGGCCCCTAAAATTGTATGTCTTTCAGAGCATACTGCTACCTCTGTCACAATATTGTACAGTGGGGCAAAAAAGTATTTAGCAGCCAGCAATTGTTCAAGTTGTCCCCATTTAAAAAAGATGAGAGGTATGAGACCAGATGAGACCAAAAAATAACTCTTAAATACGCTACTCACTGTGTTTGGAGGGTGAAGATTGCTGAGTTGCATCCCAAGAACACCATACCCACTGTAAAGCATGGGGGTGGAAACATTATGCTTTGCTGCTGCTTTTCTGCAAAGAGGACAGGGCGACTGATCCATATTAAGGAAAAGATGAATGGGGCCATGTTTCAAGAGATTTTGTGTAAAAACCTCCTTCCATCAGTGAGAGCATTGAAGATGAAATGTGGCTGGATCTTTCAGCATGGCAATGATCCCAAACACACCGCAACAAAGGAGTGGTTACGTAAAACGCATTTCAAGGTTCTGGAGTGGCCTAGCCATCTCCAGACCTTAATTCAATAGAGAAAATGTGGAGGGAGTTGGAAGTCAGTGTTGCCCAAAACATCACAGCTTTAGAGAAGATCTCATGAAAGAATGGGCCAAAATGCCAGCTACAGCTTGTGCTCACCTGCAGGAAATGTTTGATCTCTGTCATTGCCAACCGTGGTTACATTACAGTATTGAGGTGGACTTTTGTTATTGACCAAATACTTATTTTCAGCAATATTATACAAATAAATTCTTTATTCTTTACAATATGATATATTGTAATTTCTTTTCACATTCTGTCTTACAGTTGTCATGTACCTATGATAAAAATTACAGACCTCTCTCATATTTTTATATGGGACAACTTGCACAATCGGTGGCTGCTAAATACTTTTTTGCCCTACTGTTTATCCAATTTGCATTTTATTGATCTAGGAAGATATGCTCCTATATGTTAAAAATGCTCTAGCATCAGCTTCCTATTTATCTGACACTGTAGCATATGCAAATTGAGCAACACCTAAGTCAGGATACCAGTGATTTTGTTGCAATTTCCATATTTCTGGCCAGAGAATTTAATAACGAAGAGTCCTCTAATGCAGTGTCAATTGCATTCTCTCCATATTTGTTTTTGGTATTTTGAAAACTGAAGCTTAAATAAAAATATTGAAGTTGAATGCTGCCAAAGCTTATGACAATGTAATTTGCTCTGCATTTTGCCTTGCTCTAGTGGGTACAGCTACCTTAGCCACATTTCATTTTGGCTTCAGGGTCACACTGTCCTGTCAATGCACTTCATTCTATTCATCTCTTTCAGTGGCAAACATAATTTGATCACTATCTAAGAAGGACTTTTGCCGCTTTTTCAGGCATGTAAAAAAAAATTAAGCATGTGTGTAACAATGCAGAGGCAACATGTAGACCTATACAAATGCATTACTGCTACAGAATTGATACAAGTGTTTCTAATGTCATTGTTTTGCAAGTCTGAAGTAAGTCTCGAGTCGTTATCCTCGAGTCCCAAGTCAAGTCTAAACTCAAGACCGGGAAGTTTCAATTCAAGTCCCAAGTCTTAAACTTAAATTTCAAGTCACTTCAAGTCATTTTTTTAAAACAACGTTGCAAGTAGTGGGGTAAAGTATTTATTCAGCCACCAATTGTGCAAGTTCTCCCACTTAAAAAGATAAGAGAGGTCTGTAATTTTCATCATTGGTATACCTCAACTATGACAGACAAAATGAGAAAAATAAATCCAGAATATCACATGGTCTGATTTTTTTAAGAATTTATTTGCATATTATTGTGGAAAATAAGTATTTGGTCACCTACAAACAAGCAAGATTTCTGGCTCTCACAGACCTGTAACTTCTTCTGTATAAGGCTGCTCTGTCCTCCACTCGTTACCTGTATTAATGGCACCTGTTTGAACTCATCAGTATAAAAGACACCTGTCCACAACCTCAAACAGTCACACTCCAAACTCCACTATGGGCAAACTAAAGAGCTGTCAAAGGACACCAGAAAAATAATTTAAATTGTAGACCTGCACCAGGCTGGGAAGACTGAATCTGCAATAGGTAAACAGCTTGGTGTGAAGAAATCAACTGTGGGAGCAATTATTAGAAAATGGAAGGCATACAAGACCCCTGATGATCTCCCTCGATCTGGGGCTCCACGCAAGATCTCACCCCGTGGGGTCAAAATGATCACAAGAACATTGAGCAAAAATCCCAGAGCCACACAGGGGGACCTAGTGAATGACCTGCAGAGAGCTGGGACCAAATTAACAAAGGCTACTATCTGTAACACACTTCGCCGCCAGGGACTCAAATCCTGCAGTACCAGACGTGTCCCCCTGCATAAGCCGGTACATGTCCAGGCCTGTCTGAAGTTTGCTAGAGAGCATTTGGATGATCCAGAAGAGGATTGGGAAAATGTCATATGGTCAGAAGAAACCAAAATATAACTTTTTGGTAATAACTCCACTTATTGTGTTTGAAGGAGAAAGAATGCTGAGTTGAATCCAAAGAACACCATACATGGTATGAAGCATGGGGGTGGAAGCATCATGCTTTGGGGCTGTTTTTCTGCAAAAGGACCAGAATGACTGATCCGTGTAAAGGAAAGAATGAATGGGGCCATGTATCGTGAGATTTTGAATGAAAACCTCCTTCCATCAGCAAGGGCATTGAAGATGAAACGTGGTTGGGTCTTTCAGCATGACAATGATCCCAAACACACCACCCGGGTAACGAAGGAGTGGATTCATAAGAAGCATTTCAAGGTCCTGGAGTGGCCTATGCAGTCTCCAAATCTCAACCCCTTAGAAAATCTTTGGAGGGAGTTGAAAGTCCGTGTTGCCCAGCGACAGCCCCAAAGCAACCACTGCTCTAGAGGAGATCTGCATGGAGGAATGGGCCAAAATACCAGCAACAGTGTGAAAATCTTGTGAAGACTTATAGAAAATGTTTGACCCCTGTCATTGCCAACAAAGGGTATTATAAACAAGTATTGAGATTAACTTTTGTTACTGACCAAACACTTATTTTCCACCATAATTTGCAAATAGATTCTTTAAAAATCAGACCATGTTATTTTTCTGAATTTCTTTTCTCATTCTGTTTCTCATAGTTGAGGATGATGAAAATTACAGGCCTCTCTCATCTTTTTCAGTGGGAAAACCTGCACAATTGGTGGCTGACTATACTTTTTTACCCCACTGTATTTGTTCGATTTAAATTGTAAACCATGTGTTCTTTATAAAATATTTGTTTAGTTCAACATTTGATGAAACAAGTGCAACTGAACTTAGAAAATGTACAAAAAGTAGTTCTGAACTCGTACCTCTATGTTGTACGGTTTAATCAAACTTAGATAATTAGAATAGTCTTCCTCTAAACTACAATTTCACAATTATTTTACAATTATGTTTTTTTTACTTCAACGCACATCTGCTCAAGGAGCAATGGCCAACAGAGAGTTAGTTTTGATTGAGCTGAAAAGCTTTATATGAAGTGCAGCTCATTGAATGCTCTACAACGCATGTAAACAAACAAATACAACGGTGTGTTGTTCTCGACACATCCTGGTGTTCAAAATTGTCAAAAGATATTAGATAAACTGGCCTTGCAATATGTAAAACTAATTACATTGACTATCGAGCACTGTTTCGGTGAAATGATCTGGTGATTATGTTGGGCTGACCAATCAGACGTGCGCTCTCCTTTGTGTTCGAGAGATAGTTTTTTTTTTGTAAAGTTTTTTTGGGCCTGAGTGGCCTTTATTGACAGTGGAGGAGTTTTTGAAGGGGGAGAGAGGTGGGGGAAGACATGTGGCCAAGGTCGCCCGGGACGGGACTCCAACCGGGGACGGCCGCGTCGAGAAGTGAAGCCTCTGCACATGGGGTGCCCGCTCTAACCACTGCGCCACGCAACGCCCCGTTCGATGGATAGTTAAAAAATTGGGCTCTACTCAGTGAGTCCTTGTGTATGTGATGGACATTCCTTGCGTCGACGGATAATGGTGCTGTGTGTCTCAGCACCTCCACAGACAGAGAAGTATAAACTAGACTTTAGACAGGATGAGTGAACTGATGTAAAGGTGCGCAGTCTTGAAATGATAGATGTTTTAAACTTCAGGTACTGGGTAAAATATCAAGTCTTCTCAAGTAAACAGGTTACAGTCCGAGTCAAGTCCCAAGTCACTGGTGTAAAAGTCCAGGTCAGGTAAAAGTCTTTGAACATTTTTTCAAGTCTAAAATTAATGACTCAAGTTATCCTATAGGGATTCTGTAGCCTATGTTTGACCTAAAATAAATGTTTGCATTTTAATTAATTACAATTAATTAATTTGTATATATTTAAAATGCTTGAGGAGTCCTACGCCATTCAGTGATTTGTAAACCATCAGAAAAATTCTAAAGTATTCTCTGAGCTACAGGGAGCGAGTGTGAACACTTTAGAACTGGGGTGATGTGCTCTACTTTCCTAGCTGTAGTGAGGATGCGAGCAGCAGCGTTCTGCATCAGGTGGCATCTGAGAGTGGTTGTGAAGGAATTTCCAAACAATGTATATCCATCTGGCTGCACAGTGGCGCAATTGGTAGCACTGTTGCCTTGCAGCAAGAAGGTCCTGGGTTCGAATCCAGGGCTTTCTGCATTTCTGCATATTCTCCCTGTGCATGCGTGGGTTTTCTCCGGGTACTCTGGATTCCTCCCACAGTCCAATAACATGACTGTTTCTCTAAAATTGTGTGAGTGTGTCCTGTGTGTCTCTGTGTTGATGGACTGGCGATCTGTCCAGAGTGTACCCTGACTCTCGTCCCATGACAGCTGGAGATAGGCACCAGCCCCCCCGCAACCCTGCATAGGAATGACTGGTACAGAAAATGGATGGATGTGCCTAGAAATTCACGGTAAAGTCAGATCCAATGCTAATAGAAATTGCACAAAAAAAAAAGGTCAGGTCGGGTCAGCATGGACAAGATGGGAGTATTAGAAGAAAAAAACAAAAATCAGAAAGCATGCCTTGTTTCTAAGGGTTAACAGGAGACAACCTGTTCATAAAGACTATGGCGGGTTTGGAAACTTATGTTTGACTGAACCACAAGACATCTGGATCACTGTCATCAGGACAGATCAGCCGAATGCAAAATTTACTCAAACATCAAACACAGTACATCAGTCAAACCAATTGTCAAGAATGATAGGGGAGGGGTGATGACTTGTTTTACAACCACAAGACCTGGTCACTAGGGCTGACCTATTTTGGAAAAAAAATTATATTACGATATGGTTCCTATCAGTCGATATCAATATACATCACAATATAAAACATAACTATTTTGTTAATATTCATCAATCCCTGGTACTATTTGAAGATTTCAGTAAGTTATTTTCTATTTTAAAGATTTATTTTCAAACATTAAACAGGTCATCGGGACTATACAACTGTTTTAGAAAAATTAATGGAAGTCTGAGCTGGGTGATATGGATTAACAATAAAATCAAAAATGTTCTGGCCAAATAAATTTTGGATATGACTCGCCCTTTCTGTTTTTGAAAATAAATAACAAATGACAGAAAACATTTTTAAAACGTACATCTTTTATTTCAATCATTCCTTGGAGTTGACCTGAATTCTAAGTCCAAATAAATAGCCTACACCCTGTAAAACAAGATGGAAGGCCTTGGGCGGTCTCACGTTATTTTGAACTATGGAAACCCAAGAGATGCGTTGGTGATTTATTTTTTTATTTCAAATTTTCAATGTTCCAAAAATTCAATCTTTATACATATTTAAATTCTATATATCGATTTAATCGATATATTGCCCGGCCCTACTGGTCACCTTGCAGGTATTGAGTGAACAATTAATTCCTCAGTGTACCAATAAATATGAGGACATCTGTTATACAGCTAAAACTTGATTGAAAGTCATATAAAAAGAGTATTCTATAAAGAAGAGCAGCAATAAATCCTTCACAATGATGTGAAATCCTGGAATACTGAGTGAATTCTGAGTGCCAAGAGATTAACTTCCTCTTTTTTCCCCTTATCTCTCTCCCTTCCCCTTCTCATCTTAATCTTCCCCTACAACTAGGCTGACTCATGACATCAGTCTGGATGAGTTTGAAGATGATGACCTCTCGGAGATTACAGAGATCACAGATGAGCGAGGGATGAGCCTCAACTGTAACGGCCCAGATATAAAAGTAAGATTTCATGAGTCATGAAATCTCATGAAATATGTGATAAGTTTGTTTTAGGCCTCAATGTTACAATACTTCACAATTTAATGCAGATGTTGGCTTGACTAGAGTTGCGCAATGGTATCCTCTAGCTACTGATTTAATGGATTTTCAAACTATTGATTTTATTTCTGCTACAAGTGAACTCAGAAATTGCTTTGTTTAGCAGCTTTTTCGAATGCAGGAAAGATTTACATATTGACTTCAGCATGTTGTTTTTCAATTTTGTTTTTAGGTCACAAACATGAAACGAGATGTTATCTGTTTGAATATAGTTGGAATTTCAACCTCCAGTTGCTGTAATAATACATTCAACTCAGAAGATGCAAAAAATACTAGTTTTACTAGAAAGAGATGAGAGTAGAGGTTGATATTTCTTAGGAAAACCAATAATCCCAATGTTTTAATGTCATCAAAAACAGTTTTATGAATCACAAATGGTTTGACTTGTTTGTATTGTGTTTTTATTATACTTTTCTCAGCATATGGTAATCCCATTTTTAAAAAAGCGTTGCTGTGCAATATATATTGATTTACAATTGTCCTTGGAAAATAACTGTGTGCAATAATGCAATTGAAAAAGACTGTGTGGATACAGTATTTGGTAGGCTGTAATATTTTAAGTGTTGCCCGTTAAAGATCTGCTTACCAATAATATACTTTGCTGTTAGAATGGACTTTCACTGGCTTTTATGAAGATTTTCCCACTGATCAAGATTGTAAAGCTCAGGGAGAATGGTGAGGACAGCATAATGATGGAAAATAAAATGTGGGTGGCAATTGATATTGTCAAACTATTATCTTAAGATATTTATTATATGAAATACATTATTAAAGTTCATGCTTTGACATGCAATATGGCTAATTTCACAAATAGAGGTTTGTTAAATATTTTATATAGTCTCTTTTCAATGTACATTCAACTAGTTGATGTTTGACAAGTTAAAGAATTTTAGATTTTAAATAAAGAAATAGTTCAATTTAGTCTAGATTTCATCTTTAATTCACAGTGAAATGTGCCTTTCGTTCAATAATATATAGCTGAAGACTACTAACAATACGCTTAAGCCTTGCTGCCATTCCCACAGTCCAAAGCGGTGGGTACTTTTGCAAAAGAACTAAGTGAATCATGATAATAACTGGAGCAAGTGTAAAATGCAGCTTATAAGGATAAATGTACTGAACCATAATGAGTAACATGGAGGGAAAAAATACCCAGAAGTAGATTTATTATTCTGTCAGATCTCCCCTGCTCTGTTACCAGTGAAACCACCATTACCACCTCCATTCAGCTCTGCTGCAGTATCCTTGGCAACTGAAGGGTCGAGGGGCTTTTAAGTAACATTTTCTAGGGATCCATCTTTGATCGTTCAGCAATGCGTAGGCCAAACAGACAGAAAATCCTCCAGAGGGCTGTGAATATTTTTGAGCTTTAGAATCCTTTTCATTTTCTCAGTTTTTCCCTCAACCTATCCTGGGAGCTTTTTATAGATCAGATTACTAAATATGAGCTCTCTCACCAGAGGTGAATTTGTGTGTGAACACTGGTGACTCATGCTCTCTCAGGGGCCTTGTAAAGGTAAAATTTCAGAATGGGTTTCTGAATGGCAAACACAAGTCAGGTCTGATACCAGTTGCAACAACAAAGCTTGTGTCCCTGAATGACTGCACTTCCAGAGGACAAGACTGTTTCTTTCTGGCTTTTTGCTTAACCGACGTCACAGATCTCTTCTTTATTATGACTTGGTTTTAATTTAGAATTTTTACAGAGAAATCCAGCTAAGGAAAAATTTGAAAAGTTGTTATTTTTTTCAAATTAGTTGTTGGACTCTTCTTGAAAAGTTTAAGTAGTGGTGACCACATCAGTCAGTTTATCATCTGAGGGGTGTTTCAGAATGCATTTTGCCTCATCAATCATTAACAGGAAAATGGAAAGACAGCCACGGTGCCTGTCTCAGCAGAGGGTTGGATTAGAGGTTCTGTAGATATGTGTGGTTTTTAGAAGAGGTCAAGAGTGCACAAACTGAGGCCTGTTTTCAAATATTGTTCGATAATTAGTTTAGTCTAGGGCACACAGGTATTCAGATTTTCACAAAAAAATGAAAGAGAGCTTATTTAATTTCTCTCTTTTGATTTAAATATTGACATGCATATTTGCTGAGCTACTTGGTGATACTGAAATGTGCACAAACCTGAGTTTGCATGTTCTAATCCTGATTCTAGACACAGATCTGCTCCTAAATGTTGATGCCGAATAAAACGTTTATCTTATGAATGCATATAATGAAATGGCCACCCATGTTTATGTATTTTTCATAATGTAGGACATTTTCGTTGAGTTATTCGGATTGTTTGGAAAGACAATATTGTCTGCTGAAAGCTGGTGATGATTTTAAAGCAAGATAGATTGAAAAAAGAAACAACCTGCTGCATTTTTGGCTTTACAAAAAACAGATGAAAGATATTGCAGAAGGTAGAATTTTAAGTATTTGGACACATTCAAATTATTTGAAATTATGATGCATTTTATACTTTATACTCAAAAAATGTTTTTTATCTCAAATTAATCAGTTAAAGGGTGCATCATTCCACTATCATTTGTTATCTAAACCACTGCTGTTTATAAATGCCATTATGACATGATCTCTTCAGTAAGATGTACATTTTTTAGAGAAAGTACTCATCAAATCGGTACTAAAAATTTTCTTAAATAATATTAAAGTACAATAGTTTTTCTCCATTTCTTTGATGACTTCTGCATCTGCTCTGTTTGGGACTAAATACAAAATAGCTGCAAATATACATTTTTCTGCATCTCTTTGACTCGTACACTAGTTGTGTTTGGAGCTAAAGAGAGTATAATGGTGCAAAATGATGTGCAAATTGCTCCTATTTGCTGGACCATATTTGTGTATTTTCATTGGCATGTATTTAGTGCAAACTGCTTTGTGAATATGGTGATGTTTCATGTTATTTGTGTTACTCTCCCAGCTGCAGCCATTTGTAATCACACACCAGGTTCTCAGTAAAAATCCTTTCAGTATTGTTTGCCTCCCAATTATAGTTAATCCCTTTGTGAGATGTTTCTATACTTATTTTTACCCTGTTTTCTAGTTAGTTAATTTCTGCCTCCTGTATATTTAAATTTAATTTAAACTTCAAATTGGTTGAGATTCAAAAGAAAACGAGATTAAATGATATACGAGTAACAGTTTTTTGACGATTCTACAGTCAGTTTATTTGTTAAAGGGAAAGGTATCAAGATGCATGGCTCACCCTGCATGACTCAGCCTTTCAAAGAAAAGACTGGCCACGGCTTATCAAAAGACATATTGAATTTCCAGTGCACATTGCTGTGGGATTTAAGGGTTAATGTGGACCAGATCAAGCTCAGACAAAGCAAATTAGATTTAATGCTCCTTAGAGACATGGGATGACAATATGTATCATCATCACATCCACTCAAGGTGGGACTGGGAGAGAAGAGTGCTTCTATGCTTATATGTAAGAGAGAATTGATCTGATGTGCAGTGGATGCATGCATGCGAACCGCAGAGAACGTTCATGTTTTTAAGAGCAGGCTCAAGACTCACCTTTTTAGCCGAGCTTTTATTTGATTTGTTATTTATTAATATCCGTTTAATTGCTCTGCATGTTTTACCATTTAATCTCATATTTATATACTCTTTATTTTAATATTTGAACCTGTTATTTTTATCTTCTTTCATTCTTTAACTGATTAAATTGTCTTCCGGGGGGGGGGTGTTATGTAGGGTCATTTTAATCTGTAAGGCACTTTGAGATGCTATTTTGTATGAAAAGCGCTTTATAAATAATTTTTCATTTTATTTTAAAGTAAGCTCTGCCACTGCCAAGAGATGTTGTTTGGTCAGGAAAGGGCAAATTTGCCGCTGAATCTAGTTTCAAAATTAGAATAGCGCGCAGCTTTAGGTCTGATAATGGTCAGTGTCCGCAAACAGCTTTGTGCATCTGTCGCTGAGCATTTATGTGACATACATCCATTATTTATACCGTCTATCCTATGGTGATCCTATGGGGCGTGTGCCTATCACCAACAATAATCGGGCATGTGGCGGGGTACACACTGGACAAATTGCTAGTCTGTGCAGGGCAACACAGAGACGCACAGGACAACCATGCATGCACACACCAATTAAGCTAACAGACATGTTTTGGACAGTGGGAGGAAGCTGGAGTACCCAGGGGGAACCCACGCATGCACAGGGAGAACATGCAGAAAGTCCTCACGCTGGGATTCCAACCCAGGACCATCTTGCTGCAAGGCAACAGTGCTACCAACTGCACCACTGTGCAGCCCTACTTCTGCAGACATTTTACTGTAATTGTGCACTCCCTGTGAACCCACCCTGACATGTCGATCTTGCCAACCTTTCACACACGACAAATGGCTGCACATCAGATCAATTCACCCTTGCATACAAGCATGGACGCACTCTTCTCTCCCAGTCCTGCCTTGAGTGGATGTGATGATGATACATGTTGTCATCTCATGTCTATAAGGAGCAATAATCTGTTTATGCTTTGTCTGAGCTATATCTGGTGGTATTTATATATATATATACATACATACATACATACATACATACATACATACATACATACATACATACAGTAGAAACTTGAAAAATTAGAATATCGTGCAAGAGTTCATTTATTTCAGTAATTCAACCTAAAAGGTACAACAAATATATGATAAAGACTCATTACATGCAAAGTGAAATATTCCAAGCCTTTATTTGTTGTCATTTTGATGATTATGACTTACAGCTTATGAAAACTCCCAGTTTAAAATATCAGAAAATTAGAATATTGTGAAAAGGTTCAATATTTTAGGCTCAAAGTTTCATACTCTAATCAGATAATTAATCCAAAACACATGCAAAGGCTTCCTGAGCCTTTAAATAGTCTCTCAGTCTGGTTCAGTAGGTATCGTAATCATGGGGAAGACGGCTGACTGAGTTGTGCAGAAAACCATCATTAACACCTCCATAAAGAGGGAAAGGTAATTGCAAAAGAAGTCGGATGTTCCCAAAGTGCTGTATCAAAGCACCTTAATAGAAAGTTAAGTGGAAGGGAACAGTGTGGAAGAAAAAGGTGCACAAGCAGTGGGGAGGCCCGCAGCCTGGAGGATTGTCAGGAAAAGGCCATTCAAAAGTGTTGGGGACCTTCACAAGGAGTGGACTGAGGCTGGAGTTAGTGCATCAAGAACCACCACACACAGACGGATCAGGGACATGGGCTTCAAATGACATATTCCTCTTGTGTAGCTGCTCCTAAACGACAAGCAACGTCAGACGTGTCTTACCTAAGATAAAGAAAAATAAATTACTGCACATTTTGCATCCAATTTGGAAACCAAGGTCCCAGAGTCTGGAGGAAGAATGAAGAGGCACACAATCCAAAATTCTTGAAGTCTAGTGTGAAGTTTCCACAGTCTGTGTTGATTTGGGGAGCCATGCCATCTGCTGGTGTTGGTCCACAGTACTTTATTAAGTCCAGAGTCAACGCAGCCATCTACCAGGAGATTTTGGAGCACTTCTTGTTTCCTTCTGAAGACGAGCTTTATGAACATACTGACATTTTCAAGCAGGACTTAGCACCTGCCCACACTGCCAAAAGTACCAAAACCTGGTTCAGTGACCATGGGATTGCTGTGCTTGATTGGCCAGCAAACTCACCTGACCTGAACCCCATAGAAGATCTATAGGGGATTGCCAAGAGAAAGATGAGTGACATGAGACCGAACAATGCAGAAGAGCTGAAGATTACTTTTGAAGCATCCTGGTCTTCCATAACACCTCAGTGTGACCATAGGCTGATAGCATCCATGTTACGCCACATTGAGGCAGTAATTGATGCAAAAGGGGCCCAAACCAAGTACTGCATAATTATACTTTTCAGAGATTGGATATTTCTCTTTTTAAAATCCTTGTTTTATTGATTTCATGTAACATTCTAATTTTCTGAGATTTTGAATTTGGGGTTTTCATCAGCTGTAAGCCATAATCATTAAAATTATAACAAAGGTTTGAAATATCTTGCTTTGCATGTAATGAGTCAATATCATATATTAGTTCCACCTTTATCATTTGAATTACTGAAATAAATGAACTTTTGCACTGTATTTAAATTTTTCGAGTTTTACTTGTATGTACATTTTTTGTAAATAACAGCAAAAGCAAATGGCTCTTCATTCTCACACACAAGAACCGCTTGTGACATGCTAATTGCAAAGAAAAAATACTGTAGTCAAGAGAGACTGATGGTCATTTTGGTACAGGATAAAAGAGAGGTTGTGTTGTCTTGCTGACTTTACCAAAATCCAAATCCAGGATATCACAAATGGTGAAAATTATTCTCCATAGTAAGGTGTACCTAATAATTTTGCTTATATTGATGGGTGGCATCAACAGCACTTATCTTCCTCCTGTATATATGTACTAGAATCTGCTTCATGAATCAAGCAAAAAAAGGAAGCAAAATAGCTGTGAAAGACTGAGGAAATTGCATTGCTTCCTGAATGTATAACAAAAGCATTGATTAATCCATTTCCCAGTCACAGTTGTTTTAGAGCCTCTGTTTCCATATAGATCAGAGTCTACGCACCGCTATGATGGTGCCTATGAGACCATTAGCAGACTTGTTTCCATAGCAACAGTATTTTTTTCACCCACTCCACGTGACGTGGCTGAAAATACATGTAGTGTTGGCGCATGCGCGCGGATAGACACACATGCACATACTCAGGGCCCTCTTGGATACTGCTCACGTCATCTCCTCTACACATGGTAACCGGAGAGGGAGCTGCCTCGAGTCAAGTGGACACAAGAGAGGATACACCCCTTGTTATTTACCTCTCTGTGTATAATGGCTTATTACTGACCTTCATCCCAGTAATACGTACACTCTGATAGTAATAGTCTGAAATGTCTATTCTTTTCTCCCTGCTTAGTCTGCTTTGATTAATAAATTCAATCATATTCATGACAGCAATTTTGCCTTTGCCACCAGGGTGGCTTGTTTCTTAGCAGCTGGAGGAAAGAGTCATTTTAAAAGGGGTCAGTCACAATTTGTTCCCATAAAAAAAAATCTATAAAATCTTATATATATATGTGTGTGTGTGTGTATGTATGTATATATATATATATATATATATATATATATATATATATATATATATATATATATATATATATATATATATATAATTATTATTATAACTTTATAAAGTCCTTTCAAAACAATGTACTTAACAGTTAGAGAGTAAAATCATTAAAAACAATACAGAATAGATTAGAGGATAGAGAGTGACTCTGTGACAGGGTAAGCCGTATTGCGTCATTTCCTGTTGTAATCCCTGTTGCTGTTTGGTGTTCAGACTCTCTTGAATTAATCTTGTTTTCTCTGTGCTGAAGCCTCTCTAAGTTATTTTAACACTCAAGCACACTAAAACACACGTTTTGTGGTAGTGTACTTTACGTTTTGGGAACTCTGTGTTTCACACTGTTTTTCTTGGGGTGGTAAGGTCTCGCTAGCTCAGTTAGCTTAGCTTCATTGCGGCTATGGCTACTCTTCTTTCTCCTGTCTCTAACTCTTCTCTTCTCTCTTGCTCTCTATGTCAGATATTTAGTTACTTCCCTGCCTCCTTTAGTGATAATGGTAACTGTAATAAATGTAATATTTTTGTAGCTTTGGAGGCGAGGGTACCGGAATTAGAGGCCCGGCTCTGCGCTGTTGAAAAACCAGCAGATAGCCGAAGCCCATTAGCCAGAGCGGAGCCAACAAGGATAGAACCCCCTAGCTGTCCTCCGGTAGAGCCCGCGCAGCCGGGACCTCAGGCCGGCTGGGTGACGATACGTAGGAAGCATAGTTCTAGGACCCAGCCCACGGGCCACCACCAACCGGTCCACGTTTCGGGTTAGCATCAGATTTTCCTCCTGCCACCTCCTCCCTGGGCTGCCACTCCTCCCTGGGCTGCCACCTTATCGTGGTGGAGGGGTTTGAGTGTCCCAATGATCCTAGGAGCTATGTTGTCGGGGGCTTTTGCTCCTGGTAGGGTCACCCATGGCAATTTGGTTCTAGGTGAGGGATCAGACAAAGTGCAGCCCAAAAGACCCCTATGAAGAAAACGACAGATGGACTCAGTGTTCCCTCGCCCGGACGCGGGTCACCGGGGCCCCCCTCTGGAGCCAGGCCTGGAGGTGGGGCACGTTGGCGAGCGCCTGGTGGCCGGGCCTTTACCCATGGGGCCCGGTCGGGCTTAGCCCGAAGAGGTAACATGGGCCCCCCTTCCCATGAGCTCACCACCTGTGGGAGGGGCCATAGGGGTCGGGTGCTGTGCAGGATGGGCGGCGGCCAAAGGCGGGGACCTTGGCGGTCCGATCCTCGGCTGCAGAAGCTGGCTCTCGGGACGTGGAACGTCACCTCTCTGGTGGGGAAGGAGCCGGAGCTGGTGTGCGAGGTTGAGAGGTTCCGACTGGACATCGTCGGACTCACCTCGGCGCACGGCTCTGGCTCTGGAACCCGTCTCCTCGAGAGAGGTTGGACTCTCTTCCACTCTGGGGTTGCCCCCGCTGAGAGGCGCCGAGCTGGGGTGGGCATACTTGTTGCCCCCCATCTCGGCGCCTGTACGTTGGGGTTTACCCCGGTGAACGAGAGGGTAGCCTCCCTCCGCCTTCGGGTGGGGGGACGGGTCCTGACTGTTGTTTGTGCTTACGCGCCAAACAGCAGATTAGATTACCCACCCTTCTTGGAGTCTTTGGAAGGGGTGCTGGAGAGTGCTCCTCCTGGGGACTCCCTTGTTCTGCTGGGGGACTTCAACGCTCACGTGGGCAATGACAGTGAGACCTGGAGGGGTGTGGTTGGGCGGAATGGCCCCCCCGATCTAAACCCGAGTGGTGTCTTGTTATTGGACTTCTGTGCTCGTCATGGATTGTCCATAACAAACACCATGTTCAAGCATAAAGGTGTCCATATGTGCACTTGGCACCAGGACACCTTAGGCCGCAGCTCAATGATCGACTTGGTTGTCGTCTCATCTGATCTGCGGCCGCATGTTTTGACACTCGGGTGAAGAGAGGGGCAGAGCTGTCCACTGACCACTACCTGGTGGTGAGTCGGCTCCGATGGTGGGGGAGGACGCCGGACAGACCTGGAAGGCCTAAACGTGTTGTGAGGGTCTGCTGGGAACGTCTGGCAGAGTCTCCTGTCAGAAGGAGCTTTAGCTCACACCTCCGGCAGAACTTTGAACACGTCCCGGGGGAGGCGGGGGACATCGAGTCCGAGTGGACCATGTTCCGCGCCTCCATTGCCGAGGCGGCTGACCGAAGCTGTGGCCGCAAGGTGGTCGGTGCCTGTCGCGGCGGCAACCCCCGAACCCGGTGGTGGACACCGGCGGTAAGGGATGCTGTCAGGCTGAAGAAGGAGTCCTACCGGGTCTTTTTGGCTTGTGGGACCCCTGAAGCAGCTGATAGGTACCGACAGGCCAAGCGGGACGCGGCTCGGATGGTTGCTGAGGCAAAAACTCGGGCGTGGGAGGAGTTTGGAGAGACCATGGAAAACGACTTCCGTACGGCTTCGAAGCGATTCTGGTCCACCATCCGGCGTCTCAGGGGGGGAAAGCGGTCTGCCACCAACACTGTTTACAGTGGGGATGGTGTGCTGCTGACCTCGACCCGGGACGTTTTGGGTCGGTGGATGGAATACTTCGAAGACCTCCTCAATCCCACCGTCACGCCTTCCAATCTGGAAGCAGGGTTTGGGGACTTGGGGTCGGGCTCTACACCCTCAGCAGGGTCCTGGAGGGTGCGTGGGAGTTCGCCCAACCGGTCTACATGTGTTTTGTGGACTTGGAGAAGGCGTTCGACCGTGTCCCTCGGGGGGCCCTGTGGGGGGTGCTCCGGGAGTATGGGGTACCGGGCCCCTTGATATGGGCTGTTAGGTCCCTGTACGACCGGTGCCAGAGTTTGGTTCGCATTGCCGGCAGTAAGTCGGGCTTGTTTCCGGTGAGAGTTGGACTCCGCCAAGGTTGCCCTTTGTCACCGATCCTGTTCCTAACTTTTATGGACAGGATTTCTAGGCGCAGCCAAGGCGTTGCGGGGATCCGTTTTGGTGGCCTCAGGATCGGGTCTCTGCTTTTTGCAGATGATGTGGTCCTGTTGGCTTCATCGGAGCGTGATCTACAGCTTTCGCTGGAGCTGTTTGCAGCCGAGTGTGAAGCGGCTGGGATGAGAATCAGCACCTCCAAATCCGAGGCCATGGTCTTGAGCCGGAAAAGGGTGGGGTGCCTCCTCCGGGTCAGGGATGGGGTCCTTCCCCAAGTGGAGGAGTTTAAGTATCTGGGGGTCTTGTTCACGAATGAGGGAAAAATGGAGCGGGAGATCGATAGACGGATTGGTGGGGCATCTGCAGTTATGCGGGCGCTCTACCGGTCTGTCGTGGTGAAGAGAGAGCTGAGCCAAAAGGCGAAGCTCTCGATTTACCGGTCGATCTACGTTCCTACCCTCATCTATGGTCACGAACTCTGGGTGGTGACCGAAAGAACGAGATCACGGATACAAGCGGCTGAAATGAGTTTCCTCCGCAGAGTGTCTGGGCTCTCCCTTAGAGATAGGGTGAGAAGCTCAGTCATCCGGAGGGGGCTCAGAGTAGAGCCGCTGCTTCTCCACATCGAGAGGAGTCAGTTGAGGTGGCTCGGGCATCTGGTCAGGATGCCTCCTGGACGCCTCCCTGGTGAGGTGTTTCAGGCACGTCCCACCGGGAGGAGGCCCAGGGGAAGGCCCAGGACACGCTGGAGGGACTATGTTTCTCGGCTGGCCTGGGAGCGCCTTGGGGTTCCTCCCGAGGAGCTGGAACAAGTAGCTGGGGAGAGGGAAGTCTGGGTCTCTTTGCTTAGGCTGCTGCCCTCGCGACCCGACCCCGGATAAGCGGAAGAAAATGGATGGATGGATGGATCAGATTTTCCCCGCTCAGTGACACACCCGCTGAGAAGCCGACCCTGGTAATTGACAGCTCCATAGTCAGAAACGTGGCATTAGAGACACCATTGACCATAGTCAAATGCTTGCCAGGGGCCAGAACGGGCGACATCAAATCCTACCTGAAACTGCTGGCTAAAGATAAGCGTAAATACAGCAAGATTGTTATTCACACTGGCGGTAATGACACCCGGTTACGCCAATCGGAGGTCACAAAAATTTGTGTTGCTTCGGTGTGTAAGTTTGCCAAAACAATGTCAGATTCGGTAATGTTTTCTGGTCCCCTGCCTGATCGGACCAGTGACGACATGTTTAGCCGCATGCTGTCATTCCATCAATGGTTGTCTAGGTGGTGTCCTGCAAACGATGTGGGGTATATTGATAACTGTCGAAGATTTTGGGGAAAACCTGGTCTGATCCGGAGAGACGGCATCCATCCCACTTTGGACGGAGCAGCTCTTCTTTCTAGGAATATGGCCGAATTTATTAGTCCTCCAAAACACTGACAACCCAGGGTTCAGACCAGGAAGCAGAGTCGTAGTTTAACCCACCTCTCTGCTGCTTCTGTACTGTTACCCACCCATTACCCTATTGAAACAGTGTCTTGCCCACGGCCAAAATTAAATAGATTAAAAGTTAAGCCAACAAAAGCAAATTATGGAAATCTCATAAAGTCCCAACCAAATTATTTAAGGAAGTGTTCTATTTGGTTACTGGCCCCATTTTGGATATGATGAATCTATCCTTAGTAAACGGATACGTACCACAATAATTTAAAATAGCTGTAATTAAACCTTTACTCATGAAAACGTCCCTTGATCATGATGACTTAGTGAAATACAGACCTATATCTAACCTTCCTTTCTTATCCAAAATCCTTGAGGAAATTGTTGCTAATCAAGTCTGTGAGCATCTAAACAGTAACGAGCTGTTTGAAGAGTTTCAGTCAGGTTTTAGAGCTCATCATAGCACTGAAACAGCACTGGTGAAGGTTACTAATGATATTCTCATGGCCTCAGATAATGGACTTGTGTCTGTTCTGGTTTTGTTAGATATCAGTGCTGCTTTTGACACAGTCGATCATAATATTCTCTTAGAAAGGCTTGAACATGTTGCAGGGATCAAAGGAACAGCACTAGGCTGGTTTAAATCATATTTGTCTGACAGATTCCAGTTTGTTCATCTAAATGATCAATCTTCTTCACTCTCAAGGGTTACTTGTGGAGTTCCACAGGGTTCTGTCCTTGGACCAATTCTTTTCACCATATATATGCTTCCAATTGGTAGAATCATTAGACAGCATGGGATAAATTTCCACAGCTATGCCGATAATACACAACTATATTTATCCATAAATCCTGATGAACCCAGTCAGTTAGGTAGATCACAGGCATGTCTGGAAGACATAAAAACATGGATGAATCTAAACTTTTTGCTTTTAAATTCTGACAAGACAGAAGTTGCTGTCTTTGGACCAGAAGTTCTAAAAAAGAAACTGATTAGTCAATCACATCATCTGGATGGCATTAAATTAGCCCCCAGTAATAACGTAAAGAACCTCTGCGTTATTTTTGACCAAGACTTGACATTTAAATCCCATATTAAACAGGTTTCTAGGATTTCCTTCTTTCACCTCTGGAATATTGCTAAAATTAGAAACATCCTGTCCAGGAGTGATGCTGAGAAACTAGTCCATGCATTTGTTACCTCAAGGCTGGACTACTATAATTGTTTACTATCAGGTAGTCCACAAAATGCCAATAAAAGCCTTCAGTTGATACAAAATGCGGCAGCAAGAGTTCTGATGAACATTAAAAAGAGAGATCAAATTTCTCCTGTTTTAGCTTCCCTTCATTGGCTCCCTGTTAAATCCAGAATAGAATTTAAGATCCTTCTTCTTACATACAAAGCCCTTAATAATCAAGCTCCATCATACATCCGAGATCTAATTGTTTCATATGTTCCTAACAGAGCCCTTCGCTCTCAGACTGCAGGTTTACTTGTAGTTCCTAGGATTTCTAAAAGTAGAATGGGACGCAGATCTTTTAGTTATCAGGCTCCTCTCCTGTGGAACCAGCTCCCAGCTTTAGTCCGTGAGGCAGACACTCTGTTTACTTTTAAGGCCAGGCTTAAAACTTTCCTTTTTTATAAAGCTTATAGTTGGAGTGGCTTAGGTCATCCTGAGCTATCTCTGTAGTTATGCTGCTATAGGCTTAGACTGCTGGAGGACAGACTTACCAATTTTCTTCATTCTGCTACTTCCTTTTCTCCTACGACTCTCCAGTTGTATTACAGTACATTCTGTTATTTCGACTGTTAACTTTGTGTTCTCTCAGTTTTTTTCTCTCCATAGAAGATATACCTGGTCTGGTATCCTGCTTGGCTGCAATGCCCTGTTGGACGGGGGGCATCGACTGGGATGATGCTCCCAGGAACTGAACATCCACTGTGTCCTGTTATCAACTTTTTACTTTCTGTAACATAGAAAGTTCTCTTATATCAGATCTTCTGTTCCTTCTGTGTTTCTGCTCTGTCTTCTCAAAACCCCAGACGGTCGAGGCAGATGGCCGCTCCTACTGAGCCTGGTTCTGTTGGAGGTTTCTTCCTGTTAAAGGGGAGTTTTTCCTCTCCACCGTCGCTACATGCTTGTTCAGTATGAGGGATTGGTGAAGGATTGCTGTGGTTGGAAAGTCTGCATCAACGGGGCCCAACCTCACGCCAATGACTGACGCAATCTGCTGGGATTCCTTAAATAGGAAACTTTTTAACTGATTCGAATGTTTGTATAAATGTATTGAAATGACTTCTTGTTAAGTGCCTTGAGATGACATCTGTTGTGAATTGGCGCTATATAAATAAACTGAATTGAATTGAATAAAGTAATGCAATTCACAAACCAATAAAACTAAGCAAGGCAAGGCAAGTTTATTTGTATAGCACAATTCATGTTACAAGACAATTCAAAGTGCTTTACATAAAACATCAAAAGCATTACATCAGGGTGCAGAAAAAGCAAAAGTACAGGAATAAAAACCATAAATTAAATGAGAAAAAAAAAATCTTAAAAGAAGCCGTGCAGATTTAAAACTTAGAATAGAAATCTAATCAAAAGCAGCTGAGAACAGGTGGGTCTTTAACCTGGATTTAAATAAAGTGTTTCAGCTGATCTGAGGCTTTCTGGGAGTTTGTTCTAGACATGTGGAGAATAGAAGCTGAACGCAGCTTCTCCATGTCTTGTTCTGACTCTGGGAACTGATAAAAGAGCGGATCCAGATGACCTGAGGGGTCGAGTAGGTTCATACTGGGTCAGGAGATCACCGATGTATTTTGGTCCTAAACCATTCTGAGCTTTATAGACCAGCAGCAGAACTTTGAAGTCTATCCTCTGACAGACAGGCAGCCAGTGTAAAGACCTCAGAGCTGGACTGATGTGGTCCACTTTTTTGGTTTTAGTGAGAACTCGAGCAGCAGAGTTCTGGATGAGCTGCAGTTTCCTAATTGATTTTTTAGGTAGACCTGAAAAGGCGCTGTTACAATAATCAAGCCGACTAAAGATGAATGCATGGACTAGTTTTTCCAGGTCCTGCTGAGACATCAGATCTTTTATCCTTGAGATATTCTTAAGGTGATAGTAGGCTGATATTGTGATTGCCTTAATGTGTTTTTCAAAGTTTAGGTCTGAGTCCATTACTATACCCAGATTTCTGACGTGGTTGGTGGTTTTTAGGTGTATGGCCTGAAGCCCTGTGGTGACCTTCAATCTTTTCTCTTTAGCTCCAAAGACAATTACCTCTGTTTTATTTTTGTTCAACTGCAGAAAATTGTGGCACATCCAGTCATTAATTTCCTCAATGCATTTGCCAGGAGCCTGTACAGGCCCTTGGTCTTCTGGTGACATTCTAATATATATCTGTTTGTCATCTACATAGCTATGGTAACTTATAGTGTTGTTATTTATTACCTGTACCAGTGGGAGCATATAGATGTTAAACAGAAGAGGTCCCAGGATGGAACCCTGGGGAACCCCACATGTAATTCCCGTCTGCTCAGATATAAAGTTACTTATTGACACAAAGTACTTCCTGTTCTCTAAGTACGTTTTGAACCAGTTTAGTACAGTGCCAGAGAGACCCGCCCAGTTCTCCAGTCGTTTGAGTAAAATAATTTGGTCAACTGTATCAAATGCAGCACTGAGATCCAGTAAAACTAACACTGACGTTTTTCCACTGTCAGTATTCAAACGGATGTCATTGATGACTTTGGTCAGAGCAGTCTCAGTGCTGTGGTGCTGTCTAAAACCTGACTGAAAGACGTCATAGCAGTTGCTTTGTCTTAAGAAGTCATTTAGCTGATGAAAAAAAGCCTTTTCAATGATCTTACTTAAAAATGGAAGATTGGAGATGGGCCTGTAGTTGTTCATTTATGTCTTGTCCAGATTGTCTCTTTTCAGCAGGGGTTTAATTACAGCTGTTTTCAGGGGCTCTGGGAAAACACCCGACATTAAAGATGAGTTCACAATCTGTAACAGATCTGACTCCAAGATCTTTGAGACCTTTTTGAAAAAGCCTGTGGGCAGGATATCTAAGCAGCAAGAGGAGGAGTTCAGTTGACGTAAGATGTCCTCCAGATCTTTGCTGTTTATGAGTTCAGTTAATGGAAACTAAACGAATTTAAGAGTAGAAAGTAGCCATGAAAGGAATTAAAGGGAAACTTCACCCATTTGCTTTAAGCTTTGTATCGCTAGAAACCCAGTCATGTTTTTGAATGGTCGTGCATTAAACCCTCAGTTTCCTCTGAGACAAGAGAAATAGGGATGTCAGTGTTGCACTTCCTGCTTTAAATGACATAAAAATCAACATTTTACGTCATTTAAAGCAGGAAGTCCTATATCTTTGTTGAGTGTGTTAGACCCACTCGCGCTACAGACCTATCACAGACCAGTGGGTGGGACTTCTCTTTAAGAAACTGAAATGATATAGCAGCCATCTTGTTTGGAAGCTAAGCTAACAGACTATCGTAGAACCAGGCTTGATATCACAATTTTGGCGGAACATAATCAATCCGATATGGAAGAGGGTGACTTCGAAAGCGTGATGCTCGAATCCGATTTTCGTGGCTACCTTTATGAGCCACAATACAGCGAAGAGCAGCTGAGGCAGATGGAGGAGCAGGAGGCGGTAGAGGAGGAGGCGGCTTCGGCCGGAGGACTGTCTCGGGCTGGGACGAATTGGTGGTGTCTGTGCTCTCGGTGTGCGGCTACGGAGACAGAAATTGAGTCCCTCTGCTGCAGAGAATTCCAAAGATGTCAGTTTCTTCTGGGCAAAATTTCTGTCTCAGATGAGGATATGGACGTTTGTGTGGTGGACCCCCCGAGCTTCGCCCCGCATATGGACAGTGGCGTCCTGGACACATATTTTAGAATCCTGAAAATCATCTGGAAAAGACAGCCGAAGCCTGCAGGCGCAAACGGACGTCTGACTATAAAGTGAGTACATCTATGTACACAATTTGTTCAAGCATTATCACAAAGTTATTTCCGGTTAATATATAACATCAACCAGCTGAGACTGGCTTATTTACAAGAAATAGCTTGCAGTTGCATCGCTAACTATAGTTATAACGTGACTGTGGCACTCTAAACACTAAGACCATACATCGCTAACTGTGTGTTCAATCTTTTGTAGATAATGTCGCCTAACAGCCTACAGACACTTTCTGGAATGGGTGCTGCAGGGCGAAAGATTAGGCCAAGGTCATCGTGTCGTTTTACCCGCCTGTGTTGTGCAGGCAATTCGCCACAAGTATCCAGCTCCGGACAGATATTAGAGGACATGAAGAAGTTGAGGACGCTCTGGAGGAACTATAACTTCCATTATTGCTGTTGTAGTTAATTATAATTATGTAAATAAATGATTTGCATTCACGTTGTTGTATTCCTTTGTAGTGTTTCTCCAAGTATATAGAGAAATAGTTATTGTATGACACACATTTTAGAACCGGACCTAAGATACCCTTAGCAAAATGAGTATACTTTTTATATACTAAAAGTGAGGCAGTATACTTTAAGGTTACTTTTAATATACTATATTTTATATACTTAATAGTATAATGAAGTATACTTTATTATTGTATTATTTGTTTATTTATATAGGGTTCCAAATATAAGTGCATTTGGCTTTTTTTTATAGGGAGTTTTCAGTTGGACACTTGTTTACATTTTTACATGCAAATGTGCACTTTTTCCTTTGATTTTCTCAGCTAAAGAGGGCTTGATTTCATAGATGCTCTTTTTTTTAAAAATGCACCTCTTTAATGATCTAAGCAGGATTATAAATGCACTGTATGGTACGTTGTGAAAAAAACACTTAAAATATATCTACGTTTTTCTCAACATTCTGTCTTGATTTTGTAAATATTAGTCTGGTGTACATACAGTATGAGTTAACTTAAAACTAATTTAGGAAGTAGATAGTATGCTACAGGTAACATGCTTAGGAAACATACAAGTATACTTATAACTAGCAAAATAGTAATATTAGTTTTAGTAATTCAGAATTCATTATAGTATACCTCAAGTATAGGTCAATAAACTAAAATGTGGACTAGAAGTATATAAGTTGTACAATGGCAATATATAAGAGTACTTGTGGTATACTTTCATTCATTCACATCCACTTTCCTCCTTTTACCTCCTAATGTTGAACTTTGGTGTAGACAGAAAAGAGTGCACTATTGAATAAGTTTTGTTTTATTCACAGTCTGACACTTCAGTGTATGTTCCACCCTTGAACAGAACAGCTGCCGCAGAAAGGAGATTCACCTCTGGCATACCCCTAACATCAGATGAAGATGTCCAAGTTCCCGAATGGCCCCCAAGACAAGTCCATTTCACCTTCCTCTGTGCCCCAGTATCATAGATGTTCTTTGCAGAAATCGGTTTCCCACACATCTGGCAGAATCTGAACAGTGACATGAGGTTGGATTAATTGACAATGAGCTTCTTTTCATGCCAGTCTTTTCCACCTTCATCTTCTGATGACGACGATGATGTGGGGCTGATGGTTGACTCAAGCTGATAGCTTTCGTTGGTTACATCAATGCTGCTGGCACTTCTATTCAGGCCTGGGGATGGCAACTGTAAACTAAAGAAGATGTTTCTTTTCAGCGTTAAATTCCACAAATTTCAATCATACATTAGTTTTAGCACTCTTATTAGAGCCAATGTGCTGTAAAAACTTACAATCTGTGCTGCTTGGACAGGGGTAGGTTGCATGACTGGTGTTGATGTTAATAGGACATTGTTCCTCAGCTTCAGAAGACGACACCAGAGCAGCAGCAGACGCCGTTTCAGACTGAAATGCCATATACGTTCAATAACGTTAAAAATATTTCAACAACATCAAACTATACGATCATTTCAGCAACATCAAACTATCAAACGTGAAACAGGGTGGATTTACTTTGATACCAGCAAACATAGCTAACTCTTTCTAAGCTATGGAGCTAACTCTTTGTTAGCGCCATATCTGGAGCGTCCTTGTGAGCCTATATTGCTAATATGCTACTCCACTGCTCACAGGTGGAGTTTAGTGTAGGGTGACCAGATTTCTAAATCAAAAATTCGAGGACATTTTTGTGCGCGGTGGTCAAAATTTTGATTTCATAATTATGAATATTTTCTCTCCCATTAAATTCGGGGACGGCTTTTAACCTGGGACGAGGCAGCCTAATCGGGGACTGTCCCTGGAAATCGGGGAAGTCTGGTCACCCTAGTTTAGTGATGCGGACACATTAGAACCACAAGCGAGGAAAACATGCGGAAGACGACAGATTTATTTGTAAATAGCTAACGTATATAAAACTCATAGTTTATGTCCTGCTTTACAGCAGTAGACTGTATGTGTGTTCAGAAATACAGTCGAGCAAGTCTCTTACCGCCAAGCGAATGCGTTTAGGGCTGCTCAGTCCAGATGTTCCAGGCTGTTCATCGTCATCAGGAAAGGTGAACACCGACGGAATTGCAGTGTCCAAAAAAGTTACTCTCTTCATTCCAAAGACATTGAGTTCGAAGTCTTCCTTTTTTTAAATGGAGACTGCAAACCTTCAGATTTTTTAGGTTTTCCACGGCTGTGTCTTCTGAATAGCTCGGGTGGTTTATCACTCTCAGCCACTGTTTGCGTCGCTCCATATCTTTCGGTAGAATATGTAAACTTACTTTTTGTCCTTTCCTTTTTCTGACTGAACATCGCGGTACCATGCAATAGTTCACCATCTCGAAAGAGTAATTTATTAATGAGTTCAAGCTCAACAGCTAGACGGATGCGGTGTTCTGGATTAGTGGGGAGTTCAAGCTCAACAGCAAGCCTTGTTCTTCTTCTTTTGTTTATTGGCAGGTGGCAACCAACTTTAGGTGCATTTCCGCAAAGTCGTAACAGCAAGCCTTGTAGACGGAGGCGGTGTTAGTGGGAGTGGATTGCAGAGCTGTGCTTTGTGGTGCATTGTGGGAGTTGTTGTCTTTCATACAAATGCACCCAAAAGTCATTTTCTGTCTTTTCTCTGTCAGATCAATGGCCGCTGGCTGCTCTGCTTTTTGACTACGACACTGGGGGCCGCCATTGCTGTAGTACAGCCATATAGCCGCTAGTCCCCCATTGGAATACATTGCACTTAAGACACCTTGAAAACAACTTTAATGCCCGGTGCCTATTTTTTTAAAACTGTCTACAGCTACATATTGCTCCTGTGATTATGCTGGGTAAAAAAAACCCAGAGGCACCAGGCTGGTTAACGTAGGATAAATTTTCTAAATCTTGCATAATTGATGAGGGCCGGACTTTGATTGACAGGCCGTTTACGTCGCTGGCTGGCCCATCAGCTAGGCTAATAGCTCGCTGCGCAGCTGCATGAAGCTAGCAGAGGCTATCTGGCTGTGGAGCTGAGCTCAACCTAACGCATTCTGTCTGAGTCTTTTCACTTTGATATATTAGACTATTGAATAATGTGTGAGCCTAAGTAAAACATGTTTGTAATTACAAAATGTAAGTTTAATTTTTTCCCCCTTGTCTGTTTGACCACTATAACATTTTACTGCTGATATGCAGTGTGCGATTTGTGAAAAAAGCAGAGGGGGGATATTTTTTTTATTTTTTTTTACTTTTTATTCTTGAAAATAACGACATGTTTGTGTATGCAGGCTGCAGGGCATCTTGCTCATACGTTTACCCCTTAAAAACTGATAGAAAATGTGAAAAACTAAATTATTGTTGACATAAAAAATTAAGATAAGATCAAATATATTATGATTAAAATTAAACATAAGAATTCACTTGACTTATCCAGTCATAGCAGGTGAGATTATTATTTCCCCGTGGCAGCATCAGCACCTTGTCCGCCCTCTCAGACCCATAACTCTCTCTGCATATTTTTATGTGGTGAAACAAATCACCTTTGAACCCAGTCGTGGTCAGGTGCAGAAATACTTTTCAGATGTAAGAATCCCTCTATACCCTCAGTTTATTAAGCCGTGCGCACGGATTTGGGGTGCTGCATGAAAGTATAGATATTTGAGTCATTGTAGCCGGGACCATGTCCACGGTAATATTGATCAATTACAGTTTGGTCCCCACCACTTAAAAACCTGATGTTCTTTTTGTTGTTTGTTTTTTAAACAGTGCATCCACCAGCGCAACTTTCATATATTCAGTATCCTCTTTAATGCAAGGTGTTCTAATTATGCTGCGCTACTAGCTCCATGCTTCCCAGAGGCAAGACGGACATACACTGTGCGCTTTTTTGACTATTTCCACAAATTTTGCAATCGGTTTGTCTTCAAAGCCATATAAAAACAAATATTGCATTTGTTGTACATGGAGTTGAAACAAACCTGGTCACTAGTGAGATCTTTGTCGTATTATTTAAAAGTTAAAGGAATAATACCCTTTTTTCAGTTTAAAGCTCTGAAAAGGTCCAGCACGATACGATGCCCAAATCAGCACGCATATAAAACATGTGTAAACTGAGGCTACATATGAACCTCAAAATTATTTCATTACTAGAGCTTGATTAATCGGTACCATGAGTTTTTCTGTGACATTGTTGTTGTATTTTTATATCCATTCTTGTGATGTGGTTGTGTAGTTCTTAGTTCACGATGTTAGGTTTGTTTTGTCAATGTTCCTTTTTCGTGTTTTGTTATTTCCCCTCTCTCTGCCGTCCTGTGGGTATGAAGGCAGACTTCAATGTTTTCCTGTGTTTTCTTTGTTCCCTTTCCTCTCTTGTATTTTCAACTCACCCTCTCTCATGACATTGTGTTTCCTACCTCTCTTCTTCATCTTCTTTCTTTTTTCCTCTTAATTTTCCATATCCGTGTCCATAACATCAGGAAATAAAACCCCCAGCAACTCATATTAAAGATTTTTCACACATATATCAAGTGGAGTACTATAGCAAAAGCTGTACTGCTCCGCTTGTGAAAGTAAATCTGTTGGGCTTCTACTTGGTACTCAGACACCAATTCTGAGCTCCGCAATGCCAAACAGGACACGTTTAAAAAAAAAAAAAAAATTATTCCTGCATCTGACCCCTGCCGGGCTCCATGCAGAGATGAAGGGAAGATTGTTGAGTGTTTTTATCATTCTTCCTCTAGTCTGCCAAACGGATTCTGCAGGATTCTGGGTTGATTGTGCAGAATCCCATCTTGAACTCTGCTGTGGAGACGGAACGTGTAAACTGCAGCCATTATTTTTATGAAGTTGTTCGCCGATGTTGTTTAATAGAAATTTTTAATTAACCTTACTTTAACCTATTATCAATTCAAATATGCAAACTCTCTGAGGATCAGTATTATTTGTTCTGATAATGAAGCATATGTTCGCGGGAGAAACAGAAAGGCGTTCACAATCTTTAACAACTTTTATTTTAAAGAATAAAAAAAAATTCTCAAAAAAGGTGAAAAACGTGCTCCGGACTTGACTCCAAGCCCTCCGCCCTCGGCTGTATCAGGATATTGTCGACCGTGGCCTTATTTGTATTAATTTCTGGGGAGTAGAATTTAAATCATTATTAGATTACAATTTTTACCGTATTCATCCATTCATAGCAGCACACACGAGGCACTTTCCTCCACACGCATTCAACACACATACAGTGCACGCACTTTTCAAACAGGGAATTTAATACTTGACATATTATTATACACTGTATATATACAGTCAATGTTACACACATGTAAACATATTGCAGAATACACTAGGCTAATAAACATCCTCCACTCGGCTTTACATACATTTCGACATCAATCTGTCTCTAGACTTTTTTTATCCACTTATCTTCGATATCACGTTGTGATAATTCAGTTTAAATTGCTGTATTTCGTTCAATGTAAATATAGTAACACTACATTTTAATAATTATTTTAAGTTATGAGTTCTTACCTTATGAGATTGGGGGGAAAAGAGAGCCGTAGGAGGCGCACAGATGGCTGCAGTAGAATGAAGCGGGAGCTCTATATATACAGTCAATGAGCGGATTAGCCTTTACCTTGGCTAGCCAGGTTTAGCATCAGAGCTAAAGGCGCGGGAGCAGAATAGGCGGGATTACGACAGAAATACACGCCCCGCGAGGGCCAGGCAGGGCCGAGTCTACAGTGAAGATCCCGCCCTTATGCCCTTTTTAGGAACATGCTGCGTCAGAACCGGGGAGGAGGAGTCTGTAAATCCGCCATGATTTCCCCCATGAACGTGGTCATTTTGGTAAATGGGGAGGAGTGCGGAAACGCTGTCCATTATTTATACAGTCAATGGGTCAGATAGGCACCTAATTCGAAATGTATGTTACATTTCTACTACAAATATGACCCACTTTTAATAAAGATCAATGTTTCCATGGGTGAAATGCTCCTATAAGAAAAAAACCCTAAATGGGGGAAAAATATGCAACAAAATAATAATTTTATAATCGAATCGTAGTACCCGAATCGTAATTGAATCAAAATCGTTAGGTACCCTAGATGGAAGACCCCTATCATCTGTTCACTGAACAGAAAATGGAACAGAAGGAGAAGAGGGTGGATGAATGGATGGATGGATAGTATGAAAGCACAAGCAAATAATTGATGCATGAAATGATCAGAACCAACAGATAAATAGACAGATTGTGATTAGTACACAGACAGATTAATGGAAAGGTGGATGGACTGATAATTGATAGATGATACTTGGTTAAAAAATGAATAAACTGCAGATGGATGAATTTAGAGATTAATGGAAAGCTGAATGGATATTATTGTAAAATTAAGGATGGAGAAATGACAAAAGCAAATGTTATTCTTTTACCACATAAGATTGGGAGTAAAATGTATAGACAGCGTTATTTATATATCTGTTTTTGTTTTTATATAAAGTATATTCTGGGCTCCTCTCTGGATAACAAGTCCCTTCATCCAGTTTGTGAAGACTCACAATTTATTTTTATTTGCTTCCACAACAAGTGTTACTTAAATGGAGGTTTCTAAAAAACATAAATAGCAGAACATTTGCATCCTATTTTTAGAACAGAATGTTATTTAACTTTTTTGTGATTATGACTATTCTAACCTTTAATCTTATTTTAAGTTTGAAAAAAAAATATTTCCATTACTTTCAGAATTTTTACCCACGGATGGTAATTTTGACTTCACAACATATAATTTTGTTAAATGTGACTGATTCCAAACACTAACGTTTTAGGATAAATCAAATAGAGACTTTAACATTCTCTTTAACATTTTGCCTGCTTCAACGTCAGATCAAGGGTTTGCAGATTTTTAACATACCATTGCCGCTTTCTTTTTTCATACAAACAGCCCTTTTTTTCCTTTCTTGGTGAAAGAGAAAAAGTGAAAGAGCTTTTGAAATCTGGGATGAGTGCCTGACTGCATGCAAATGTGCTTGAAGGCAACACTTAGCCGACAGAAGTGGATTAACCTCCATTCCATTCACCAGCTGGGTTTTAGTTACAGCCTGTAGTTGTAAACACGCATGTTAATAACCAAACTGCTGCTTTTAAAATGGAAAATACAACATTTTTAACTTCCTATAACCAAAGTGAACCATAAAGATGATGATCTCGATCATAACTTATGCCCACAGTACTGAGAAACTTTGTAAAAATTGCATTTTTGTTGATGTTAAAGATTGGCTGTTGGTGACATTCTTAAACAGTCCAAATTTATCTGACTTATTCTTCTTGGACAACTGGGAATTTACAGAATTTAAGGTAATATATTTAGATTTTTTTTCAGGCTTTTTTTATATAGTCTTTTTCTTCATCTGTAGTGTTTTGCAATTAGACTCTGCATGTGAAGGAAAGAGAGAGTTCAAGACTGTAATAGGCTTTACAGTGACTGAAGTTCATGTAAAAGCCGATAGAAGCAGTTGGTGTTGTTGCTGTGTGTTGCTACTGAGGCAGTGATGATAAGTACAGCAGACTTAACTGGCTCATTGACCTTTTGCCTACTGTCTCTTCATGATGCCCATAGTCTGTTGGTGCTGGATGGGATCTGTGGTGTAGTCACACTGATTGGTTGTAATTTGGAGGGAATTGAAACATGGCAACCATCACTACTTCTTCCATGTCAATCTGTCGCTATTCTCTGCTGCTGTGGGCGCCTTTCGGCACTGATCAGTGACACTATTGACTTCCAAAATGGTTGGGATATGCAGATGTCTTAGCTACTTCCTTAAAGGGCCAATTTTGTTTTGAGACATGACAGCTGAGAGGAGCGGGCCAACAGATTTACCCAAGTCCACCGAAATGACTCTGATTTTTCATCAGAAAAAACAGAAATCATATGCGGGGTGCACCAGGACTCCATCTTAGGGCCTCTCCTATTTAATATCTACATGCTCCCACTAGGCCAGATCATAACAACTAACAAGATTAGCTACCATAAATATGCAGATGATACTCAGCTTTACATTACAATGTCACCAGGTGACTCTGAACTCAATCAAGCCCTAAATAAAGGCATCGAGTAAATCAATGGATGGATGTGCCATAACTTTCTCCAGCTGAACAGAAACAAAACGGAGCAAATTATTTTTGGACCTAAAGAGGAACGATCAAGAGTCAGCACACAGCTTCAATTAATAAAGCTAGAAATCACTGATCAGGCCCGAAATCCAGGTGTAGTAATGGACTCAGACCTGAACCTCCAAGGTCACATAAAGACAATCAAAAGGTCAGCCTTTTATCACCTGACAAACTTTTCTAGGATTAAAGGACTAATGTCGGAACAAGACCTCGACAAACTTATCCAAGCCTTTATCTTTAGTCGGATTGATTACTACAACAGCGTCCTCACAGGTCTGCCTAAAAAGTCAGACAGCTCCACCTGTTCAAGAACACAGGTGCTTGCGTCCCCACTAGAACCAGGAAAGTAGAGCTCATTACCCCAGCACATCACTCCATTTTCCACCCCAGGCTTCCTGTTGCTCAGAGAATGGACTTCAAAATACTCCTCCCAGTTTATAAATCATTGAATCGCTTAGCACCAAAATATGCTAAAGACCTGTTGTCACCGTACCAAACACCCAGACCACTTAAGTCTTCCAGCTCTAGCCTACTAAACATCCCTAGACTCAAAACCAAACATGCAGAAGCAGCTTTCGGTTTTTATGCTCCCCTTATCTGAAACAGACTTTCTGGTGACTGCAGGACTGCTGAAACACTGACCTTCTTCAAAAAATTTAAACTAAAAACTCATCTGTTTAGAATTGCCTTTGAGTAAACGATTAATGTCTTATGTATCATATGTGTTCATGCTTTATTGCTGCTTTTTATGCTTTATTGAGTATTATGTGTTGTGTGCGTTTCATGCTAAATTGCTGCTTTTTGATGTCCAATTGTTCTATGTTTTTCTTTATCACCAAATCATGTAAAGTATCTTGAATTACCCTGTTGTTGGAAGTGTGGTATACAAATAAAATTGCCTTGCCTTGCCTGAAGTTCCGATTGTGGAAATGGGCCTATTCTGTGTCACTTAATGATCTTCCTTTGTTCTGCTTTATGTGTATATCATTGTGTATCATTTAGAGTATGATACTGCCTCTTGGCAGGAAGTCATTGTTGCTTTGACATCTTGTTTTCCATTTTCCATACTTTATAATTTGGCCATCTGTGGATGGACGATCATCTCTCCCATTTTTACACACTATAGGAGTGCCCCAAAGTGGTAACATAACTTTTAGCTTTAAGAAATCAGTAAATAGGTCAGGTTGCCCTACTGTTCGAGCCCCTTGGACTATTCACAATGCAGAGTTAAGGGAATCTTAATTGGGGGGAAAAAAACCAAGCTTATTCATAGTTCACTATGGATTAAGTAATGTTACTGGGAAATTGCTAAAACATTGGAACTGTACTTTGGTGAATTTTGATGTATTTCCATATAAGTGCAGTATATGTCAAAGAATTGTTTTGAGATATCTAAAAAAACAAGCCAGGCAGCTGGGCTTATTGAAGATCAAATTAAATACAGTGGGGCAAAAAATATTTGGCAGCCACAGATTGTGCAAATTGTCCCACTTTAAAAGATGAGAGAGCTCTCTAATTTTCATCATAGGTACTCTTAAACTGTGAGAGACAGAATGTAAAAAAAAATCCAGGAAATCACATTGTATCTATTTTTAAAGGATTTATTTGTATAATGGTGCAGGAAAAGAATTATGGCCCTCACAGATCTGTTACTACTTTATGAAGCTCCCCTCCATTTATCCTCCACTTGTTAGTATTAGAAAAACATTATGTTCTCGTAGATTAGAATCCTGCAGTGCTCGAAAGGTCTCCCTGCTTAAACCAGCACATGTTCAGGCCCCTCTAAAGTATGCCAGAGACCATCTGAATGATCCAGACGAGGATATGGAGAATGTCATGTAGCCAGATGAGACCAAAATAGAATTCTTTGGTATAAATGCCACTTGTTGTGATTGGAGGGGGAAGAATGCTGAGTTACATCCCAAGAGCACCCACTGTGAAGCATGGGGGTGGAAGCATTATGCTTCGGGGCTGCTTTTCTGCAAAGGGGACAGGACGACTGATCTGTATTAAGGAAAGGATTAAGGGGGCCATGTATCTTGATATTTTGGACAAAAACCTCCCTCCATCAATGAGAGCATTAAAGATGAAACGTGGCTGGATCTTCCAGTATGAGAATGATCCCAAACACATCGCCAGGACAATGAAGGAGTGGCTACGTAAAATGTATTTCAAGCTTCTGGAGTGGCCTAGCCAGTCTCCAGACCTAAATCCAATAGAGAATCTGTGGAGGAATTTGAAAGTCCATGTTGCCCAGCAACAGTCCCAAAACATCACAGCTCTAGAGAAGATGTGCATGGAAGAATGGGTCAAGATACCAGCTACAGTGTGTGTAAACCTTGTAAAGACCCACATTTCGATCTCTGTCTTTGCCAACCAAGGTTAAATTGCAAAGTATTGAGGTGAACTTTTGTCATTGACCAAATACTTATTTTCTGCACCATTATGCAAATACATTCTTTAAAGATCATACAATTTTCAGAATTTTCTTTTTCATTCCGTCTCTGATGAAAATAACAGACCTCTCTTTTTTTATTTAAGTGGGACAACTTGCACAATTGGTGGCTGCCAAAAATATTTTTGTCCCACTGTATGCCAAAATCTTAGATGCTTGAATGGTGATGCTTATATACAACAAATTTGATACCTTTGTCGAATGTTAAAGGGGAGTTTTTCCTCTCCACTGTCGCTACATGCTTGCTCAGTATGAGGGATTGCTGAGGGATTGCTGTGGTTGGAGTCTGCATCAACACGGCGTAACTGCCAGACAATTACTCCATGCAATGTGCTGGGATTCCTTACATAGAAAACTAGCTAAACCTTTAAACTGATTGGAATGTTTGTACTGAAATGACTTTCTTGTTAAGTGCCTTCTGTTGTGTTGACATCTGTTGTGAATCGGCCCTATATAAATAAACTGAATTGAAATGGCGTACAGATATGCAATAGTGTGGGTATAACTTTGGGTCATAAAGGGACGAGAGATAAAAAGACTCATTAAGTAAGTACATATTTGAACTTTAAATGAGAAAATTGAATTATGTTGAAAATATATAAATGCATACATTTTTTATAGTTGATGCATATATTTCTTTTACCTTCATGATAAGTTTTAGATTTTTCTGCTTTTACTGCTATTGAATGTGTCTACACCGCTGTTTGGTTGTGAAATAATAGCACCTCCTAAAATCATAATGACCTAATATGACCATAACCTCAGTTTGGAAGTATGAATACTGGCTCACTAAAAAAGCAAAGAAAGAAGATCTCACAAAAATTACACATAAACTCAAGACCATTACAGTGAATACTAAGGAGCACAGGGGCAGGAGGTTATATTCTTTATTATTCTGGGGGTAATCTCATTAAGGAAGAGGATTCTATAAATTAGTTCTGTATGTCCTACTGTTTTAAGTTGCCCACTGTTGGCAACGAAACTGTTGTTGCTAAAGAAACCAAAGCTTCTAATTGGTTAGCTCCATTCCTCATCCCATGCACACATGCTCTCTCCCTCGCTGTGGCATTTTCTCTTCCTCTGCTTTGACTGACGTTGTTTTTCCTCCAATCCCTGCAGGGCTGTGTGAGGCGAAGAACCAGTAGCATGTCAGGAAGGGTGGAGCTGGGAGCAGTTGGCCAGCTTCAGGCAGAGATGCTGCATTTGGACCTCATTGACGGCGCTGACAGTTACCGCGGTGATAAAGAGTCTTCGAAGGCATCCGCTGTTGCAACCGCCCCAGTCACCAAGGACTCTGGAGCACCTGTTACCATGGATACTTACCGGCCTAAGAGACCTACGACCCTCAACCTCTTCCCGATTGTGCCACGCTCCCAGGTATGGCCTGAATTGACCTATCTTATCTGCACAGACATATGCACACACGTACACTTTCTGAAAGAGCGGAGTGTGATGGACATCAGAAGCATTAGAGGAAGATTATTTGTGTTTGACTTCCTATGTGTGTTTATTCCCCAAAGCAAAATCAAATAAATGTCTTGAAAATGGAAAACAATTGGAAAACGTAGTTGACGTCTCCACTGAATTCATTACAGTTGTTTTCCTGACAGGATGTTTTATCTGGACTGAACAATGGCTTCAATTGTCAGGACACATTTTCCCCTTGGTGCCCATCTCTCAACGCTTGAATGCTGGTAGAGCTCGTGATGTGACTGTTTTTGTTCAGTAAGTCAGTCTGTGTGAGAACAGAAACACTATTTTCTTTATGAAGTGCTAAACTAGGGTAAATTTTACACTATACTATTTGTCTAGTGATGGATGCCAAAAAATCTGGAGCGATATGGAAGTTTCTTAGCATTATAGTCAAAAGGTTATGTGAGACAGACTAGTGCAGGTACATGTTGAAATAAAAACATTTAATATTGTGTTCTAAGCGTTATTCCTTTCTCTAATCTGCTGACATTAACTGAGGAACAACTTGCTTAGGAACCATAGATACGTATACCATATATACAGTTCTAAGTAGGGGTGTCAAATTATTGTGTTAATTGCGTTTAATTGATTACAGCCATATTTACCGTGCAATGTTTTTTAATCACATTAATCAAATTTTTAAGCTTCTGTTCAATTTTTGCATGCGAGTTGCCTTTAAATAAAACCCTTTTTTATGCTTTGTGGCTTCTTGTGCTTGAGTTGTTCGGGGTTAACCACACCCTGAAGTGGACATCAGTTGGCTCTAAACTTATCAGAAGATGACTGGCTTCCTTCGTAGTGGGGAAGGTGAGGAGGAGGAACAGTGAGGCACCGACATTGTTGCCAACTTTGCTATATTTGGCGAGATTTTAGACACCTCTAGCGATTCTTTTTCACAAACAAAAAAAAAAAGGTGGCAAATCTAGCAATTATTGGAAACTTTTGGGTGAAACGTGTAACATTGTTACACTTCTCACCGAGCAGCCGGGCGCTCTCCTGTCTCAGAGCTCACAGCAGCCTGCATCGCACACTGCAGCTCCACCCGGCCGCCCAGGTCCACTGGTATGGCAAGCCATCAGCACAAAAACTAATGCGTATATTATGTGTTGTTTTAATTCGTAATACAGCTGGACTAAGAAAATATATTTACCCCACTGCGTCCAGAATGCTAATTAATCGCGCATGCTTGAAGCAGAAGGTTGCATGCGCCACTTGGGACTAGTCACAAAAACAGCAGAATGTAAACGGCTGCATCTGGTCAAGTCTGTTAAATACAATAAATGACTTCATAAAGGCAGTGTTTTTTCAATTATATATATCAAACTTTTGTTCTACCACAATGTAATGAATTTAAAAGAAAATACCTAAAGATGAGAGCTTTTCTCAGCAGTTATTAGGTTAGATTAAAAAAGAGATTAATTAGATTAATTAATTACAGATCATAATTAATTCATACCAAAGTTTTTTGTTTTTTTTATCTCATGACGGCACTAGTTCTAAGAAAAGTAACCTAAGGATATAATGTATAATTATATAAGGATATAATGTATAACCGAATATGGACAATAACATATTGTAAAGACATTGCATGGTCCAATGAGTCTCAATTTCAGCTGAGACATTTAGATGACAGGGTCAGAATGTGTTGTTATCAACATTACAGCATGGACCCATGCTGCCCTGCATCAATGATGAAGGCTGGTAGTAGTGGTATAATGGTGTCTACCAACTGATCACCAGATCTCAATTCAGTAGCACACCTTTGACAAGATGTGCTTCAATTATGTGGTGCCAACTAACCTGCGGTGGTGTCATGTCAATATTGATCAAAATGTATGAAAAATTATATTCAATGCAGTTTATTTAAATAGCTCAGATTCACAAGAGATGTCATCTCAAGGCACTTTACAAGAAAATTCATTTCAATTCAATCACACATACGTTCCAAGCAGTTTAAAAGTTTTCTGTTTAAGGAATCTGCCGTGTCATTAGTCATTGCCGTGCATCAAAATGTCTTGTTAAATCTTTGTCATAAACAATTTGGACAGTTTTTAAGGCAAAAGCAGGTCCAACCCAGTGCTAGCAAGGTGAACTTGATAAATTAGCCATTGACTAGGTGTTTTGACTCAATCAATGCAAATTGTAATTTTTTCCTGATACCTGGCCATTTTTCTCGTTATAGATAATTCATTGAATAAATTGAACGCTAAGTTGTGGGCCCATACCATTAGGACTTTGGTAAAGTTAACAGTTTGGTATTTAGGGCTGCATGGTACCCAAATGCAAGTCTGATGGGATTTACAACTGTTTGTGCAAAGCAAGCATAGAGATTCCTCACCATTCAGAAACCCAAAAGACCCGTAGCCTTTGTCCCATTTATCACACCTAGATGGTCACGGCAGATGTCTGCTTACACTGAGGCAGGTTCTGATGGATGTATCTTCCTGTTAAAGCAAAGTTTTCCTTTCAGCTGTTGCCCCATGCATGTTCAGTTTGAGGGAACACAATGCAAGTGATTGTCCACTGTCGCTAGATGTTCGTTCAGAAGGAATGAATGCTGCTAATCAATGACTCGATGCAATCAGCTGGGACTTCCTTAGATAGAAAACCCTTTAACTAATTTGAATAATCAGCTGAACTTGACCACATTGTTGAATAACTAGGATCAAACTGGAATACATGTAGCTTAATTGGCTTCAAGTCAGTCTGTATGTTTGGATTGACTTTTTTTGCCTTAAGACGACACGTTTTGTGAATTGGTGCTTTGTATACTGTAAAAAAGCTGCATTGAATTGAAAACTGAATCTAAAAGGCCATTTAAAGCTATATTTAATAGGGATTCTTTTTTTACTGTAGCATTCATATTACTTCCAAGAGTTTCACGTGATGTTGATTCACACCGAAAAAATATTTTGAAACCTTAAATTGAAAACCATACTAGTTCAACCAAAAATAGAACTTAGCTTCTGAGTAAGTTCATGAGAAAGATTTGATACTATAAATTATTTTTAACACATTTTAAATGAAAAACAAGTTAAACAATTTTACTCGGCTATTTAAACTCAATGTTGACATTTTTGATGAATCACACTCTGTATAATAAAGCTTGTGATGTGACTTCAACACCACATAGATTCCCTACGCTGTTGGCTGATTGGCATGATCAGCCAATCAGCTTTTAATGAAGCATTATTTTACACCATGTGGGGGACAGAGATTCTTAGCCATTCAACCTTGGGAAGGTAGGATTATAGAGTACCATAATAATATATCCACAAATCTGCACAATTTGTAAAGAAGCCTGAGCCACTTAAAGAGCATATTGCAGGTTAAACCCCACATTAAACCACTGTTTAGAGAAATATATTAGGAGCTGGTTCTAAATAAAAAATTACTCGTAAATTGGGATTATTGAGAAATTTAAAGCAGGCTTAGGCTACAAAAAGACTTCCCAAGCCTTGAACATCCCACGGAGCACTGTTCAAGTGATCATTCAGAAATGGAAGGAGTATGGCACAACTTTAAACCTACCAAGACAAGGCCGTCCACCTAAACTCACAGGCCGAACAAGGAGAGCGCTAATCAGAAATGCAGCAACCACAATACACCCGTCGGCAAAGCAGCAATCCACCCTTTTTTACATCCTTTTTCGAAACAAAGGACTTGAGTGTCTCTATCTGTTCATCTCTCTAAGAAAAGCCGAAATCTAAATGCCAATGCCGTTTCAAATGAGCGCCTCTTCTGGTTGCGGCAATCTTTGTTGTTTTGCTCCGTCACAGCTCTACCATCATCTTAAAAAAAAAAAAAGTCAGCCGTAATGGTGCTAAGCCAGCCCAACATCTCTTTGTAAACATAGAACCTGTGATTGGCCCGGCCTACACTTAGCTAAGGCAATGGTAGACCTGCTGAGGCTACAATGGAGCGTGGCTAAACCAACCTGCAGATCAAATCATTTGCTTTTGCTTCAGTTTATCTAGATTATAAGGCTAGCATTCCAGTAGTTCAAGTAGTCATTAAAGGTATAGCCAAGAGGATGAATTAGCCTCTGTATATCACTGATTCGTCATAGTAAACCAATGGCAATGCTTTGGCTTGTGAGCCTGTCTTGGTATACCGAAATAAGTTATTTTGTTGCCAGATTTGATTCCCACCAATTTTCCTCTTTGAGCAGGTGTTGCTTTGTGACACTCAGCTTGGAGGTTGAAGCCATTTCTTTCTTTGCTGGAGCTGACGTACAATCTCTAAGAAGTGATTTTCCATGTGATGCAGCAACAGCTGGAGTCTATGTCCTTGTTGTTAGCAGCTTGAGCACAGCTGCCCAGATTATTACTGTCTGTCTGGGAATCAATTATGGTCATATTTATCCTCATGCACACATTTGTTTTCTTCTGTGAGCCTCTTCGGTGGTAGTTTGACATATTGCCATAAATGATTTCTGAGATTGTGCAGAGATGCATCTTTTATGCATGAACTGACTCAAATTATGTAAAGATGAAGAAGATCTTATGAACATCATAATGTACAAAGCATACTTTTTTATAATACTAGAGGTCACCTTATGGGGATGTCACGTGCCTCAGTGGTAGAGCAGGTTTACCAGATACAGAGTCTACAGAGTCATCAACACAGTTGTCCCCGGTTCAATTCCCTGCCCTGGACCGTTTGCTGCTGCTTCTCTCTACCCTAGCTCCTGCCAATCTACTGTTGAGTTAAGTGCAACAAAAACCTTTAAAAAAAGAAGTCACCTTTCTGTTTTGGAACCAAATTCTTCCTGACATAGTTTTTTAGGCTTAAACAGTGGCATATTGAGCAGCTAAAGTCAAATGAGATGAGCTCGTGGGAGACAGTGCTAATGTTCTTGAGGCAATTCTTCCCCTCACATTGAGTACTGTAAAGATATGGGTGTAAAGGGGGTAAAACACACAGTAGGACTGTTTCCAGGTCAGTAGATGTGAACTACTGGAGCTTGCTGTATATATTTAGCTGAGCATCATTTAGCAGCAAGCAAGATGTCTGTGGCTGAACAAAAGCAAAGCTCATCAGCTCATTAGACTACTGAAGCTTTTTTGAAAAGTAGGTTTTGTATTTTATCATTTGAGAGAAAAATGTATGTATTTTTTTGTAAAAAGCCTTAAAACTACAAAAGATTATATTTCCTATAAACAACAATTTAAAATGAAATAAACAATAGGAAAATTGGCATACAGTTGAGAAAATAGACTTTTGTGTTGACAGGGAAGGTATTTTCTGACTGCCACTTTGAAGTCTGCTTGGTAAAGTGAGCCAAGAGACAGAAAGACAGACGCCCATGTCAGAAAGGATTTGTCAGAGATAATCCGAGTCTAAGGCTAATCACTCATCTAGTTAAGACCTCTACTTATGTTGAAGTCTATGCATGTTTGAGTGAAGGATTTGCTAGACCTACAAAGTTCTTTACAAAGTTTATCGTACCATATCTATCAAAATCAGTTAAATTGGCATGAGGTGACATTACGGGGGGAAAAATAAGTATTTTTGCTAAGAAGTGAACGATACTCCTGACCTAACCACATCTTCATTTTTCTACCCCGCCAAATAAAGAGGTCTAAACTCAAAGGAAACTTGACTTTACTTTTAGGGAGCACCAATCATTTGCTCCTTTTCATGTTTGCTCCTTGAGTGAAATGGCATTTGTTTAATGTTTGACTGGGGAGAGAAGATGCCATCACAGTGAGGTTCATCAGGCATATAGCATCACACTGTAAGTCAGAGGCAGCTTATACTATATGAAAGCATTCAAACTATACAATCCAGTTTAATATATGGCAACACCATCCTACTCATAAACACTGAATCTGTTGGGTTAATTCTCCCCAGCCATGATCAGCTTGTCACAAAGGTAAAATCTGTGGTTTCTCAAATCAATGGGTGCAGTTTCCCACCTGCTGATTCACTCGTTACCACAGCAACAGTTAAGTCTCTGCCTGGTAAACGTAGAGGAGAGATGACTCATGTGTGGTGGGTGGGTAGAGGAGGAGGACAGCATCTAATTTAGGACACACTGCCGTCAAAGGAGTTTCCAGTTCTCCTTCTATCTGGTTTTTCTCTATATCTGGAAATCAAACCCAACCTCTTTAAACCCAACCTTGGTGTTTCTGAAAGTGTCACATATAGAATGCTGTTGTTAAACATCAGTTTGAGTTTGACCTTGTTTGACAGGCTTTAAAACATTCATGTAGTGCCATCATAACACTTAGTTTTTGTTTTTTATTTTTAATTATTCAGGATATATTTTGTTGGAGAGAACATTATTTGTTTCTAGTCATACTGATCACCTTGTTTTTTTTGTTTGTTTTTTTTTTGTTTTTTTTTCTCTCTATAAGTTTATTATATTGAACTCCATTGCTGCAGCAGTAAAACTGAAGATTATATAACTCGAATTGGTCATAAATAGTTATTTCGAAGACAACACACAACACCACTATATGCATTATAATTCAGCACGTGAAACTTGTTTTTTACAATTAATTGTATCTTTGTTTGGCTGTTTTTCGTCTCACATAATAAACAGAGATGTGTTTGAGTTTCAAATTTCTAAATAGTCTTTAAAGGTTTTAATAGGACTAGGGTTTTTATTAGTTTTATTTGTTGGTTTTATATTTTTTACAGCACTTGTTGTTACTGGATGAGGAATGTATGTACAGTTAATGCACCTTCTTTGCCAGCTGCTGTGATGATATTTCTTTACCATCAATGCCATTATTTAGTAATCACTCAGGAAAAATATTTGTATTGATATGATATGGTAAAAGTGATTTATGGACAAATAATATTCTAACTTGTGACTCAAACTCGGTGAATCATAGCTCTGTGAATTAATTTCAAGTGTGGTAAAGCCTAAACATGTTTATAGCTTAGTTTAGTTAGGTGTGGCTAGAGGTACACAAAGTTGCATCTAAAAAATGATGCACTCTTTTACATCACCACTAAGAGTCTCTGTTAATGACATGCATTGATTCCAGTTTGACTTCCCAGATTTCATAAATTAATCTGTAGCATACATGTGAATAATGTATTCACTTTTTCAGTGATCTGGATTTAGATTTAGCATTTTAAAGCATTAAAACAGGGACCATTTGTGTTATAGCTTAATCATGAATAGCTTTAGGAAATGAGAGTAAAGGCACTTCAACTGTCAGTGCTTTCAGCTTTTATAAACGGGCAGGCCCCTTTAAATGCATGCCACGAAGCATGAACAAAAGAAATCCCTGCTCATTCATTTGAATCTTTGTGTGCGTGTATGTGTGTTCGTGCATGTAATGCTCTCACAAAAGTCGTATACTATATACCAGTATCTCAAACGTTGTTAGACAGTCCTCCTTTATCTGTTCCTCTAATTTTACCTCAATATCCATCTTTTCCTCTCACCAAGCTCTTGCCTTCCTCTTTTTTTTTCAGGACACTTTAAACAACAACTCATTCGGAAAGAAATACAGCTGGCAGGAAAAGGTTTTGGGCTCTTCATCTCCCCTTAAAACAGGTGAGGTTTTCTTTTAGCAGTTTATTAGAATAAATATTACTTTGTTAATGCATCTTTTAGAATTGTGTGCTGCACCTGATGACTTTTGTTGGCCACAGTGTAGCTTCTGAGTAAAGTCTAGTTCTAGTCATGGTGTCCTACTAATGTGGTCAGGACATGTGTAATTTTCATTTTCATAGTTTCGCAGGCAGTGTTGTGTCGAGGCTTGGATTTGTACCAATGTGAGTGGAGTTAGCTGAGTGAATGCATTTATGAAAGGTTTTTTCTTTTCTTTTTTCCAAGCTTACAACATAGAGGAAGCTGTCATATTGCATTGTTATAACTCTATTCAAAGCCCGAGGTGGGAGAAAGAAGAACTCACTGCAGACATTTGGCAAAAGGGAACTATTCTGTGCTAACTCTACTATTTTAAAACACAAACTGAGGAGCAATTATTACCACAAGTATACAGTCAGCGGCACTCTTGGTATAGGCCTTATAGGCAGCTGCCCAGGGAAGCAACTGCTTGAGGGGAGGCTACTGCCCAAACTACAAAATAAATAAAGTAAATACTAAAATTAATCTGAAGCACTGATTGGTGTCCTTTTAGTCATTCTCATCTCTCACTGCTGTTTATCAAATATGCAAAAAACCGATGAGGTCTCAATCAGCCGATCCAAAGGAAAAAGCTAAAGAAATTTTTGAATAAATTCTATTTCCAAATTATATGTTGGAGAGTGTGTGAGAGTGATTTCTCACCTTTAGAATATTTTCGTTATTTGCAGTTTTGCTAATCGATGTTAGTAGGTGGGTTCTATTATCATTACAAGATGAAGTTGGCATAATTTGTGGCTTCTGACAAACTTTTTTTTACTGTTTTCATTATATTTTTTTCACATTAAACAGCTTTGAGCTGATGTTTAACCCACTTTGTAAAAGTTTGACAGTAATTCCTCTGTGAATAAACCAAGGAGAGGCATTACCTGGTTTAAAAAAAAGATTTACTTTTTTTTCTCTGTTTTAAGGTAATGAATAATTTATTTATTCCAGATCAGGCCCATTATTATTTATATTTTGCATTCTCTTAAAGCCCAGACAGCCAAAAGTGTTTTTTTATTATAAGTGTCAATCTATAGGGTGTATTCAAACCAGAAACGTCCTTTGGTCCGGACCAAAAGCGGACTTAATTTTTTTTCGTTTGGTGCAGTTTGCATTCACACTGTACTTTTTACAAGTGAACTACGTTTTGTAAACACATTCACGTGTGTGACAATCGGTGCTGCCATTGGACAGCAATGATTAGGGGAATGATGAAAAATATTCTCTCCTAGCTTGTCGAAGGGTCTTTTTATACAGCAATAGACTATTTTTCCAGGTTAAATAGGAATCCTCTAAGTGTGTAGACTGCGATTTTGGTTTCCAATTTCCTAGTATTCTGCTTTAAACTACGCAGCTCTGCATTAAACCAAGGAGTCAACCTCCTATGGTTAATTAATTTACTAATTAATACACTGTCTAATGCTAGACAGGATGAGGAAGTAACGCTATGAACCAGACCATCAATTTCTGAAGTGTTAGAGATGGAATTGCTTCCCTCAACTGTGTTACTCTGAGACAATGAGGAAAGTAAGAATGGAAGAGGTTGTTTAAAACTTGTTACAGCCTTGTGTGATAAAGCTCTAATATAGTGAAATTTTTTTCAGGTTTCGGATGGTCAGTTAAAGTAAATTCAAAAGTTATCAAAAAATGGTCAGACAGAACCGGGTTATGTGGAACCACTGTTATTTCCTCACACTCAATGCTGTATGTCAGTACAAGGCACCAAGTGTGTTGACCCGAGTGTGTGGGTCCCTTTACTTTTTAAGTAAAGCCAATTGAGTCTAAGATGGCATTAAAGGCTGCATTTAGACTTTCACTATCACTTTCAGTGTCCACATGAATTTTGAAATCCCCCACTACAATTACCTTATCCATATTTAATACTAAATCAGATAAAAAAAAAGTGAGATCTGATCTAAGACTTGAGCATAAGGGCCTGGTGGACAATACAAAACCACAAATAAAAGTGGTCTTAATATTTTGCAACTTGGATGATGAAAACTAAGCGTTAGATGTTCAAAAGAACTGTAGCTAATAATTGGTCTGGGATTATTTGGTAAATCAGAATGAAAAATTGTTGCAACTCCTCCTCCTTGCCCAGTACTTAGAGAAATGTGAAAATGTAAATAATTGGAAGGAGTTGACTCATTTATGCTGACATAATCCTCCTGCTGCAGCCAAGTTTCTGTGAGACAAAACAAATAAATTTGATTATCACAAATCAAGTCATTTACTGACAAGGTCTTTGAGGAGAGATATTTTATGTTCAATAAACCACATTTAATGGTTTTATTTTTCTGTCTAGTCTACGACGTATTTATCTTTGAGATTTTCATGATTTGTTCTGGTTTGGTTGACCTTTTATCCATTTCATTTTGGCCATGGGCAAGGCACTGTCTCAATGGGGTAATGGGTTGGTAACACTACAGAAGCATAAGAGAGGTGGGTCAAACTATGACTTTAAACTATGGTTTAAAGATAAAAAATTTGAGATCAAGCTTCTCATCTTGCTATCTTTATATATTTAACACAATAATATTATTGTTTATTTGCAACTTAGTTTTATTACGTATTTGAACTTTGAATGAAATAAAGTAGAATATTTTTCACCATACAAATATTCTCATGAAAATATTTTGCAGATTAATTTAGGCCTATTGGACCCTGCCTGTACTGGTAGTGAGGAACAAGGCTGGTCTAAATATTTTTTGGTAGTAACATGGCTTTTTGATGATATGCATGCTATAGGTCTGCTTTTGTGTGATGGGGGTCGGATTTAAGATAAAGGTATAAAAGATACTGAAGCTACTGTGTAACTGCATAGATGTAGAGCAACATCTTCTATATTAAACCCATAATTTGAACTATATATTTTTTTATGATGAACACATCAAGTAGTCTGTCTGCTACATCTACAAGATTTGCTTTACAGTATAGCTACAGGTAAATATGATCTAAAGAATTGTTTGGGTTGACTGGGAACCATAACTTTACCTCCAGAATGGCTTTAGCCAGCTCTGTATACCGTGCCTGGCAAAATCTTTCCAATAGCTTCAACCAGCTCCCATATCCCTGCTGGAGAAAAGCATGCCCTTAGCATGATGTGGTCACTATCATGATCTGTTGTTTGCCTAACATAACATTTTGCATGTAGAACATAAAGTTAAACTTTTGATTTGTTTGGGAAGAGCACCAATATGCTTTGCTCTGTCGCTACATATTTTCAGGCCCCCACGGATGTATTGATACTAAGAATAAATCGCAAACAGGTGGACTATGATTAATAACTTACTTCTAATTGCAATTGGTGAGACAGATTAAAGATTAATACATATAAATAAATGCCACAATTTTAGGTTTTTATGTGTAAAACAAAAATTTCAACAATGTGTCCTTTTCCTTCTACTTCAGAATTATGCACTACTTTGTGATGATTCATCACGGGAAATTGTAATGAAATACATCAGCGTTTTTAGTCATAATGTGACAAAACATATTAAGGGGATATTAAGGGGAGATATTATGCAAACGTCCTTTTTTTCATTCTTTTGTGTTGCCTTTTGAGTCTCTGCTGCCTCTATAAACACTCCAAACAGGAATAAAACCATCCATCAATTTTTTTTGTGCTACTTTTTGATTTTAGAAATCTTGTGCTTCTACAAGCCATTTAAAAAAGTGCCTTGTTGTCATGTCACAACAAGTGAAATTAGCATATAATCGCCCCTCACCTGTTAAACCCCGCCCCTCATGTGTTAAACACCACCCAACACCTGTCAAACCCCGTCCACCAATTTTACTTCGATACCATTCACATGTGTGGCAAGCCCACAGACTAGTAACAAGATTGGGGCGGGGAGTCTCTTTTAAGAAATTTTCAAATAAATGTACCAAGTGGAATGGTTTGTCTCAGCTTAAGGTTTTTTGAAGTAATGTCGTCCCTTTACCCTTGCTATTTACTGTAAACAATTAAAATTAATCAAATGTCAAGAATTATGAATGAAAGCAAAAGTTTATAAAACATGTGGCATTGCAGGGCCCTACAAGCAGTGAAGATTTGCCAAAAGTTCATACGTTTTTATCTTTATTGTCCTTGAAATCTTAATTTGCAAACAAAGTTGTCAAAGCTGTGTACCTTCCTTTTAAAATTTAGGTTTTTCCATGTTATTATTGAAAATCAGCTTAAGTGCACCCTGTGTTGATGCATTACTATTTTATTTTAAGAATAGACAAAATAAAAGTGTCTCATAACAGTTCAATAATGTGTGAAAGATGGTATGATAATATATTGCTTCGATTTACTGGCGATGGATTATGACGTAACATGTGACATAACACAGCAGGCACCTTATCCTGGTCCTGAATTTGATGCGTAAAGGGGGTTTATCTTTGTAATCCTAATATTACCTAACCATTTCTACTTGTCTCTCTTTCTGCTTTGGCTTTTTCCGTTGTCTCTGTGCATTCACTGCCATGTCCATTCGTCTTTGTGTCTCTACGTTCTATCGTCTGACACATCTGTATGTTGGCATCATGTGTACTTACTCTGTTTGTGTGTCTGGCCTTTTTCTGTGCTTGTGTGTCTGTGTGTTTGTCTGTGTGGCGATCTCCACTGTTTTGTTTGCATCTTTTCTTTCTGTAGGTGACCTCACACCTCCACGAGAGCATAGCTGTCTGAGTGACGAGGACAAGGTGCAGGGTGGGGCTGCGCAGACCAAAGACAGAGGAACCTCCACAGACGCCCCCTGCAGACACAGCCACACCTCGGGGCACTCACACAGCTCAAACTCAGGAGCTGCAATACGGTCCAAGTTGCAGGAGAAACCACCCCAACCACCACCGCCACAGAACTACACCCCAGCTCCACTCTACCCAACGGGTAAGACAGACAGCTCTGGCCAGCGAGAAAAGATTTGCTACCAGACAGATGTTCATCTGGAACCCACAGAGGAGATTTATCTGACACCAGTGCAACGTTCAGCAGACCCATTGGAACCCCCCAATGTTCAGGACCGGCCTTTTCTCTCACAGCAGACTGAACAGGGACGCATGTCCATAAGCTCTGATACAGAGGGACCACCTCCTTATCAGCCCCTTCCAGACCGGACCAACCCCTCCATTTTTGAGGAGGACGAGCTCTATGTCCCTCCACCTTCATATGCTTCCTGTGTAGAGTCTCTCATCACACCACCCAACATGGCTGTCTCAGCGCATGGCTCTGTTGCACTAGACCTCAGCTTGAAGGGAACAGGAGCAGGGGCCATGCTCAGGGCTGGGTCATCGGTAGAATTTGTGGATGCCACAGATGAAAGCTACTGTGGTGAGGATGAGGATGTAGACAGAATAATGATGGACAGAAGCATGAAAATGATGGGAGGTAAGGGAGACGGTGGTGGCAGTAAACCTGCTCTACTAAGGACTACCATGACCTCCGAAGCCAGCAGCCTAACATATGACTCGGTGAAATACACACTAGTGGTGGACGAACACGCTCAGCTAGAGCTCGTCAGTCTCAGACAGTGTTACCAAGGCTACAGTGATGACAGCGACTCAGCCACTGTCTACGATAACTGCGTCTCCTCTCCATACGAGTCAGCCATCGGAGAGGAGTATGAGGAAGAAGATGAAGACGAGGACCACGACCCACGGACAGGAGCAGCACAGAGGGAGGCCACAGCTTGCCTCTCTGAAGACTCAACACCGGAGGAAGACCTGCATTTCTCCAAGAAGTTCCTCAATGTCTTCATGAACGGTCACTCTCGCTCTTCTAGTAAGTCCCTGTTGTCATTAACGTAAACTTTTTTTTAACTCTGTACGGTTTATAAGATGAAAGACAAACAGAGAACACAGCTTCTTTTTTTTTTTTTACTTTTTGAAATGTTTTTATAATGTGCTTGAGAAATGTTATGCTTAAATGCCAGTAAAGACCTCAACCACCTAATATAAAACAATTTCCCTAAAGAGAATTTCACCACTGCTGCCTAGTTACACTGAATACATAATATTCTAGCCTTATAGTCATAGTTTGGTTATAGCTTATTTTCCCTTTGGGAATAAAGTGCTTTTGAATTTATTTGAATTGAATAGTGCCTGGTAGAAATAGTAAGGATTTAGAATGTTCTCATATGGCATTGGTATTCATCATCTCAACTGCTTACCTAATTTCCCTCTGAGATTAATTAAGCATTTTTTAATTGAATGGAATTTTTAATTAAGTTTAAAGCTTGGAATAGTCAGTCTTGAGCACTAGTAAGCAATTTTTGCTTCTGGATTATTTGAATCGGTAAATACATTTTAAACAGGTGTGGCCAGTTAACTTTGTTTCCCAGACTTAATAATAAAGCAAAATGTTCTGTGTGCATGTAAAAGTGTACTAGTACCAGTAATATTCTAACTAGTAGGGTTAAAATATTAATAACATTTCATTTTATTTTACCTGGCTAAAATTCAAAACGTGATCCCTATTAGGTTGTTGTCCTAAGGTTGGAATCCTAAACATTAGAATATGTCTTCTCCTCTGTGGTATATTGGTAATGTGATATATATTATTTTCAGAGGGAACCGTGGTGTCATTTTTTTATGTTAAAAACACTTTCAGTTCAGTCAATGTCAATCAAATTCCAGGCATCCTTCTTTATTAAAATACATGCTTTTGTACCTTTTAAGAGCCAAAAACAATGTCACATAAATTTATGTTTCATTCCATACTACATAAATTCCGTTCTACACAACCAAACTACAGTGAAAACCAATTCTGTACAGTTCAATTGTAAGTTGCAAGTAATAATGTGTAAACCATTTTTTATCTCCCTGTAAACGGAATGGTTTTTTTTTCCTTCATAATTTTATCTTATAATCATGTGAAAGACATTGCATAATACAACTTACACTCAGTCATTTGTGTTGATGTGGAAATAGGTTGCAAAATAAGTTGGATCTTGTTGAATTCTTGTAGATCTTTAACCAGGTTCCCACATACTGTAGCTGGTATTTCTTCCATGCAGGTCTTCTTTAGAGCTGTGATGTTTTGGGTCTGCCGCTGGGCAATATAGACTTTTAACTCCCTCCACAGATTCTCTATTGGATTAAGGTCTGGAGACTGGCTAGGCCACTCCAGAACTTTGAAATGCTTTTTACGTAGCCACTCCTTTGTTGCCCGTGTGGTGTGTTTGGGATCATTGTCATTCTGGAAGATCCAGCCCCGTTTTGTCTTCAATGCTGTCACTGATGGGAGAAGCTTTTTGTCCAAAATCTCACAATACATTGCCCCATTTATCCTTTTTTATTATGGATTAGTTGTACTGTCCTCTTTGCAGAAAAGCAGCCCCAAATCATGTTTCCACCCCCATACTTCTCAGTGGGTACGGTGTTCTTGGGATGCAACTCTGCATTCTTCCTTTTCCAAACACAGCGAGTGGCGTTTAGACCAAAGAGTTCTATTTTGGTCTCATCTGACCACATGACATTCTCCCAATCCTCCTGGATCACCCAGGTGGTCTCTG